>JAODJU010000119.1:12550010-12562171 GCA_026776725.1 Gnathonemus echidnorhynchus
CTGATTGGCCTATAGTTTACTGGATTACTTCTATCCCCTTTTTTGAATATGGGTGTTATATTAGCATGCTTCCAATCTGAAGGTACCGCACCCGTAGATAACGATTTCTGGAACATTAAAGTTAAAGGTTGGCTAATAATATACCTCATCTCTTTTAAAACTACAGGTAAGATGCCATCAGGGCCGTGCGATTTATTTATTTTGAGTTTAGCTAGGCTTAGTACCAGATCAGCCTCAGTTATACATATACTGGTCATAGATGACGCTGTATTCGTACTAATTAGTGGTAAGTTACTCGTGTTCTCTACTGTGAACACCCGTGAAAAATAATCATTAAACTCATTTACTATATCAGTTTCATTTTCAATTATAGGGCCCTTACTGTCCTGCAAATTAGTGATTTCAGCTTTCAGAGCTCTTTTGGAGTTAAAATATTGGAAGAAACTTTTATTGTCATCCTTAGCCTCCAATGCAATTTTTCTTTCTACATCCCTCTTGGACAGTCTAATGTTATTTCTTAACTCTACTTGCAATCTTAGATACTCCTGCTTAATTTTGAAATCATTAGTTATTTTCCAGTTGTGGAACAGAGCCCTCCTGACTTTATACCTTGTTTATCACGTTATGTAAAGTGACCCCAAATTATATGTACGGGGCAGGAATCATTACTTGTAACTATCTTTGTATCTGCGTACATCAGAACAATCAGCGAAGAATCAACGTGATGAAGGACAACTTATTTTGATCAAGGTGCAAAGGATATGAACCATCAGATACGTGCTCTCAGATGAGACAAGTGTACTTTGCATATAAATCAACCTAACCAATTGATATCCAGTACTCTTTATTTTCTTCCTGTCCTTTCTCATATATATTTCTGAAAATCAAAATAAAGGGCTTATTTATGAAGTCTGTTTTACAATTCTTCTTTTTCCCTGCAACGGTATACTGAAAATTATATAATTGTTATTAATTCGTTTATTACTAAAAGGAAGGAAATGGTTACATAACTGTAATGGATTCTAGCACTGAAATTCTAGGACATTTAAAATAATTTATTCTGTATTAAAAACTGGCATTGTATATATGGGGAAAATGTGCAAAAATATTTTGGGAATATCAGAACTGGTATGATTCAACGACAGTATGTAGAAGGACAGTAGTAACGACGTATTAATTGTTTAACGTTTGTGGGGCGTAAAATCCAGTTCGAAAATGCTCTTCTTGAATTTTGGTTCGGTGCGTGTTACGTGCCCGGTAGATGTCGCTGTTTCTCTTGCTTAGGCACCATCCCAATGTCCTGTACTCCCCCCCCCCCCACACACACACACACCTTCCCTATTACCGCTGGAAAAGGGCTGCGCTCCGTTACCCACAATGCAGCGAAGCGACGGCGCTGGAGATGCCTGTGTTTGTTGGATGTTGAGGATTAAAGATGGCCACCAGCAGGAGGAGCGGGGATAGTAAGCACTTCGGAATTACGGCATTATTTATCATGTATGAATAATAATAATAATAATAAAAAGAGGTCGAGAAAGGCGCCGTCGACATTTTTTGCAAATACACATTCCTTTCCTCGACCCCGCTCCCTGACGATATATGCACCGATTCATTGGTGAGTTGTACATTTAATATAGTTTACAGTTAGCCAGCCAGCTAAATCTCAGAGTGGCAATAATGCCAACAGTCGCTGCTGATCGCGAAATGGAAACGCAGAAATACGGAATAATGCATTTAAGCTGTTTCGTTTGTATGGTGCTATGCTCGGCGGACACAGTTTACGAAGGACAAAAGTGATCGTCAACGCTTTGATCTCTTTCTTTGACAAGCTGCGTTAGCTGGCTCTGGCTAGCTGGCTACATTGGCAGATGCTTTATTATTATTATTTTTTACCAGGAAGTGGCTATTAATGTGCGTAGCATTGCTGCTGGATACCGGCTTATCGCTTGATATTTCAGGCGTGCGCTGCCAGTGCATTGCGGGCTGATGGAAAAACGCAGCGGCTCCTCACTTTCGTTACGGATATTTAAAAACTGCAGCATGATCGCCGAAATATGATGACCTCAAAGCTGTGCTGTAATGTTCGCGCAGGGGTGCGTCGAAAATATACATAATATTACAGTAACAGTGCTTTCGTGGACATCACGACAATGCCCACTGTCACAGCCCGCAGTTTTTATTTTTATGCCTGCGTGTGGCACTTAAATAATCACCAAACGCGCTTCTTAAAATGTAGGATTAATCATAAGGATACCGAATGACTAATTCCAGAGTACTTTAAAGGCTGAGTCAAGTCACAGGTACGGATTTTCATTTATTAAGCTCGCCGCAACCCATTTGAAATAATTTTATGAGAATAGCACTGGAACACTTGAGTTTGATTTTAATATGGCGTTGGCTTAGTGGAATGCTTATTTCCTAATAGTGCAAGCGATGACTTCTCCTTTTTATGTTTTGAAAAGAAGGCTTCATTTGACTCCAGTAACTGAAAACGAGCTTAATATAAAGATTATTTTATAATATATGTAGTGTTGCACTTTGGGTTATCCGTAATGGCTTGTTTCTTGTAATGATTATATAAAAATAATATGTACTGTACGCAGATAATACACAGGTATAGAAAGGTGGTTATTTTGTTATTATTAAAATGGGCGTGTTTTAATACTCCAGGCCCTTGGGTAAATTTTTATTTGTATGTGGTTAAAGGTTGCTTAGAAAGATCTCTAATTTGCATGCTACGTTTTTCAGATCCCTCAGTGCAATCTTGTTTTTGGTGCATGTAACTTCTTATTCTTAATACTGAATGTTGCACCACAGTAAACGCAATGCCACTCGCGTTTTACTGCTGCCTTGTTGTAACTGGTGCCTTCATTACTTTCAAGTAAATGAAATCTAGTAGTAATGTATGTAAGTGATGTTCTGATTAAATTAAATAGCCTTTTTCGCCCAATATAATGTGACCAGTCTGATGTCTCGCAATAACACAGACCTTTATGACTGCTATTTTCAGATGTGGCCTTGGATAGCTATACAAGTAACCTTTTTCAGAAAGTGTGTAACTTTTAATTGGATGGCAGAAAAATGTCACAATTCCCTTTCATTTGAGCCTGCATTGCTGGAGTCTTCTCTTTGTACTCTAGGTTATTGGTGTGGTGTCCTCTAATTTAGGAACTGCTGTTAAGCTGCTTATCCCATCAAGGTTAACAGACATTATGGGTTGATGGTGCTTGTTGAATATGGAAAACTGGTAACTGTGAGATCTATTCACAGTGTAAAGTGTGTGTTTGGTGGGGCACATGCCTGACTTGGTGACCACTTCGCTCAATGAAATGAAGAGAATGTTGTCCATCAAAAGATTCATTAGTAAATTTTTACAATCATAGGTGTAATTGCACCCAAAATAATGCATTATGCTGTTTTGCCTTACTATCTGCCAGCCAGTATAATTTTCTCTCTTTTTAAAAATCCCTTATTTATCTGTTTGCCTTCTAAGCAGCTGTTTTGGGTAACGTCTCCCCGCATCTTCATCATCACAGTCTTTCTGTAGCAGCTCTGCAGCCATTATTGGCAGTAGAATGTTCCCAGAGCCCTATTCTGTGAGATTCCCAATTATTTATTGAACACTGTGTCATATTTGCTTTATTGTACTCTGTTCTGGTTGCACTGGCATTTTATTTTCATACTGATAATTCATTTTGGTTCTTCAGTTTGGCCCTTTGATAACAGTGAACTTAAGGTGCCTGAAGACTAATGGTAAAATTGATGCCGGAATGTCACATAAACCTCCTTTAATGATACCGGGGTTTGGCTTATCACTTTCCGAGTGGGAGGGTGACTGTCTGCTGTCCCAGTTCCAGTGTGTCGGTCAGGAGTGAGTTGGAAGGTTGGGTCAAAACTTCCGATGCACCATTTGAATATTTTCATTCTTAATGACTCCAGTTACAGGATTGCTTCAGACCTGCTGGCTAGTAGTTTTGGCAGTAACAGAACTGGATGCTTTGTCAGCTGGCTAAATGCTCACTTCTAACATTATTATTACAAGCCACAGTGGTTTGGTCTTTCTACCCGTGAAAACCATGGTTGCATCTTTGGTCTCATTGTTCTGTTTTTAACTTTTAATAAAGGTAGTTAATTACAATTGCTTTACCTCTCATATACAACACATCACAAAACTGAAATTGTATTTGAATATTTGAAACTAATTAAATAGGTAATTTTATTTATGGCATACAATGTAAGGGCAAGTTTAAATGGTAGTCCTTCACAAAACCTATTTCTTCATCTGACTCATTGGTCAGTAAGGGAAGAAAATCCTACCAATGTCAGATTAGCCATTTGTTATATGACTCTCAGGGTCTGAAATGTTTTGTAAATGTTAAAAGAATACTTAAAACATTATCAATGAACCAAATAATACTTTTTCATAGGCGGGCCTTTGAACTGCATGCTGGTTTATTGAAAATACAAAATAACCAAGCTTTATGACGTTCTGGAAATGTAGTTGTCTTAGAGAATAAAGCGTAGTAACCTTTAAAGAATGGAGTTTGAAATTTTAGTTGTTTGTAGCTTGAAATGTTATGACTTAATCATTTTTGTTCATTGTGTTATCCCAATGGCTCTCCCTAGTTCCCGTATTTGGAATATTTTTGTTAAAGCCACGTGAAAAATAGTGCATGAGCGTTAAGGATATTTTCCTAAACCAGCAAATTCCGTTCCGTGTTTTTTAAAGTTGGTCCTGAGAGTAAATCACGGCAGTGACAAGCTGTCTGGCGGCAGTGAGCTTTGGCCTGAATTCATTAACTGTTTTCCACGTGTTTGCTGTCTGTCAGTGCAGATTCATATTTATTGTGTTTCGGTAGTGTGGAGTCGGGCCGTATCTGTCATTCATATGCTTGCCATCCATGTAGCAGGATCATGACTGTGCCAGTGTAGGGGCAGTTAACCTAAGACTAAGGGGGCGGGTATCTGCTTTCACTGCTGTCCTGAGGCAATGAGAGGCAACAGCTCTTTAGTTTTTCAGCTGCAGGAGTTGGCGTCTCTCTTGTCCACAGGAAGGTTCCTTAAACTGCTCTCACAGTTTGGCCCATACTGCCCAGGCTTCCGTAGGGCACGTACAAGGCGTCTGTATTGTAGACAGTGTGATCGCATTCATCTGCACCAGCCTTCTGCATATGAAACTGTGGTTCTCATAGTTTGTAATTTAAGCTTCAGATATTTCAGGTCTGTCAGTATGACCTGCGTGTCAAAAACCTTGCTGGACCGTGTTTCTCTTTCTGTGTGTCTTTTTAATTACAAATTGTCACCTTTCTGTAATGTAGACACTGTCATACACTGTAGCCTCTTCTTCTGAACACAGTTTATCAATACATCCATTTGATTATCAATCGATTGATTGATTGGCCCACATGTTTCTTTCCCTCCTAATTTTAACTTGAAATATTTTTCAGAAAAAATTGAAACTACCTTTGAGTTTAAGGTTTATAGATTGGAAACATTTTTATAAAAAATTTGTCACACGTGGATTGAAATCTTAACATACAGTGAGATATGAAACTGTGCAATAACAAATCTTTATTAAATATGTTATACATTTTAGATGAACGTTTCACATAATATGCAAGTATCTAATTGTTATACATTACAACATATCAAAATCATGATTTAATCTGTTGTCATTTGTGTTGTAAACATGATACTGTTATGGACGTTATGCCTGAATGGTTATGTTGGATATGGTAGAACTGGCATTGGTTTGATGGTTGGATCGTTTTCTCACAAATAATGTATCTGTTGATTTCCAGTAGTAGCTTTTAAAATTGTTTTGCTTGCTATAACATACATACATTTTGAATAACTGGACTTACCTTTTATTTTCAGAAGCAGTTTTTTTTCATCTATGCGTTTATCTGCCGGCAGATTTAAAAATTCTATCACTTTAAGTTACATTTTTGTGGAGGCTGTAATGTATCAAGTGACACCAAAAGAGCAAAGACGGGCTGCATCAGCATAAGACGTCTCTGCGAGTATAGGCCTAGTGATTTTAGGAAATGACTCTGCGTTCTGTTGCTGCTTTCACGATCACAAAAAGCCATCTGCATTTTACTCCCGGGTAACGAGAGAGAGGGAGAGCCGCAGTCACATGTTGGGAAACTTCTTGCCTGACTGTAATGTGGAACTAACTAGAAATAATCAGTTTCGCTGTGTTTGGGCTGCTGTCATTTGTCTGCTGTTACAGGCATTGTTTGTGCTGTTTTAGTTTGGAGGGAATTGCAATCAGTGCCAGGTTCCTTAAGTGTTTTTAATATGCATTAGTAACATTCATGTCCCAAAGCAAAGGCAGAATAAAAATATGCATGATGAGGTATAGCATCGATGTTTTCTAGACTTTACCTGCTTTACTGGTTATAGGTTGAAGGGGTTTGTCGAGTTGAATATATGCAGGTTGAATTGACTTGGTTCTTTGGTTAGATCCATTGGGGTAGTTGTAGATGATCTGCAGTCACTGAAGTATATGCACTGGGCTGTGATAATCAGCAATGTTGTTGTTATTAATTAATGGTAGTGTCCTCATTAGAGAAATGGTATTATTTGGTATTTAGTGATATTCATAATTCTTGACCAGTATATTGGCATTAGGGAGAAGGAAACTTCTATAGTTTCAATTTTCCTAATTATTAAGCATTTTAATAAACCTATAGCTGCCAACCAGATCGGTCACCTTCTGCATTTTTAATTTTAATAACAATACAGTACAGACAGTACAGTCTGCAGTGCTAGTGGTCCCTAGTAGTGGGTCTAGGGTGGATATTTTTAGTGTCCGCAACTCTGTGATATGGAGGGCACTTGGTGAAAAAGGCTGGTAAAAGAGATGAGTGGTCCACCATAAGGACTTTGAAGCTAACAGAACTTTGCAGACAGAGCAGAGGTGGAATTTCAGAGCCCAGCCCTGAAAGTGTGAAGCAGTGCTGCTACCCCCCGGTTCTAGATGACAACTCAGTAGAGGAAAGAAGTACGAGAAAATCGCCTTGGCTCAGGGTGGCTGAATGTGTCTTTTGTCTGAATTGCATAGTAATTAGGTGCTAAACAGAAACTGTTTTTGAATTCTTCGCCTCATAACTATTACTAGATAGTAGTCTGCATATTTTTCCAGAGGTATTTTCCAAAAAGTAAAGGATAAACCCACACTCAGTAAGGTAATAGCTACCAGGCATAGCTACCAACCAATATTCTATAAACTATCTACCAAAAAAATATATATATATAAAAAAATAATAAAATAAAATAAAATTTAAACCAAATTATTGAATTACTAATAGGGTCAGACTGATATATTTTTTCTTTTTATTACTGCAAAAACCAATAGCAGACATGTTTAGACAAATGTCTTCCTCAATGTCTATAAGCCAAGTATTCACAAATTAGCTCTTATATAATGGAAAGGAATTTGACCACCTGTTCTCAGTCCCTGCAATTATCATTAGTCTTAAACAATTGGCTACCTTCAGTACCTTGATTGCCAACGAATGATTCAGGAAAACCCCAATCGCTAAAGCAAATACAGAAATACAGGAGTCAAGTAATACAACATATTAAAATACTTTTTCAGAAATCAGGTCAAATTAACATCCTCATTAAGCCCAGTTTGATACTTGTTCAAAATGTGTTGCCAGTCAGCTTCCCTTCATAGTATTTTTCTGTTTAAATCCCCGTCCCTTTTTAGTAGTAGGATAATGATGCTGGCAGAGGTATATTCCATGTAAAATTCCAAAAGGAAAACTTAATATTTAAGAGAATGCAAAGAATGTATCAAAAAGATATTGTTTAAAACCATTTTTAAATGACATATTAGATATATTTTGTAAAAAAAAAAAAAAAAACAATTTACTTGATGCCTGATTTAAAATGAAGGAACTTAAAAACTATTTTTGTTATTCACTTTTAAACACGGTGCATTAAAGCTAATGACTGCTGCTGTTTAAACATGAATCTACTGGAGTAGTTCAAGCTGGGATTATTGCTGTAAATATTATTATTAAGTGATTCAGTGTTTATGGATTAGCAAATCAAGGGTCAAATCAAGTCAATGCCACCCATCCATGCTTTCATTTTCCAGCAGGGTCTCTATTGATGGGGCGTGTACAGTACATGGCTGACTAGCCAATTAAAATGAAATTATACTTTCAATATTTTTCGTGTAATTTTTTTAACCTGGATCACATTTCAAAGTCTGGATGCCAGTTTTTGAGCCTTTCAGATATATTTATTTAATATTTAAGTCTGATTGATTTTTATGTAACTAATATCAGTCTCGTGTGGGTGATACTTAAAATATCAAAGTGTCGTCTGTTATGTGGGGGTGTTTTTGTCGCAGAAACATTGGTCCCATTTTATACTTACATCACTGTAATATAAAAAATCAGTACTTTAAAATATTATTTAGGTCATTAATGAGTCATATATATATAATAGAAGGAAACAAAGATAATAAGGAGATTTAGCAATATTTACCATCTAATTTAATGTTTAATTTCATGTGGTTGTTTATAAAATGCAGGTTTTTCCACTGAATTGTTCAGGTGAACTTCTCAGCAGCTGGAATTATTTCTACACTGAGTATTTTTGTTGGTAGAATCGGGCCCCCCCGTTTTAGCTCAGATGGTTTCTCCTGGTGTGACTGAGGCTCCCCCCAGCTCCCGTGCTGGAGCTGGGGACAGAGGGATCAGCTGTGCCAGCCCCTGCGAGCCGCTCGGTACGCTGGCACAATAGTCTCCTGGTATCCTCCCAGCAAAAAAAAAAAACAGGAAAACAACAACAACAAAGCTGAAGGTTCACTGGCTGCTCTTCTCCCAGGATGTGAACTTAAAGCCCGGTTTTGTTGAGCAGTGCTTCTGTCTCAGCTAGTAGCCGTGGTGAAGGCATTTAAAAATGCTGGCAGGACGACTGGAAAACAAAAACAGGTATGAAACATGATCTGGGAATGTTCTTGGTGTTTTTTTCCCGTTTATTCTGTGGGGCCGCTTGCTTTTTTGTCCTTAATTGAAATGACTCTCCATCCCTTGGCTTCTGATTCAGCGTGTGACTTATGCTGAGTATATTTGCATGTTATTTTTATGAATTGGATGATTCGGGCTTTAGCTCATGACTTTATAATGTAAAATTTAATATGATCTAAGTATCATTTGAGTTCCTTGTTTTGTTGAATATTTGATACATTGTAGATGGTATGTTTGTTACCGTCTTGTAGCTATAATGTATGTTGGAGCACTGGGAAACTTGTTTAACAAGTGTGTGACGTTGTTTTGCTATGTATTTGGCCTAATAAGTGATACTCATTGTGTAAATGGGTTCATGTACACCGAACGAAAGATATAAGCTTTTGCACAGCTAGAATGCGAATGCGATTTTCTGAGTTAGAATGTGATAGACATATTTCTTTGCTGATGGGGAGGAAATTTGTATAGAGAGGCATTAACATTTATTTTTATGGCAAAATGAAAATTGTTACAGTTCCAGTGCCTTATTGGTTGCAAACAGCTTAGCTACCTGCAGGTAACTGTACTCACTATATCTTGCTTGGTAGTGTCTGGTTTGTTGGCTATTCGTGAGGTTAGCTTCCAGGCTGTGCCAGAGGAAATGCTCTCTTTCGCTGTATGACTTGCATTTGGCTTGTAATGTGACCATTTTTCTTATATGCCCAATATATTTCGTTATATAAGGTACTTGTTGACGCTGCCACTTCCTGCTGACTTCCGCAGATATCTTAACAGGTACCCTTAAACAAATATCCTCACTGAAACTATTTGTTTATTTAATCAATAAATGTATGCATGTATGTTTGTATTTATTTATATTTGTTTGTTTGTTTGTTTGTTTAATGATAATGTGCATAAATAAATAATCTAATGATTGAGACATGGACAGGACATCAAAACTTAACTTTACCATGATAATTTAAAACTATGCAGCACCTATGATCTCAAATGACAACAGTGATGATGGTAACTGAAGTAAAACTACTTGGAGATAAATCAGTTTTCATATGAGTATAATCTTCATTTTCCAGCATCTAAATACAAACCAACATTTTACACAGTTGCTTATGTACAGTGCAGTATTTAACTTATCACCTATCCTTGGCAGCACTGGGTACAACCATGCACACAATATTCTAGGCAATTTAGAGAACTATTAACTGTGGGAGGAAATGCAAAGTCACTCTCACTTAGATTGAGACTGAAACCTCTGACCCTGGAGGTGTGAGGCAATAGCAGTACTCTCTGGGCCACTGTGCTGTCCCTAACACAGTAGTCACTGATTGTATATATCAGTATAATATATTTAAAGGGGCAGACCCACATACGTCTGTCTCTGTCAGTCTGTCTCTGTCAGTCTGTCTTTGTCTGTGTGCATTTTGGTTTAACATACATAGGAAATAAAGGTGTGAATAAAGAGAACATTGCCTAGAATTTAAATTCTAATAATTAAAGATGCAGCCTATTCAATGGTAAGTGAAGACGAAGAAAGAGGTCAGCTGGGCGGCGTAAGAGCATGTGTGCGTGAGAAAGGTCATGAGGAGCGGGGGGAGGTGCTTCTGTAAAGCCTGCTCCCAGCTATAACCTGGACTCTGCCATACTAAGGGTGACATACTGTGAAGGTCTGTGTTCCTGTCACCATCTTTCACATGACTAAGTGCGAAGTCCTTCTGCTCTGTATTAATAACGCCTGTAACCGGGCTCCAGCTAGACTTGGGTGGTGTTACGGTATATCAGATATATAGAAATACTGAAGGAATTATTTAAAATAATATAGACGCTCCTCAGTCTAACTGAATACTTGGTTTCACAAGTTTTCAAAGTGTACTTCTTTTTAACATGTTTGAAACAAATATGTCCTACGTATATATTTCTGCAAGATCTATGTTGTCAGTCTATTCTAAGTCTAAATGTTTAATATTTTCATTTTAATTTTGTTTTTATTGTTTAAACTTGTACTGTTTCTGTAAAGATCCATACAGCAAAAATGCAGATAGCATTTCTATTGATATCCAGCAGTCATCTACGATTACTTGTCTAAGTGCAGCCTAGATATTTATTGATCACTTAAAATCTGAAGCATTCTGAATATTATAATTTTTTGGAAACATCTATTATATCATCTGTTTTATTACTCATTCTGGATGCATGAAATACATTTACATCAGGATTGAAATAATACTGAAGCAATATCGTTACATGAAGGATGTTTTATTCTTTCGTTTTATTCTATTTTACACATACAGGATCCTAAGGGTGGCACGGTTTGAGTGTGACAAATTGTTCGGTGTATATGTGGACCAGAAGGGCCCTGAGGGTGGTGCCCGCAGCCAGACACGACCCTGTAAAAGCACAGTGAGCCGTCAGAACCTGCACGGCATACATACGTGCTGTAGTTCAGGCAGTGACAGTGGTGTCAGTAAACGAAAGGTGATCTTTTTAAGTCTCAAACAAGTTGCTGTCTCCTTGTTTCTCTAGTGCTTAACATCCACACTGATAAGCCTGATTACGCTATCTCTGATTCCGGAGTTTACATGATTTAGGTTTTTTTTTTTTTTTTTTTAAATACTGTCATATACCATATACTGGGGAGAAATGTCTGGAAGCTGTGACAGTATGAAACAATAGACTCCACCCAAGCCTAGTTCCAATCATGTGGTGTTTCTGCTTAATCAGTTAGACTCTGTGATGCCTAAGGTCTACAAGAGTAGTAATAAAAATAATATCGTAAAACAGGAAATAACCATGCAGATTAGACTCATACAGTCATTTATCTTGGATTAGCTCTTCCCACAGAGAGTGCCATTAGCCCGAACTTTAAAATATTTTTGTGTTTTTAGACTAGAGCCCTACTCCCCTACAGGCTATAAATATCAAGCTTGTCTAAATGCAGCTCAGTTCAACCACTGCCAAGCCTACCTGTTGTTTATTGATTCATCTTGATCATATTGTATTTAGATGATATACCATAGGATTATTTTTTCAGTCCAGGGGGCTGTTCCACGATGTGAGCTTATAAAATCGAGGATTATTTGTAATAGCCTCGTTTAAATTAGCCTAACAGTTCACTTCAGGCTCATTGAGTTCCACGAACAAAATTCAGGTGTATTTAATCTCCGCTAATTCAAG
>JAODJU010000119.1:12574167-12597988 GCA_026776725.1 Gnathonemus echidnorhynchus
GCTAGATAAGATTTTAACAACTCTGAGCTATTAGTTAAGTTCTCCCCAAACGAGCTTGATGGGCCGAATGGCCTCCTTTCGTTTGTAAATTTATGTTCTTATGACACCAGATTTTCGCCACTATCCCAGCAGATAAGCCTAAAATATTAATGAGAGATATATTGCGATGCCCAAGAGTTAGCAATCTGTATAAATTCAGCGTATCCTTATGTTTAATAAATCCAGTTCACAGAGCATCCACATGCTGTTGTTCTGTTATATTATGGAAGCAATAAGCAAGGAAGTGGTGGAGAAGAAAGGAACAGCTCAGCAACCACAGCATATTTTAAAAGAGGAGATAATGTGGTTAAACACGGTGAAAAAAATGTGAAACTTTTAAAAGTTTGAAGTTCGAGGTTTTTTAGGTAAATATAGTTTTCATTTTTATTTCAGTTAACAAGCGTTTTTTTAAAAATAATTTTCCATTTTTGTTTCAGTTTTTGTTTAAGGTGATAACACTAGTCACACACCAGCACCATCAATAAACATAGAATAAGTCCAGGTTCTGCCTAAATGTTTTGTAAGAATTTCTATTGAATAAGTTTTTAAGGTAGCAGGCAGACAATTTTATGACTTTAATGATGGGTGTATTTAGCAGCTATAAGGACAAAGGATATTTTAAAAGCACACCATACTAATGGCAATTTAATAAACATGAATACACAACATTTAAGGTAGCTTTGCCCTTTTTTTGCAGCCCATCATCCAGAATAGTGTCTGTGCGTTTCCTCTTCAGGTGCTCGTGCATAGCACTAGTGCCCCTGTAGTATGACATCGCACTTTGCACGGTGTACAAACCACCTTTTTTTTGTGATACTTTGAATTACATAGTTATGTAGTTATATTGAAGTAAAATGGGAAGGGGGTGTTTGTTGTGACTTGGAATGGAAGGGGGTTGGTGGGTGAAGCATACCTGTCTTTAAGGAGTTCAGGTGGCTGGGGGGTGACGAATAGGCCTCTGTCACGGAGCGCCCCCCCGCACACCCACACGCTCTCCCACTAGCATAGCAGCTGAGCCCCGTTTTAACTTTCCGCCGTTTCACACTTATATATTTATATGTATGTATATCCCCCCCCCCCCAGCTTGCTGACTATCCTTCTCCTCCATTTGCTTTTCTTTGTCATACACAATGTGGGTCACCAGACCATCGCACACACGCAGACAGTAAACACAAAGAAATCGAGAATAAAAGAGGATAATTCTGCATGACAGGAGGCCATCGTTTACTCGCCGACGTGACATTTGGCGCCGCGTTTCAGAGCTGGCCAGGCAGGGCAGCTCTTCTCTCTCCTTATCGCCTCCTTCTCCTCTCCCCCTTCCTTTGTGTGGTTCCGTCTTGCCGCCATTAAATATTCCACCTTTATGTGCTGCTCTTTGTCCCAGCAGAGCCGGCTTCGTCCTGAGAAAGCAGCACAAGATGAACATGGTGAAGAGGATCATGGGCCGGCCGCGCCAGGAGGAGTGCAGCCCGCAGGACAACGCGCTGGGCCTCATGCACCTGCGGCGCCTCTTCTCCGAGCTCAGCCACCCGCCACGTCACATGACCCAGAAGGAGCAGGAGGAGAAGCTGTATATGATGCTGCCCGTCTTCAACCGGGTGAGGAGTGATCAGTGAGCAGTGATCTCTGCTGAACAGGGGGTCAGGCAGCAAGCTGAGGCGGGTAGCAGTTTACATGGGGTTAAGGGCACAGGGTCACTGCTTCAAGCCAGGTGATTCAATCCTAGCTGTTGTACCACTGAGGAGGAACTTGAGCAAAATCTTCATTTTCTCATTTTCTTCTTACATTCTAAAAGGTACTGACCTTGGAATTACTGCTATAAATATGAATATTCCCATCTTGCGTACGCCCCATCCTGGGTTGTTCCCTGTTGTGTGTCCATAGCTTCTGGGATAGGCTCCAGGCCTCCCACAGTATTGAATAGGACAAATGGATGGATCGATGGATGGATGGACATCTTGCGTATAAACAGCTGGTTCTTTGATTATCCATCCATTGGAAACTGAGAAGCTTTACATCCTGGTTCTCCGCTCACCCCTCGGCCGCGCGGTGCCCCTGCGCCAAAGCCAGAGCACCCAGCTGCCTTCCCTTCATTAATGTGGCAGTTGTAGAGGGATTATCTGTGTTCCAGGATACAGTGATCCTGCTTAGCATCAGCTAATGAGAGCAAGTGTCTTCGTTTTTTTGTTCCCCTGGTTAATGATTTTTGGTATTCTACATTTATGTGGCACATTTCAGCTTATTGTTTGCCCAGTGGCCTGTAGAGATTTCCACTCACCTGAACGTTGCACTTCAGTCACTCCAGTGGTGCACTTCACGACGCGTTCATTAATCACTCAGTACCGTTAATGATTTAAGCGCCTGTACAGAAGCAGGTCCTTTTCGCTGAGAAGTGCACTGCAACACCCACCCTGCTTTTGAGAGGATCCACTTCAAAACCTGTCACAGACGAGCAGCGGTTGTAGCCTTTATTGGTGCACATCACACTGTTTGTGGGCGGGTGGGAGAGAGGAAGGAGTGTTTTCTGCTAATGCTACATTGCTAACATACAATGAGCTGGCAGAACCTGCATCTCTAGTTAAAGATTGTGAGCAAAGGTTAGGTCAGTTTTAATTCAGCTCTGATGTACACTAGATTTTATTGATGCATATGAGTAGGACTGGTCAATTAATCTCATTTAAATTTCAGTTATGATTTTGGCTACTAACAATTATCAAAACAAAATACTGTAACTATTATTCTGCCGCATTTTGTTTCACAATGATGCTCCCGTTTTGTTTTCTGTTATGAATCCAGTGCAGCCCTTTTCAGCCTTTTTATTTGCTACTCATTTGAATTATATTAGAGTTCAAGGAAATCCACTGTGAAAAAGACAAATTATATATATATACAAGTTCAATAAATGCATGATATTTCCAAAGTCAATGAGTAATCGTGTTAAATAATCTGGATCTCAATTTTGACCAAAATAATCATGATTATGATTAACTGAGCAGCCCTGCCTCTGAATAACTTTCTGTCTGGAAGGGCAGTAAAAATGACCGCAGCGCCGTTAAACTGGTTGTGTCTAAATGCTGTAATCATAGTGATGGGTGCCTTAGTCTGCTGTCTGACCCTGTGTTCCCCGGCTGTGCGTGACGCAGGTTTTCGGCAGCGCCCCTCCCAGCACGATGACCGAGAAGTTTTCTGACCTGCTGCAGTTCACCACCCAGGTCTCCCGGCTGATGGTGACGGAGATCCGGCGACGAGCGTCAAACAAATCGACAGGTTTGAGGAGCTGAAACCTATATTCCCTACCTTAAACCTAGGCTCATCTCAGACAGCATTTAGTATCAGCTCTCCTGAGCCTTTGTGTGAAAATAAAGGCCTTTAAGTATAAGGATCTAATAGATCTAATAGACCGATGTATGCAAGATGCTTGTTTATAGTTATAGAGCACATCTTATTCAAAGTGAGTGTGGCAATAAACTGGGTTCCCTCCAATAATTCATCTAAAATAAGCTGAGACATGAGTTATCAAAGCCAACATGCAACTGCAAAGTCAGCTGTAGAAATAATGACAGGGTGATGTTCATTTTCACACTGTATACGTTATCAGATGCATGGCAAATTTAAAGGGGAGCCGTCTATCAATTTTAGAGTCTTTGTGCTGCAGATGTTGGTTAGTCTTGTTACATGGGCAGTTTTGGATCTTTGAATTTAATCATCTAAAGGGTTAAACAGAAACCACTGTAACCACCCCCCTACCCCCCCTGCCCAAAGCGTCTGCACAGTAATTTGACTTCAGGTTCAGGTCCTTGCCCCCATGTACAGTGTCTGAGTGTCTGTCCTCCGGAACCAGCTGGTGGAGGCTTGTCCCAATGGGCTGAAAACAACTTCCCATCGTTCTCTACTTTCCCCAGTATCGGCTCCTGTCTGTGGGGCAAAATATACGCGTCAGAGGTGCTCACCAGCTGCGCGTGTTTCCGCAGGACCCATCTGTTCCAGGAATAGCCTGCACCACTCATACTCCCCAAATGCTCTTAATGTAGCACTTTCTGCTGCTCTGAATTATTGTCTGATTAGCTTCTCACTTGCTTGGAAGTTGTAGTGTAGCTCCTTCTCCAGTACTGCTCACACCTGTACCTGGCTGCTCACTGGAAGCTCAGCCTAGCTGTACTTATGCCTAGTTGACTCCATCACAGCCATGTGTTTGTAATGTGCTGTGTGCCTCACTTGTACATCACTTTGGATAAAAGTGGCTGCTAAATAAAGTAAATAAGTGTGTTTACAGCTCTCTTTATCGTATTTCTTTTGTTGCATTCTGGGTAAAAGATGGACAGGGACCCGTGCTCCTAAAGAAAAGGCACCACTGTACCTCTCTGTCCCTGCAGAGGCAGCCAGTCGAGCTATCGTGCAGTTTCTGGAGGTGAACCAGAGCGAGGAGGCGAGCCGTGGCTGGATGCTGCTCACCACCATCAACCTGCTGGCCTCGTCTGGACAGGTGTGGTTATGAGGAGGGTGAATGGTGCCACGGGCGGGGTGGGCGGAGCCACGGGCGGGGTGGGCGGAGCCACGGGCATTCTCAGCTCCATCTCTCTTTGCCGACGATCTAATGGCAGTGCTGATCTAGATTGCGTCCTCTCCTGGTGATCAATATGCCGAATTCCCCGGCAGACCATCTCATGCTGGTATTCCCAGCTGCGTCGGCAGTCTCCTGTGATATGAAATAAATCTCAGGAATGCTTTTGAAACTCTTTTTCTTTGAAGTCGTGCTAAATCAAATTGTTGTTCAGAGTAGAAAAAGGTCTCTCAGATCCCATTCCCCCTTTCATGATCCGCAGCCTCCGCGGATTTTACGGCAGTTTATTTGCTTGCCATTCAGGGAGAGGCTTATATATCTGCAGCGGAGCCCGTAGCTGCTGGGGCACCTTGATGGCCAGGTATGCGCTCCGCTGTCGTGCTGCATCCTTGTTTACTGGATACTCAAGGACGCCCAGCACTTTTCAGACAGGGCTGATGCGTGCTGAGCTACTCTCTGTTACCTTGGCGACTCAAGAATACTAACGTTACTCTAATAGCTTTCGTGAGTTATTTTTTTAAATACAGCCAGAATTCAAAAGAACAGTCATCTGTGTAATACAATGTTTATATTATGGAAGCGTATTAGGTCCACTTATAAGAAATGTAACAATTTTGTTTCAAGACTGAATCCAAAATTTCTTTCTTAATCTTGTCATTTTGAATTGGGATGAAGTTAATGTTGTAAGTCAGTGTCAGGAATGGAAGTGAAATCTACACTTGCAGTGCTGAGAATGAAATTGAATGGAATAAAATTGTATCGAGAAAAAAAGAAAAACAAAATGTCAAGCTTAATGGCAAAACTGTGTTATCTCGAAATACAGTTATTGTTTTTCTTCTTGGTGACCCTAATGCTCTTCCACGGTGTATTATCCTACTGTTCCCATTGTTTGTTATTGTGTGAGAGCTTTTCTAGCAAACGTCATGGGTGCCATTTCTCATATTATTTCTCATCCAAAAAAATAGCCATAAATGTGTTTTTGGCCTCAGTCATTCTCGTTGACTAGGCTAAAATGCTTGCTTAAAGTTGTTCTTGGAAAAATCAGTTATAAAATAATCACGTTTTTTTTTTTTTGGAGGAGTTTGTCAGTATTTTCTGAGCATTTCAGACTTTCACAGCTGCAATGTTGCATTACTGCTGAATAATACACTGTGTATCGCTGTGTTTGTTTTTGCATTAGCAGATGGAGGAGCTGTTCCGACTGTCGCTCGCTCTCAGATTGTCTTTCATGTGAAATCGAGCCTGAACTCTTACTGGAACAGATGTTATCACCAGTCTTTGTAGATAATTTCTGTCACTTACCTGATGCCACATTGTTTTATGTCTCTTTTTTATTAGCCTTAGGAGATTTTGCATCAATATCAGTCATACTGTAGTTTTCTTCTGAGAAGCTTATTTGGGTTGCCGTAATGTGCATTGAGATTTGTGGATTTCCTGATATGACCCTGAGTATGACTGGGATCTGCTGCTTCTCATATGTGTTGCATTCATCTGAGGTTTCTGAGGAAAAGCTTCTCCTGTGTTTTAGAAAACGGTGGACTGCATGACGACCATGTCGGTACCCTCCACGCTTGTGAAGTGTCTGTATCTGTTCTTCGACCTGCCGCATTCACCTGAGACCCCGGGCGCAGCTCAGACGGAGCTGCCACTGGCCGACCGGCGCGCTCTGCTGCAGAAGGTCTTCGTGCAGGTGAGGTTCCTCCCCCTACCTTAAAGCTCACCAATCAATAGCGATTATTGAGTTCTCGACCCCTGTTGGGTGTTCCGTGCTGAAACCTTTACAGTCCCACTCACTGCGATATTCCTGTACATTTTCCAGTGCTGAAAATGTTTTGCACCCCATGCACTTCTTTTCTAAGAGGGTTTGTTGTTGTTCTGGTTTCTTCTAGATGTCTGATGCAAAAACAAGATTGAAATTTAAAACCAAGATTTGTGTCAACTAATTGTAGGACAACTGACTGCTAATATGTGCTATTTAATAACATTTGTTATACCGTATGGTGGAACTGCAGAATCTACATTTTATGATTGTTCGTTAGCAATGAATTAGCCCCAAGGATGTAAACCTTGCAAAAGCGAGCAGTAGGTAATCCGAGCCAGAGACAGGGACCGGGGGGGTCAGACTGCTGACACTGTTTCCCTCGCCGGCAGATCCTGGTCAAGCTGTGCAGCTTCGTGTCGCCCGCCGAGGAGCTGGCCCAGAAGGACGACCTGCAGCTGTTGTTCAGTGCCATCACCTCCTGGTGCCCGCCCCATAACCTGCCATGGAGGAAGAGCGCTGGTGAGGTGCTCATGACCATCTCACGGCACGGCCTCAGCATCAATGTGGTCAAGTACATTCACGGTACGCTTTGGGCCTCCATCAGCTCTGGTGCTTTTTCATCCATCTCTCTATCCATTCATCTATCCTTCCTTTCATTCCTTGGAACACCTTGATATAGTACCCATGAGCAAGGCATCGCTATCGAAATACTAAAACTCCAGCTGTATATAGAGGAATAAAATTCTCATTGCTAGCTTAAGGCATATTCTTCTTTCAGCATTAAAGGACAAAGCGTGCAAACCTGCCTTATTCTGTTTATAAGCCAGTGAGAGAGCCTTCACTCGACTGGTTCTCTGCTCTGATCTCTTCCCAGAATGCGCTTCTGGCCATATAAATGATCATAGGCATCACTTGTAAGGTTGGGCTCTGCTTCGTGTGTCTTTTTGGGCAAAGTCGTGGAGTCACAGCTGTGTTCGGCAGTCAGGCCTGAGCGGAGGTGCAGTGTGGGGCTGCCAGTGAGGATGGAGTGCAGTGGGTGATGTTAGAGCAAGAGGAAAGTGAAAGGGCCCAGCGCTGGAGAGTTGACAGCCAAGGGCTGAGAGTCAGTGCAAGGCACTGCAGGTAAACACTGTTAGAGTCCATGTTCAGTGGCCAATTTGCAAGGAACACCTGGCCAGTAGTAGGTAAGACCCACTTAAGCCTCCTGTAAAGGTAGACGAGCTGCTGTTTTTGTGGTGTTCCTGTTAACTTTAATGAGCTTGGCCATTCTCCTCTGACTTCTCTCGTTAACATGCCGTTTTTTGTTTATTGCACCTTTGACTGTCAGTTGTTAATGCTGTACGATTTGAAAATTCCCGGAAGACTGCAATTTCTGAGATGATGGCACCACCGAGTCTGGCACCAACAGTCACCCCATTCACCCTTACTTAGATCATGCTGCTTAGCCATTCTAAGGCTTAGTCCAACAGTAAGTGAACCTCTAGGCCCAGTCTGTGTTCTGCATGTATTCAATTGCAGTCACATGATCTGCTGTTTGGAGGAGCAGGCTTCATTAATAGGCTCTACCTAATAGACCGGCCTTTGAGTATATAATTAGTCAGATGAATTTTCATTTTCGCCTTTGTACTATGTATTATTGTTACTTACTCTTGAAGCAGATTAGAGGCAATTTCTTGTTGAAACTGTGATGTTTGACTCTTGTCACTTGGGAGGTTGTTCTTTGCTTGAATATGTTTTTCATATTTTATATTGAAAAGTAAGAACAAAATATTCCTGCCAGCCAAATGTTAAATACTTAAAACTGCCATGAATTGAAAAACCACCTGACATCTCTTCTTTTATTGGCATTGTACCATTGTGCTGTTAAATACATCATCCGGGGAGTCTCTCTTAATCCTCTGTGTGACATGGCCAGATGCTCGCGCCTTAAACAGATGTGGTGCTGTCCCCTGCAGAGAAGGAGTGTCTGTCCTCCTGCATCCAGAACATGCAGCAGTCAGACGACCTTTCGCCTCTGGAGATTGTGGAGATGTTCGCCGGCCTCTCCTGCTTCCTGAAGGATTCCAGTGACGTCTCACAGACTCTGCTGGATGATTTCCGGATGTGCCAGGGATACACCTTCCTCTGTGACCTTATGCTCAGGTTTGTGGCTTTGTGGGGGTGTTTGGGAGTGGGTATTTGTTAGAGTATTATACAGGGATCAGGGATTATGCCTATTAGAAATGTAGCTGCTAGCCGTAATATCAGGGGGCAGTGTGAGCAAAGTCATTAAAGCCGCATTTGCTCCAGGGAATGTCTGAACCTGCCTTCTGAATTATATGTTGCTTTGGATAAAAGCATTGGGTGGATGGATGGATGGATGGATGGATGGATGGATGGATGGACAGACAGGGATGGATGGACAGACGGATGGACAGACAGGGATGGATAGACAGATGGATGGACAGACAGGGATGGATAGACATTTTTTGAATAGGGAGAAAGCAAAGCATCTTCCGTTTACTCATGGTTTAGACTGTGGTCTTCTCATCTTGGTGTTGATGAAACAGTATTGGGGGCTGTGGGAGGCTTCTTATCCAGCAAATCTGAACTGGCCATATACTTCCAGGCTGGAGCAGGCCAAGGAGGATGACTCCAAAGACGCCCTGAAAGACCTGGTGAACTTGGTGACGTCCCTCACCACGTACGGCCTGAGCGAGCTGAGGCCAGCCGCCCTCACCACAGGCGCGCCCTTCCTCCTGCCAGGTTTCGTTGTGCCGCAGCCCTCCGGCAAAGGTTGGTCTCATGGGGTCTGGCAAGGCCTGGGTCTCAGCAGGAAGGCAGCACACTGGCAGAGAGCCAGTCAGCCTGTCTCACTGCTGCATTTGCTTGTCTGTTTCGGAGCTCAGATGGGTTCTGTCATGAGATTACATCATTACTCATTCATTTCATAGACAAGCGACATATAAATGTATGTCACTAATTTTTGGTTGTCAGTATTATATTTATGACGGTGAACCCACTCTTATCCATGTGTAATTAGTGTCAACATGGACATACCTTGAAATTCCAGGCCCCCTGACAAAATGTCATCTTGACTCCCCATCCACCAATTAAGCATATCATTTTATATATTGAAGAGCCCCTGTCAATTGCTGGACCAGCTGTATCTGCCAGGGTGTCCATGCCACTCTGACACCTCTGCTCTTCTGTCTGCATACATAACCACCACATACTACATGTGCTCTGCTGTTTGGAGTAGATGAGTGAGACCGTGTAATTGCTCAGTCTGCTCATGCTTGGTAGCCCCCTCCATCCTGCTAACCCTTGTTTTTGATACTGTGCTGTTCCGCATGGCAGATCTGTCTAGCCCTTAAAGGTAGACTGAAATGAAATGCGGGTTTCAGAAGTCCGCAGTGCCCGCTGCTGTTTGTTTGCCGGATTAAGGCACTGTAACGGCTTCACTTGATACGTGTCGCTAATCGTCTCCAGCATCCCTTCTTTTGTATAACTGCAGCAACTTGGTGTTTCAGTATACTGAAGTAGTGAAAAAATTTGTAAGAATATATTGTAATCGGTGATGTAATTGTCAAAAGTTTGTAGCAATATTGAAAGCTTCAAGCCTGCCTGCTGGGCAATATAGTTATGGGTTACATAATCAATCAGATTTTTTCCCCATTGGACTGAAGATTTCTTTAAAACCCTAATATGGACTGAGCATTGGCGGTTTTGGCTGTAAGAGGCCTGACATAAAGGGATTGAATTACTGTTTCTCTCACATTGTCCTTTTGTTATACTCACTTATAAAATCGCAACTGATAATGTGTAGCTAAAGCAAATCAACTTAATGTTGTGTACTGCTTAACAAAAGCATATTTCTTTGTGTGCCCTACGCTTACTACCAGTGTAAACACCCTACTTGCCATTTACCAATATTCCCAACAGTTATGCCACAAAATAGCTGTTTGATGGAGTTATTCCATTTTCTTTTTAAAAGTATGTACAGACGCTCCTCTACTTGCGAACAAATTACGTTCCAAACGGCCGTTCGTAACTTGAAATGTTTGTAACTTGTTATTCAACATCATTTTAATGGTATACGCAAGTACAAAGAACTAGGATGCTGGGAGTACGCACGCTACGCTGCTGCACTGCGCGGGAAAAAAATTGATGTTGCAGACAGGAAACGGGAGCCCAACTAATATAATTTGGACTTACAGTCCTCTTCGTTCGTATGTCTGAAAGTTCGTACTTAGAAAGTTCGTAAGTAGAGGAGCGTCTGTATGAATTATTTGTGATTCTGTGTGTGAGTAGGTCATGTGTGACCCGTCCAGCAGCCTCATAGCTTTGTCCCCTTGTGTTATGAGGGATTGTGCTTTGAACAGGAGTTTTTGCTTCCCCTAAGTATCGTATTATTGTATTGTATGTGTGCTGTATCGTACCATTGTAGGTATGAGCATTTTTGGGTCATAAGAGTGTGGTGTGGCATTCCATCTATTTCTTGTCTCCCAGGTCACACAGTGAGGAATATCCAAGCCTTCTCGGTGCTCCAGAACGCATTCCTAAAAGCCAAAACCAGCCGTCTGACAAGCATCATCCTGGATGCCATCTCCAACATCTACGTGGCCGACAACGCCAACTACTTCATCTTGGAGGCGCAGCACACGCTCTCCCAGTTCGGCGAGAAGATCGCCAAGCTGCCGGAGGTGCAGGCCAAGTACTTCGAGCTGCTGGAGTTCGTGGTCTTTAGCCTGAACTACGTGCCCTGCAAGGAGCTGTTCAGCATCAGCGTTCTTCTCAAGGCCAGTGCGTCCTACCAGTGCAGCATCACCGCCATGCGCACCCTGCTCAAGCTCAGCCGCCACGACCCCATCTTCAGCGAGGTCTTCCGGGAGGTGGGCCTGCTTGAGGTGATGGTGACCCTGCTGCACAAGTACGCCGCTCTCATGAAGGACCCCACGCAGGCCTACAATGAGCAGGGTGAGGAGAATGCCTGTCCACAATGATACGCCTGGACGTTTTATCATCCAGAGTTCTTCAGGATCATGTGATGATATTTTGTAGCTTGGCTGTTAGCTTCAGAATCCCCACCTTATTGAATTTCACCTTAATCCTATTGACATTTTGGCAGTAACATTTTTATTGACTGGAACTGAATTCCGCTTGCTAACAGAATTTCTGTGCCAATAAGCACTATTCATTTTAATCACTAATGTAGTGCTGATTCTCATTTTATAAACTTCGTCATGAACTCATTGTAATTGGAAATGTGGATTACGACTGGGTCTGACTTTAAAATGTGAGATGGAGGCTCTACATTGACACTGCACCTGTTGAACCCCCCACCACCCTTCCAGGTGAATCGAGAAACAACCGAGTGGCAGAGGATCAGAAGCAGCTGGCCTGGCTGGTGATGGAGACCCTCACCGTTCTTCTCCAGGGCTCCAACACTAATGCAGGTGCTTAGCCACTCTCTTGCCACCCAACTAGAGATGCATTATCCAGTGCAGGGTCTATCCCAGGCTGCATAGGGCAGAAGGCAGGGGAACACCCACGCATACACACACGCGCACAAACGCACACGCACGCACACACAAGCACACACGCAAAGATATCCGACACTACAGATTTTTTTGAGGAATCGTATCGTACGTATCTTAATGCAGACCTCCTTAATTATTTGTTCTTTTGTTTTATGCTTGGTTCAGACGCCCGGTCTGATACGTCTGGGCTTTTCATCCGTGACACAGAGATAATGAGAAATGATAAACGGCCTGTGGGGTCGAAGGTCATGCAGGCCACACCTCCTGTTTATACACTATTAATGCTGACAAATTGTCTGAGTCTGCTCAGTGTCTCTCCTTTTGTTTCCTCTTTGCCATTCTCTCTCTTGGGTGGGAGCCAAATCAGCTTGACTGCTTTTCCTTTGGGTGGTATTTGGGTGGGGGGGGGTGTAGGGGGAGAGGCTATTCAGTTGGGATCTGGCTGACGTAGAGATTTTGTTTGTTCTGTCATTCCCAATTACCAATCTCCAACCGCTCACAACAGGATGCTGGAGAGGCCGCGAGTAAACAGACCTTTCCCGTCTGCGTCTCGCTGCGTCGTGTCAAAATTCCCAGCGAAACAGGGATAGCGCAGGCTTTTGATGTCTGCGGATATCTACTCCCCTTTCGAGCTGTCCTGAGGTCCTAAACAGGGATGTAAATTGAGGCCTGTTACAATATTGATGAGTCAGTTTCTCCAGAAAGGGAGCTGAAGGCTTTTAGCAGACAGCTATTAAGCCATTTAAGCCACTCCTACTTCATACTGACTGTCAGCTTCTGCTATTTGGATTCATGCATGAATGCGCTGTAGAAAAACATTATTATTAGGGCTGGTGTTATTTTTGCTGACAAGTAAACCTTCAGACAATTCCTTTGTTTTGTTTAGGGTGCTGGTTGTTTAAGAGTATCAAGTCATTTATAGCATTTTTTTAATGATTAATGGTAATGTATATTTACTTTCTAAGCAAAAAAATAGGTTAAATGGTAGGTGAGCATAAATACATTTTGCTGAAATGCTCTGCGTTTATCATAGTGATTTATGATGGATTTTTAAAAATACCTGATTCGCATTATAGGTAATGCTCTTCCCCAGTCATACTGTATCCTGCCATAAAAAACCAATTATATTTCTAAATTATATTTAGAAATGTTAAATATTTCCCATATCTGTACAGTCTGTCTCCTTGGCAGTTTCTAACTGTGTAGCTCACTGGCCATTTCTCAAATGGTTAGATATCATCTCAAATGTCAGATTTTTTTATTTTTTTGATGGGCCATCACTGACAGTCAGATCTTCCCTGACGTTATAACACATTGCGGCCCATATCGCTCCGATTTAAATTTAAATAAGATTTTATGCGGCTGTACCTCCTGCCCTGTGTTTCCAGGAACAAGCTTCAGCTCCTCCCCGCTGGATAAGCAGTTATGGTAGAATGATGATGTTATTTATTAACAATGTTTGTTTAGTTGATTTCGCTTATTAGGGGTGTGTGTTTGTGCTCATTGACTTTGAAGGGAAAGTAGAAAATATGATGGGAAACCAAAGTTTGAATCCAGGCTGGCCAGCTCCAGTCCTGAAGTGTGATAGGATGTTGATTTTTGCCATAGCTCAGCTTTTAATTGTTATTAAATTAGGAGAGTATGGCTTCTTCTGGATGAGTAGCCCCTCCTCCCCCCCCCCCATCTGGAGAGAGTCTTCGGGTGTTTCACGTGTCAGTCAGGTCTTGTCGGAATTAATATATAATGTACAAGCTGACGTTCCAGGACTGGCCCTGGGGGGTCCTGATCCTGAGGTGGATGGGGTGGGGATAGAGTTGCACGTTATTTGTTATGATTGTTGCCTGATTGTTGTGATCTCGCGAATTCTCTGCAATGATTAATTTGTGAATATTCCTTAGGATTCATACTTTAAAACCTTGCTTGTTCTGCCCAGAGCCGCGTAACTGTAGCGGAGCTTGGAGTCGGCCCCCTTTGTGACGGCGCGTTCCCCTCCCCAGGTCAGTTCCGCGAGTTCGGCGGGGCCCGCTGCGTACACAACATCGTGAAGTACCGGCAGTGCCGCGAGCACGCCTTGATGATCATCCAGCAGCTGGTGCTGTCCCCGAGCGGCGAGGACGACATGGGCACGCTGCTGGGCCTCATGCACTCGGCGCCCCCCACAGAGCTCCAGCTGAAGACCGACATCCTCAGGGTAAGCGTCTGACCTTGCTGGTGTGCTTCCATCACCCAGAACTTCAGGCGGCCATCTTTCCGCAGGGCACACCTTGACTTAAAAACTTTGTGCGTGACGGTGCTGGCGTGTGGAGCAGCTCTGTGCCCATGATGGGAAGGTCGTCACTCTTCCCATGGCTGGAAGGTGCCATCACTGTTGGCCCTTAACCACAACTGCTTCAGGGACACTGGCTGACATTTCCCTTTGATCCTTATGCGTCACTTTGGGCAAAACAATTCTTCTAAATAAATGCAAAGGAAAACAGTGGGGGTTGGGGTCAATGACAGTATAGAGTTGAGTCACCCTCCCCCAGCAAATGCTTACACGTAGCCCAAAGTCTGACCCCAAGTCTCATTTTTGTTTCTTGGGCCCAGACTGTGTTGCTTTTTAGAGTATTTTTTCCATACTGTCCAATTACTGAGACGTTCTTTAATCCCAGTTGGTTATTTCAAACCCAGTCCACTCCCATACCCAAGTGAAGTCCTTGGTCCCTCCTCCTATGATTCTGCTTCCCTCCCACCTGAAGCCAGTCCTTTATGATAATTCTTAATTTGTGTGGAAGCCTTGCTTTCAGATCTTTAGAGTCACCACCGATTTTCTCCTCTCTGCCAGTCCCTGCAAGCACATACCAGTACATGTGTATCACTGCTATTATGGCAGGATTTTATATAGGTGTTCGGATTTCTTAGAAGATGAAAGTCTGCCATTCATGTAGGAGTGGAGGTTCCTGGTAGGCTGAGCTGGTCCATGATAGCAGGGACTGAGAGACTCCTGCCTTTACGCAACGTTCAGCAAACTGTCAGTCTTCAGAAACTCTCTCTCAATCGTTTTAATGTGCACTCTGCGTGCCCTTCAGATTCATTAGACAGTTAAAAGCATAATCGTGACCCGGACTGGATATTTCTGAAAGCACTGGCCATTATTTTTAAGTGAAAGTGTCAGAGGCAACGGAAACTTGCATTGCTTCAGAAAGACCTCATTTATAGAGCAGCAAACGTCAGTGTGAAGCAGCGCACTGTACCTGAGATTTTTAAATATAGGTACATTTATTGAGAGCAAGTTAATTATATTCCATTTATTCATTTATTTGTTGCTTTTATTCAAAGCTCCTTGCAATAGAGGGGTTACATTTTTTATGTGCGTGCTTACTTTTCAGTTTTAATGAATTTTTTGTGAAAACTTGATATCTTAGTTGATGAGCAGATTTCCAAAACTCATTTCACAGGATAAGTGGACTGGTAAGTACGTACCATTTTAGTGGACTTGGTGATTTTTGGAAATTTAAGGACTGAGTGAGTTTGGGCTCCCAGCACTGTAACGTAAAGGAAGCCTGACTTTGGGTCATTGGCGGTCTCATCTCAGAAACAGAAAACAGACTGAGTGAGTTTTGGAAATTTTCTCTTTAGTTATGTGATTTAGTTAGTGCTTTCATCATTTTAAAATCTTGGGTCTGTACCTGATAACCTACTGGTTCCTCATGCTCCCTGGTCACATGCTGCTTCCCCGGCAGGCCCTGCTGGCGGTCCTCAGGGAGAGCCACCGCACGCGCACAGTCTTCCGCAAAGTGGGCGGTTTCGTGTACGTCACCTCGCTGCTGGTGGCCATGGAGGGTTCCCTCTGTGCGTTGCCCCGGAACGGCTGGGAGAAGGCCAACCAGAAGCAGGTCTTCGAGCTGCTGCACACGGTCTTCTGCACGCTGACGGCCGCCATGCGCTACGAACCCGCCAACTCACACTTCTTCCGCACTGAGATCCAGTACGAGAAGCTGACTGACGCCGTGCGGCTGCTCGGCTGCTTCTCCGACTCCAAGAAAGTGGGCCGAGCCGCCGTGCTGCCCTCCAACTCACAGCCTTTCCAGAGGCTTCTGGAGGACGACGCCGTGCTGGTGGACAGTGTGTGTCCCACGCTGAGGCACTGCAGCAAACTCTTCATTTATCTATACAAAATGGCCACCGACTCCTTCGACAGGTAACACTCACGCCTACTACAGTAATAGCTTTTGTTTTCTTTTATTTCTTGTTTCTCTGGTCTTTTTCGCCCCTTACTGATTTATTTTCAGGATTCTGTTAACATCAAAGTGTGCAATTAAGCAAGAAATGCGGACACTGGTTCACGTAAGCCAAGCAAAATAAATGCGCTCTACGTTTTTTGAATGAGGGTTAAACAAAGGATCCTTTGTCCGCATTAAGTGAGCGAATGCATCTCCGCATTGTTGTGTTTCTCTGCTGATCCGCCTCAGTATTAGTCATACGGCTATTTGGGCAGATTTAAGAGAATTGTCATTCCTGGCAACACTTTGGAGGCTTTCACATAACCGCTGCTCTGTTTATGGCAAGTTTTCTGGGTATATGACAAAGTGAGAAACACAAGAGAATGGTGGGCTTGATTTTAGTGGAGAAATTGCGTGCAGACGTTTTATGAAATCCCATTTGGAAGCTGAATGTGTTCCATCGTAAGCGGTGGCATTGTACGATCTTCCAGTGTCGTGGCTGACCCTCTCCTTCCCACAGTCATCTTTCTGACGATTTGTGTGTTGTTTTTCATGCTGCAATTCTACCATTCTGCTGACTTTGGGATGCTCCTGGTCATTGGCTTACCCAGTTAAGCAGTAGAGGGCTTTTCATGTTGCAGGGATTTAAGCATGTAAATTGATAAAGTTCACCATGTTAGATTGATCAGAGCAGCCAAGGTTTGTCCTCTCTGGAGCTTGTGGCAGTGTGATACTGGAATGCAGTGGCAGGGAGACTAGTGGGTTACCTGGTACAGTTGAGGCTCAGCATTTTATAGCCTATTAAGTCTATTATTTTGTGAATGTGCAGTCCTGCTGAGAGAAGCTTGGTTAGATACAGAAATATGATGATGAAGCGTAGCTGAGAGCAGATGCGGCAGCAAAGTCATATCTGTGCTGCTTGTTCTACCATTAAGGTAGGGCAGTGTTTCTCAGTCCAGTCTGCCCACACCCCCAGACAGTCCACATTTTCTCTCCTTCCCAGCTCCCAGCCAATCAAGAACACAAAATATCTGGTACAAGTGTGCTGGGAGCTGGGAGGGAAGAAAAATGTGGACTGTTTGTGGGTCCCTGAGGACTGGGTTGAGAAATACTGAGGTGGAGTATTAGATGAAAAGACGAGGAGATGGAATGTACAAATGTAAATGTACTTATTTTGTACTAAATGTACTAAGCGGTTTATTTCCTTTAGTGCTGGTTTTCACTATAATAACCGTGTGTGTGTGTGACTTCAGGCATAATTATTTCGTAGTTCATGCTGCAATGACCTTTTAGTTTTTTTTTCTAAGAATTGGTCGTATAAACGATAACCAACAAAAATGTTTCAGAAAATTGCCTAAATGGCAATTCTGAGAGAGAGACGCGGATGTGTGGTGCCTCTCCAGGCTGTCATTAATGTTTAAGCTTTATTTCATGCATTTCTAAGACCTCCACTGTCCTTATCAATGTGTAACATGCTTTGCTCAGCTTGTAACATGGCACTGAAATGGAAGAGGCCCTGCAACGCTATCAGCTGCCGCGAGTTTTAGCTGTGTCCTGTGTGATGGTATAAACAACCAGCTGTGAGTGTGTGTCTGTGTAACATGCTACACACGCACGCACGCACACACACACACACACACACACAGTGTATATGGACAAAAATGTTGGGACACTGGCCATTACACCTACAGGACATCCCAGTCTAAATTCATAGGGATTAATATGGAGTTGGTCCTCCTTTTGTAGCTATAACAGCTGCCACTCTTCTGGGAAGGCTTTCCACAAGATTTTGTAGAGTGTCTGTGGGAATTTTTGCCTACTCATCCAGAAGAGCATTTGTGAGGTCAGGCACTGATGTTGGGCGTGAAGGCCTGGCTCACAATCTCCGTTCTAGTTTATCCCAAAGGTGTTTGATGGGGTTGAAGTCAGGGCTCTGTGCCCTGTGGGTTAGTCAAGTTCTTCCACACCAAACTCACCTAACCATGTCTTTATGGACTTTGTTTTGTGCACATGGGTACAGTCATGCAGGAACAGAAAAGGGCCTTCCGCAAACTGGTCCCACAAAGTTGGAAGCATACAATTGTGCAGAATGTCTTGGTATGCTGAAACGTTAGAGTCCTCTTCACTGCTTCAGTCCGCTTAGCCCAGTCCCTGAAAAACAACCCTATACCATTATCCCTCCTCCACCAAACATTACAGTTGGTGCAGTGCAGTCAGACAGGTAACATTCTCCTGGCATCCACCAAACCCACATTCATCCATCAAACTGCCAGACAGAGAAGCTTGATTCGTCTCTCCACAGAACACGTTTCCACTGATCCAGAGTCCAGTGGCGGTGTGCTTTACACCACTCCATCCGACGCTTGGCATTGAGCTTGGTGATGTGAGACTTGCATGCAGATGCTTGGCCATGGAAGCCTGTTCCATGAAGCTCTCGGTGCACAGCTTTTGTGCTGGAGTTAATGCCCGAGGAAGTTTACGAAACTGCAGTTAAGTGAACAGCGTGTTGGTGACTATGCCCCTTGGTGCTTGGCGACCGCGCTCTGTTACTTTACGTGGTCTGCTATTTCGTGGCTCAGTTTCTGTTGTTCCAAAACAATTTGCAATAATACCACTTACAGCTGACTGTGGAATCTCTAGCAGGGAAAATATTTCACAAACTGACTTATTGCAAAGGTGGCATCCTACGGCAATACCAAGCTTGAATTCACTGAGCTCTTCAGAGCAACCCATTCTTTCACACGTGTTGGTAAACCTGGCTGCATGGCTAGGTGCTTGATTTTATACACCTGTGGCAAAGACTCTAAATGAATTCAATGATTAAGATGTGTGTCCCAATACTTTTGTCCATATTGTGTGTGTCTGTGTATAAACACACACACATACATACAAGCATACTCACATACTGAGAAAAATATAAATTTGATAATAACCAGTAGTCATACATTTTTTTCCTTCGGTAAGGTGTGTGTTTTTCCACTGGCTAAATTAAATTAAGTATTTATATGTTTATTGTACTACTATCATTTTGATTGTGAGGTCTTACCTACTGAGACCCCCTACCAACAGCCCCATCCCAGATAATTATCAGGTAATGGAATGATTTACGCAGGTTCAGTTATGGGAATGATGTTGGGGAAGGAGGCCAGTCTGACTGTTTTGTATATGTATGTGGCATTTCTATTGTTAGTTTAATTTAAAGGGAAACATGATTTATTTTTTTGTTAAATATTTGCATGTTAAACTGCAAATATTAGCTGTTGGCTGAATTTTGAAGTTCTCCAAATGTTGTGTCTTTCGCAAAAAGGCTGCGCCATTTTCAGATTGGGGAAACTGGAGAGGAGTAAGATGAGAGTGCAGACTGAGACATCCCAGCGGCGTGTGTTAGTGTGCAGGGAGGGTGGTCACACCGAGGCACGGTCTATACCTCCACTCTAATGTGCTACACGAGGTTTTGAAATGAATGCTGCAGTGCCTTATTCCGTGTGTGCGTGTGTGTGTGTGTGTGTGCGCGCGCGTGCGAGAGCGTGTTAGTGAGTGAGTGTCTATGTGACTCTGTCTATGGACTCTGTCTATGGACTGTGAGTCTGTGTGTGGGAAATGTGCATGTCTCTCCTGTACTCTTATCTGCAGGAGTGTCTTGGTGTGTGTGTGTGTGGATGTGAAACATGCATGTCTCTCCTGCCCGCCTATCTGCAGGTGCGTCTGTCTGTCTGCCTGTCTGTGTGTGTGTGTATGAAACATGCATGTCTCTCCTGCCCTCCTATCTGCAGGTGCGTCTGTCTGTCTGTCTGTCTGTCTGTCTGTCTGTCTGTGTGTGTGTGTGTGTGTGTGTGAGTGTGTGAAACATGCATGTCTCTCCTGCCCTCCTATCTGCAGGTCTGTCTGTGTGTGTGTGTGTGTGTGTGAGTGTGTGAAACATGCATGTCTCTCCTGCCCTCCTCCTGCGGCTCTCCTCTCGGATCACCATTCTCCACCAGACACTAACTGCTTCCGTCCCTGTTCTCTCCTCTCTCTCTAACCCCCCCGCCCCCCCCTCCCCCCGGCGTTGCCTGGCTGTCGCCTGCTGTGTGTGTGTAGCCGTGCTGAGCAGGTGCCCCCCTGCCTGACGCATGAGAGCTCCCTGCCCTCCCCCTGGGGAACGCCAGCGCTCACCCGGAAGAGGTACCGCACTCTGCAGTTTTCTCTTCCACTCACAATCGCCAGTCCTTCCTTTTTTTTCCTCCATCACTCTGCTGTCTCTTCTGCATTGGCAAGTTACAGCCTCTTGATCATTTTTTAATTCCATTCTTGCCCCCCTCCCATGCAAAGCTTGCAGTTGTATTTTTTTTCCTCTCTCCGTCTGCCAGTTTGTGCTTAAGTATGCTGAAAGTCCGCTGCGTACTTTGCATAAAGATAAAACTTCCCTGCTTTTATTTTCTTATTGAATTTTTATTGGTTTTGCTTTATGCAGAACAGTCCTGGACCTGTCACTTACTGACTTCTGTTATTTTGGAAGGTGAATCTGTGCACTTCTCTCAAGTGCTGTTCTGCTATTTTCCTTTTCCCGCCTGCATTTATAATCGAAGGGCAAATTAACAAAACTCAGTCAACAGGATACGTTTTCAAGAAAATTTCTGTGGAATGAGTTTCGGTTCCAAGTACAGTAACATACAGTGAGGAACCCTGTCTGTAAGTCATTGGTGGGCTTAGCTTAAAAACAATAACAAAAAAAATGGACTGTTTGTAAATTTCTCTTCAGTTTTTGACATTAATGCTTGATGTTAACTTTAGTCAAGTTATGAGATACTATTTTTTTTCCTCTTGGATCTATTTAGATGTGGGAGTATTACAAACATCTACAATGGGTCCTAACACGATGAAAAGTATTAGGTCTCTGCTAACTACAGTACACAAATACTTTTTTTTCCTTTTGATATAGCATCTCTTGTTACTTTAGCAACTTAATGTGTATTATTTTCTTAAGAACAACACCCAAATGTTATATTATAGAAAACTGTCACGGGTTAATAGTATGTTTATTTAGATGTGACTAGGTACATTCATAGTCCTGATGTTCCCAGACTGGTTCATAAGAAAATGATGCATGGAACTGATGTCTTTGACTTTATGTATTTATTTTAGCAGACACTTATATCCACACATGATGTACAATAACTTAATCGTGAATTAATCTTTCATACACAGTCGTTTATTCAACATCAGACATGTGATGAGGGTGAAGATTGCCCTGTAGTTCCCAGCACCTGGATTAATTTTCACGTGAATTTGCCTGCGTTTCCCAAATGCATATATGCAGAAATGAGCAGCTGCTGTGGCAGAGCCGAGTTCACGGTTTGTCAAATCAGACTTCATGTTATTGCTCATCTAGAAAACTGTCAGCTGACATGGTCGCAAAACACTTCCTCTAGGACCATGACAGTGTCGCCACAGTTAGGAACTCCGAGACTAAACTGAGAGTGATAATGCGTCTTTTATCCATTTCTTTTTCTGACAAAAGAGGGATGAAAATTTTTGATTGCTGCCAGTGCAGCACAGGCCTAATTCAATATTCCACAGTCAATTATTGATGATGATGATCTTGTTCAGGTTGTCCTTTGCTTTGACAGGCTTGTGATAGGTGCCAGGCTCACCAGGACCCTGTATTTGGCAGTGATAACGATAGTGATGATGATGATTTTATTAATAAGAGTTTTTTTCCCCCACTTTTTTCCTTATGTCATTGGAAGCAGTTGATTTAATCTGGCAGCTGTATCACTGTCTGAGCCGGCCTGACTTATGTATTTGTTTATTTATTTGGCTGCTTCCTTTCGGGATGCATTTAGCAGAGCCTCCAGCTATCCTTACGCAGTGCGGGCCGGGCTGTGCAGTGTGCTGTGTGTATACATAGTGCCTAACATATCTGCAGGGGACTAAAGCGCGAGTCAAACTGAGAGGCCTTCTTAACCGAAAGACTCCTTCTCCTCCCATGGAGGAACGATACGGATTGTTGGTGTGTTCCATTTGCCTTCGGATCCGAGTTTCGGTTGCTGAGATTATGTCACATCCGCTAAAAACTCGGGGAAAACTGAGTCGGATTGCATTCCATTTGCCACAGAAGTAGCAATACCATGGACCCATATCAAAAAGCAAGATTTTTTGCTTAGCCGGACATTGGATTTAAGGTACCTCAGTTTAAATGGCCTTTATCTTCGTTCACTTGCAATTAGCCCGAACTACCGTAAATCCAACAAATAATTCAACTAATCATGAAATCAAATTCTAGCCCGGTTCATTGTTAACCATTGTTAGCACTATTCAAGATTCAAGATTGGTTTATTGTCAATACAACAATATACACAGTATACAATGTATTGAAATGTTGTTCCACACAGGTCCTCCATGGTGCATTATAAAGATATAAAATATACCAAAACAAATTTCACATAAATAATAAATCTAACAAAATTTGTATGAATAGAAACAAACTAGTTCTAACTAACTATGTACAGTAAACAGGACAGAGACAATACAAAGTGGTCATGTGCAGTTAGAGTTCAAGTGAAAGTGCAGGTAGTATTTAAAATACCAGGTTCAAGTTATGGTCAGGATATTGTTGACAAAACAAGACAAAGATGTGGCAGTTGTAACAAGTGCGAATTTGGCATGAGGTAGACATATTTGAGCAAATATTCAATTGATGTATGCAAAGAAGCATAGTGTGAAAGTCCAGTTTGTAGTGTTTCTGTGTTGTGGGTTTAACATTCCTTTGGTAGCAGTGAGTTGAGAGCTCTGACTGCTTGAGGAAAGGAGCTTTTGCAGTGTCTGGCAGTTACAGTTCTGATGCAGACAGAAGGAGAGGGAACAGTGCATATGAGGGGAGGAAAGTGTCCTTCACTATGCTGTTGGCACGACGGATGATGTGCTTTTCGTACAGGTGGGAGATGGCTGGGAGAGGGACCCCGATGATGCTCTCTGCTGTCCTCACTATCCGCTGCAGGGACTTCTTTTCAGTGGCGGTGCAGTTTCCATACCAGACAGTGATGTAGCAGCAGAGAACACTCTCGATGGTCCCCTGGTAGAATGACGTGAGGATGGGAGGAGGGAGGCTGGCCTTCTTCAGCTTTCGAAGGAAGTGAAGGCTTTCTTTGTGATGGTGGTGTTCATTCAGGTTCAATATCAGTTGATAACATATTACGCTTGGGTGCTTTACGTATAAAACTCTGTATAAACACGTCCACAGATATGTTGGACGGTATAGTGTGTGCGACCGATTTAATGAGCCACAAATGAGAAGTAGTGCTTAAACAGTATAAAACTACAACGTTCCCTTCTGTTGATAAAGGGCGCAGCCATCTTGGATTCTGAACTCGGGATCATCTGTTCTGCTCCGAGATATTTCTCGGATCTCCGAAAAACGGGAACGCACATGTCGTCACTGCCGGCTTCAAACTCGGAATCCGACTCAGAATCCGAGTTCTGAAGGCAAATGGAACGCACCATATATTCTGGTGGAGCTGAACCTGCAGGTCACCAGGAATTCATATTGCGCTTTGTGTTTGCACTGGAAGACCCAGTGAAATCACTGTTTCTGGTGGGTGGTGACCAGAGCATGTGAGCGGAGCGGAGCGGTGAGAATTTCCGCTCCTCACTCACGAGGCTGTTGGCTCCGTCCGCTTCTCCGCTCTAATTTGCACTAAGCCGCTCCGCTCAACACCGCTCCTCGCTCCACTAAAATTTCCTCCCGCTCCAGTCA
>JAODJU010000119.1:12610200-12624132 GCA_026776725.1 Gnathonemus echidnorhynchus
CCCCCCCCCCCCCCGCCCCGTACCCCCCTGTTCTTCCCTTAGCCTCAGAACCCAGCAGTGCTGTGTCTAGTCCAACTGTACAAATGAAGAAAAAGAACAGGGATTATGCTTGTCATTAAGACCGGTGATTTTCCCTGTTGTCACATTGTTTCTATTTAAACCGTCTGGCAGTCTGGTCGTTTGACAGAAAGTTCTTCCAGGTGAAGGAAGGGACTTCCTGAAGTCTCTACCCTTTTCTCACTTCTGTGTGTCTGCTGACCTCCAGTTGGCGGTTTCCTCTCATGAGAATGCCACCCCAGTCAAGCTCATCCACAACGCTGCTGGACATCTCAATGGCCCTGCTAGGACCGTAGGTGCTGCCGTCATTGGCTACCTGGGTAAGAGCCTTGCATTCTGATTGGTTAATATGATAATTCAGAGCTGTCATTGGTGATTTATTCTGCATTCATCTCTTGTAATGTAAATTGTTTTTGGGTTTATCAAGCCTTATTTTGTTGTGATTTTAAGCATGAAGTAGCTATAGGAGAATGAGAATTGTTTGTATTCCATGACTACAATTCTGAGCTTTAAAGCCGCCTACAGGTGATTTGATAAATGAAAGGAAGGTTTTGATGTGTTCCTCTGTCTGCCCTTTTTGAACAAGGATAAACATTGGTTTTAGTGTTTGTAACGCATGCTGGTTGAAAGGCTTTCTTCCTGAATACAGACAGCTCTGTCTGACATGAAAGGCGTATGGTTTTATGTAAAATAAAAAAAAAAAATCACAATGAACCTGTTAAAGAATAAGATTGAGTTTAGGGCCAAGTAAGCGTGCTTTTACATTGCACAGAAGATGAACCAAATAATGGAAACACTTAATGTAATAATATGAAGGATGTAATAACTTCAGTTCGCTTTGGAAGTAAATCCTCGTCTTTGAGTAGTGGGACATCAGACCATTTTTCAAGAAGAAAAATGTAAAGTTCTTTGAGGGATGAACAAGGTGGTGAACTGCTTTGCACACGGCACTGTACCAGGTTCAGTGATGTTTAGATCTGGTGATAGGGGAGGCCATGGAGGGGTTGACTTCATCCTGGAAGTTCATGGAATCACTCTTCAACTTGTTTAGCAGTGTGTATTGATTGCATAGTGTATTATGGGAACACTATGAAGGAACAGGGTTTGCATCATAGGGTGCTCCTGGTCCTGTAAAATCATGTGACCATACTGAGCAAACGTTGGACTGAAACATATGCCATTATGGATCTCCTCCATGTTTGACAGTTGGCAACAGACATTGTAGGTTGCACTTCTTATCTGCTGCAACATTACATTACCTGCTCTACTGCACTATACCATGCTGTGTTATGTACGGATAGCTTATGTACCACATTTCTCTTTATAGTTAACATTCTGTATATAATGTACAGAAAGTTTATATTCAGTTATGTATTGTATGGATAGTCACATCATTCTATTCACGTTATATAGTTTATGTTCCATATCCTTTTCCTGCTGCTATATTATGCACACTCTATTCATATGTATATTGTGTGCCTGCCCTGCTATCGTGTCATGTGCACTATGTGTTAATCTGCACTATACCCCTGTAATTATGAAAATACAGCCCCCCCCCCCCCCCCCCCCCCCCCCCCCATGTGTCTTATGATGTCTTGTATCCCTGTATACTTGTGTATGACTGGCTAGCTAGTCCTATTTGATTTGACTTGACTTTAAAAGCACCTTCTAACTTCAGCATGGGAGAGTGTAGGAAAAAGAGTAGATGGTTCATCAGACCGTATAAATTTTTGTTTTGCTGTGGGATTCAGGTTTTGTGACCTTTACAGCAGGTTATGGGTCTTTATGCATTGCTCTTAGCCATAGCCATGAATTCCAGTGATATGAAGATCATGATGTTCACTTTCCGTTGAAGCCAGGTCATAGAGGTGCTGATTGAGTTCTATGGTTGTTTGAGGCTGTATTTTTGTGATGTTTAGCAGGTATCCTGTGTCCGTCTGTCCCTCTTATTGATCTAGTTGGTATGAATTGTTATGATTTTGGAGATGGTTGTCCTTCACTTATTACATAATTTTGCAGTTTTTATACTGATGCACATGCAGTTCAGGTGCCGACTGTTTGACCTCTTTGAAATAATCTTACTCAGGTTGCTTTGAAAACTCTCACCTCAAGCTCGCATATGGCTAATCGGCATTCAGCCAATACGGATCGCCTTCGTAGCTGTTTCATTAGGTTGCTTCAGAGTCCTTTTTCATGTGGTGTCTCCCCCTATATGTGACACAGTTAATACTACAATTATCTGTCCAAAGGGATCCGCCTTCTATCAGTGGGAACACAATGTCGCTTCACCTCGTAATCCTTCCCCAGGTGTCCGAGCGTTTGTGCCTAAGCCTGTGGCAACAAACCTTCAGTACATTGGGGGTGCAGCCGCCATCCTGGGCTTGGTGGCCATGGCCTCGGACGTGGAGGGGCTGTACGCCGCGGTCAAGGCGCTGGTGTGTGTCGTCAAGAGTAACCCTTTGGCCAGCAAGGAAATGGAGCGTATCAAAGGCTACCAGGTAGGTCTGTGATGTCATGCAAGGCAGGCCCAAGTTCAGCTGTGCCACAGCGCATGTGGCTTGAAAAATACTGTGCTGCATAAAGAAAGTGTATTTATTGACATGCTAGCCAAGGTGTCCCTTGTTCCATGCCCTTGTGCTGGCTGGGATAGATTCCAAGCTCACTGTGAGGCGTTACTGGATAAGCAGTTATGGGAGATGTGATGTGGCAGATGTGGATCCCTGGGTATCACTGAGAACTCTCATCTTTGTATTTGGGGGTTTCATTCCTGCTCCTGTCACTGTATTTATGGAGTTTCTATGCTCTCTCCATCATCCAGAAGTCCAAAAACATGCAACGAGGTGAATTTGTGGCTAAATTGCCAGAGGACGTGATGTAGTGCAGCGCTTCTCAATTGCTGCAGCCTCAAGACCCAAGTATTTCCTGGGTCGTTAAGGGACCGCACTAAATTTGAGGAAGGCTCAACCCCCCCCATGTTCAGCCCAATGTTACGCCCATAGTGCTGTACAGTAGCACAATGTGTTCATGCACCGTTAAACAGAAAAATTCCACATTAGGAAAAAAAAAATTTTTTTCAAACTACACACTATGCGACCCACTTTTGGGTCACGACGCACCAGCTGAGAAGCAGTGATCTGGTGCAGGTACACGCCCCACAGTAGACTGACATCTGCTCAGTGTCACACTTCTTTGTACCCAGTGCATTCTGGTATAGGCTCTAGGTTTACTTTGACCTAATGCTTGGTGGGCAGCCGGATGGACGGATGGACAGATAGACGCAAATTACTTTTGGATCCTTTTTTTGGACGAGACCACCAGGTCCTCTTGAGCATCCTCTTGAGTCCAGTCTCTTAAGCCTTAGGACCCCGAGCGCTCATCGTTTTGGTTTAGCTGCCCAGCTCATGCCTCTTACATATTTTCATACATAAAAACCTATTTGAATTACACGCATATTTTCCATTGTCATTTTCTGCACTCACTCCAAGACGTGACTTGCTGTCAGTACTTAAAGCTAATTGCATGCATTATGATTCACATACTTTTTGGCTGCCAATTATAATGGGAAAAAATAATGTTTTCTCTGCCCAGTCCGTCCCCACTGTACTCTGGCATCTTTTTTGCTATGTATTCTATATAACATCCTGCACATACCTGCATTTGTTATGAGCAGCTGCGTGTCCTTGGACTCGCGTCGCATCAGTGCCTGTGCGCACCTTAAGTCCTCGGCTCTCTCTTCCAGCTCCTGGCCATGCTGCTGAAGAAGAAGCGCTCTTTGCTGAACAGTCATATCCTTCACTTGACCTTCTCCCTAGTAGGCACGGTTGACAGCGGCCATGAGACCTCCATCATCCCCAACTCCACTGCATTTCAGGACCTGCTTTGTGATTTCGATGTAAGAGCTCCATCTCAGCTCTGCATTAGGGAGACCTTTCTGTGCCGGACAGGGCTGATATTCTTGCATATCCCTCTGATTAGCATTAGCATCTGTCACGACCATCTCAGGCTACAGTGTACATCTGCCTTCTGCCTTTGCTTCTCTCAGGTTTGGCTCCATGCTCCTTATGAACTGCACCTGTCTCTGTTTGAGCATTTTATTGAGCTCTTGACTGAATCCAGGTGAGTTTGTCACTCCATGATTTTTAACTGCTAGTCAAATTGGGCTGTTTGTCACCTGGCATGTCTTATTATATAATCACGCAGAATGTTCTTCATGTTGTTCATATTTTTGGTGTTCATTGATGAAATTGGAGATACTCCAATTACGAAGTGATGAATTTAGAGCGATGGTTAGAACATGATCTTCTTTGGGTCTCGTCACCTTCAGCGAGGCGGCGAAGAACGCTAAACTCCTGAGGGACTTTCAGCTGATTCCCAAACTGCTGCTGACGCTGCGGGACACGTCCCTGTCCCAGCCCACCATCGCCGCCATCAGCAGTGTCCTGAGCCTCCTGCTGCAAGGCTTTCCCAAAAGCTGCGACCTACTCCGGTACGGTGCCTGGAGGACTTCACCCCCGGGCTCCCCTAATTGGACTGCGGGTTCATTTAGCTTATGCCAGTGTCAACAAGTTATGCGGTTTCATTCCACAGTTATTCATAGTACAGTAAACTTACAGAAGCTTTACAGTCAGTCACCTTCCCAACAAGTAATACCTCACTGTTAGCTGTCTAACTTGGACTTCACCAGTTGTCATTTAACGGTCATTTAACTTCGAGGGTTTGTTTTGTGGCTAGTGAAATTATTGTACATTATTTCTATTTATGCAGGTTTGGCCAATTCATTGCCTCCACCCTGCCCACGTTTGCGGTCTGTGAAAAATTTGTCATCATGGAAGCCAACAGCGAAGAAAAAATAGATGGAAGTAAGCCATAGAGCGTACTGAAAGCATCGGCACGTGAGCGTACGTTAGGGCAGTTCTGATTCCTGTTCTCCAACGTCTCCAGCAAATGAGGACGATTTTGCCGGCCACCTGTCTGCCAATCTCATCCTCCTGAGGAACCGGCTCCTGGACATTTTGCTGAAGTTGCTCTTCACCTGCAAGGAGAAGTGCACCGTGAATGCACAGTAAGTGTTTGCAGTGGGGATTTCATTTACTGGCAGCCAGTTTCTCTTAGTATTGTGTATTAAGGGTTCTGCGGGCTGTCATTTGCTCCCTGCCACCTTGAGGAAAGATTAAGGCCTGATTAACTCCCCACCTTTTCCTGCTTTAAATGCGCTGTCATTATAGGTATGTGTTTGGGGGATGGGAGGCACATATGCCGCAGTCTCAACTGCAGCTACTCGCTTCTGCCCCCTGCAGGGCATGCGAGGAACTGGTGCGCACACTGGGCTTCGACTGGCTGCTCATGTTCAAGGAGGAGCACCTGCACTCCAGCACGGTGACGGCGGCCCTGCGGATCCTGGTGGTCCTGCTGAGTAACCAGTCCATCCTGGCCCGCTTCAGGGAGGGGATGTGCGGAGGCGGTTGGCTGGACCACACCGACTCCGTCATCACCAACAAGATTGGCACCGTGCTGGGTGAGCCGAAGCGGAGTGGTGTCTGATTTTAAACCTCGTCTCCGGGCTTTGAGGTGTCTAAGACGTGATGGACACTGCAGGGTTCGGTATAGACGCCTCTTCTTGTCGTCTCTCGTCAGGTTTCAACGTGGGCAGGAACGCAGGCGGCAGGTCTACGCTCCGCGAAATCAACAGGGAGGCCTGCCATTTCCCAGGGTTCCCTGTTCTCCAGACCTTCCTCCCCAAGCACACCAATGTGCCTGAGCTGTACTTCCTGCTAATGGCGCTGTTCCTGCAGCAGCCCGTTACAGACCACCCCGAGAACCTGCAGGTACATGTCAGTACAACACCTTCCCTTATGCTAATCTCGCTCTCTTCCCGCCTGCTCAGGCACACATAAGTCTGCAGCTGGCTTGCGTTCTTTGGGCATGTTCTGGTAGTTCTGCCAGATTTTTAAGATCCAAAAACTTACCTGATGATACCTGACTACTGTTCTCCTCTGGTCAGGATTGTTATTAATTTTATTGTCATCGTCATTGTTGTTCTTATCATCAGTAGTAGTACCAGTAGTGGTAGCAGCACTCTAATGAGGGTTGATTAATTACACAGAAATATTACTTGCTCATCATTTTCAACATGCTGTCTGTGTAAATTATGGCCTTAGGATGGAATGGCTGTTTTAATTGCCCTTGACTAACTGTGTTGCATGTTGTGAAAGTAACTGATGTAGATGAGTCTGTGACATGGCTGAAAGGTCAAAGCCCCAGATGCTGACTGACCATCCCCCCCCCCACATCTCCTGCAGTTTGACCTGGACTCCATCTGGACGTTCATCTTCGGCGTTCCCGCCTCCAGTGGCGCTCTGGTGGGCTCCATCAGCACCATGTGCACGGAGGCCGCCTTCCTGCTGCTGGCCATGCTGCGCAGCATGCTCAACCTGGTGAGAGGGGGGCTTGGGTGCTGAAGGCCCTGATGGAGGTGGTGCTGATGCTGGGACTGGTGCTGATGCTGGGACTGGTGCTGATGCTGATGATGGTGAATTTCGGGTTGCCTGCTTCCAGCCCTGGCAGTCAGAAGAGGAAGGCTCCTGGGTGCGAGAGTACCCGCTCACCCTCATGCAGTTCTTCCGTTACCTCTACCACAACGTGCCCGACCTGGCTCACCTGTGGGTCAGCCCTGACTTTCTCTGCGCCCTGGCGGCTACAGTCTTCCCCTTCAACATCAGGCCATACTCAGAGATGGTACGGGCGGGGGCCTATATGTGAACTACTGAAAGAGTGCCAATTAACAAGACTAAAATTAAAGCTGAATGATGAATATTAGAGGTAGAATTTGGAGAGATTATGCTTTTAAGTCTAGAATTTTATCTAGAATTTCTCATTTGTTACTTTATTCATCTTCACTGGGTTGCAAACAGCATAGCAATCACAATTGCAATACAAGTCATATTTTATTAGTATTCTTTATAGTCTGAGTGCTCTCCGTACACTTTATATAATTTTTAAAAATATATTTAACCTTTTCCTTACTGACATTAGTGTATATCATGAATGTAACAAAGCATATTTCGATATGTAGAAGATCAGTAGTTATTTGAATGTCATATGATTTGCATTTTGAGTGTTCAGTTTGATTACAGTTTGGGAAGAATGATAGTGAAGAGTATATTGGGTATTTCTTCTGTCGTGGTCTTAGGTCAGTGACTTAGATGATGAGGTTGGCTCCCCTGCTGAGGAGTTCAAGGCCTTCACAAGTGATACAGGCATGAACCGCAGCCAGTCAGAGTACTGCAATGTCGGCTCCAAGACCTACCTGACCAACCACCCGGCCAAGAAGTACGTCTTTGACTTCATGAGGGTGCTGATCATGGACAACCTGTGCATGACCCCTGCCACCAAGCAGGTGCCCATCGTTGACATCTTGTTAGAGGTGAGGTCTTATGTTTAAATATTAAGAATGCTGTCTGTCAAGTACTGAATCATTTCTTGTGTTTTTTTAAAGCTGTTAGCTATGAATCTATACCTCATATTGGTCATTTGGCTGCTTCTGTTTTTTCTACGTGGTGTTTAGTCCATGGGCTTGCTAAAAGTTTAGCAGAATGTCAGGTAAGTGTTTCTTAATTTAGAATAGCCTTTGCCCTTTTGTAGCAGTAGGGATTCATGGTTAACTGGACTAGAAACCTGAGGATAAGTTCATGATTTGTTAATATATAAATGGTGTCAGGAAACTGTGGTGTTTTAAAGCCCAGTCCTCGGAGACCAACAGACCGTTGACGTTTTTGGTCCCTCCCAGCTCCGTGCCAGACCCACATTTTTTCTTCCTCCCACCTCCCAATAAAAACGTGGACAGTCTGCAGGTCGCCGAGGACTGGACTGGGAAACTGCTGTAGACTAAGGTCCCTCAAGAAGCAAAGTATGTGAAAGGAACACTACAGAAAGGGGGTCTGTGATGTGGTGGCAGCTAGGAGAAGAGTGCTCCCTTAAGGGTGATCGTTCTCCTCTATGTGCCAGCATGAGGCACACATGCGTGACTGGCATCTCTCTGCCTTCTCCCTGGCTTGGTCCCAGCGTGGGCTTTATGCCCAACTAGGGCAGACTGTCCCGCCCCCTCACTGGAGCAGTCATCAGTTGCCTGCCATTTCCCAATGCATTTCTTGAGCCCGCCAGTGAGGAAACCACAGTTGCTGCCGGTGATGATCACCCCCTACTGGTGGCTTCCCAACAGGGCTGTTGTAACACTGGTTGTGTATATGGCTGGAATATGGAGCAATTCAATTTGAGTTATATACTGATCCCAAATAAAAATGAAACAGATTTTAATTTTCTTCCTCCTCCTATTCCCAGTCCTCTCCAGAGCGCTCAACTCGAACCCAGCAGAAGGAGTTTCAGTCCTACATCCTGGACAGTGTGATGGAACACCTACTGGCTGCAGATGTCCTTCTAGGTGAGCATTTGATGGTCTTCAGCTTTTAAAAGCAGATACGATTATTCATTTTAACATTAACCCAGCCTGGTGAGAGTTAACATCTCATCTACACTGTGTGTGTGCAGTTTGTTCTCCCCATATTTTGCAGGTTTCCACTGGGTACTGTGGTTTTTTTTTCTTGCAGTCCAAAGGCATGCAGTTAGGCTAATTGGTGTCACAAAGCTGCCCATTGTGTATGTCAATTGTGTGTGTGTGTGTGTGTGTGTCTCTGTGTGTGCGTGCACGTGCATGTTCCCTGCAATGAAATAGGACTCTGCCCAGGGTTTTTGCCAGCCCAGTGCTACCTGAGATAGGTTCCAGACCTTCCTGTAACCCTAACCAAGTGGTTAGAAGCTGGATGGATTAACCAAACCATTTTAAGTCTAGTTGTGCTTTCAGGCTTAGTCTCATATGTGTCTTACTCAGTCTTCTGTTGTCCTCCTTGAAGACATGCTGCAGGACATGCTGTTGAACCTGTTGTCTTTGCCATGCTTTCCTGATACCCGGGTGTGTCCCTGCGTCAGGTGAGGAAGCGTCGCTGCCCATCGCCAGCGGAGGAAGCTACACGGTCCTGGTCAATAATGTGTTCTACTTCACCCAGCGGGTGGTGGACAAGCTGTGGCAGGGCATGTTCAACAAGGACTCCAAGCTGGTGGTGGACTTCATCGTGCAGCTCATTGGCCAGGTGGGAGAGCCCACCTTTTCCTGAACCCCTGCCGCCTGTTCCAGGCAGACCAACGTTCCATGCATGACAACCAGTACTTACATCTTCATGATAAACCTGTCCAAGGTTTTCATTACTGTATATATTTTTATTCATTTTACATGACTAGTTTTTTATTTTCCCATTTTATAGCTAGTTTTTTTCCTTTATATAAACATTAAATTTTATGTCTTTGGACTTTAAGCCGGGTGAGCTGGGCTTGGTGCAGATTTTAATTTTACATAAGCTGTTGGACAAGCACCTTAAATCGTTTTAGTCATTTTCCGGGTACTTAGATTGTTAGTTGTTGATTGGGAGGTGGGAACAATGGCTCTGACCCCCCCCCAGCATGGGCATATAGACCTATGGCTGCTATTATGCTGATCTGTTCAAAAAGAGCTATTATGGTTAATCCATAATTACAAATTCTTGAATTAACTTTTGGCTATACAGTAGTAGCAAATGACCTTGGTGATAATGAAAGCCATAATCTGCCGTCTTTCGGCATTTGTACTCATATTTTACAGAAAAAAACCTTTAAAAGGTCATCCATGTGCGTCTGTCCCCTTACTTTTCATTCTTGCACCTGCCGATCTCAGTGGTATAAGTCCACAAAGCCGCTGGGTCTCGCAGGAGCCCCCAGGCAATGTTCTTAATAAACTCAGCATCGCCACCTGATGGAAAGATTTCCCCAAATGCTCCCTGCTGTGTTTTTTCCAGCTAAAGACTGGAACTGCAGAAGTGCAAAGTATTAGCATCTAGCAGCAATTTTTAGCTGCCTTTCCCAAGTTGTTTAAAGTTACACATTTCATTTTGTCGACCAAATTTAACATAAAATTACTGATAAATTGCGGGCTGCTTTGTTTGTTACAACACAAAATATCACACATGTATTATTTAAAATGCTTGTATCAAGTTGTCTAGTCATGTATGACAATATGCAAACCTTTGATCTGACCTAATTACCTGTTAGGGTAAATTTTATTCATGCAATACATTAATATCACTTGGGTTTGTCAGGTAAAAAAAAAAACAGCTGTTAGCTGAAAAGTGGAACATGATTAAATACCAGTTTCTGTCATAGCAGTGACTTGTTATACTAATTAATCATTAAAATGTTGGGATATTGTGGAAGAATTAATAGACTGATGAGCAAATCTGCACTCCCAGGTGGAAATGCATCCATGGGTTTGCATATTTAATTTGCACAAATGTGTCCGTTACGTTGTTGAATGTAGTGGTATGCTGAAATTTCTGCCTGTAAGCAGAGGCATATCCAGGGGCGGGGTCACATGGACATGGGCAGCAGCTGAAAAATGATTAGCCCTCAAAGTGCCCTCTCACCTGTCACTCACCCATTCAGAACATCCCATTGGCTGGCTTTGGCGAGGTGTTCTGGATGGGAGACTTTGGAATGGGCTGTCATCAGGGAAATATGGAAGAGCTACTTGACGTAATGGCATCCTGCATCCCTTTGAGAGATTATCATCTGGTCACAGATGTGGCAGTGAAGCCGTGATCCTGACCTGGCAAAGCCAGGAGACACCTCATGTCTGTAGCTGGCACCGGGACGCTGCCCATTGGCCCGTGACGGCTCTCCGAAGCAGAACCAGTGCCATTTGACTCTGATCCCAAACGTCTGTTTTTATCAGACGGATTCTGAATTGTTTGGGCACATCCTGGATAAACCAGTGTTTCATCCGAAAATAAAAATGCCCCATGTAATTTTAACAAGGCATTTTTAGGATACAATTGTACTTCAACGGGCTGTTATTGTCAGTTATCCACAGATGGTATTAATTTGTCTGAATATTTTAACGTCTTCCGGATTGTTCAGTATAATTGTCATTGTGTTTTTTCCCCCTGATTAATCTGAACAGTCCAAAAGGAGATCCCAATCCTTCTCTCTGGACTCCATCTACCACTGTCTGAACCGGACCATCCTTTACCAGCTGTCACGGCCTCAAAAAACGGTTCCGCAGCAGGTGGCGCTGCTGGACTCACTGCGCATACTCACAGTCAACCGCAACCTGGTTTTGGGCCCTGGCAACCATGACCAGGAGTTCATCGCATGCCTGGCCCATTGTTTCATCAACCTACACACGGGGAGGTAGGAGACATAGCAGGTCGGGGGGTTTTTGCAGTAGCACTTCAAATTAAATCACTTGTTCAGTTGTGCAACAGCAGAGCCAGTCTGAGGGTTTGGAGTGGTGAATACCTGAAAAGGAGTTTGTGTCATCATTCACTATGCTTACCAGCTACAGTGTTATTATATGGGAAGGTGGAGGAGAAAAGTCAACCAGTTCTTCACACTCTGCCAGCACCAGCCTACAGTCAGCACTGTTCACAATGTCCAGTACCAGATATACCTGCTTAGTCGTTTCAGCCCTCCTAGCTCAGTTTCTTTGGCAGCCGCATTTTTGTAACTTACTGCTCTGCCAAGATGTTCCTGAGAAAAATACATATTTAACACCTCTATAGGTCATAGTTTAAGACGGCTCGCAGTGTTTTCAGTGCCCCCTAACCATTTTCTGGCAACCGCTATCCCTCCCTGCCAGCTGCGTGGACGGTTTTGGCCTGGAAGCTGAAGCCCGCATGACCACCTGGCATGTTATGATACCGTCGGAGACAGAGGCTGATGCCTCACACAGCCAGGACGTTAGCGAAGGTGAAGCAGCCCCTACAGATCGCTTTGCTGCACTATACCTGTTTCTGTTCCTCCAAGAGTTACTTTAAAACATCTAAAACATTAGTTGTTATCTTCTCTTGAGCCTCTGTATCCTAAGATAAAAGCCTTTGATGTCAAGTAGTGCTTTTCCTATTGTAGATATTAGCTAGCTCAGTACTTTAATATATAAACAGAAATTACCTTTATTTGACCTACGTTTGCATTTCCAGTAGCTTAAACCGACAGAGACGTTTTATGCAGAGGGCACCACTGAGGCCTAGCGTATGCTTATGTAAGAGTGTCCTGTGTTCCCGTGATTGCTCCAGGTCGCCACCTCCTGCTGAAAGCAGTGAACCGCGTCTGGACCGAGCTCATACACAGCAAGAAGCAGGCACTAGAGGAGATCTTCAAGGTGCCCCTGCCAACTAACGAGCGCGGCCATGTGGACATAGTCTCTGCCCGGGCACACATCGAGGAGCTGGCAGCGAAGAATTGGCTGAACCACCTTGGTGAGCGAGGCTTAAGCCCAGCAGGGACTTCATCTGCAATGGTTCAGTGCGAGGTCTGAATACGGATGTAGCTTTAAGCAGATTTTATGAAGGAGTCAGTCTGTGCTGCTCTAGTCGATAGTCTTTTGAGTGATGTCTTTCATAAGGGGTTTGATTTGCCTTTTATTGCCCATTGACTATAAATAAAAAGTATCATCGTTGTAAAGAAATATATCTGTCTCTTTCGAATATGAGATTTAGTCCTGCGGAACATTTTCCATTCAGACTGAATGCATTTGAAATTAATATCTGAGTTTCTCAGGCAGACTGCTTATATCTCGATCTTCCTGTGAGGCCTAGATAGTTTTGGCAACTGCTGGCAGACTTTTCGAAAGCATCATATATTCCAATTTTTATCGCCGGCGAATATGTGCTGTAGAAGCATCATAGGAAAGTTAACTGGTATTGGGCTTGATTATGCAATTGTCATGGCGCCGCAGACATAATCAGAATAAGGTCTGTGGTCTGCATTGGTGGGGGGGCTTAAATCTGCCACTTCTGCATTCCAGCGCATGAGAAGAAATGCATCAGCCGCGGGGAGGCGGCTGCCCCCGTCGCCCAGTCCAAGCTGTCCCGGGTGAGCAGTGGCTTTGGCCTGTCCAAGCTGACGGGGGCCCGGCGTAGCAGGAAGGAGAGCGGCATCAACAAGAACAATCTGTCGGCACAGGTACGCCCCGCGCTGGCACAGGAAGCACTGCTCTCTGTTAGCGTGGCTCCTGCCTGAACGTGCTGCTTGTCTGCAGGAGACCTTCCAGTGGATGTTTACGCACATCGCTGTGGTTCGGGACCTGGTCACCATGCAGTACAAAGAGTACCAAGAGGTTTGGATGCAGTTCTGCCATATTTTTATATTGAGATATTGCCTGGCCAAAAAAAAAGTTACCGGCAAAGTATTTAAGAGCCAATGATTGGATCATTATTACAGCTCAGCAACGTTATAAGCAATCAAGTGATGTCAGCTGAGTACCTGAATCTCCTGAATGTCCAGGTTATCCCAGCAGTGGATTTTTTTCTGTCCTAATGGAACGGGCATATTCCAGGACGGTAATGCCAAGATTTATCATGCTTGATTTTTTTTCCCCAAAGTGTGGTTCAGGGAGCAGAGGAATCATTTTCACACATGAATTGGCCACAGTGTCTTGACCGTAACCCCACTGAAAGTCTTTGAGATGTGCTGAAGAAGACTTTATGGAGTGGTTCACCTTTTTTATGTATTTTTTTTTTTTGGCCAAGCAGTGTATTTTCATCCTTCTTACTTGTACTTAATTCTATCAACCTTTAAATTTTAATTCCTAAACAGAATGAGCTTTGAAAACACTTTCTCCTTGTTCTTAAAGGACAAGGTGAAGATTAGGATTAGACTTAAGAGGCTAGACTAGACTTAAAGATTTTACTGGGGTGGCAGTGGAGCAGTATTTCGGCAAGGGCCCAATGGAGTAGGATCACTCTTGGCATTCACAGGATTTGAACCTACAACCTTCCAGTTGCTGGTACAGAT
>JAODJU010000119.1:12665710-12683846 GCA_026776725.1 Gnathonemus echidnorhynchus
AAATCAGAGCTAGATAAGATTTTAACAACTCTGAGCTATTAGTTAAGTTCTCCCCAAGCGAGCTTGATGGGCCGAATAGCCTCCTCTCGTTTGTATAGTTCTTATGGTATATGCTGTATATGTTCTTATGGAACATTTTGTCCCTTGGGAGCTCCGTTGTCTTGTGTTGCTTTGAAAGTTAACATTTGTTTATTGCCAGACCTTTTTTATAGCTGACAAATGCTGCTAATTGACTGTCAGCCTCACATGGATACATTTTGTGGGTGTGTTTGTAATTGAAATGTAGTTACTGTTATTTCTGTCATTTTGTCCACTGCAGAAATAAATTGTTGTTTTTATGAAGCAAATAATGGTTTAATAAATGCAAAAAATAATTTGAATGTAATAAGGAAGAAGGTAAAAAAGAATGCACTATATTTGCTAAGAATTTGAAATTTATAACCAATTTAGAAATAACTACTAAATGAAATAAAATACAGGTATTTGTTTTATGAAACAATAGTATAGCTGTGGAAATTGGTTGTGTTATTTAGTTGGTTAAGTAGACTTCTAGAAGTCTTTGTAGACTAAGTAGACTGCTAAGAATCATTCCAGGGGATGGACATTTACATACCTATTGACTACAGGGCTGCGGAATTAGTATGCGCAGAGCGAATTTGTCACACTGCATTAACAGCTCATTTATAACCCTGCTCTTCTTATCAATCTGAAGGTTAATAACTTACCTACTGGGCATAAAGTCTGTCTGCAGGGCAGACTGTAATATGAAGATCACCCATACACACCATCTTAGTGTTTACAACTCATTATAAACAGTGTTTCCTAAACCAGTCCTTGGACCCCCAGACAGTCCTCATTTTATTGTTCTCTCCTGGCTTCAAACACACCTGTACCAGGTATTTGATTTTCCTGATTGCCTAGGAGTTGCAAAAATGTGGACTGTCTTTGGGTTGCCAAAGACTGGATCGGGAAACACTGCTCTAAAGTATGTACTTCAATTACTTTACTTAATTCAAAAAACTTTATACTGTTTGTATAGTTTACAAAAAAGGTTAGGATGCTATTCCTCTGACCAGAACGTAACTGGTTCAAATCCCAGGTTCGGCATATAATTACTTCATTGGGCACCCTGAACACAGTTACTTCAGGGACTGTCTAAGACCACTTTATCAAAAATGTATGTTACTTATATAAAAGATAAAAAACATCTGCTAAAAAAGTAAAATGTTAAATAATTAGGATTTGAATGGATTTTCTTCATATGCCTGTGCTATGTTAGGTTGAATTGTTAAAATTACAGTGGCTCACTTACAGTTTACTAACACAGATGTTGTTCAGGTTTTATTCTTTTCAAGTGCAACTAACTGGAAATCGTTTGCTTTTTTTTTCAGGTTTCTGCATGTTTGTGCTGAGTTTAGTGAAGAAACATTACCGACTGCAGTTTTACATGGTACGAGTCTGATATGTACAGTAACTGCCAGTGTGGACCAGAGCCAGTTCCACCACCCATTCCTGACATGAAAGGGCGTGAATGACAAGAGATTTTGAACCAGATACAAACTTACATTGTGTACATGCTATGTCACTGCCAGCACCTTTTCAATGTGCTTGCTTCATAGTACAAGCTACTTACGGTCAAAAGAATGGTAAAGCCAATAATTATTCACCTGCATTCGTCGGCGAAAGAATAGTGAAGTCAAATAATACAAAGCAAATTTGCAGAATCACAGGAATTTTTAACTGACAATTTACACATCTGTAGTGTTGTATAAGTTACTAGTTTATTGGCGCTTTTCCACTGGCTTACAGGAACCAGGCCATACCCGAGCCGTACCGCAAAGAGACAGTAGTTACAGGTCGGTTCAAGCTTACTTCAATTTTCCACTGCAGAAGGGTCGGTAAAGGTGTTTGGAGAGACAGTGACATAAAACCTGTTTTATTTTATTTACTGTTCCCACCGTGTACATCATAATTTACTATGTTCTAATTTTTGTTAGCATGTGTGAGAGAATCGCAGTGTTATGTTAGCATGATACGCTAGCAGAATTAGCATTAGCTTGTGTAAATTTACATTACGAATCCGTTCCATTCGTCAATTAAATTATCAGGCACCAAGTTATTAATAGTATCATACATTGTGATGTACAGTATGATGCTATTAATAATATATAGAATACACCCTTTTTTGCTTCAAATAATCCATGCATATCAGTACAGATTATCGGCATCTCCATGAATTTTGACCAATCAGATGGTGGTGACACAACCAGCTCAGTATAGTCACCCTTTTGGCCCTGCTAGAAATCAGCGCCTTGTCAGTGCGGGTACTGGTCAGGTACGGCTCGCATAATATACAATGGGGAAAAACACCCGTCTCCTCTCAGTATGGCTTGGGTACGGCTTCATTCTTGGTGGCAGAGGACAAGTGCCAAATGCCTTACTATTTATCCATACTGGGATTTGCAAATATCTGTCATCGATACCCATTCTAGCTTCACCACTATCACAGGGTTTAAAGCCTGTGGCTGGGCGATATAAGATACAAGGTAGGGGAGAACCCTGGATAGGATGCCAATCCATTGTAGCTCACACAGTCACATCATGATCCATTTGAAGGTGTTGATTTGCCTACCTGCAAGGGAGGAAACTCATGTAAGACAGAGAAAACATGCAAAATCCACATGAGATGGGACTTTATCCCCTAGTCCTGGAGGGTGATGCAATATTGCTATCCACTACACATGCCTGCCACCCAGAACTCTTTAATCACATAGGGTTTTCTGTGTCTATCAATATTTTAGAAATGAATCATTTGAAAATGTATTCAATACCAGAGAATTGCATAGACCATGTTGAAAGCCCTATGCTTTGCATCTCATTTCAGTTTGCCTGGACCCATGTGACACTGCTCATTGTGGTAACCCAGTCCCATCTGGTCATTCAGAACCTTTTTGAAGGACTGGCCTGGTAAGAGCGACATACACTCAGCACTTAAACTTGTGCAACATAAACATAAAATAGTCTGATTTGACTTATATATCTAATATAAAAATGTGCTAACAGTCTGCCTGATTCTTTGATACTTAAAAAGTACTTTATTACCTAAAAAAACTGGACATAGATAAATAATACATATGAGTAACAAAAAAATGTTTGCTTTGTGACACAGTCCTTAAGTTTGTTTTGGAATGCTGTGGAAATGTGTAACAAATGGATATTTTTTTAAAAAGTGTAACATTCTTCCATAGGTTTCTTATTCCAGCATCTATTGTGATTTGCAATGACATCATGGCTTACCTGTTTGGTTTCTTCTTTGGAAGAACACCTTTGATTAAGGTTGTATAATCAATTGTAACTGGCATTAGGCTTTGAAAATGCATATTTTTCATGAGAACAAGTGAAACTATATTGATCTGAATGGTGCTAATTTAGGTTAAATCTTGGCTATTGTAAATGAATACTGTACTTATTCATTAAAAAAATAAAAGAATTCTTTCTAAAATAAAGGGATATTAATCAACGTGCCAAATCTTAGTTTATGACTTTTAAGATGGGTTTACTTTTTTCAAAATAATGTGATTAAGTAATTAATTATGCCAACGGCAACCTACACCTAGAAAATATATTTGAGACTAATGCCATAGAGGAACTGTGTATAAAGTGAGCAGTTGCAGTTCCATGTCAGCCTTATTCATCTATAATGGTTTGTTTGTGCCACTGCAGCTCTCCCCAAAGAAAACCTGGGAGGGTTTCATCGGAGGATTCTTTGGCACGCTTGTCTTTGGGTTCATTGTGAGTCGAATAACACTGTACTTAGTGATGGCACGCAGAATGATAATGCACATTGTATTTGACATTGGCACAGGTGCAGTCAATCATTTGGATGAAGTTTTGATACTGACTAATAAAAAATAACATCCTTTGCTTTTGGTAGTGACTGTGTGTTGGTGCTTTGTACATAAGTGCCAATTTAAATGTTATGTACATAGGCATATATGATGTAATTTTAAGAATCCAACCTCTCCTTGATAATATCCTGCTCATTGTATCTCTGCAGTTCTCTTACCTCGTGGCTCAGCTCCAGTACTTCATTTGTCCTGTTGAGTACGACAGTGAGATGAACCGTTTTACCATGGAGTGTCAGCGCTCAGATCTTTTCTTGCTGCAAGAATATAACCTCCACCCCGTGGTGCAGAACATCCTTGGATGGGTAAGGACTTGCAGGGGGAGAGGGGGTTGAGTGTGTCTGAGAACAACTGAAAGTGCCCCCTACCCCCTTTCTTGAGCTTCCAAGTGCCCCTTTTTGATCACTAACCTCCCTCATCCACGGATAGTAAATGTTGCTGGTCACCGACAATCAATGATTTACCAACTACGGACCCCATTCCCTGAAAATTAACTGAGGGGGACCCCCCCCATCTAGCTTCCATCCCTTAAAGTTTTTCCACAGCATTGGTAAGGACTACCTTGAATTCCACTGGATTCCATTCCAATTTCAGAGAGCCACACCATTCATGACATGAATCTCTCCAATTAAAATGTTGCGAGCTGGTAAGACTTTGTGAGGTGGTGCTTAGATATTCTACAAGTATAGTGCCAGTTGGATCCTCTTTGTTGTCCCACAGAGGCATCGATGCGTCATTGATTATTATACCCATCTCTGAAGGCTGTAGTCAATAGAAATGGAACTAGAATGACATTTTGTTGGTGACAGTGTAGAGGTGCAAGATATTGAGCTCAGGACTGGGGGAGACCGAGCAATAAATCCATTTTTGTTCCCTTTTTTCAGGAAACGATGACTCTGTATCCATTCCAAGTCCACAGCATCGCACTCTCCACCTTCGCTTCTCTGATAGGCCCATTTGGTGGCTTCTTTGCCAGTGGGTTTAAGAGAGCTTTCAAAATAAAAGTAAGCACACGCTGATTGAGATGAGTCTGAGATTTTTAAGATGACTATGAGCTACTGTGTGTCTCAACTCTGGTCTCTTACAGGATTTCGCAGACACCATTCCTGGACATGGAGGCATCATGGATCGCTTTGACTGCCAGTACCTAATGGCCACCTTTGTTCATGTTTACTTGACCAGCTTTATCAGGTACTTCCACTACAAAGTGCTTATCCAGCTTCAAAAGCATCACTTTGTTCTTGAGCTTCTTTGCCTTAAGGAAATGGCAGTGAATTAATGAGCTGTGTGTGGTTCAGGTTAGTTTAATATGCATGGTTGTTTAGTAGGGGAAGAGGGGACTGGCTTCCATGCATATGTATAGCTATACCCTTTCACGGTATGCCGAGGTCGATCACTGTACTGAGCGTCATGTGCTATCTCCCGATTGTCCTCCAGGGGTCCCAACCCCAGCAAAGTGCTGCAGCAGTTACTGGCCCTGCACCCAGAGCAACAGCTGAGCATTTTCTACTCACTGGGTGCCCATCTAAGGGAGAAGGGCATCCTACTAGCCACTGGAGGTGAAGACTAACAATCGCTTTGACATAGCACTCCCCACACTGGTCTGGACAAGGTCCTGTCCACCCTCAGTGTGAATCTTCACCCCAGGAGACACTGTAGCAACATCTGGACAGTGCCTTGGGACAATGCAAACAAGTGCGCCAATGCTGATGCAAGAACAAGTATTCTAGTGCATTAATTGCTGTGGCAAGAATACAGCATCTTCTGCAATATCGGGCTTTGAGCACTTGATCTTAGACCACAGGTAGGCTACAGGATCCAGCAGGATCCTCATGATGAAAAATTGTAACAAGCACTGGCAGTCTCCAGCTATTATAGCTAATTTAATATTATTCATATATGGTGTATAGGAAGCATTCTATATTCCTCAAATAGATGTTTGAAGCAGTGAGTAAATATGTAAACTTAAGTGATTATTACATTGCTGAGGTAGTTTTAACTGCAGAATCAGGTAATCAGTGGCATCCTTGTAATGTCTCAGCCTTCTTCCAAATTGTGTGAATAGTTTATTGATATTGAATGTAGCAGACATGGCAAACTGTAGTTTGCACACAATTCTGAAACTGCATCACACAATGATGTGTACATATACTGATTTACATATATTGATTTATAGTATTTAAATAATGTTATTAAAATAATACAGTAATGTAAGCAATAGCTGGGATCTGTAGTATTTTATTTTGCAATATTTAACATTCCTACTGAATGTTATGAATTTAAAAAGCCTATAGTTTCCAAATAGATTTTTTGTAACTGGTTGTGCATTATGGCTTCAAGGTAATGTACAGATGTATATTAGCCAGTAGAGTTGGATGCATTACTCAATGCATAATTCATAATTCAAGTTATTTTTTTAAAGAGATTTAACGCAAATGTATTGTTTTTTTATGAGACTGAAGGGAAGCAGTGTGTGAAAATATTAGAACCCATTAATATCGTCAGGTTTGGGAGACTTTTTGTTTTTGTTCTGTACAGAGACTTAAAAGCAATGAGGTACTCTATGCACGTACTGACTTTAGAGTAAACAAATCTTAGATGATGATGCAGCACACAGCTGCAGAGATCCCGTATGCCTGTGAGTATCCCATCATGCTTTGTACATATCCAAATCTATGCCTGTGAGTGTATCCCATCATGCTTTGTACATATCCAAATCTATGCCCATTATAAACTGCTTTTGAAAACAAGCTGACAGATGGAGAATAGATGTGAGTTCTGGTTTGTATCACTAACACTTGGGAGGCATCAGTCTATTTTGCCTGTTTTACAGTTTCAGTTGTGACTTGATCAATTAAACTCAATTACTCTTTTAAAATTTTAATTACCATTTTCTATCCAAGGACCTTGTCTAGAAACAAATGCGTGTCATAAAATCTGTTGCAGCGAAATATTTTGTATGAAACATTACTGTATTAGCATTATTACTATTTTATTGACATGGGGTAATTATGTGATTTGTTGACATATTTTTTCTTTACAAATAAAATTTATTTTAATACTGTTGAGTTCATGTACTACCTGTACTAGTGACTCTTTGTTTTAGAGTTTCATACAAAGCCTGATGTTTTGACGGCTTTGCATCATCTCGTCTTTCAGTCTGTTTTCCTGGTGAGGGTCACAATGTGCCTAGCAGGTCAGACTTCCTGGCCACAGACTCTAGGGATCGCCTACAAAATGCTATACAGTCCAAAGCCAGCTAAGAGATCAAGTCCCTCTCATGTGTTTTGAGTCTTCCCAAGCGCCTCCACCTGGAGGGTCAATATCCACAGCTCATGAACAAAGGTGAGGAAAGGGATGTAGATTGATCGGTAAACCGCGAGCTTTCTCTGGTGACCTAACTCCCCCTACACCTGCAAAGGTCCCCCTGTCAATCTCATGGTCCCTCTTATTAAGGCTGGGCGATATAGCAAAATATTTTATCATGTTGATTTTTTTCTTATCAAAATAAAAAACTTGATACGTAATTTTTATAAATAAATCATATAAAAATAAACTTTCTTGTAGGGCATAACACTAGAGAACTCCAGTAGTAAATTTTGTTGCTAGGTTTTGTTTCTATGACTGCCTTGTTGTTAATTCCAGAAAAAGGGGTTTGACTAGGACTGGGCGTTATGCCCTAAAAATATCAGTTTTTTTCAGATTTTCACAATATTGATATTTATCACAATATTCTAAATTCTTATGTAGAAATCAGTAAATTATGACAGGTGTTTTTAAGTTTTGGCTATGATGACCAATTTGTTTTACTAATAGTTACTAAGCATGTGATACGTTTAATAATAAATTTCACCAACAATACACTAATACCTTGATGGAATTCATGTAAAAATAGTGCATTATAACTGCATATAAATTATACAATGTAACAAGTGTTTATATGACTTTGTGATATTCAAATTGGTGACGATATGAATGTTCATGATCATGATATGATATTCTATTGGTATATATAGCCAAGCCCTACTGTACCTCTTACCACTGTTGATCAACAAGATCCCGAGGTACTTGGACCCCATCACTTACGGCAGACTCTCCAGTCTCACCTGAAAGGCAAATTCTATTCTTTTCTAAGAAAGTACCATTTGGAGGTGCTGATTCTCACCCCTGCCACTTCACACTCAGCATCAAAACATTACATTCATGCTGGAGGACCTGAAACCAAAAGCACATTATCTGCAAGTAGCAAAGAGGTCACTTATTGCCCGCATACCCACGGCTGAGCCTTGATATCCTGTGCATGAAGGCCACGAACAGGAGTAGGAACAATATGCATCTGCGCCAAAGGTCAATACTCACTCTCAATAACTTGCAAATGACTCAAAGCATGCAGTAGAAGTTCCCCATATTACTGCATCATCTCCCATAGTATGTACCAGAGTAGGCTTTCATATGCTTTCCTGAAGTCTATAAATCACATGTAGACTTGTTAACATATTCCCACAAACCCTCACACAACTGCAAGCGAAAAAAGAGCTGGTCCACTGATCCACAGCCAGGCTTGAATCTGAATTGTTCCTCCTGTATCCTAGGTTTGACCACTGGGTGGACCTTTCTGTCTAGTGCTCTGGCTATACATTTCCAAAAAGGCTGAGGTGTGTATTCCCCGTTGTCAAGGACACTTAAAGCTTTCTTCAGCTAAGCTGTTTCTGTCATCTTCATAGTGTGAAAGTCCTGCCACATTATATCAATGTACAAATGAACAGCAAGCTATAGTCTGTATATGTTTATTCACAACAGAAAACAGCAAATATATAGCAATTTGTATAGATCTGAAAGTATGCTGTGAAACTCCTTTCGTAGGAAATTATTAAGTCATGGTTGCTTTAAGCAATCAAAAAATACCGGAGATGGAAAGCCAAGCCAATGGTCACCGGTTTGAGACCATTAACCAACAGTGCCGCTTAGTGCATAATAATCACCATTATTCAAATATACTAACAAAAAATATCTGTGCAACATTCATTAATATGAAAATCAAAGTATATTAGTTGGAACAGTTTAAATTGTTTTGAATGCAGTGCTAAAAATGACAAAATTCTCCCCCAACACCATTCAACCATTCACCGTCCAACTTCAATACACTCATCTTGATCATCAGAGATATAAGGCCATCATAAAACCTAATATAAGGTTGGTCCATCCATCCATCCATCTTCTGTAACTGCTTGCCCTATACAAGGTCATGCGGGCCCAGAGTGTATCCATAAGCTACAGGCACAAGGCTGAGAACAATGCAGGGTGAGGCCCCAACCCATCACATGGCACACTCACACACTATATTAGATGTCTCATTCATTTCATGCTAATGTGCAATACAGCAATCTTCTTTCAGCTTCTTCACTATATTTAACATAGACATTCTGTCATCATCATAGACTCACCATAACTTTAAATAGATAATTTCCCACTGCTCACTATCATTCATACATAAAAGTTTCCTTTGTAGTGCAAAATCAGAGCTACCTGGGTGGCCTCAATGTCAACAGGCTGACAGGTGGTGTGGCAATAAATGGTATTTTAGCTATATTTCAAAATCTCTTACTATTCCTTCATAGGATGTTTGTAATGTAACAAAAAGAGAATTAGTCTATACCTTATTTCCTAATTACAGACTGAAATAATTATATAGGACAGGCAATAGAAGAAATTTAAAACAGAATGGCCAACACGAGTTTTTACATCCTTGTTTAGCTCCAAAGCAAGTGGACTCTCTATTAAGATTTGAAAGACACTGTTTGGTGTGTCCAAATCTGTGCTTGACCCCTCATGCAAATTAATTTTAGCATCCACACAGAAATCCTCTGCCAAGAAGACCCTAGTGAATACTTGTGTCATTTACTTTAGCAAAATCCTTTCTTCTATGTACTGTGAACTGCTGAAACTGAAATGTAATTTGTGTTTTGAGGATTTATTTTGACTTTGCAACTATGAGACTTTGTCAGGGTCAGCACCGAAATGCCAGTAGAATCTACCATTCTCCAACTGCATGGGATCAGCCACTACATAAAACTATCCCTAGAATATCAGGCTGTTGTGTCAAGGTGGTCTGAGCCTAAGCCAGACAAATGCAGAATTAGGTGGGAGAGCAATTTGTGGAACTAACTGTGCAGGGATGGTGTTTCCACTTTAAAGTACAGGTATAGAATAATTCAATTTAGCTTTTTACATCAGTTTCCAGTCATCCCATGCAAACGTCAACTCTTGCACCTAATCCCCCTACTTCAGACTTCAGAGGTGGTGTAGTTGAAGCTTTGTTTTCTTTTATAATCCACTTGGTCATGCTTTAAAGTGCGCAGCTTTTGACCAGGTGCATTTAACACCATATCTAAGATTCATGAAATTACCTTCCCATCAGATCCAGAGATCTGCCTCCTGGCCAAAGTAACTAACTACTAACTTAGGTATGGTTATGCTATAAAAATTAAAAGAAATGTTGTTAATGATGTGCCAAAAAAGCTGTACACCATTAGAAAATGTAATCCATCCATCCACTCATTTCCTGAAACCACTAGTCCTATTTAGAGTCGCAGGGGGTCCGGAGCCTATCCCCGAGACTATGGGCACAAGGCGGGATCATATCCTGCAGTACACATAACAGTGAACTCAATGAATATTCAGCAAATATTCCCATCTGAAAGCGGAAAACAGTGCAGATTAAGCATAAATATACCAGCAAAAATTACTTTTACTTCATATTTAACAAAATTATAGGCTAGAACCGTATTGACCCATATTGTTCATATTACATTCCTAACATATGTAGGTACAAAGGACCTTATCCATGTTACACTTTAGTGGCACTTGGCAGCAGAGTAAGCTGTGGCGCCCCCTATCTGCCTATCATTCTCTAACATCTTTCCTGAAACCTGCACTCCTATACTACTTGGACCCGCTTGGCTTCTGCTGTGGCCCTCTAGTGGTGGAAAGAGCTAGTCAGTCATCAGGCTGGCTGTTTGCTCCACCTTCCACAGTCCTTTGAGGAATCTTGGTGTTTCCCACATTTTTTTGCGCAGAGACTCTTTGTCTGTCACCTGAGATTTACTCTGGATCAGTGAATTTGATTTCATATTACTTCCTGTGCTTGAAACCAATCACTAATATTTAAATTTCGACTTCTCTCATGGTACTAGTTATTTGCCTTTTCCAGCTGTCTGAATGCCTCTTAAATAAACAACAATGAATCATAAATGCTGACATAACCTTTGCCTTCTAGAACGAGACAGCAGGCAAGAGATTATTGGACCAAAAGAACAAATTTCTCACGTGACTGGTGATGCTTTTCTGGCCATGACAACATGGCCTTGCAGTGCATGATCGACAATGCAGCTTCCCTAAAACATGTTACAAACACCTTAAGCAAGTGTTATCTAGGTATCGCAAAAAATCTCAAAAATGGGTGTAAACCCTAATCTATGCCAGTGCCCAACGCTGCACCAATGCCATGAAAACCACCCTAGCAGCTGCGTGACAGCCCCGCTGTCACAACTACGTCACCACATCGTTAAAATCCAGGCGCGAGTCCTCCTCACCCTGGAGGTCAAGCATGGTGGGTCGGTGTGGGCAGAAGAGCCAATGGAGAACAGCCAGCGCCACCCGGACCAAGAGGCGGAGCAGCAGGAAAGCCACGGGCACCACGATCTGCGTCAGGTGAAAGACGGGGGCGCTGAATTCGCTCAGCACGCAGGTGATGAAGAAGGTGCCCAGGGCCACCGCAGGGTAGAGGGCAAGCTTGGCCAACATGAAGGCGTGGTCCTGGCCGCCATAGTGCACGCAGGGATGCAGTGTCTCACGCTGGCTGAAGAGCGCCACGACCCAGATAGCCAGCTGGAAGATCCCAGCAAAGAATATAATGACGCAGCTTATCTGGATGGCCTCCAGCTCATTGCGGGAGTTGCGAGTGAACTCATGAGTCAGCTGGTAGGCTAGTGGCAACCCCCCCACGAAGGCCAGCGAGAAGGTGTTGAGTATGCCCATCAGCCGGGTGCTTTTGGTCACGTGCATGAAGAGCGAGTGGTGGACGAACCACAGCAGGCCCACCGTAGCGAATGAACCGAAGTAAGCCAAAAACTCCGGGCCGAATTCCTGCAGGGCCACCACCAGGCTGCTGTTGAACTTGTGCTGCACCACCGCAGGGTCTGGGACGTTGTCCTCACTGCTCGCCATGGGCCAACAGAGGAAGGACACAAAGCATCAAAATATTGGCCCCAGTAGACTGCAGCACAGTATGTAGGCTCACCTTGCCACTAAATATGTATAAGGGCAATTCCACGCAAAGGTTCATTTGATGTCACATACTAAAATTATGCTATATATTTCTAACATGCATATTAATGCATGAATTTTGAGGATTTGACTGTATTCGACCCAAGAATTTAAATGAAAAGATATGTAAAAGATGAAAAGATATGTAAAGTGACTCATTGATACTAAGCTTGTCCATGCTCTGAGGTAATTTTTTTGCCAATATGAGTCTAAATGTCACATCTATAATGCTGAAATTGTCCATAAGTCTTCTCATTTAACCAAACGAAGTACCCCTTTAGTGTCACATGATACTGAGATAGAAACCCAACTGAGAAACCATATCTGTGTCTGCGAATCAGTTTCAAAACCACCACGCTGTGAAGCTTTTGGTTCTGCAAATTCCCCACACTGGGAGGTAGTGGCTACATCCCTCTGAAGGACTTTACGTTACATACAGGCAGGAGTTACATATGATGCAGCACAATATGCTCTACGTGCGCCAAGATCAGCAATACAGAATAAGGTAATAGGCAACAAAAATTACCATATGTCTAAAATGAGGAGCGTGGCTACAATGGCGTACACCCCATCACTGAAGGCTTCTACGCGCTCTTTGCTGAGTGGTTCATTGGGGTGGTAGGAGTAGAACAGCATGGATTCAGGGGTTTCCTCTTGCCTCCCTGAAAACACATGGACATTACATTTTTGGGTAATGTTTGTTTCTTTTATAATCTGAAGGAGCCTTTCCTAAAGAGTACTGCTCTCGGTTACTGCTGGTTATGCAACAAAACACTGCTGTCTTTAATGCATAACTGACACTGAACGCAGCAACAGCACAAAAAAACAAGGGCGAACATTAATTCATAATTCAATCAGACTTGCTCACTAATGCACTACTAATGATAAGATTCACTACAATGATAATGCAAAGCTGTGATTAAAACTTATTACAGTACAACTCTTAACTCCGTAAAACATGTAATATCACTCATTTGTACTTAGGTAAATGGCCTAGTTCATATTTAATTGCGATAATATGAATCGTGAAAATTAAAATATTTTATAAACTTATCGCATGACAAAGGGCTCATTATTACTAATGTCCTGAAAACTGATGACTGCACTTTGTAAAATTCACAAATAAGTTAGAGGGCTCTGAGCTGATTGTTTCATTGCCATCACTTATTCCAGGGTGCTTTGTCCTTTGTATGGGCTGGTTAGCAAATGTTTCTTATATACACACAGTGGCAACCTTGTTTGGTACACTAGGATGCACCGGATAAGAGCCACATTTTCTGCCAGAGCTACTTCAAAGGTAACTAGGTTGTATGCTCAGAGCTGCCGAAAGACCTGCCTGAAACACCTGCCTGATTGCTGCAAGTATTCAGCTGCACTCGCATGATTCTCTCTTTGGAGGAGCAGCCCTGGGCCAGCTTAAGCTACAGGCAAAATATGCAGTTGTCTGGGGCACCTGAATTATCTGTGTTGCAGAGGAAGTAAAATGATAATCAGTAGGGGGGCCTCCCAAGTAAATTGATGCCAGAGGTAGATTTGGCCCTGGAGGAAACTGTTTGCATTAGCAAGCAGGTGTACCTAATAAACTGGCCACTGAGTGTATATTCAACATGTATCATGCCGTCACCAGAGTACACTCCTTACCAACTGCTTTGCTGTGACACCACTTCAGTAACTGTGAGATGTAGGGGAAGAAGATGACGAACGCTAGAATAACGTAGGCCTGCAAGGGAAAGAGGAGGAATACTCAGGTGAAACTAGGTGCTTTATCAAAATGTTTGTAAATATTTATTTAAATATTTGCCAAATTTCATTTAAAATCACAAGACTTCCAAGAATCCTGTCCTATATTTAAAAATCTTCAGCTAGAGATATACAAAAGTTCTTTTAAAATTCTATCTGCCGCAAAAAAGGGTAAGACAACTCACCATTGGGGGAAAAATTAAGGAAAAAATGATTGCAACAAAGCAGAACACAGGAACTCTTAAAATGACTTTTAAGATGTGTTTTTTGTAAAAGGTCAGATTTTCAGACACTTGTATCTGGTCATTCAGCAGGAAAGGCTGGCTAAATCCATACAGAACAATGACAGCCTGCGGGGAGGAAAGAAACCGTCGTCACAGGAGATTCGTTTCAAAGGCAACCAGTACACTTTCCATAATGTGCCACTTACCTGTATCAGGCCAATAACTACAACACAGCCACAAAAGAAAAGAATGCCGAGTATGTTTTCTGGAAAAGCTGCCATCAATGAGAACTGAAAATAGAATAATTGAACAGGTTTTTCAGTACTCTGAATTTAGGACCATAGACAATACAGTGGATTCAGCAGATATGCCAAAATGAGGTGAATATACTTTGGCTGTTTTACAATTTATACTGAAGACTATGTTCCTTTTTTACACTGTGCGACAGCAAGGCTGTAGTTTCCTGGATACCACTATCTAAGTAATTTGGACCTAAGGATGATTGCACATCTCAAACCCATTAGACAAAGTTGGTAATACTTACAGTATATGGAAGGAAAGTTATCAGCATCATACAGGCCTGACAGAAAAAGAGCATACAAAGTTTGTGATGCATTTTATTATTACACGAAATATATAAAATTACTCCGGTTATCACTATACCAATATGAAGCTGATTCAACATGAATATTTTTTACTATAGATTATATAGTCAATGCACTGGAAACAAACTTACAAGATTTAGGAGTGCAAGGCAGTCATCTATGCGTTCTATCACTTGGAATAACCTGTTAATAAAAATAATGTTCCACTGACACTGAATGATTTACAGTACTATACAACTATTCATTCGTTTGTTCCTCTATTTACTTTAATTGAAGTTCATCATATAAACATTTTGGGAAGTAAACTCCACCACGTAAAAGGCACACAACTGGAGGTAAACATTCTGTACCTGATATGAGCAGCCCATGCCACAGTCACTATTAAAAATGTCATCAAGTAAACAGCAATCTTTGTTGTGAGGAGTTGCTGCAAGCTTTCTTTCAATTCCTGTTGAACAAAAAAAACAGTATTCAGCAACAGAAATTATGTTAGGGGTGACTGAAATGTTTGAACAATGTACACATCCTTATTTTACTTCCTGTGCTAATATCTTCATATGGCTTTGGAGTAGCTTAAACTGGTGACAGTTTTAGGTCTTGTTTAGGTCTGGGATTGATTTTACCTCATTATCTTGAATCTTTGTGTGCGCAACAGGCAATATCTGGAAAGATAAATACATTTTTCGCTGAACAAGTTCATATAACAAGGATGACTGACATCTGCACGAGTTCCTTTGCAGAATACATACCATCATTTCATATCCCATAAAAAGCAATGAGAATGTGACATGACACATTAGCCTTTTTTTTTAAAAATGGCTGTACTCGCGGAAGGAAAACTGGTGCACAAAAGGTTAAAATCCCCATGAGATTCAAACCTATAACAAACTGAAAGTGTTGACAATGATTCGCTCTCCAGCCCATAGTTGCATGCTTGGACAAACTGAAATGTCGGCTGAATCGTGCATATGAGAAATACTCTGACCATACCATTACGGTAGCGATAATGGAAATAAGCGCATCGCTGTAGGCAAGCAAGCGGTGCGAAGACTGCGTGCTGTGTCGCTTAGCCCTTTCCGAGAAAGACCCCGCACGTCTTGTCAGGTGCCTCTTCTCCATCTCCTCGTTGACGTGATGCTCAATGATTTCTCCATCCTCGTTCTCTCCCATTGCAAAAGCAGACTCCAGGCACAAGTAACATACACAGATGTCTCTTTGTGATTTGGAGCTCAAAGCCGCTTGAGCACAGACAAACAAGGAAGTGCGAATCCTGAAGGAAGTGACATAATTGGACTGGAGGCGCCGGGAATTAAAGAAGCAGCGGTAGCGGTGGAGATTAAAACCAGCACAACGACAAACGACACTACATTAATAATAATAATAATAATTATTATTATTATTAAATAATATAACAACAACAATAATACTAATAATGATAAATAATAATAATAATAATAAACACCCTCCGCTTTTGTGAGGAGGATTAAGTCAGTGAAGAAACACACTACTTACAATACCAAAAGATAAACTTTAGTGGGAGACGACGTAAAATGTATAGAAATGTATTGTAAAATGTATTGCGTTTTCTGACTTCATTACATATTATAATAGACTACAGAACAATATAATAATAGTCAACGGGCCCTATGACCGTATGTACGCATGCATTTGCTGGTCACCTGTAAGTTGGGACATTTTTTGAGGCTGCGAAGATCTGGCAACAGGGGACGTTGAAAAGGGTTAACGTGGCTTAATGTCCAAAAACCAAGTGGTGGGGCACAACTTCATTTAAATTGTAAAGTTACTTTTCTCAGGACTGAAGGAAGACAAATTAAATAAGTACACGCCATACGCCCCTGTCAAAAACTACTTGGGAAGATCAAGTTTCTGTCGCACTTTACAGCTAGGTCATGAACACTGTTTATTGCCATGAATCTGTAATTTAAAAAGTATAAAATTCACCTTAAACCACCTGCTCATCATGGAGGCCCAGTATACGGAAGTTACCGTACGTGGTTTAATATTAATGTACCAAAACAATGATCAAGGAAGTCAATGGGTATTTTTCACGAATGTCTACAACTGTTATTGCAAAGGAGAATGAAAATTATTTCGAATGTCAGCTCGCGCTGCGGCAATGTTAATGTGATAATTTTATAATAATAAAGGTTTGAGAATATTAAATCAGTCTGACACTCTTTAGTGTGCCGTTTTAGAGCTATAAACACAGCTAAAAATTACTGATCCATAGGTGTACTATGAGTCTCTGTTTCGTTCCTCACGGTCTGCATGCGCAGCGAACGCGCTGATTCATAATAAAAGATAAAAAACACGGTCTTATTTAGAACGTGTCTGTCGATATGGGCCGAGTTCCCCGTCCCTCCTATTTCCGACACCCCATGTGCACACCCCTAATTGGTTTTCCAGATTTCTGTAATATTAAAGAGAATAATAGAAGAAAAGAATATGCATGAAAATACAAAATCTGCTTAAACCACTTTATTGGACATATGCATGTCTGTCTCATGTAGTTTTACAGTCATTAGGCCATTTATATATTGCCCCATTGCACATTGAACAGGCACAGTATAATTATTAATAGTATAAAACATAGCATATAGGCTACATCACTTTTCCGCGTGATGTTTTGGTCTGCGCGGATTCTTGCATACATACTACATTTGTCCATGGACGCAGGCGGTCCCCGAAGGCGCATTCGTACAGGAAAGATATTCCACCAGACCAGCAGAGGGCAGATGTAAGCTGAATACCGAATCGGGTGAAGTTATATGAAATTTTAAAATTGTTACAAGGGGGTTATTCCATTAAGCAGGATTAAGGGAAAGTCTGACTTATTTCTACAAGTCAGTCTTAAGTGAGAATTCCTTTCCATCAACGTGTCTTAAATGAATCCTTGCTGAATTACCAAGTCTGCTCCGGACCAGTGGCCTGTACTGCGAAGCGGGGTAACTGGCTTATCGGGGTAACTTTGCGAGTAACTTGATGACGTGTGATGTAATTTCGCGATTAACCCGTACTACGAAAGGTGGGTAGGTTTTAGTCGAGACATGTTGCCATGGCAATTTACGCTAAGTCTCAAAACTGCTCCGAGCAGTTTTTGTTCTTGGTTAAGTCGAGGTTTCCCCGTAAGCCAGTAAAACCGTAAAAACGCCCCACCTTACTTCTGTAAAGTTATTAATCAGCAAACACACATTCAGGAGCACATCACAACGTTAATGACCGGACTGGGATAAACATACTGTGGTGACTGTGGGGGGCGGGGCTGCCTCCTCATTGGCTACTTCCACGCTGGCCGCACGGAGCATTATGGGAGTTC
>JAODJU010000119.1:12711931-12739585 GCA_026776725.1 Gnathonemus echidnorhynchus
TATTTTTACTGTTTAAATATATGTATTCAGCTAGTGTAAACATGCACGATGCTATCACAGCGAATGCGAGGCTGAGACTGAAGCTTTATCCTTTGTTTCCGCTGAGAGACGTGCCGCGTGACTCATTTCCCCACGTGTACAAGTTATCTTAGGTCGGCGTTCACGTTTTGAATTCTGAGATTCAGATCAAGCTCTAGGTAATTTTTTTTTGACTTTTAAGAAATTTGAGTTCTAATGCGTTTGAGAACCATTAGAACCATATACAGGTACCACTGTATATTACATTGTATAATACAATATGACGTAAAACCTTTTTTTTTTTTTTTTTAAATCATTTTCTTAGTTCATTGCTGCCAGCAGTGGAGGTGGAAACTCACTCTCCCAACTCCTGCTGCCAAATGCTACACAGCATATTTATGGTGTCGGAACGGTCATAAAGTCAGTCAGTCGACAATGTATAGATTTTCTTTAATAAATGGGTAAATTAATTTGTTTTTATGTCACTGCTAAAAATATAAGATCTGATATCTGCAGTCTAAAAACATGCAATTAGATGAACTGGTATCTATATTGCTAACCGTGTGTGTTCCTAGCCCTAGAAACCCCCACAGAACACTTCTACCTGTACTTTCCAGGAAAAGCTCACTCTAAAATACTGCTGCTTAACTAGCTGTGATTCAGAGGAACTGTTGATTCTTTGAAGAGTTTAAGGGCTTTATTTTGACTATCTGACGCATAGCGTGAAGTACGGAAGAGGATTAGGGCCACCATGAAAATATTATTTGAATTCTGACTTTAATGTCAGAATTCTGACTATTTTCTCAGAATTCTGACTTTAATCTCAGAATTCTGAGTTTAGAAAAAAAGGCAGAATTCTGAGATTAAAGTCAGAATTCTGAGATTAAAGTCAGAATTCAAATAATATTTTCATGGTGGCCCTAATCCTCTTCCGCAGTGAAGCGCAACTAACATTAATGGGCGTGTCCAAATCAATTTAGCTATTTTTACAGCGGAAAAAAAATATTTTTGCTATTTTGACTGCGTGCCAGTGCAAGGTGCAAAATGATTGTCTTAACTCTCATAATTATTCTGAAGTGTGTTTTGGGGCGTAACGGGCAAGAAACCAATCAGGTTTGCACGTCACCTCACCTTTAAAAGACGGGGGCGCACGAGCTACAGCAGATTGCTATTTTAACAGCGTGTTTAGGAGCCAGATTGGTTTTCGATGAATGAAAATGAAAGTGAAAATGTACAGGCACATCATTTATAGGAGCACCACTGTTCCAGTCTTTCAAGGTGAAGCAGGTGTGGGATGAGGTAGCAGCGAGTGTTAGTGAGTTGTTCGGCATCAAGATACTCAGTGCGGTATAATGATGTCAGAAGATGGGGAAAGCAAAAGCTCACTGCTCAACCAGCTGTGTTTAAATACTGATGTGTGTTGATTGGTCACATAGCCTATTATCAGTACATAATTCTGATAATTAACTTGAATGTTTTTTTTAATGATATGGTTTATTCTTCACACATGCAACCAAACACGCACACATAGTGGTCTTCGTGCGCATACCTGTGTTCTAACGAGTTCTACCTTTTCTACCTGTTCTACTTTTTTTAAAAACACCGCTACGACCGAGAATTTCATTTGTTATTTTGAAAATGCATGCACTTGGCATGAAAATAAGGAATGCGCTGGAATGAAACTAGCAAGAAAACTTCGAAGCAAGCGTCATGCTTTCCAGTGGTGCAAAATAGGGCCCCCTAAGTGTTTCATTTGTCATACATACACATGTAATTTTCATCACTTAATTGTGAAAGGGATATCTAAAAGATATCCAAGTAACCTTCTGTTGTGGTCACAGTTACTAGCTACCAGAATGTCTTTTTGATATAAGAAATTATACATTTAATAAAACACGGTCTTATCTGCAAATGGGCCGACTGTTAACGTGGCTGGTAAGAAATGCTAAGCCTAGCCTTATTGACTCAGCTGTGGGGCCTTAGTTCCGTATTTATTTTCGCCTGGGGTGTTATTATACACAGTATTAGCACCCAGCATTTTCACACGAAAGACCTCAACTCTGCCACACAGGTGCAAACGTGGCTGTCTGCATTGAACATATGTCAAAATACATCGGCTGCTGGATTGAAACATTGCTAAACATTGCAACGTTTGCAAAACCAGAATTAATCAGATATTGTTCATTGAGGAGGACAACACAATAGCTCTGTGGTAAGCACAGTGGCCTCACACCTCCAGAGTGGTGGGTGTGGGATTCTTGCCCAGGCTCTGTATGTTTGAAATTTGCATGTATTTGTACTGCTGCCATAGACCCTTTGCTTGAATTTGTGGTTCTGAATGGGTTGTATTAAGCTGATGTCATTGTTCCAAGTACCCATTAATGAAAATGAGGCGGCGGTCATTTTACCGGGGAACAAGTAACAACCTCAGCAAGAACAACCCAAATCTAAGCTTCTTTTATATACCTTTGGTTCGTAAAAATTAAAGCAAAGAAACCGAAGAACTACTGGAAGGGCAACGGAAAGCTTAGCTAAGAACGTGAATGACGGTGCTGTCAGGAGCATTTCCTTATAGTCAGAGACTGAGTATTTCAATTAAATGTATTTAAAATATGTATTTATTTACTTTTGAGTGTTTTGTAATTTGTATTTTGCTGGATGGATGTAATTTGTAACAAATTACTTTGAGAGATCCCTTACGAAAATTAACCATAGTAAAACTATGGTTACTGCATAAAAACCATAGGAAATCATAGTGAATTTTTAATAAGGGATTGTATTTTACATATTTAAAATATTTAAAATATTTTAAGAACCTTCATCACCAGACTTAGACTTTTAAATACAGCCTATCACCATACCTGACAGTAATCCAAGGAAAGAAGCTGCTTTGGTAATTGGTGCAAATTGCCTTAAAGTATGTTGCTCACTCAATATCAGTACAGGGCAGAAAAATAGAGCAACTGGCAAACTACATTACTACAGTGGTGTGCTTGAACTTGTGAATTAACTTGTTAACCCGCTACAGCTAGTAGCATTCTAGATAGTTTCAACAGGCATGCTCAGGCAGTGGCACCTTGAGGTTTGTCATTTATGAAAGCCTTCATTAGTGATGTCAGGCTAGCTACTTTTGTTCCTAAGGACTAAATTAAATTTGTGTCAGCTAAATGTAGGGGTTTTTATAGCCACTGAGTCTGTGTAAAAGGGAGAACCGACTGGTGAATTTGATGTTGCATGTTACAGTATACGTGTCATAGCCACTGGCCATGTTTTTAATATTCAGTGTATATCTGTAAAAGTTTGAGTTTGTGCATGTTCAGCACCCCACTGTAAGACAAAGTGGGAAAGTCATGTATTATGATAACTAATAGCATTATTGTACCACATTGTGTGTGTATTTAGACTTTATGGTTAACTGTGATTATTTCCTTCAAAAGTTATGAAGAAATGGTTTAGCCCCTTTTGCCTGAACAAAATATGGCTTTTATGGTCCTGAGCACTTGCTATAAATTTTGTTTATATGAAACTTTCTTTAACATTGAAAAGAAGCATCATACTTTCTGCATCTGAGCAATGTACAACATCTTCGACATTCCCTGGTAGAATGGCTGTTATGTACAAATTGCGACGTAATTCGCATGTAGCTTAATACAACCCATTGGCTATTGTGTGAGTGCCTTGTGATGGAATTGTGTCCTAGCTGTGACCCTGCTTTGGATAAACAGTGTAAGTGTGAGTAAACAGTGAAATTCAGATTTTAAAAATATATAAGCAACATGTAAAATATACACCATTATATAAATACATAAAGTATACACTAATATCCCATGCATATTTTATGTTGGTTGAATGGTGTGTGCTCTCTGTGATGGGTTGGTGCCCCGTCCTGGGTTGTTCCCTACCTTGTGCCCGTAGCCTCTGGAATAGGCTCTGGACGCCAATCACCCTACACAGGACAAGTGGGTACAGAAAATGGATTGATGGAATTCTTTAGGATTACAGCAGTACAAATTTCCAGGCATTGCTTTGCTTTCACTATAGTATATTGCATAGCTCATAATAATAGTCCTCTTGTGTAATTAAAAGAGAGTAAAACCTTTAAAGTAACAAATTGTACAATGCATTTAGCATCTGGACACAATACACTCATGCATATGAAGTTTATTTGGTGCAAAGCCTTATCTTCGAAACAGCATAACTTATAGTTGCAACTGAATAAATGTAACATACAGATAGGGGCAAGAGACTGAGTTACTGCTTGGCTAATGTTTAAAATGGTTAAGATGCCTGATTTAGGTGAATTGAATGTGGTGTGATTGTTGGTGCCGTGGTGAATGTGCCAGATGTGGTGGTACCAATGTCTTCATAATAGCCAGCTTCCGGGGTTTTTCACACACCACAATGTTTACAGTTTTCTTTCTTTGTTATGGTGCAACAAAGAAAAAGAACGTCTACTCAATGGTAGTTCTTTGGCAGAAAACACCTTGTGAATGAGGGAGGTCAGAGGAGAATGACCAGAGCTAACATGCCTGTAGGGCTCAAGTGCAAAAATAGCCACTCAACACAGCAATGGTGTTCAGAATAGTTTCTCTGAATGTGTCTCATCTGCCTTTTATGCAGTTAGGGATAAATGTTGGTCCTGTCCATTGCCAGCTAGGTGTTCCTGATGGAGTTGCCACTCAGTATGTAGTGCTTATGGCTATTCATTCACCGTCCTTGTTATTTTAAGTCATTTACAGCACTCAATTATACATTTAGCCAGAGGAATTTAATAGGCTTAACAGGCTGTTAGATTGAGGAAGTGTAAGAGGTGAGATTTTTATTCACTGTTGTGTAAAAATATTTCCTCTCTCTTCCTCCACAGTGCAAAAGCCAGACTCATATTGGGTTGAAGCATGTTTCTAAACACAGGGTACGTAAAGTCAATCTTTCTATTTCCTGTTCTCTATTTCCCCCAGGAATCCGCTTAAAACAACAGATCAGCTTACGTTTTCTGTTCATAACATAACAAATAAATGTGTGTGTGTGGTGTCCGGTGTTTATTTTTCTATCTGAGAGAACGTTGAGACCTTTGCAAATGAGATGGCCTGAGCAACAAACGAACTCAAATTATATGCGGCTGTTGAGGCAAATCTCAGCTGAGGATATGGGGTCTGACGTGGTTTACGAGTCAAAATGAGACAGTGCTGGGTGATGATCAGCAGCTCCTGTTTCGGTGATGAATAGCATTCAGCAAGCATTAGGAGCAGGGTGACCTGGAGCACAATTTTTTAATTGCTGTTGTTGTCACTCTGGTGTCACAATAAACACAACACTGGCACGTTCACCCCAATGTCCCAGAAAATGTCACTGATAAAATCTTGTTGAGATAGACCCTTTAGAAAGAATTGCGGGAGCTTATCTGCTACAGAGGAACCCTCTAAGCCTATATATTTACCCTGCCCAATACTTTTTCCATGAAAATTATGACTTTTTGCATTGATAAATGAAGTTTGTTATATAACTTAAGACATAAAGGTGCAAACAATTTTCAGACAAAAGGTGAGTGCTGAATTCTAGCTGTGTTTCAGTCCTTACCCAGACATTGTGCCCTTAATTGTTTCTCGTTCCATTCTCCCATGAATGATTTCCTTCTGTATGTTTATCCTATATTATATAGTTCACCCTTCATTGTTAGCTATATATTTTGATTAGTAGCTTATTTTTAAGAAATTCAGAGGACCTGTGTACTTTCCCTTTTCTTTGAATGACAAATCATACTGGTGTACATACTGGTCTACGTACTTGATTCATAGGCTACCTACAAGCAGTGCCTCTGAGAATCATATTAAGTCAGTAATTACAAAGATATTGTCCAAGACTGAATCAAAGAATACCTTCAAAATGACATTACCGGGTTATTTAAAGTTTAGTCATATAGATTTAAATTGAAATATGTTTTAAATGCACCCATTTTTTATATTATGATATGCACATATATATTTTATGGTAAGGTCTAAGAAAGCATGTTCATTACATTATTTATGCAGAAGACCAGGCATATGAAATAGAAGCACAAGGACATTTAGGTGTTTTCACTGTCATCAAGTATCACAAAAAGATCATTAATGGCCCCTATTGCTATCCTGACAATTTTAATACAGCAATTCTGCCCCATGCAGAGTTAATGTGCCAATGATCTGCAGGGCAAGCAGTTAAAACGGTTAAACACCGATGAATGCAGAATCACGCCACAGCAATATTCACTCTAGTTACACCTTCAGGGTGCAACATTACAAAAAAGGGGCCATATTAGAACATTTAGGACAAGAAGCATTACTTTTAACCTCATATAGGTAAATTTGAGTAAACAGAGGATTGCATATTTATTGGTTCTGTTTTTCAAATTATGAAAGCAGATGTTTACAAGTGTTTAGTTAAAAGATGCCATAGCATTTCCTAGTTTCAATGCTTAAGAAACTACAATGAATATAATAAATCAACTTAAATCCCTATTTAGATCATGTTTGGTTATGATATAAAAAGCTGTGTTTTACCTGCAATGTAATACAAATTTCCTCATGCATGCAATTTTTTAAATAATTAACTGGCTAATATGAAAACCATAAAAAATACATATCAAAGAGATGCATATTAATTAAAAAAGGGAACCTCAGTATTAGTACATTTTATAGTTTAATTCTTTACATACATAATTCATGTTTGTTGCATTAGTCTTCACATAAATGGAATAGTGCATAAATGCCATTTCCTTTTTCAGTCCACTAATCCAACTGTTTTAGTGTACCAGTGTGCTGTATCCAGATTTCTGCCTGGTGTAACAATCTTTTAGCATGCAGCCACATATCCATACCTGTTCTGGTTGCCTGTAAAAGCCTTGATCTGAACAGTAACATAAAAAGTTAGCAATTACTAATTAAAGAATAATAGTGACTTAAATGTGTCAGGCAGAGATTTGCAGAGTTCAATTTCATTTATTTGTTTAGGACTATGTCTGAACTTAATTAGTTTGATGTGAAAGCCAGCTGTGGGGTTTTTTTACAGTAGAGGTTTGTAGGTTAGATGATATTGCTCTAATGAAGTATGTTGCATTAAAAAATGCCACACTGCAAGTTTCATTGATGATAATATCTGTAGTTCGTTCTTTTTTAGACTGCACTGTTGAACCTTCCAAGCAGCTTTGGACATCATTGAAATAAATAAATTATAAATTGTTTTCATAATCACCCAAGAATGGCAAATAATGAAACTTCGGTATTGCCAAGCTTTGCCTTATTTCCTAAATATTTTAAATGGTTTGCTGAAATAATGAAAGTAGGGTCACCTACAGTATGAAGTTTGTCGATTGGCCAGGCAGCCTGCTGGTTGCCCACCTCATGGCCTGGCTCCAAACAATGTCCACCTTGTAAGACATTATATATATATATATATATATATATATATATATATACACATATATTTGGATGGGGGTTCAGTTCATTCCAAGTGATCTATATTTGGATCACTAAACAGTCATGAGTAATGCAAGAATAAAAATGAAACAACTTTGGGGTTTTAAAGAGATGCAACAGCAGTGAAAAGAAAATCCTTGTCCTTAAGGGAAGGCATAATTATCAAACCTTCTTTTGAAAATAAATATTTAAGAGGATTCTCTTCTTATTAGAGGATGGAGTTTGGACTGTTTTACATAAAAACCAAATTGGATACAAGTCTGAGATTAAATTGCAATTTGGTGAGATGTGAATTTTTAATATACTGTGTGTGGATTATGTTTATATTACATTGTGGGGACCAAATGCCCCCCACAGTGTGATTAAAAATCTGTTATTCTGACGTTGTGGGGACCATTTGCCGGGTCCCCATAAAGATCTGTGAATGCAATAAATAAAATGCAAAAAGTCTCATATTTTCTTTGGTTACTTATGACTAAGGTTAGGGCTGGGTAGGGGTTAAGGTCGTCGTGTTGGCTTTAGGGTTTTATCCATAGAAATGAATGGAGAGTCCCCACAAAGATATAATTACAAACCTGAGTGTGTGTGTGTTTGTATAGCTGGGGAAATGTCCTTCTTACTTGCCACGTTATTGATTGATTCGGTCCCTAAGGTAACAGCGTAAGGGAGCGTTTGTATGCACAGCCATGTACAGCAGCAGTAGGCTTTTCCCTTTCAAAACCTGTCAGCATCATACTTGTAGGGTAATGTGACTTCCTTTTGTTTTCTTCAGAAAGGTAAAGGAACATGAAAATATGCAACATAACAAGGAACAACATTTGCCTTGCAAAGATGATTATCATTTTTCACTTTTTCATTATTTTCTTTCATTTAAATTTTTAGGCAATTAAAAGTGCATATTTTATTATCTTTCTGTTATACACATGTGTACCACAGAATGCTTCACATAATGTATTTTTTTATGTTTCCTAATGTACTACCAAGTTTTATAGTACCTGCTATATGTTAGATGTCAAAATCATATTATTAGTAATAACTCACTGAATGACAATAGCTAATTAAATTGACATAACTGTATAGTCATTTCCCACTCATTAATGCCGTTTTTTATAGGAGTCATAACTAGTTCATTAGTTAAAAACATTGCATGCATTGTTTATTGCTGTGTTCTTCATTTTCTGTGATATTTGTGACCCCAAATGACATCCTATAGCAAACTGTGATTGCCTTTGATGTTAAGTACTGCCATTGTTGGAGTTTTCAAAGTGTTTGTATTGCATGAGCTGTGGCATTACTGTCTTGCACACTAAGATGTGATTTTCTGTGAAGGGTGCTTGCAGGTGATTTAAAATCTGAAATTTATCAAATCTCCAGGGTACAAAAATTCCCAGTATGAGCACCACAGGTGAGTTACGCAGATATTAAAATGTGTAAGTGGTTTTGGCTCCAACCTTTATTTACACACACAGAGTTAGGATCAGAATCGAACCGATATCCCTGGAGAATACATGTACACAAGCACTACAGCTGTGACCCAGTGCTTAACCAAATAATGTAACATGGAGATCAATCAGCTGACCTCCTTTCACAAATGAGAGGAAAAATGTTTTGAAATACCAAATCCCACCTGGATCCTGTGGCCTATACTTCGAAGCGGAGTTACTGGCTTATTGGGGTAACTTGTCGGATTTAAGGTACCAGAGTTTAAATGGACTTAATATTCGTTCACTGACATTTTGCTCAGACTACCTTAAATCCAACAAGTTACCCCGATAAGCCAGTAACCCTGCTTCATAGTACAGGCCACTGGGCTACCTGGCTAGCTGAGCTTACCAACAGTACGGTTTGCGTGACGTGAACCAGCATAGAACCAGCATTTATTCTGAAAACTGGAGCTGATTATAATTAGCTATATTTAGCTCAAACAAGTTGTTTAATGGAAAACAGAATACTGGTAGCAATCGTTTTTCTAGTTGAAGATGCTAGGTTTAATGGCTGCTGTTTTACTTATTATTACATACAAAATAATTGGCGCTTCACCTTTCAAGACCCAGTATAATAATATAAATGGTTCATTTAATTTATTAATATCAACTGTTGTATTTTTTGGGAAGCATACAGTGACTTTGATTAATATTATAACTCAGATTTTGTATAATTGGAACATCTGATACGTGCTTTTTTTGTTTACTTTTTAATTTTTTGGTAATGAAAGGGTTAAGGAGAAATGAATAGTGCTTGGAAATACATTCTAGTTTTATGTTTTTGAAATAATACATTTGCGATATCATTTTTATAATTTACTGTTCATCAGGTTATCACTTAAGTTCTGCTGAAATATGAATCATTATTAAAATTTACAAGAGTGTGAATTAAATATTGCTTTTTATAGGAAAAACAGGATTGCAGAAACTGCTACAGTGACCTGGCATAGCCAGGACCTAATACTATGGGAGCCACACATAATTACTATTATTCTTACATACAAAACATTTAGCAGGTTTTTGCAACAGGCTTGTAACGACAGACAGCTGCAATGGGTGGATCCATTATTTACTCAGTGCGTATGGCTGGTTCCTTTGGCTCCCTTGCGGTCCCTCGGGAGTCTCTGGATGTGGGAAAAGACATTTTGTTCTGCGCAGGGGAAACTGGCGAGGTGTAAAGAGGAAGGAAGCCATCACTGCACAAACTGCACCACAGCACAAAATGTCTCCATGGAAGTGCTGACTGTGTTTGTGGTTACATCAACTGGCAATATCCTTTCTGACAAGGGAAGCATCCACTGCCTTAACTGATCTAACAGTGGGATCAACAGACACACTGTGCAGTGTCTGTTTTCTTAAAGAGCTCCATCTGTCCTGAGTGGCTGGTATCTTAGACCCGGTTTTCTTCTTGCAAGTATTCAGTAAACTGGTGGCTTCTGTTTCTGTTCTCACTGTCTGGATTACTATCTGCTGCTGCTGCACCCACAGCCGACTGGCTTATTACCCTACTGCTGTTTCTGAGTAAAGTGCAAACACAGAACCACTGGTGACACAGCACAGACACAGGTTCCTTATTTATGCTGTGGCCTGACTAAGAATAAATCGACTGTCAGTTCAGCTGTGAGTTAGTACCTGCTTGTGATCTCCTGAATGTTTTTTTGGTTTCTTGTATGCTAGTAAAATTTTTCAAATCAACCCACACTTTTCAGTTCAAGACCACAACAAATCAATGAGCTTTTACTTTCCTGTTGTGTCCTGCAAGACTGATCCCTCAAGAAGAAAACAAAGTTAAAGCTTGACGCATTAACAATGTCAATGGAAATTGGTGTGCTGTTAGCTATTAGCCTCGCTGCACTTTGAGAGTAATGGCCAAACTGACTGGGGACTGAGTTTTCCAGCTTGCCAGCTGGCAGGGAGCTTAAACTAATTATCCCACTCCAATAATGAAACCTACAGATATAAAGGTTGTCCATCCATCATGAAACTATAAAAGACTGGTGGTTTTCTCACAGTCACAGTGGCTTTGGTTCATTTGATTTTAATGTTGTGTGTATTGTGGATATTAAACTGGAATACAACTATCCCATCATGCCTCTGCACCTCAGAAACTCAGAACATGTCAATCAACTAGTATCACATGATTCTGTGAGCTTAATCCATGACCTGATAATCATAATTGGGTGGGGGGGGGGCAGCACCTTTACAGATTTCTCCTCCTTTGACCTCTAATGACCAAAAGCTTTGTAACGTAAAAATAGGGACAAAAAAAAATCCTTTATGAAACAGTAGACTGGATCTAGCTGTATTTTCGATTGGCTCAGAATTTAATTAAATAAATGCGTTAATGGAATGCATTGGTTATATCATGTCCATCATGGATATTGGTCTCTAAATCATTCAATAATGAATGGTACAGTCATTTTCAGTATAGATTTTGGAACCAAAGTTGCTTGTCAGCAGATTTGCTGGTGCTGTCCTGTTTTACCTCCTGAAGTGTCATATTACGTAAGGTCGCCGATCCATTTCACAGGACTGATATTCATCAGGCAGTAAACAGATTAGACAGGCAGCACATCATGCTACAGACAAACCACTGAGTTGTGGTAACACCATTAGTGTCACCTTTCAATGTTTGCATCTCACTAAGGGTGTTTTCTAGACTGCAAACCTCTACTGATTTCCTTCATAATAAAATATTCAAATTATCCATCCATCCATCCATCCATCTTCTGTAACTGCATATAACTCGAGCCTCAAGTCTCTTGCAGGGCACAATCTCTCTCTCTCTCTCTCTCTCTCTCACACACACACACACACATACACACACACGCACACGCACACACACACACACACACACACACACAATCACAAGTTTTGCACTGTGGGAGTATATTTTCCTCTCATTTCTTCTTATATTTTAATTTCCTTTAATTGGTAGAATGAAATATATCATGTTGTTAATTATACAATGTCCCTGGGAATCAAAGGCTCTTTAGCTAAAATGTAAAGTGGACATTTTTGCATTATACCACCAGCGCCAATGTCAGTAAACCCGATTTGACTGTGGCCGTCCTGAGTGAATTCTCAGAGCGGGCCTCATTTGTGAGCCGGTGGTGCACACAAGCCTCCAAGCAAATCTCTCACAGGATGGTTCCTTCCAGAGTGGAGCAACAGCTACTATGGGGTGTGTCTGTCATAGAGCAGAGGTGACTAGCAGCCTTGATTAATTCAGACTGATGTGTCGCTGAGCATTTAGGTCAAGGGACAATTTGGGAGGTTTCACAGTTTAGGGCACCCACGCAGATCTTATCACGCTTGGTTTGCTGTCCTCAGCTGACATGCAGCATTGTGAAAGGCGCTGCCTGGGACATCTGTGTGCATTAAACATTCACATAAAATTTAAAAATAGATACAAATATATGAAGTCAAATTTAACATCCGGTGTGCCCAAGTTTTAAAAACAGTGGTGTTCTATTTGGCAATGATGTTCGAGAATATTTATAATAATTCTGTCATGAAGTATTTTAAATAATTTCTAAATATCATAGTCATAACTTCTTTGTTTTTAGCAATCCGTCTATACTAATAATTCCTATATTATACTTTTCATCTGCTTATTACATATTGTTATTGTTGGACAACCAAGATCTAACTATTACATACTATACATTTTACTAAATCCACATCATTATTTTTAGTCTTTCAATCTAAACAGGAAGCTTCAACTAATCTTAAATGTTAACCAAGAGAAACATATTTCAGTAAGTAACATATAGTCCTTGATCTAAAATCATTTGACATACATTGTTTGTTTTATGCAAACAGACATGTTAACCTGTGGTAAAAAGATCACAATATCTCAGCAATAAGGCTCACAACAAATACATATTGTAAATTGTGCGAATCAAAAATGGAGTTTTGAACTGCTTTGCAGAATAATTTACGTATTAGTCATAATGAGGTCGGAACAGATGCAAGACATTCTGTAAGCAGCATTGCATAATGCAGGCCCGTCTCTTGGAGGCTGTGTCTCCCAAACCCCACAAATGAAAAAGACAATATTCCCCCAAACACAGCATGAATTGGTAATTGGAAAATCTCTCAACTTAACGTGAGCCTTAATGTATTTATTTATTCATTTTGAAAAAAAGGGAGGTTTGAGTTGAAAGTCCTTAGGCAGGGCAGCCTGTAAGACAGCTTTCCAGGCACCCAAAAGCTAAAACAAGAACAGAAACACCACTGAAAGCTTTCATAATGATCAATTTCTTGCCTTATATTGAAGGACTAATTTAGCACAAACTCAACAGAATATTATGCATGTTCTAGCCCATTATGTCAAAGGTGACTATGAACTCCAGGACATGAAGGCACTTTCTATAATGAATCTGTGTAAACAATGACCCCAGTTACAATAAAATTACACCTGTCATACAATAACATTATACAACTGCATCAAGCCTGAAGGCTGAACCTGAATTTTTTTATGGTAATAAATTATAAAAATGCACTGATTTTTTACCAAAACTAGACATTTGAATCTTTAATTAACCTAATGTTATATTCCAAATATTGTACACATGTATACAACTGCATTATGAATTCAGCCATTATAACGGCTTTATAATGTTAATAAAGACTCATACATAACAACCTTCATATTTCATTGTTGAGTACTTTCCAGACCATCTTCTCTCATAAATACTTATCCAATGCAGGACCACAGTGAACGTGGAGCCTATCCCAGGAAGCATCAGGAAAAAGGCAAAAGGCACAAGAGAGGATGCTGGGCCATCGCAGGGCACACATCTACACACCATGGGCAACTGAGAGGCACCCATTCACCTGAACAACGCATGTGATAAAGATGTAACTAAGTCAAAGTGGTGGAATGAATATTTCATCTAGGCTGGGTAATGCTGGCTGACTATTGCTATGTAAAATATGCTCTTACATTCTTGGAAAGTTTTCCACAACACACTTTGTAAAAGGGTCATAAGGCAGCAGAAGGACTGAGATACACAAAGTCAGAAGGACTGAGGAATAGAGAGTAACAACAGATGGGCTGAAGCACACAGAGTCACTATACAGAAGGACCAAGATACACAGAGACATGACAGAAAGCCTGAGGCACAAAGAGTGACAACTGAAGGACTAAGGCTCACAGAGTCACGACATGAGGACTGAGGCAGAGAGAGTCATGAGACAGAAGGATTGAGGCACATAGACTCACTACAGAAGGATTGGGGCATACAGGGTCCAGTAGCTTTGAGATATACAAAGTCACAGAAGGACTAAGGCAGACAGTCATGAGACTGAAGGATTCAGGCCACACAGGGTCATGACATCAGGAGGGGAGTGATGGGAGACAAGTGGAGTGATGTGATCACCCAGTGTGAATGTGTGTGTGTGATTGGTCCAGGTGCACATTACATTGTGGGGACCAAATTTCCCCACAGTTTGATATAAACCTGTTATTTTGACGATGTGGGGACCATTTTTTTGGTCTCCACAAGGGGAAACTCAGTTTTATAAAAATCTCTGACTGCAATCAAAAAACTGAAAATGCCAAAAGACTTGTATTTTGTTTGGTTATTTATGGTTAAGGTTAGGGCTGGGTAGGGGTTAAGGTTGCCATTGTTGGGATTAGGATTTTGCCCATAGAAATGAATGGACAGTCCCCACAAAGATCAAAGATATAATTACAAAGGTGTGTGTGTGTGTGTGTATATATATATATATATATATATATATACACACACACATATACTGTCAGAATATCACTGTGTTATCCTGCAATAAACACAGGGGGTTCTCTGGATCAAAATAGCTAATTTCCTAAAGATTTCCTCCAGTAGGAGTTTCCTCTACATAAATAAATAGAATCTCTTTTTTTTAACTCAATACATCAAGAATTCCCTCCATAGAAAATTGTCTTGCTTTCATAGAGAACTCCGTTTTCCAAAAGGTTCCTCCAGCAAAAGTTTTCTCAAAAAGGAACTCGCCTTATGAGCAGCTTCCTCCATAAGGTGTGTGGGAGCTCAGCCCACTCCAAGCTGGCCTTCTCAGATGCTCTACCCATAGTCATTCAGTGCTTCATTAGTCATTGCAAGCAGCAGGTGGCTGAATCATTGATGTGACAACATTCAGGTCTTCTACCTGAATCAGAACAGTGGTGAAGTGCCTGTTGTGTAACTGTAGGCGTTTGGTATTGTGCTTGTCCCGGTAACTGGAGTGCACTGCATTGTGTAACCCTTTGCAGTAGGACTTTCCCTTAACTTGAGGGTGGTGAGGGGGTGACAGTCAGGTTCGCTGTCCTTCCTAGGGAAATGGGTTTATGAAATATGTACCATACACAGAGGGTCAGGGTTGACCTCATTTGGTGAAGTGCTTCTGGGTGGCTAGTTTTTGTCTTCTTACATGAAAGTCCTTTCCTGATTCTGTCATGTGGAAGAAATCTAAACAGTGCAATATGTACACACACTGTTGCATTTTAATAGCTACTTTGTTTGCAATAGTCCTAGATAAGACATAATGTATTCAGATAATAAATTATACATGCCTTACCAACCATGATGACAACCATACTGAAAAATTTTAAAGAATTTCAATATCTCAGACTATGGACTATAAAATTTTTTATGTCAAATATCAATCTACATTAATAGCCATTATATAATATGGGGAATTAAACATTCTGTCACTGGGCTATAAAGACAAGTAAAGGACCACTGATGTAATGGAATCCTTCTTTGTTAAAAATGTGTAGTTTTATTTTACTCCAGAGGACCATCTATTTTTTACAATTGAATGTGGTTAAAATGTTTAAGTGCCATAATGTTATTTCCATGCCTTGTTTTGTCCAGTGAGGATCCTCATGAGCACAGGTGAGACAGGAACTCCTGTTCCGAGGGGTGAGTTTAATGTCATGCCTCTTTAGGAGCATAAGACTTTTTGCTCATGTCTTTTTTTAGGTTTGGTTTTGTAATCCAGTTCTCCTGGGGCTCGTGTCTTGCTCTCCGTGTCCTGGCCCCACAAGCCATCAACATTTGAACCTTCTTCCTGGACACCTCATTCCGGAGCTGTTCATCCAATCAGCAAGTCTGAATCATGGCGATTATCTGTTTCCTATGGTGTTCTGCCCAGTGGACTTAGGGACCATTGGGCAGAAATCTTGGCATTCTGGGTGGGCTGGTGTGTCACTGTTTATCCACGTCTTTCAGATCCAGTAAATCATTTTTACCATCCAGCTGTATCACATAACTAGCTACTTGTTTCAATTAGACAATTAAGTTTATTTAACTGCACAGCTATTGAGGAAATATCTACTTTCTTAGGATATTCTATCCCTTTTGCCAAATAGCATTTACATTTTTTTTCAGTTCATTTATAGTTTTTGGTTGATGTGCGATTAATTTTGCAATAGAAAAAAATATGTATGCTGTCATACAAAACAATCAAGGCTTATAATGAACATATGTTTTCTCATACAAAAATATTGCAATTGCATTTATCTAGTACTCACTATTATAACTCCTAGAATTCCTATCGGCCCCCTCTGGAAGGTCTCATACTGCAAATGCTTCTAAGTGGTAGATATGACAATATGAAATTATGAGAATCTGAAAATATGACAATTAGTTACACATGGTCCAGCTGAGACTATGTCCATGCCAGTAGTTTTCCCATCAAGAAAACTGGCGGCTATCAATAATGAGGGAAGATTCTGTTTTTTTGGGTGGGGGGTTACAAAGACAGCCAGGCCCGGCACTTGTGCTTTAATTGTCCCAGAGGGGGTGGATTTAGTTGGGACAGGTGTAGCAGGCAGAGGGGCTGACAGCATTATGACTAATGAGGGAATGTGGTGGAGCTGCGATGACAAAGGCACTAGCTGCCTGTGCCCCCCCCACCACGCATCCACCTCCGCCCCTCCAGCAGGGTGGCAGATACGCATATTCATGCCAATGCATAATCCCACGCACAGGCGCACAGGGACATGCACGTGGATGCACACAGCCACTGAAACACTGCCTGTATAACGAAGTAACCAAGCCAACAAAAAAAAAATCCAGCCATCTCCACCTGCTGTCAGTATTCACAGCATTATGGGCTATCCTACTGCGCCATTGCGTTTGTAAGCAAGTAGGGGATACAGCAGCAGTGAAATAGTCATTGGCCAATGTAGAATATTCACACTGCCAGCTCTAGGCAATGCACGACTGCCTGCTTCTCATTGTTTGTTCTCGTGAAAAAAACAACACGGTTGAACGAATAGCATCGAAAAATTACACAATATTTTAGAAATTAAATTATCACAAAAGAGGATACAATAGAAGTACAATGAACATAAGAAACACACAACAAACAGAAAAAAGAAAAAGTAATGCTACATAAGTGAACTTTGCATGCTATATTAAATAAACATGTTTTAGGATGCTTTCATAAGTGGGCAGTAAATCTAGAGCTCTGAAATAGTCTGGGAGGGAGTGTCACAGTTTGGGCTAATAGAAACAACATGACAAGCATGAAGACATTTTAAAAAGAAAGAAAGGAGGATCTTAAAACCCATTGAATGAGACCGTATGCCTGGGCTTAGTTTCACCATACATACCGCCTGAATAGTATTTTAAACTGAGAAAAGTGTGTTACAGAAATACAGAGAAGTCATTTTCTATATTGTCTTGTACTAGCAAAACACCAGTAACCTGCAAGATTTGTGTAAATCCATCACTTTTACTAAAGTTTAACTACAGGAAAACCAAGCTTAATATAAATTAGTTTAAAATGTCTCATCATCTATACAATTTACCAGTCCAGGTAATATTTTTGGTTGCAATGAACATTTCAGCACTGATTGGTGATTTTCCTTCTCTCTGAATGTATGGACAGCTGTATGGGGATTAAGTAAAGCCAGACAAACCTCAAATGGATACTAACTACACCAGCTGTCATCCTGCTAAATTGACTTTTACTGCTGACTCTTACATTTAAATGAATTGAACTATTTTTTCCAGTGGCCTGCATAGATTAGTGGATCACCCTGGTGTCTGCAGGTGATAGAACAGAAAGAAAGCAGGAAGAAATGGAATATAAGGTATTGCTGACTAGAGCTGACTAGAGTTTCCAGCAAACATGCACTGGTAGTTATTTTGCCTACCGGTATATTTGTACATGGATTTGGTGAAGAGAAAATGTCAAACAAGTGAGTCGATATTATTTGAAACACAGTTAAAAAAGAAAAATAAATATAAAAATACAAATAAAAATACAATAATCTATAATAGCACATTGTGTTATAGAATATCTTGAAATGTTCATAGTAGTTTTGAAGTACACTCTTTTAAATATAATTTTATGTAGAAGAAGGAGACACTGAAATTTTATAAATGACACTATAACAAAGTATGTAACTTGTACTCCTAAAATAGTGTTGAAAATCTAAAAGATTCATGATTGCCTGAACTACCAACATCTCCTCATGTTACATTGTTCAAATCAATTCATAAAATGCGTAGAAACTCATGATTAAAACAATTTAATTATTGAACCCTCCCTTTTTACAGCGAGGTGTGAAAGAACCCCATGTGCTGCAAAATTATAGATGAAATAGTGCAAACTAAAAGGACTTGAAATTGTATGGGAAATCTACATACAGTTGTTATTGTATTTACACGTTATTGTATTTACACGCAGATCTTCAGTTGCTAAAATGACCTCTTGGCCTTGCCTTAAGATTGATGTGTTAGAAACATCAAGAAAGAGCAGGTGCTGGCTTTGAAGTACTTCTTTTATTCCCAGAACCTCTTTGAGTGTCCATTTATAAACACAAGAGGGGGCTGGAATGACCCCCCACCCCAACATTACATTAAAAGCTTTTTCAGATGTACGTCTTTGTGACACAGCTATGGATAATAGGGAGAGACTGTCCTGCAGTCCTCACTTTTCTGTCTATTTGCAAGTTATTGTCTTGAATATTTGGAATATCAGGTATCATTCACGGGTTATTTCCTGTACTTGTGGAACTATTCTGTATTAGGTTTAATATTTCATCTTCCGTGCCGTGATATTTGGCATAATTAACTTGTGACATTTTCCCTACATGCCAGTGGGAAATAATGTGAGGGATTTTGTTTTTTGTGCAGATCATTATTGAATTAGCAGCAATAATACTATATGGGCTGACCATAATACCACAGTTTTTTTTGCAGTGTTGGCATTTATTTGGCGCCCAGGGAGTTAATTTCTGACAGCACTTGAGTCCAAGTGTAGAATTATACTAAATCTCTGTCACCTGTCGATAGTGACCTTAATCTGTTGGTTGGAGTTCATCAAGCTTCATCAAGATTCTCTGCAAGCTGCTTGTGTGAAGTAATCTGAAATTAAATTAATCCGCAAAGTCAATTCTGCACTATTTCTTTGCTTTTTGTTTATTTAAATTATACACTACACCGCAGCTTTCACATGTATAATCCAGTGGGTATCTCTCAGATCCTGTTCCTCATCCAAATCTGCATAACACACACCATACTATGACAAGATGTCTGGAAGTTGGGGATGTCTCATAACTGCTACTCTTTGACCATCTTCTCAATTAACTTGATGCTAAATGGACCATAAAATATATTCAGCTCAATAACTCTGCATGTCTGCTTCAGTTGGCAGGAACAATGCAACATGAAGTCAGTCATGCAGGTCTTATAACTGACAGTGTCTTGTTGGGGCGTCTCTTTGTTTTTGTTTTGACTAGAATTGCACTGAGGCATTGCTTTGATCTGGAAGAATTCTGCATGGCTTTCACATTACAATGCTCGGGTATCTTTGTGGAACATCCAGGGATTGTTTTAACGCCATGATTTGATTCATACAAGGACACAAGATGCTGGTAGTTGGGCCATAGTGAGGAATTTCCCTTTGAAACCATCTTAGTCGTGTAGTTAAATGGATTGCGTTAACGCAGCTGTTTAGGTTACATAGACAGGTTGGCGAAATATGCAGAGTAGCTCCTTTCTGACACTGCAGCTGAATGGAGCACTGAGTATCCGCAGCTGAAATGTTTCGAAATAGCTGCATTCTCCAAGGGTGCTTTGAATGCCACAAAAAATGCTTTGGAGTCAGTGGGGATCTGTTATATATAAACTGTGCTTACAGAGTGGACACAGTGCCTAAGCACAGGAGGAGGGGCAGGAGAAGAATAGACGAATCGGCACGCAGTTTTTAATTCCCTCTGGGGATGGCTGGGAATACGAAAGTCATACATTTTCAGGACTGCCTGGTATTCATCTCATCACTACACTAATGGTGTACACACTATATATTTTTTAGAAAAAGTAGTGAGGTAATCATAATCAAACACATTTCAAACACACCAGTTTTTTTATATATGAATTTAAATAAGATCACTTCAATTCAGAGAATGATTTCATTGACCTAAAAAGGGATGTCCTTTTACACGCCATGAATCACTAATACTATACCTTGAATGACCATCTTTAATAAGATTTCTATAGCCCTTGCAGAGGAATAGAGTTCTTTGTGCACACTACGTTAAAGAAAACAATTCATATAAAGTATCATGCACTGGAATTCAGGAACAGAGCACATATTTGCATGTGCTAGAAATTCTTGAAAAGCATGGCATTATAGTAACATTATGGATTATCATGCAAATTGTAACATTTCTCCCATTCACCTATTTTGATCAAGTATAAATATTTCATTGAATGACAGTAGTTTGTGCTAATTCTGTAAAACTGCTAATGGTTAAATGTGTTTTTCAGGGAGACAGAAGTGCTCCATCCTGAACTTTTGTTTTAAATGCTTGTGAAGCATTTAAGGGTGAAGTTTACCTTGAAGAGAGTTTTGTTGGCATAGTCTTAACACTTTGGGGGAGTTGCATTTAACCCACTCCCTTCGAAGGCTGGAGCTGGGGCCCGGCCTGCTTGTGGGAATCTCACATCGCTCATAAACTCAAAGCACTTAGCAGCCCGTTTACAGCCTCCCCTACCATCTGTTTCCAGCAGGGAACAACTTGTGTAAACATGGTAGGCACATTTCTAGTCTGAGAGTAAAGGATAACTTCACTTTGTTATTGTTTTATTTGGTGTGGTCTGTCCTAACGTTGGCATTGTATGCTTGACTGTAAAAACACAGCGAAGGTTACAGTAACGTAACGTTATTATTATACATGAATGTTGTATATGTGCCCATTAAGTGTTTATGCATGACTATCCATTCATCTATCCACCCACCCACCCATCTTCTAACCACTTAACCTCTACAAGGTCACAGGGATGGACAGCTAAAATCTGGAAATATTTTAAAAAGATGTTGATAGCTATATTTTGCTTTAACAATAAGCACCTGTTCTGTAATTGTCTTAACTATTTAATTTGTATTTTTACATTTTTTTAAAGAAACACAAATAATATTTTCTTATACATTTAAGAACTTGAACAAGATTATCTTTTAATTTTGATACAGTTGCAAAGGTAATTCTTTATATAATCATTTTTTTGTCTCACAATATTGACTAAAAGGATAAAGTCGCTTGCCAAATCCAACTGATGTAATGTAAACAAGGGCTTCTCACATTCCTGTAGAAGTCTCCTGTCTACATTTCCCATAATGCCATGGGACAACTGATCCAAGCAAAAATGCAGAAAGTTCCATGTACTGTGACTGACAAGTCTTTTAGGATTTAGAGATACCAGCAGTGACGCTAAATGAGGAGAGACAAGAGGATTATTAAAGTACCCTGTAGATTCAGCCCCATTCTTCACAATCCAAACACAATGCTCTGAGCTGAACTTATGCTATCAACAAGGTTAAGTATATTTTTCAAAACTGTTATTTTCTTGTAGCCACACATTCTGTCCATTTATATGTGCATTTCAAGAACTTTCCTTTTATTGGGCTCACAGTAAACAAGTAACACCATGTTCTTAGTGGCTGGGTCAGTGGAATCTGGTGTCAGCATTAAATCCTTTCCATATGAGCGCCTCAAGTCATGTTTACCCATTTCTTTGAGATTGGTGCACTGAGTAGAGATGCTCTGCAACCTCCCACCTCAAAACAAGAATGTTTTCAGAACAGGTTAGCTGTAAACAAGGCCAAGATGGCAAACAAATGAAAAACTATGCACTTGCAATTAGAATAAATTTAAGAGTTTACTGGAAATTGAGAGTCTTTCATGAAATTTATACATATAAATCAGTAGCGCAAAGCTCAGTTTTAAGTGAAGCTAAATTGAACTGCCAGTGCAATAAATTATTTTCTTAGTCATCTTAATGCAATTTTTCATATTTATTGGCTTTTGTCCAAAAAACATTCGTTTTTTGAAAGTAGCTTAGTCCCCTGCAGTGGGAATGACAAATTTGGGAGAATTCTCAATTGCTTTGCACATTTTGTGGATCATATTTAACATTCTCAAGACTATAAAAGCAATTCTCAAAACAGTTCATACATACAGCATAACATTAAGGTTTAGCTGCCTGTAACTTACCCAGAACAATTAATTCAAGTCTCAAAAGCAAATAAATTCCACCAATGGATTAGTCAGTGACACCAAAGTGAAAAGGACCATCAGCATCGTTTAAACTATTAGTCAGATGCTTAAATATATTTTCAGTATGTCAGTGTACATATGCTGCTCCTGAGCTCCACAATTCTGAATGATAGTCGGTTCCCACTTCTTCATTCTCACTCACCGATCATTCTTCTTTAGCAAATTGTTACTGATTCATGTCAAAGACACCAGATTCAACATTACAAGGCTATACCTTACAGTACGTAAAGTTCACTGGCAAAAGAAAGCATGTGTAGCTACCACAGACTGGAAGACACAGTAAAATTGCAAATAAAAAAGTCACACAGCACTGTATAATACAAAAACAGCAAACAACAAAAGGGCAACAAAATCATGAATTGTGTGAACCAAAAACACAACAATGCTGTATCACTGCAATTCATGGAATGTATTTTTAAATCATTTTGAAAACTTGGTTAACTGTTTGGCACGTGGCGGCTTACACAATGATCACATACATATATTGTGTATATATGTATGTGTGTATATATATATATATATATATATATATATATATATGAGGTATATATTGATTACAATGGGAGACCGCATGATCTATTTTGACCAAGAAGACTAAAGCAACTGAAAAATTGGCAAATGATGACAATAGTACAAAACCATTTGTGTATATGCACTAAAACATTTGGAAATTTGTGTGAAGCAATGAGAAATGATGTGACATTTTGGTGTGGGAATTACACTTGTTGTTTTCCAAATGTTAGTTGTCATTTGAGATATGCTCCAAAGCAATTGAGAAAAACTGTAAAGTGTGAAGTGAGTATTACTGTAAACACTGCAGTAACACAGTTTTCTTATCACTAGGACGATACACACCAAACCTAGGCATTAAACCGAGATTTGATCACTGTTACCAAGAAATGTATAGCGCTGAGCCAGCTTATGGATTTGTGGCTCGAGTGAATTCTTTAGCATGGATGATTTTACGATTTCTGCATAGCTTGTACTTTGCTTGTTCGATGGCTTGTATTGATGCACTAGATGAAATCAATCACAAGCAGAGCAAAAACAAGCCTGAGAGCTGAAGGTGAGTTAGAAGTGATGTCATGGTGTCATGCTAATCTGGCAGTCAGTACCTGCCAGCAGGTCAGTGATGTGGAAGGAGATAAGGAAGGCAAAATTAGCACCTTTTCTGCATTCCTCCATTGTCCAGCTCTGCAGTTACATTGTCTCTAAATCCAAATTTTATGCTCCAAGGGGCAGTATTTGTTTCCTAATGCCCTGACAAATTAGCAGTCCTGCTACATTAACTCTAACAGTAAAGCAGGGAAATGTCAGTGCTGTCAGGGTCTGAAACACCACTGCTGTCTACTAGCACTGAGTAAAGAGCATTTTCGCAGATTTAGTGCTATAGTAACTGATAGACATCAAAATGTTTAAAAATTAAATCCGTAAATTGCAATGATACAGCACTGTTGTGTTTCAGTGCATGATTTTCTTGTTCTTGTGTTGCCATTTTGCTGTTTTTGTGTCATACAGTTCTGTGACGTTTTTTGTTTGCTATTGTACTGTGTCTTGAGATCTGAAGACGTTACATGTGCATGTGAGTGCTTTCACTTGCCAGTGAACTTTACATGCTCTAATGTAGAGCCTTGCAAAGTTGAAACTGGTGTCTGACATGAAGTATGTTTGCTAATGAAAAATGATCATTCAGTGACAATGAGAAAGTGTGAATCGACTATCATCCTGAATTGTGGAGCTCAGAAGCATCCTTACACTGACATTTTGACAATATATCTAAGTATTTTGACTCTCCTGGATAAAACGATGCTGATTGTATTTCGGTGGCATTGATTAATTCATTGGTAGAATCATTTGCTTTTGAGACATGAGAATTGTTTTGGGTCTTGTGACAGGCTTTTGCAGCTAAACTACAGCTATATGCATAAACTGTTTTGAGAAGTGCTCTTATAGTTATAAGAATGTTAAATATGTTTCATGAAATGTACCAAAGCAATCGATAAAAACTGTAAGTTAGGAACTTTCTTGAGACTGACTTAGATTGTTATTTTTTTTAGATATCGCCTTAATGTAAATAATGTGCTAATGTGTGTCAAAGGTGGAGTAAACACAGTTTGAGGACCCCCCCCTCTCCTTTTTTACTGTTTCCCTACAACCCCCATTATCCACCCATTACTTTCAAGGAGCGTATCTAATCTGCACAGTTATAAGTCAAGGCTGCTGGCAATCCAAGACACAAAAGTCAGGGCAACTTTGGATGAACATCTCATTAAAATTAAGCAACATTAACAGCTATCCTGAGAAATGTTGCTTTTTACCTATATTCTGGACTCTGGAAAGAGGGTCTTTAGCCTAAGGATGTTTGGGCTGTGATAACATGATATAGGAAAAGTGAACAAAGTTCTTTTGTCTTAATGTTTTCATGATTTCCTAAGGAAACAGACGCTACATCAGAACTATGTTGTGGGAGTCTGTGTTTCAATTCTGACCTTCAAGTCTTAGCTACAGATGAGAGTTGTATAGCACATATTTTGTAGTCAGTATGCCTTCCAAGGCTTACTTATTTTACTGGAACCAAAGTCCCTCCTGAAAACTGATTCGAAGGGTCAAAGTGATTAATGTGCCAGAGGAAAGAAACACAGGTCAAATAGCAACAGGCATAAAGGGGAAAAACAGATGACACATTGAAGCATTACTTAATTGTTGTAGTCATTTTTTGCATTCTTATTTTTAGCTACAGGAATTACAAGAGGCTGACTATATTTATTGTACTGATAGTCTTTGGAAAAAATTGTGAAGAACCCTTGACATAATAAATCATATTACTGTATTTCAAGGCTGCTTGAACAATCCTACACTTAAATCACCATAAGGATTATTAATCAAAGTGCGTCCCTCATGTTCTCTGCTCTCTTTAATGAGTCAGAAAAATTGTGACCACAGGGGTGGGGAGGATGGAAAAACAAAGTAGCTGTTTTATTGCTCTACTGATCATCATTCAGTTACAGTTCAACTATCTTTGTGCTCTCTAAATGCACATCTTGCCATACATGCAAGGTGCCTTTCATTCTGTGAAATCAATGTATGCAAACATAAATTTTAAGGTCCACAGAAGAAAACCAGAATGAGATTCTCAGAAGTACACAAATTGATTTGTCAGCAGTTGTGTTCATGTCCTGCAGTCGAATATTAATTTCTTCCCCACTTCGCTTGCTCAGCCGGTGAACTGGACGTAATTAAGGGCAAGCATCGAGATTTGTTCTGCTGTGGGTCTATGATCACAAGAGCGGGGCTGATTGTGAAATCACCACCCCCTTCCTACAGGAAGCCTCATTTTTTCCTGCTTCTTCTCACAGATAAAGCCGACATTCTTACGTATGTCAGCAAAGGGCATGGCCACACCTGACCATCACTGCCTCTAACTGCCACCGTCACTGGGCTGTCATTGCAGGGCAAGGTAATAGCATTTCACAAAGCTGTCGCGACCCAGCTCATGAGTTCGAGCTCAGATCCATCTGGACCCACCCTGTTCTGTATATTTTATTATGACTTTTTAAATCTAGACGGTGTGCCAGGTCTATCTCATCTCCCCATCTGTGCCCGTTTGTGTCAGCCATGCCGCGAGGCTGCAGCAGCGCTGCTGGGAGCCGGGCTGACCGTCTGTTGGGTTGGACGGGCCCAGCGTGTCGTGAGATGTGAAACCCACTTGGCTGACTGACTGCTCAGTGTTACATAAAGGAGACCTTACATAATAAAGTGCGTTTGGTGCAATCTGGCCCTTCTTTGTTAACATCCAGCAGAGGCCTGGGAATAGGAGATCTGAGGGCAAGAATAGAATCAGCTCTCGCGTATGAATGTACATCCTCAGTCATAAAGAGTCAAAGAAAAAGGACTAAAAAGAGATTCCATTATTAATGCAGCACACAATTTGATTTGAGCAACAGTTTTTTGTTTTGATTGACAATGTTAGCAGCTCGTCAAAAAGACTGAATGCAGCTATTAAACTGCGATGTGATGATCATACTGGAAAAAGAGAGGAGGAAGGAAATAAACAATATTACTGCACTGGCAGTTCACCTACAAAGGCTTATATCTCTGTCCATCCATCTGTCCCTCCATCCATCCATCCATCCATCCATCCATCCAATTTCCATACCCATTTGTCCTAGGTAGGGTCACAGGGGCAAGGCAGGAAATAACCCAGGACAAGGTGCCAGCCTACTGTGGAAGAGTGGATATCTCACATCAGAAAATCTTCACGCCAGGAGTTTTTTTGTAGTGTTTGATCTACTTTTCATTGTTGCCTAAAAAGTTTATATTACAGCAGATGATCCATTTGAAACTCTTCTTTATTATATTACATACATAAAAGCATAAAAGTTAGACAAGCTCAAATGTTATATGATCCCCACATGATTGATGCAAGCTCTAGCTTGACTGAGATTATACTCACATAAACAAATAATGGCGATCCCGTAACAGTCTGCTCTACAGGTGGCTGGCTGTCCTTGTTGTGACATGTGTGACACTCTCTCCATTGTACTGGGGTTTTCCCAAGGGTGGCAGGGAGGGGAGCCAGGGAGGAACCAAAGAGCCAGTGAGGGCGTTGCCCTCAGTTTCCTCCACTTCCTAGACCCTCCCCTGTTTCCCAGCTGCTGCTGTCACTAATTGCATCTGCGTCACTCCTGCACCAGGGCAGGGAGCATGTTACCCCCCTGCTGCATGCAGATTCTGCCGGTACTAAAACAAGGCAGTTTTAATGATGGCTATGTTGGTGCTAACATCCTGCGACTTGCCGTGTGAGGACAATATGTGCCAGTGGATTTCACACAACGCTAGATTTCATTCTCTTAGGAATACTTTACATTTTTATGACAACTAGATTTTTAGGTTTAATAAAAGTTCAACCTTCAGAAAAAATCCTCTCTTAGCCTCATACAACAGCAAAAGATACATGTACAACAACTCAAATCTTTTCCAAATTGATAGCACTGTTATCTAAATTTGAGAAAACATTTCTTTAGCGTGTAGTTAGAGTATAGAATAGTCTTCCTGTTCAAGTAGCAGGCTAAAACCCTGGGTTCCTTTAAATCAGAGCTAGATAAGATTTTAACAACTCTGAGCTATTAGTTAAGTTCTC
>JAODJU010000119.1:12764957-12777008 GCA_026776725.1 Gnathonemus echidnorhynchus
ACAAATGAAGTAATGATTTTTGTTATAAAATCAACAAATTCTCAACATTTTGACTGAATTACGCGATCCCTTCAGTCTCTCTTTTTAATTCACGATTAAAAACCTATTTTTATAGATTGCCTTTTAGTTCTGATTGTTGACAGTTTTTATTTTATTATTTTAGTCTTCGTTGGCTGTATTGTATTGTGACTATTTATGGGGTTGTCTTATTTATGTTTTGTTTGTGCTAATTTTCTACAGCACTTTGGAAAACTTGGGTTGTTTAAACGTGCTTTAGAAATAAAATTGACATTACATTACAAGCGTCCCAAGGCTTTCTGTGAGCACTGTATTAATTTTCCTAACCGCTTATTACCCTATACAGGGACTCTGGGGGTCTGGAGCCTATGGGCGCAAGATGGGCTCCGACCCCTGGGAGGGCGCACTCACGCCATTCACGCACACATGCACACTTACGGGCGCTTTGGTATCTTCGATGTACTTCGGCATGTTTTCGGACTGTAGAGGAAACCGTAGTTCCCGGAGGAAACATAGAAACCCCATACACGGAGCCCCAAAGATGTGAGGAAGATGTACTGTACTAACTACTGCACCACCACGCCGCCCTATAAGCATTGTATATTAGACTATATCTATACATTTTGCAATTACGATCCCAGAGTTAGTAGAATATTTGGTAGTATAAACTAAGTTACTACTGAAGTACAAATCATGAACGAATATAGTCGCTACTTAATATATACGTCACGATTCATTAATTATGAACAAACATGAGATCAGTATTTCATTTTTGTTATTCACATACTTGTTCCTTCAGTAGTTTACAAATGTTTACGGAATTAACAGATATAGTAACAAATATAGTAACTGCTTGAGGCAAAACATGCGTTAAAATTCATTAATGATGAATTAACATGAGATCAGTATGTAAATAAGACTTGTTAACTTGTGGTTAATTAATACATAAGTGATAGAGCAATACTATATTTGTGCCCCGTTAAGTAAAGTGTTACCGAATATTTAATATATGTTTTTACTAATATTTTTACACATTTAGTTCATTTAATTAACATTTGAAAACACAAGCACGTTTTTATCTCTCTTCTTGTTGCCCTGCTCGATTTTAAAACCATATTTGTTAAGGACTTGGTTTAATCTCTGGTATTAATATGTACTTTAATTTATCATAGCTACATTTTCTTGTGATTTGTTCTGGAAAGATTATTTGACAGGTATAAGTGCTCTAATGGGTACCACTTCACAAGAAGACTACCCAAATAAAGGGTTTATGCATGGTTTATTAATCAGGTTATTAATTAGGTTGTGTCACTTTGTAAATAATTTATAGACAATTATAAACAAGTTATAACACCACTTATAAGTGGCAAAAGGGAGCATTAGGTGGTACCTTCTGTTTGGCCACGTGTTGGTGTTTCCTGTGGGAAATCCAGCTTCTTCTCACAGTCGAAGCATACAGGATTTAGGTGAACCTTTGACATTAAACTGCTCTTAATGTGTAAATGGTTCTGCTTCACGGTAAACTCATGATCGTCTTGATCTGGACTGGATAACGTGGTAATTGACTGGATAAATGCACTGGAAATATAGAATGGGGCTGTGTGTCATTACTTTATATGTTGCTCTCTGTAAATTTTGATAGGCCTATTTTCTGTTAGTTGCTCATGACCCTCACACACCAGTTCATCCAAACATGCTTTATTTCTCCATCCATCTTCCAAACACTTGTCATGGTCAGGGTCATAGGGGACCTGAAGTCTGTCCCAGGCAGCCCAAGCTGGGGATCTCCCCCATAATGGGCCTGCAGGCGGAAACCAGCATGACACAGGGAGGAAATGTGAACTCCGCACACACAGCGGCCTTAGAATTTAAACCCCCAGCCCTGGAAGTATGAGGCAACAGTGCTACCCACTGAGTGACCCTCCTTTTTCTTACTCACTTGTTTGCTTGTATGTGACCTCATCACTAAGGAAACACATTTAAGGGGTTGTGTCCAATATGAAACTGTCAGTGGAAAGCAAGATTAGTAAAAGACAGAACAAAAACAAAGCAATATTTTTTCCTTTTTATGTAGTTGTCAGCAAGCACCTGACGTGCAGAAGCCAGTGGAAGATCTAGGACAATCGGACTTTTAAATACGTACATCACTGCAGCACACGGCCGCCTTCACATGACATATTCCCTTCACTGAATTAATAGCCATTTTAAAATGATTACATAAAAACAATATTTCAGACTTGGTTACCTTCCAGTATGGAACAATTTCTCCTTTCAGATCCTTGCCTGTACGCCTTGGAGAAAATAAAAGATGATGCAACCATGAAAGGAGCTCACGTCCTAAGCACGTATTTTTCTTGAGGTGTAAACACGTCTTTCAGGAACGTGGTAACTACTCCAATGTCAGAGTGGTGTGTTCCACTAACCCCCCGCTGAGTGGCAACCTGACCTTAGTACCTGATCCATCACTGCAATGCAATGCCAGAACATTGTGTGACACAGAACAAATTCCTTGGTAAGCACACAACTATTATATCTGTTCCATCATGGTCCTGGCCTGAAATGAAAACATACACTGACTATAGAGACCTGAACTGACATCTATTCACCTTTGTCCTGCTGCACCTATGCAAACCTGATAAATCTGCTGTTTGAGAACCATTATTTGTTCTCAACCCAAGCAATAAACCTGTCTACATATGCTCATCCTGTCCAGCTGTGTGTCAGTGTATCTGTTTTTTGTGGGACCCACAGGGTATATAGGCTCATATTTCTTTATTTAATTTCACTATTGACCTTTCTTCTCATAAACTTTACTTCATTAGCCTATTAGAGTTCAAAGAGTTATGCTGTATGCATGAATGGTTAAAGTTTATAAACACCTTAACCAAAGTGTGAGATTTTTGTACTAATTTTTGTACTTGTAATAATAAAATCTTTTGATTTTATTTGGCCCATATGTGCATTTTCACATGAAATTATATACATTAATATTTATTTTCCCCTTTTATTTACTTCATTTTAAGGGACCAGGTAATGTTAAACAAATCTTAACTGGATCATTTAGAAAATAATTGACATTACAACTGAAACTAAGCATTTTCCAGAACTCGCACACCTTTAAGCCTTACCCTTCAGAGAACGCTACAAGGCAATCAAATCGCAGGGACCAACACATTCCTGCCCCCACACATCAACCTAGGGAAACAGTTCAGAAATGATCTCATACTTGCTCCTTTTCAATTCAGGATTGTACTTTAAACAAACTTCATAAATGCTGATTTCTGTTTGGAGATTTCTGTCATCAAATAAATACCTCCCTGGGTGAGAGATGGAATTTGTAACCCAATCATAGCCCAGATGTTTCAACAGAATAGTCCGGATACCTTCGAGTTCAATCATTAAACAGAACGTAGAAAGGAATTCTGCATGGAGGGCTGTTCTGAAAAATATGTTCCCGGGACTCAGATTTGTTTGAAATATTAGGGAGAGTGGACAATAATAAAATACTTTGAGAATTATTTGAAAGATAAATCCGTAAAAAGTCAGGCAAAGATTTACATTGTATTTTCATCTTTCAGAAGAAAGATTATGTGCAGTGCATATATAAAACAATTCAAGGTCCTTACCTGTAAATTCTATGCATCAAATTCTTTTTCTGGTGATGCAACAAATAATGCAACTAAATCCATGTATGCATCTATCCATCTTCCAATTACTTACCCTGGTCATGGTTGTAGGTATAACGAGATTATTTCATGAAATAGTAAAGGTTGGAGACAGACCCAATAACAGCTATTTTGGAATGAAAATCTCTGTGTTAACATAAAGGACTCAATTTGTTGTGTACACGTTGACATACTTCACTCGTCTCTGAAACCTGTTCCTGATTTGTTTTTGCTTCTCACGTATATTGATGTCACACATCTATTGGTGATGATGTTACTGTCTTGAATTGACTTTAATTTGGTCATATTTAGTATATTTACCTTGGTTAAGCAGTTATGGGAAATGTATTGATGGTTGAATGGATGCATGATTTGTACAGATGGAGGTGTTTCCTTCTTAAGAACTTAGCCCTATAGATGATGCTGATGAGGCATATATGCAAATTCATCTAAAGCTACTAAATCCATCATTGGCTACCAGCGCATTCAGGACTAAACAAATTTCCACGACATTTTATTTGGTAAAAGGTGGCATATGTAGCTTTATTGTTTGCTTGAATGGTTCATAAGAAAGGTTTGTTCTCAAACAGGGGAGTCCTCACATAGAGGCGAGTGTATACATCAGTAGTAATGAGTGCCATTCACAGCTTGACAGGTCATGTGATGTGTTCCTCTCCGCATCGTCCCCACCCTTTCTTCCACACTCCCTGCCAATCAGCAACCACGTCTTAAAAATAGCCGCTCATCAGAGAAAAAAATTAAAACAATACACAGAATATAAATAAAACATCATTAAACATTAAATTCCATATACAAATATAATGTCATTAAGCTTATTGTGCAAGAATACCATTTTCTCTTAATGCTATATATTTACAGATTTTACAGAGTGGTATGGGGGAAGCTCCGTTCATAGCATTCTCTGACATACTGCAGTGGTTGCCAAAGCAAACAAAAGTGATGTTCATTTCCATGCATGGAAGGAAAAAAATAGCAATACAAAATATTAATTATATAAGAACTTTTCCATTAACACAGTTACTACAGATACTAAAAATGTCTCATATTGGTATAGCACCCATACAATACATTACAACGCAGTTACAATCTAAATTTATTTAAAGCACTGAGAGTAGTGATAGTTTTCTTGGAAACCTAAGAAAAGTGAATCACTGTACATTTAAATCAATACATTTTTTCTGAGATATGACATATGAGACTTCATCGTTCAGATACATCCCCACAAAAGAACACTCGCAAAGGTTAAACTTTGTATTAAATGCGCAGGTAAATTCTCTACTGGCAGCATTCTATGAAAATAGCAACATTCTGAAAATGGGTTTGCATTTAGAATGATCCCATGCTTCATTTTAAATGGTTTAAACAATAAGCTGAACTGCTTTTAGTATCACACGTGTTCCATTATATCTCTTAACACCAGTGACATGCACTAAACTACCTCCCTTTTCCACCTAAATTCTGCTCATAGTAAACAGTCATTGAGATTTTGACAAGGCAAGATTTGTGTTATGAAGTACTCCTTGCACTTTGAAATTACTACAGAGCTGAGAGATTGGTTTTGTTAAAAAAACGGAAAAATAACTGAATTTGATTGACAGATATAAGCATTTCTAGGCATCATAGTATTTAGGTACAACATTTACCATACACGATATTTATGCAGAGTGTATGTTTGTAAATGTAGTACGAGCTACAATATAATTACTTGCCACTTACAGAAAAAAAGCACTATGGCAAGTTGGTATGTTTACAGGTAAGATTGATCAGGTAGCTAGAGCAACCATGCAAACGGACACATGATGTCATTTTGCAGCTGCGTGAAACAGAATTATACCTGTCGACAGCATGTGTGCCTACCCCACAGGCAGTTATCAACGGGTCTGAGCGCTTCTAAGAAGTGGTCATTCAAACACCGACAGCAGTTTGAGACGTTGCAGCTGTGAAGTTCAGGTTGTTGATTCGCAAAGCAAGCCCAAGTCCAGCTTCTACTCAAAGGTTGTTTTCAAAAGACTCAATGTGAATAAAAAAAAAATGCGTCTAAAGCATTTATTGCAAATAATGAGACAACGAAACAAAACTTCTTCTACAGCCCAGCCAAATGCATCAAGATGCTTATCAAAATCCACTTGTTAAAATTTCTATTAATTATGTATTAAATAAACTATATATGTATAAACGAAAAAAATACTGATTAATATTTCATACAATAAGAATCTGTGTTGAAATCTTTGCTCCCTGTTTTAGCATAGCTCCCTAGATGATAGAGATGGAAATAAAAATCCCTTTTTAACATGAGTTAAGCCCTAGTACAATTACGAATATTAAAGTTACCCTTAGTAGAAAATTCTTAGCATCTAAACTGAAAGAAGATAAACTTTTGCCTCCAATTTGAAAGGTGAAAATTCTTCTGTATAAAGCAGCATAAAAGTTTAGTTCAGGCTAACGATTAGATGAAGACACTTATGGCTAATGAATCCAATAATCTGTTATCTTTAAAGTCACTTGCATCTGGATTTCAATGTACAGAGACAGAAAATTGGAGAACATGGAAAATTCTGATGCCTGTACACCTTTTGTAAGCACAAAAGAATGACCTCATTAACGCATGAAAGTGTGTCTGGCCACTGTTTGAATATGAGCTTCAAAGCATTCATAGATATAATTGTGTATATATAGTTGTGTAAAAACATGGTACTGTGTTACTTCATTTAATAATTGCTAATATGTGATTGGCTAATATCTGTATATTTGAGAATGTTAACTGCAAACAGCAATAATCCTTTATCAAATAGTAATGAGAACCATTAGTGATTTTCCAAAAGGCACTTTAAATATTTTGACTTTGGAATCCATATAAAATACGTATCTCGATACAGTGATCATATGAAATTTTAAACATCATCAAATTTAATATATGCTGAGCTTTCAAATTATATTTAAAAAATGCACTGATGTATGGTGAGCACAGAGATGTACATTAGGTCAAAAAGTGTAGTACTGGGGTTGGGTAAAAAAATTTAGGACAATTATGCAGCATAATCATGACATAAAAATACAGAATAAATCCACAGTTCAATGCATTGTATACTTTATACTTTGGTATAAAGCATGTAATTTCTTACTCAGCTGTTATACGAGACTAGCATTCTATTGCATGATCTGCAATCCTGAATGCATATAAATCAAATAAAGTCTTCTGCTGCAAGTGATTCAGTCTTTGACCTCTTGATTGAAAAGGGAAATTATCCAATGGTTGTTCATCCTCCTGTGTTACAAAGATAGACAGTGTTTTGTCATAAAGTTAGAAATTAAATTTTTATTTCTGAGGCATATTAAAGGGAAACCTCCTTTGGTAGGGGCAGAAAAGAGATTACATATCTTACAAAAATATATTATTTTAGGTTATGTTTCTTTCAAGCTTCCACAACAGAAAGATAAAGTCTTCAAAAATTTGTTAAATGATGCGGGAACCAATTCTTAATTAGCTATATATCGGGGTTTAGTTTCTCTTTCAGTGCAAAATGCAATTTCGACATCATCTGCAGACGCACGAGTCCACGGTCATATTGGGGTAAACTTTGAGCACTACATTCTTGTCCTGGTCGAAGAAGAGGATGCTGAGAGGTGACATCCTTTCGGGCACACAGCAGGGTTCCGGAATGCCAGGCACCACGCCCACCGCCCGCACAATGCTCTGGATGGTAGCGTGGTTGGAGGGCTTCAGGGACTGAACAGAGAGAGAGAGAGAAAGAAGTCAGATAGCTCTTTAAGCAAACAGCTCTGTGATCAGCCTGCTACAATGATGATGGTGCCTCTCAATGACTCAATAGACCCACAATATCCTAAGCTGTATTTACTTGACTATCAATCAGCTGATAAGCAGGCACTTGCATTCGTTACAACTGACTCAACAGCCAAATATGTGTTTACTCCAGTAATTCAACTCCAGTTTGCAGCTCAAAGGTATGGCATACCAAGCCCCTTCTGAAATTTTAACTGGCCAGCTTCACAAACCCAGTGCCATATCTACTGTGCTTCCTACTGCCCTGTCATCATAAATCTCAAACGTTCAAGCCAATAGCTAGTTTGGATTCACTTTATTTTCTTCTTTGTTGTTGAAGTGTTCACTCAGAAAAATTGTGCTGGCACCTGTATAATACTGAGAACTCAAACTGCAACCACAGAAAATCAGCTTCTTTATCTTCAATTCTTCTATTGTCAGTTTATTGCTACTAGCACCGAAGATCCACAGGAAATACCAGCATTCAGTAATGCAGTGTTTTCGGTGTGCCACAACAAACTAGTGTGCTTCAGCATACTGGCTGAAAATCGCTGCCTTATGGAAAGTGTGCCCTGGCAGGAAAAAGGCTGGGAAACACTGCAACATAATCCAGTACAAAGTACATCAATGTACCCCAGTAAATTTTGCATAAGAAAACTTATTCTACACCTTGATTCTATGCGAGGTGGACATAAAAAATTAGCTGTGTTTCTGCTGGCTTGAGAATGTGTGTGAAATGCACAGACTGGCAGTAAATACAGAGAAACATAATTCAATTTATATCCATTATTATGTGATACTTTAGAAAAATTACACAGCCTTTCATAAATTATTAACACTAATAAACAGAAGACTATAACATACCCAACAGCTAGCCAACAGCTTCAAATACAAGAACAGATATTTATAAATAATGTGAGTATGATTATTTTTAAAGAAACACGGACAATATAAAATGATAAAAATTCAAAATATTTTTTTTTTTCACAGCTATTAATAGTATTGGACTGGCAGCTCAGCGATGTAGCTGTTATTGTTACACTCCCCAGAATGACCATGTAGCAACAATGATTCTCTCGCTGGAGACTCACATAAATACATTAGACAAGGTTCTGGCACAGAACGTTCAGAGGAATGTCTTCTTAGCAATACTGTCATTTTTAAAATTAAAACTATATCCTGTATGACATTAATCACTTGGCACAGCTTATATTTTACATTTAGTAATCAAAACCAACAGCGTCCTAAATAACATAAGAAATTCTCATTAAAACATGATGTTTTCTTGCAATTATTAAAATAAACAGTGTAAGATTGCTTACTATTTTGTGCAAGCCTTCCTCCTTCAGAACAGCTTGCATAATTCACAAAACATCAACATAAAAAGTTACTTTTTATTGTTTGGCCTGCCTAACAAATTGATCGAGACAGATGTCCAGATCTGACACCGGGTAAACAAAATTGAATTTGACCATTAACCTAAGTACGCGGAATTTAAGTATAAGTACACTAACACTCGAATAATATCCCTTGGAATATCCAGATATATGATAGACGTGACATTCATGTCTATCTTTCTGTTTTCAGGAGTGTCTATAAATGAAATCATCATAGCAAACGGCAAGAACTCAGGTTACATATGACCTCCCAGGTCATTGAGGGGAAGCAGTACTTTTCTAATCCACTCATTTCCATTCATTTTCTTATTAGATTCACTTTTGAGCATAAACCAGGAACGAACTTACCTTTGGCATCGGAAACTGGCAAGATCCTGAGCAGTAGTAAGCGTCGAAGGATTTCGGGGAGATAATCCACTCACTCCACCCTATGTCAGCGAAGTCCACCTTCAGGTACCGGCGTGCACAGTTGCGAGGCTCGCTCCATTGCTTCTTGTGTGCCCGCTGTATAGTCTGATCGTCAAATTGCAGCAATGGCACCTTGTGGCGGTGGTTCTTCCGGGGCTTCTTCTTGGGCTGTTTCGCCGGTCTGTTGTCTATGGGGTTGTACGGATCCGTCTCATCCCAGCGCGACACTTCGTATGGGTACTCGTTCCCCGGGAGCTCGTTGTTCTGGAGTGGGAGGGTGTCGGCCGAGCGCCTGGACCGATGTGGCGTTGTGCTGGCACTCAGGTGTACTCCTAGCCGGTGAAGGCCTGGGCGCACGGGGTCTTTCTGCCCCCCCTGCAGGGCGGACACCACATTTTCTGGACCAGAGATGTCGGAGTCATTGGCATACACTAGGATGTAAGGGGGGGGGGCGAGCAGAAGCTCATTCCACAGCTTGTGTCCATCTGATGGGACTTTGATGCCAATGAGGAGTTCATTGTGATGTTTCGCCTTCTTCGTAAAGGAAGTTATATCTTTCCATTGCCAGGACGTCACATCTCTGTGGGCTGCGGGGACCCCGACACGAACATGGCCCAGAGTCCTGGTGTCATTACCCAAAGAAGCACAACTCCAGATCCCCAGCTGAATGTGGGTTTGCTTAGAACTGCGCTGACTGCAACGTTGGGGCCTTGTACATCTGGAGGAGTTATTCTGCAAACCACCAATGAAGTAGTGTAACGTGGCAGAAATGATGTCCTCTGATTTGGTTAACGAAGTTAGATTAAAGATCTGCATCTGGATGCTGTTAACTGTACCTAAATGCAGAAGTAACAAATTCCACTTACAAACTAGTGCACAGCAGTTGCATTTTGACTAACAATTAATAGCTGGAAATGTACTTATGAATTAGTGTTAAAAAATACTACATACTTTGTTATTTCAGTGGCGATATGAAAATATTTTCAAAGACCAGAAAAGATATACTTTTACTTAAATTAACTTACGTGACGCGGACCTGGAATTTCTAAAATATACCAGTAGGAGGAACCCAAGACCTGGAGGAAATTCCAGCTGAGGTTTCAAACTAAATTCCAGCATAATGTTTCTGATTCTGATTTCAAGAGGGACAGTTTTTTTATTTTATCAGGCCCCTTTATCTTCGTTAGAAACTCATATAGTTTTAACGGGCTTCGATAAACATAAAAAAATAAACTGGTGATTTCGCGGTCCAAAAATCCATATAAGACTTTCTGGTATAACTTTAAACTGATTACTTTAAACTGGATCGAATTTCCATCAGCTAAACGCGCACAAAGAATACAAAAGTACAGGGGACGTAAATATTTTACAGTTCAGTATATAAATAGCCTAAACAATATATCAATAAGTACATTTAAGAGTATCCAAAATATGATTTAAATGTCATGCATGTTTTTTAAACATTTAAAGGAAATATGCATTGCATCTTAAAATTTCACAGTAAAACACCACGTATGATACTATGTTAGCTCTGCTTTAGTCTTTCTTTTCACAAATCCACTGTCATCCAACAGATTACAGTAGCTGTCCCAACAGGTGTTTCTGTGTTGCATGACAACCCTGAAACTCTAGTTTTGCAGTAAATTAGAAGTAGTTATAGACTATATTATAGACGGTATATAACAGTAATTATATTTACAAAAAACAAAGATCGCTACATACCCCAGTGTGCTTTGAAGCTGCGAACCGTATTTCCATCCCTGAAATGAAATCCAGCACTGTTGTATTTCTCATACAGCATCTGCATGTGCTCTGATACCGTCTCCTGTAAGACAAGGTCGCCCTCGTCCTTAGCGAAGCCATCATCATCCCTGTTCTCTTCAAACTGTCCCATTTCCGCCTTTCTTTTCAGTCCAGGGAGATGTTCGTCCAACATAAAGCGATATCCACTGCAGATATAGATCCATCCCAAAAAAATGACAAGTAAATGTTGACAAGGTGCCATGTTAAATCCCAGTACCGATATGAACGTAATGGAATCAGTCAGACTTCCACGCAAGCTTTCAGTTCTTATCTCTCAAATAATAATGACACCTGGGAAGGCTGGTATTGCAGTGTATTTAGTCCCTATCTTCCTCTCTTTACTCTCAGCCGTTTCACTTCGGGAAGGAAGTTCACTTGGTTTTGTATGTGCGAGCAGGGCTGATCTCCGCATCGCCAGCCAATGGCAGTCCTTCTCAGCTTACCGGGGTAAAAACCACTTTGCGCACGGTAACATGTGGACGCTGTACTCCGTCCCGCAGCCCACTCATGGTAAATATTCAATAACGGCACCGAAACCTTCTCCGCTGCACCGACCTATCTGGGACTACAGTCCTGCACAAACATATAGATGTGCTTTCAGAGCCATGTGCTCTTCAAAAAGACCCGTCAACGCATGTTGTTGAGGTGTTTGATTTTTGTTTACCGCGGAAATCCTTTAAACAATACGAAATGGAGAAAAGAGAGAGAGAGAAAAAAAAAATCAAATGCCGCCCACATACCGATCATGTTTAATTATTTTCCAATTTAACAGCGTTACATGTTTAATATTTTGTCAATGCTAACCTCCTTAAGGCAGCCAAGCTTCATCAAAACATCATCCATCTTCCAACCGCTTATCGTCGTCAAGGTCGAGGGATCATCAAAACACGGTATCATTAATTCCCAAAGATAGGTTAGTGATATCATGTTGGCAACATGCACAACTTGGTCTAATTTT
>JAODJU010000119.1:12786231-12842708 GCA_026776725.1 Gnathonemus echidnorhynchus
CAGACAGACACAGGCACGTACACAGACACACAGACAGACACAGGCACACACACACGCACACACACACACACACACATACACGCACATGTAGGGTAAACATATCCTTATGGGGACCTCTCATTCATTTCAATGGGAGAAATGCTAATGCTAACTATGACAACCTTTACCCCTACCCTGCCCTAACCATAAGGTAAAAAAATGGGTATTCATCATGTTGTGGGGACATTTGGTCCCCACAAGGCAAAGTATACCTGGACCACACACACACACATACACACAAAAACATGCACTTGAATCATAAACTGAGAGATGCCAAATAGTCTGTCCATGGTGCCACTGGGAAGTCCTCATATTCTTAACACTAATAATGTGTTTTCAGGGTCTCCCTGAGTCACAGAAACTTCCACCAGGTTTCCTCCCAAAAAATGATAACATTTCCTTCCTGCCTATATACTTAATTTTTGTAAAAACTGAAGGATCCACCTGGAGTTTGAACTGGTGATTTTTTAACTTACTAATAAAGGTGAGACATCTTGCACATCTGAGTTCAAAGGAGGAGATTTCTTTATATTTCTTAAAACAGATGCTATCACTTTCACAGCTGGGCAAGGGCTGAGCCAGCCACAATACATAAAAAGACCAAGAAAAACAGCATTCATGTGGGCTTTATGTTTACTAAGTCTACTCTTGCGACCCCGTGCCACACAGTGGTTAATGGGTATCTTGGTCTACAACTTTACTGTCACAAGTTCATCTTCATAATAATTTCAAAAGAAATGGTCACATCCTTAGTAGAGATACACCTAAAACTGCAGACATCAGCCATCCTTAAGTCACTTTTGACAGCAGGTTCTCTTGTTTCGTCAAACCATAAAAAGACTTCCTGTTTGCTGTTCAGTGGTTAAGAAATAGAAGAACGTCAACATCCAGGGCTCACAAAGCTCTTTGTACTGCCCAAGATTTAGAACTGAGATATGCTGTATCTTTTAAAGTGAGTTACTTACATAAACAGGAAATGCATTTTACAGTGGGTGTCCTCTATAAGGAGATTATCCATATTCTATAGCCACTGACCCAATACAGGGTCAAATTGTTAGCTTGAAAAATACAGGGCAAAAAACAGGGGAACACCCTGGATGGGTGTCACAGATACTCACACACACACATACACACACACACACACACACACAATGTTGGGTAAACATATCTTTATGGGGACCGCTCATTCATTTCTATGGAAAAAATGCTAATACTAACTATGACAACTTTAACCCCTACCCAGCCCTAACCATAACCATGAGTAACCAAGCAAACTACAAGAGTTTTTGCATTTTTAGTTTTTTCATTGCAGTCACAGATTTTTACTAAATTGAGTTTCCTAGTCCCCATAAGGGAAAAAAAAACAGGTATTCATCACGTCGTGGGGACATTGTGTCCCTATAAGGTAAGGTATACCCGCTCACACAAACACACACACACATGTTTGTAATTATATCTTTGTGGGGACTCTTCATTCACTTCTATGGGGAAAACTGTAGTCACAACATGACGACCTTAACCCCTCCCAGCCCTAACCTTAATCATAATTAACCAAACAAAATATGTGACTTCTGGCATTTTTAGGTTTTTGATTGCATTCACAGATCTTTTTGGGGACCTGAAAAATGGTCCTTAAAACGTCAAAATAATAGGTTTTTATTACTTTGTGGGGAACACACACATAACTAAATACTATGGGAAATTCAGAGATCAATTCACTTAACTATGTGTTTTTGGACCGTGGGAGGAGACCTGTATGCACACAGGGAGAACATGCAAAACACCAGACACACTGAAGGTGCAAGGCTACAGTGCTCCTTATTCAGCTGTGCACCACCCGATATGTAGATTAGGCAGGTCTGATGGAAACAGTGGGTATCCAGTAAAAAGCAGACGAATGCATCGCATCACTTCTCAAGCAAATGAAGCATAGTGGAGGAAAGGCCCCCCCCCCCCCCCCCCCAAGAGGGAAAATATATTTTTTACTGCAAGGTTTTCTATACACTTATCTTTGAGTGAGCTCTCGGTGTCAGGGAGCCTGCAGGTGTCATTGGATGTCAGCTGGCCTGTGTTTATATTGGGTGAACTGTTCTTTGGGAGGTATCCTGGCCCATCAGTAATAACTGTAAAACGTTCGGGCAATGAAAACATGGCCTGGTTGAGAGGAATGTTTGAGGGCCTTTTGTGGCACCCTAGACTTGGTTCCTTTCTGAGTTTTCCTTGATGAAAAAGGGAGCTCACTTGTTTGTCTTGGAAGTCACTTCACAAAGCAAAGCTTGTGTAGGAGATGCAGCAGTGGGAAACCAGATGTGTTGAGGTGTGCTGCTTGTTTGGGATCTACCAGTCTTACACTTCCTCTGGATATCTGATACACAGTTTGCTGACAGGAATGGCGTATGTGTACATAGTAGAATCAACAGAGTAACCTACATCAGAGGAGACGAGAGTTCCACAGCAGACCATGAACCTAAGATCTTAATAAAACTGTAACTAGCTAAATTCATAAAAATGTCATTGAACACAAACAATCTAAATGAAAGAAAAATGGAAGAAAATGGAATAAAAAAGGGTTTTTCATCATTTCCAAACACTATTCTCCATCAAGCCCATTTGTACACAAATCAATACATAACTGCATTTATGGAAGAAGACATTTTATTACATATTTCTATACTGAGTCATTCTGCAGCCAGGAGCCCCAGATGTTTTCACTGAATGTGTTAAGCATCTATTCAACACTCTTACTGTATACCTTTGGGAATGTACACAGATGGAGCTCTGTAGACCTATGAATGGATCTTGTTAAATGTTAACTTGTTTGATACAAATTTGTATGTATGACCATTTATCTAAAAAAAGTATAATGATAGATTAATAGAAGCAGTGTTTGTTTCAAGTGGGATTTTCAGGGCAAAGCATTCACAGAGCATCAGGTATGGTGGGAGTATTTCACAGAAAAGAACTTCCAAACAAAAGGACTTAGGGTGGACAATCAATGCCTTCCTATATGCAATTCCATTTAATCTATTTCCATTTTGACTGCACCTGAATACACTGTATCAATAGGCAGTATTTATACAGCAAATAGGAGGTGTAATGAACTGTGATGTGAAACCTCTCAGAACATTCCATAACTGTTGTCCACTAACTGTATACGCATACACTGAATAGGTCTGTTATTACCTTAAATGTAACCAGTAAAGACATTTAAGGTTAAATTGTCATTGTTGCTAAATTTATAACTGGGGTACAATGGCCGCAGGTTTTGTAATGTTTAAAAGATGATGGTAGGTTCACATACTGGGGGGGGTACAATATACTGCACACTGGCACAAGGTTTACTAATTATAATGAAGTGCTGCTTGCTGTAGTCCATAGTTAAACCAAACCTCTGGGTACTGGCTGCATTTGTTTGAACACTATAAGCTTTCCCCTCCTGCACCTAAACAAACAAACAAATAAACCCAAATAAAAATGAAAAAACATGGCACATGATGTGGTATTTATATTTTTGTAAGATCATTGTCTACTTTTTCAATATTATTCTTAACTGTGCAGGCATTTTATGCAAATATATTGAAAAGAATAAGAAAAAAGTGAAATAGTGAATGGTTGTACATTTTTATATGGGTTCTGCATCTGCATCTTTATTTATAAACAGTGCTCTGGTGTTTATATATGGAAATAAATAAATGGAGGCCAGGTGCTTGGTGACCCTACGTCCAAACACCAATAAGAGAGTCACACCCTGAGGTTAACCATGAGGGCCAGACGACCGCGGGCAGCAGAGTGGAAGTCAGCTGCCAAGCAGAGGAATGCTCTTGGATTTGGGTTTTTCACAGACGTGACCAGCAAAACCAACACCAAATATAGGTGGCTACAACCCACATACTTCAAATTACAGTGAGCTTGACATCAGAAAAGGCTGGCCTCTGATTCGAGAGATCTTTTAAAACTTCAGTAAACGCTGATGTTTTCATCACGCTTTTTTTTTTTGCAGGTTTCCGGTCTGATATGCTCTGTTGTACAGATGCGTGAAAGAATCAGGAGAAACGTGAAACAGCTGCATTCATATAAATGTTCAAATGGTTACGGAACACTGTCATATTACTTTTGTATCTGAAATACCGTAAATTAGGGGGTATATCGCTGTCTTCAAATCCTGTGAGGTAGACATTTACTATACAGATAATAATGTGTATGTGAAAGTCTAGGAAATATGTAACTATTGCTTGCTCTTATATTGATTGTGAGGATGGACTGGAATAAATCTGGAAACTTTAAGTTTAGGGTAATGGCAAGACAAGCTGGAAATGAGTCAAAGACACACACACATTGGATAGACTTAAGGTGGGAGATGAAAGAAAAGGCAACGTTTGGCAGGTGTCGGATATGCACAGCTAAGGAATCAAAGGTATATATTTCCAACTCTGGAGCGAACAAGTACAGAGATATTTTTTCTTCTAGCTGCTCTCCTATGCTAATTTTCTACATTCTTTTGGTTTTAAATTACTTGCGGGAAGGAAAAGTTAAGTTTAGCAGTCAACATCTGTGCAGTGGTGTACCCTAAGGGACAGAGGAACTATAGTTATAAATTTACTAGCATCTGACCAAAGCAAGTAAACCATGGATTATGGGATAAATCAAAAAGTGGCAGATGCAATTTCTTGTCACATGTTAAATTAGTCACTCATTCTGGAGTTACTTTAGATGCACTAAATGCAGATTTACAGCTCAAATATTTGATTTTTTTTTTAAAGTATTAAGTATCCAAAATACCACTAATTCATATTTGTATTAATGGGATGTGTTATCTTAAATTTAAATGTCATCAGTAGATTATCTATGGTTAATGGTTACATACTAACAATACAAACAATTAAAATTGGATAAAACTGTGATACATTTCTTGCTGCATGCAATTTTTCAGGAACGTAGCAGGTTATCGTTAATGACATCACAAAACTGTAAAACTGAAACTAAAGCAAGGAATTAACCAACCACCAGATGTTAATATGATAATATTATATGATGTTTTACATACATGTATACCTTTAAAAGGACGGCTCAGTGGGTAGCATGTTTGTCTCACACCTCCAAGATTGGGGGCTGGAGTCCTGCCTCCAAGCTGTGTGTGAGGTGTGCATGTTGGGTGTGTGAGGTGTGCATGTTGGGTGTGTGAGGTGTGCATGTTGGGTGTGTGAGGTGTTCATGTTGGGTGTGTGAGGTTTGCACATTGGGTGTGTGAGGTGTGCATGTTGGGTGTGTGAGGTGTTCATGTTGGGTGTGTGAGGTGTGCACGTTGGGTGTGTGAGGTGTGCACGTTGGGTGTGTGAGGTGTGCACGTTGGGTGTGTGGCATTCAGGGTTTCCCCAGATACTCCAGTTCACTCCCACAGTTCAAAGACATGCAGTTAGGCTAAGTGGAGTCTCTGCATTGCCCATAGTTTATGACTGTGTGTGAGTCTCGTGCCTCATGCTACCTGGGACAGCCTCCAGCCTCCAGCCTCCAGCTCCACCCACAACCCTGGCTAGGATATGTGGTTAGAAGATCAATGGATTTAACATATTTGCGGTGGTTAAGCCATGAATGTTGCAAGACATATAAAAATGCACGATATGAAACTTTGCTCTAGTCAGTTAAAAAGGCAAAATAATTTATTTCTGATGAAGAACTGAACATTGTGTGTTCAGATGTTAGCTGAAGCTATTCTTCCACATGATATGTCCTGCGGGAAGTATAAACTCATTCAAAATAGAACTTCTTCCAAAGTCATATGTCTGAGGAAAACAGTGAAGATCAGTGATAGTGTCAGAATGGAGAACATCTAAAGCACATAAAAGGTTTGTGATGCTAAGCTTTGATATGAACCAGGACATAACAAGGCCAGAGAGATCAATGAGCAATTCAAGGCTGTCAAACGTGTGCTGCGGTTAGCAGAGTTCTGACGATTGCCCGCAAAAGCCTGCAGGAGGTTAATAGATACTCTAACAGCAGCAATTTTTGCGTTGTGTTGTCTCTTGAAACTAAGCTAAGGAGCTTATTTATGCTTCATTACTTTAGCTAAAAGGGCATGGATTATACAGAAGTGTAAGTGATAAAATGTTCCTGCATGACCTTTTAAGCAAATGTACAACTGAACTGATTAATGAGTGATAACTCTATGCATGGCTGATACTTACACCTGCAAGAGCAGAAGTGAAGTAAATAAATCTTGATTCTAGTTCTACTTTAAAAATCAAAATAAGTGCATTATGGATTTTTTTTTGCTGTTATTTTTCACAACTTAATATGATAATCTGAGAAATCAATGTGTTAGTATATTAAAAAAACATTATACATAAAATAATACTGCCTCTTAAACTTTAATTTATACACTATTATCTTAAAAGTCCTAATGCAGCTGGTAGACCATAAACTGACTTAAGATCTTGGCAAATTTCCATTAGTGGCTGAAGAGGAGATTTATATTTTATATATTTGACTTTTTTTCAGAGGAAAAACCACAAAACCTGAACGTATTCCAAAGGTCTTGAGGACAGAGAGCTTTAAAGAATGCCTCTGTGGGCCAGGTTTGGTTTTATTTAGTAAACCAGGAGCTAAGACCTGCTCTCTGTGGTTTGCAGTCAGATGAGCTTCTCTCCCCTAAGCCAACCAGGAAAACAATGTTGTGTTTGCAAAGCCTGCTATTATTAAAGGAGACCAACACCTGCAACACAGAGAAGACCTACAAAGGCTGAGGACAACGGCACGTGACCCAACACGTACAAATGACAAGGCTATGAAGGTTCTTGTAAAATTTTCTGAATTCCACCCAGGTTATACTGTGTATTGTGCAGTTTTATCAAAACATTGTTTTAAAATGGACCGTATGTTACTGCGCAAAATTATTGTTAATTTATCAATATGTTAGACTTAAGTTTGCTGTACATTAATTAGAAAAGGATATATAAAATCCACAAAGTAATTCTCTCCTGCAAAAAAAAAAGTGAAATTTTCTACTAATAATATACAATGAATTGCTAAATTGTTAAAATGGTCCCAGATTAAGAAGCAAAAATAAATCTTAATATTGTCGTATTTATACACAGAATAATAAGGCACTGATGTACAGTATATTAGGTTTATGGAATTTTTATGGCATTGTAACACTTGTTATGCTTTAGAATTGGCGTCATATTCTTTTGAAGCCTTAATTGAACATAAAATGACATTATCAGAAACATTTTCAAAACATCATGAATTGTTTTTACCATGATCATATTTCCACGTAATTAGGAAAGACCAAGTACACTTTCTTAAATGCTGTTTCATCTTTCAGCTGCTTTATATTACACTTCACATGTAAAACCCATGAAAATCTCTCTACGTTTAATGTGAAACAAACTTATCTTTCCGTGTGGCCTTCCAACTTCCCTCCACCTTCTTTATTTCCCCCATTCCTGCCCTTCGTTTTCTGTTAGCTTTTGACACTTGCGTCCCCTCTACCCTCTTTAGTCACTGGCCCACAGCTCTCAGCTTTGTCTGGAAACTTGCTCGCTCTCAGTCACCATTAGTAAGGTCAGCTGCTTTCTAACTCTGTCAATCAAGCATAATCCTACTCTTGCACTCTCACTGCAGATATCTTGCTGTGGTCTTCATTGCCAACAATGGTACATATCCACGAATCTCACTGAGCCACCACCCCTAGCACTTCTCCATTCCTGACTCTTACAATGTCGTTTATGTTACTCAGCATACGGCACATGCACTGTACCCACTATACTCACAGGACCGTATTAAAATCATATCATGAATTTCCCTCTTAGAAAACGGCTCTCAAACTCATCTTTTCGGAAAAAATGAGAATTTGGTTTTTCGCTACAGGTGCACATATCCTGTGTTTCTCACCAAAGCAGTTGACATTGATGGGCTACTAAAAGTTAAAGAACATGAGGAGTATGGCTGCGCAACACTCCCTAGAAACTGTCCTAAAAACATAAATACTCTTATTTACATCTTCTGTTTAGTTGGTCAGTATATGCAGAGTTCACTGTTCTAGGTTTCTACTATGAACTGACCTTATCCTTGTTGCAGTTATTGTTTAATTAGCCAAGTATTAGGTACTAAATGTGGCCAAATAAAAGTGCATATGAATGGAATATCGAGAGAATTATACATAATATTATACAATATTTTGCATGCAATAATTATACACAAAATTGCAGTTCCAATTAACTTTGGACGTGAGGAGAAGGAGGAGTAAAAGCATTCAAAATAAAAGCATTCAAGACTGGTAAAATGTTTGCATTCCTGTGATTAAAGAGCTTCACTATAATAACCCTCCACAAAAATGATAGCTATGGGGTTTGTATTTCTTTTAGTGAGAATGAAAGGTTGTCTGGCAATCTCACTACCTACAATCTCTTCAAGATCCACTATAAAGCTGTGAATGCTCAGTAGCCGTATTCCAGAGGCTGGAAGCAATGGCCTGACCCCACTGTAACTAACTCTACTATAATTAGCCCACTTCTTTTTTAGAAGTCTTAACATGTTTTTTTCATAATCTCCCTCAATTAATCCAATTCAAAGGGCTTGCCAGCATTGCCAGGTGGTCCGACAAAGAGGACGAGGAGGAGGCGGTGTCTCCACGGCTCTTTACGGCACTGCGCTCCGGGTGTTTATGCTGATGGCTTCCAACTGTTCTGCACGGGGTGAATAACAGCGGCCACTCATTGTTCTCAGCACAAATGGGAGAACAGACTGAGGGACATTGTTTCGGGATGAAGGAGAAAAAAATCGCAAAAATCTGGACCTTGGACAAAGGAAAGAGCTATCAAATGGCATGATAAGTGTCAGGGAAGCTGCAGAGGTGCAGCCTGCCTTCACAAAATGAAAATAGTTGGGGAAATAGTATAGTGACACAATAAATGGCAAGGGAGGCTCCCACTAAATTAACTTCCTCTGAATGTACATTAAAGGTCCTTGAGAGGCAATTACTATGTATCCTTTTTTTCTTGGACATCAGGCCATTGTACTTTGTTTTCAAACCAACTGAAAACATTCAGCTTGATGTTATCTGCTTGTTTTCTTCCCATGATCATGATCTGTGTTTCAGTCGATTAGCTATGTGATTTCTGCTGATATCGATCGACCTTTATTGTTACATTTCTGTATCTCTTGATTTATTCATTAGGAAATTTCCCAAATTACTTAAATATGTACTTACTATAAACTTATTCCAATGATCTTTTCACAACATGGGTCAAAAGCAAAGCCAAAGGTTCAGGATTCTTGCAGCTGGTGTATTTGGCTTCTTTATAGGAATGCTATGAGCTGCTTGGCAAATCGAAAGTGGGTTTTTTTAGGTTAATTAATAGAGCTTCAAATGTTCTATATTGGTTCATAATGTGTTGATGGACAGCATGTAGTTAGAATGCAATGCAATGTAGAGACAATATTTACACTTACGAATCTATTAAGTTGTTTAAGTGATAAATCCGCTCTGATCAGAGACATAAAACGTACCCTTCAGTCTGGCCGGATTTCCTATTTTGCACCCCTGATAGACTGCTGCTCTAAGTTTTAGCTACTGTCAACATTATGGCATTTATGGACTGAAGTTTAAAAAAATTAAACCCAGAAAATGCTGTTTTGATTTGTCTAACAACTATAGAGAGTTACACATAACCAGACTTCCTCATGAAATGCATCCATTGTAGAAAGATCATGGCTATAAGAGCACTTAAAAGGAATTAAGCATTTAGCCAATTAAAATGAAAAGACAGTTAATATATAGATATATTAAATGAGAGATAGATATAAAAATGCAGATAAACTTTCATAAAAGGTTATTATTTGCAAACGCATGCTTTTTCGTTGGGCTGTGGTGGCTTAATGGCTAGGGAAGCGCACTTGTAACAAACCTCTGTTATTGGAATAGGGGGGAATCACTCCCATTAACAGAGCCTGGCTATGTCTTTCCTGAAAGCATGCTTGGGCGCAGCTGATCACCCGCATAAGCAGGCCAGCATATAGTATAATATCTGTTTGGCTGGTCATAAAGCGATCAGCACCCCACCCTCACATCAGATTTCATCATATCAGGTGAGCAGCGATTAATGCAACGGTGACATGCTTTTCAGGGTTAAAATAATGTCAATCAAGAATATATTCATTGTTGTTCCCTTATTCCAAGGCTTAAAGGAAAACATCTCTTAGACTGGTATTGACTTGACAAACCCTTCTGATCAAGTATCACTTTTCATTCATTACATACATGACTTCTCTCTATTATTAACCATTTGTGTGTTTGAATATACTTGCATGTGATACCTGAACAATAAACCATTTCGATTTTCACTTAATTAAAATTTACGTAAAAGTGGCAATATTCCATAAACATTTAAGAGTCTTATATTGCCTTATTCATAAAATCCGGCATTCAGAAAAAATGTGGCTTTTGATTTAAGCAAATAACATCACTGCATGACTAGGTAATGTGTAATTTACTGGCTCTACATGCAGATGAGGTCATCACTGCATGACCAGGTAATGTATGGTTTAATGCCTCTACATGTATATGAGGTCACCATTGCATGACTGAGTAATATACGATTTGCTGGCTCTACAGTACATGCAGATGAGGTAATTTTTTTCTATTTAGCCAGTGATAATTATCTAGAGATTACATTTTTCAAAGGCGAACCTTAATTTATGCACTTCTTTTTACTGTAGATATAAAAATGCTATCTGCATGAAGAAATACTGTATACAAATTTCTACTTTATAAATTCTTTATTAATATTTTTTAAACATTTGCTGGTAAGGTGTCTGGATGTTTTTTCTCCTGACAGGGGTCTCTTTGTGACATCTTTGCTGCGAAAAGTTTAGTAATAACAGCTGGGCATGTGTGAGTTTTCAATCTTTTAGTGATGGCAGAGGGACATCCAGTAACCACCACCTAATTGGATTATGTCAACTTCCCATTTCTCAGTCAGATCAACTGGGGCCTCAGCTCTCCCTCGCCAACCTGTAGGGAGCAACAGCTGGGGGTAAGACCTGGCCTCGTAATCTTGCCTTTCTTCCATTTACTTATCCTCTCCTCCATAAAGGTCTTTAAATCTTTTCTAATCCTATGAGCCAGAACTGCAGCATTTTAGCTGAGTTCTGCTATGACTTAACAATGTGACCATTCTGTCCCCAAGAGAGCAACAGCTAAAAAGAAAGGCCTCTGGATTTTTTTTCTTTCCAGATTCAGGAGTTGTGGTTGCACGGTTTGCAGGCCTGCCACACCAGATTCAACGCTGATCCAGCATCTGCGGGTGGCCTGGACGTGAAAGTCCGCAGTGGGTCACAAACACATTCTTGCTTGGAGGATGTTGAGCACCTTATCTTCCATTTCCACCTTATATGAAAGAACATTCGCATTTACGGCGATGGTGTTTGTGTTTGTTTTGAAATCAACAACCAAAAACTAAACAAAGCGTGGATTACTCTATAGGGTGGAGTTCAGTTTCTGGCCTAAAATATTTGCATGTATTCTGATCTTTGTAAGTCAACCAAAATACCACTTCAATAAATAGAAATTATTGTAATGTACTACCCTGCACAATACCCTAAAATCGTAGTTATTATATAATTTCTTTTTAAATTATCTTATTCGATTAAAGGGAATGCTATCCTAGTTTTTCATCTTGGTCAGATTTTGGTTCATAGACATCTTGCTGGACACTGTACAAATACATGTAACGCAAAACATTAAAGGAGTTCTTGTGTGTGGCCATAATTACCACAAACCCCTAATAACTCCAGTAATCAGATAGTATGACCAGCTTTGTTGTAATCAGCTGTGAGGTCATCTGTTGGTTACACAAAATGAAAGCGCCACCTAAATAGATTTCGTCATGAATTGTCCTACTATTTAATTATAGAACTTTATCATATTTTTATGCATTTTTAGGTTTACTAGGTATTTTAGTTTCTAAAATATGGTCAATTTATAAAAATGATTCATTTCTTAGTCTAAGTCTAATGGGAGATTATTGCTGTTCTGTTGATTTTGGCAGTGAACCTGAATAAATGACTTCTTTAATAATAATAATAATAATAATAATAATAATAATAATAATAAACTGGTACATTATGTTCAGGAAAGATTAGTAGGTGATACACTACCGGTTCACCGCAATTCACATAGCAATAAATATATACATTAAAATGCACACTCATGGTTGGCTAAATAATATTTCTGTGTTAAAGAAAAACTAGAACAAAAATTCGGAGGTTAAAAAGTGACTTTGAAGTTGTCATTGCTATCTTGTAATGGAAATGTTGTATGTTGGACTGAAATGAGCCATAATGTGCCAGCATTTTTTATCAGAAGGCATCAAGATAAAATTGTCGTCCTTTTTCATTTTTTTTCCAAATTGAATTGTTCCTTTAAACAGCCGCTTCAAACGCTGCTGTAAGAAGTTTTGCTGTATTTAAGACTTTTACCCATATCATTCCCAGAACCCTCAGCTCCCCAACACGCATGAACATGCAGGTGAGTCTTTGCCAAACACATGAAATCCAGAAACTTCTAAAGCCACCACATAATGAAATGCAATTCTGCGATGGATCTTTGTTAGCAGAGATACCTTATAAGTATATCATCAAGCAGCTCCTTTTATTGAGGTTTAACTAATCCATTCTAACAAATTAAATTAAAGACAGTGCTGTAAGCTGAGGAAAACGTATCACAGGCACACATTTTGAAATCCAAACCATAGAATTGCTAATATATATTTTTAATTAGTTAGTTTAGCTTTGGTACGGTGGTCCAGTGGGCAGCACAGCTGCGTCACACTTCACCGTGTTTAGTTGGGGGCAGACAGAAACACGGAAGAGGATTAGGGCCACCATAAAAATATTATTTGAATCTCAGAATTCTGTTTTTAGAAAAAAAGTCCAGAATTCTGAGATTAAACTTAGAATTCTGAGAAAATCTGAGAAAGTCAGAATTCTAATAATATTTTCATGGTGGCCCTAATCCTCTTCAGTACAGAAATAACTACTCTGCTCTTTCTAAGTTTTCAAATTCTCCTAGGCTTATGTGGGCTTCTAAGAGTGCTCTCTTTTCCTACCCGAGTCCAAAGAGTTAGGCTAACTGGCATCTTTAAATTGCCCTTAGTGCATGATGTGTGTGTGACAATGTGCAAGTATGTTCCCTGCCATGGATGGGCATCCCATCCAGGGTGCAACTCAGCCTTGTGCTGCCTGGGATATTAATGGATAGGTTATAATTGTTATTACTTTTTAAAACACTCTTTTGACATTTGTAATATTATTGCTGGTCATGTATTATGTTAAATTGTATGGTAGAAATAAATTATAGATGTAAAGACTGATAATAAAACATCTTTATTCAAGAATTAAACATGAAATAAAACAATTATGTTTAAATCTGAATGTGATCATATTCATTCATGTTTAATTCCCCACTGTTATAAAACTACAACATTTCCATGGCAATCTATATAACACACCAGGCAAAACAGACCCGTTTTAACATTATCCCTTTCTGGTTGCGTAATGAATGTCCCCAGATGAGGTTCCTTTTGATAAAAGGAACATGGATTTTCTGCGACAAGAAATAAGTTCTTTAGCGGATGGGTCCAATACTGAGGTGGATGTGGGCCCGGCATGTGTGTGCGTTTCTCTGTTTTTCCAGCAGCAGTTTTTTTGAGGTAACTGTCCTATAGGAAACTGCTATTTTTGGAGACGCTACTTTCCAAGCAAATGCATCCATATAACACAGTATGTCTGTTCTTATGTCATCATAATATTTGTTATTACTTGTCACTGCAATACTAAATCCGTTGTTTTGTATTAAACGTAAAAGAACTTTGTCTGCTATGACATTGCATTGACAGAAAATATTGCACAGAACTGAGGCCATCTACAGGGAGTTTTAAAACACACACACACACACGCGCGCGCGCACTCGCACACAGAGTGTGCGGCTGTTAAAGTGTCCCAGTGGATTTGAGGGAAGGGCATTCGCTCTGGTTTTTGCTCTTGTTTACTTTAACCTCTACATTAACCTCTTATTTAAATAACCTCAAAACTTTCCTGCATTGAAATACATTGAAATACATGGAATACAAATTACAGTATGTCTTTCATCATCTATGTACAGTGTAAAAAAAGCTTAGTGTCTAGCCAGCTGTAAAGTAGAACATGAATTATTGTATATTAAATGTAATGTAAATTATATATAATTAATATTAATTTCAATTTGTTTTTATTTGTTTTATTGAAAAAAAAATTTTTTTTATTTCTTTTGCACTCGAACATAAAGAACTGCAGTTATCCAATTGCTACTTGTCATGCCTGGTAAAGCATCAACATTTGAGCTGTTATGAATAGTGATACTATCCATTGCCGCGGGGAAATTGGGTAGCTTTCACATATCCCACCTGGCTCCCCATGAGAGGCACAGACACACATGAATATCCAGGTGACTACAAGTTTTGGGGCACCTGGGGTCAGCCGGCACCCAGCCCCCCTGGAGCAGTCAGGGTTAAGGGCCTCGCCCAAGGGCCTAACACCGACCACAGGATGTAAACCCACAATCCTCTGGATGAAGGCACGGTGCCCAGCATGAATTAAACACAGCAACAAAAATAAAAAGAAAACTTAATGCATCCTGAGAAATAGGATACAATAGGACTGTATTGCTAACTGTCTAATCCATATCCTTGTTTATAAGCCACTTATCTGTATAGTGTGGGAAATATATCATTTATGTACTCTTTACTAGATCTTTCACTGGAAATATACAGCAAGTGGAAAGTTTTTTTTCTTATGCTTCTTGAGCATATGGGAGTAAAGAATTAAATATAGGATCCACAATAATTCAAACAAGCACTTAAACACTGATATAGATTTTCTTATGTTTTTCATAGCTCTGATTTCAGATTTATAGAAATTTCTTTAAATATACCTCCAGATCATTAACCATTGATAAATTAATGACTTTTTACCAGGTCACATGTAGCAACAGTTAGTGGAACAAAATGTACTACTGTAGTATAGTGTATAATAATTTGCTGATTTGCTGAAGATTGTAATTCAGTAGAACCATGCAGCCATGCCCAGGATAAGTGATTGGAAGATTACTGAAAAAATGCTCTAGATTTCAGCAGTTGAATTTTGACAGCCCAGTGCAGTTTTTGGTTAGTTTCTTAATGAAAATTAAAATGAGTTTTTGTTTTTTTTTCTCATCAACGGGTGAAACATGGGAACTTTTGGAATGTGACCTTTTGTTGTATCCTATAAAAGGACATGGAACCTGGATACTTCTATAAACCTTCCTTGTCAAAAAGTAAAATGCAATTCTCTTAGACACATAGTTTTGAAAAAAGATTCTATGCATGTAAATTTAATACAACACAATTCTTGATAAACTTAATAATGTTCATTTACTGCAATTACAAAACATAAAACATAAACAAACAAACAAACAAACAAACATTCCAGGTAAAAATGGACTGAATTTTCTTGACTTCTTGATTTAATCGTTATTGTGGTTCTCACACTCTGACTAAGACATATGACCCAGTTGCGGGCAGCTACTAAAGAAAAAAAGGTATTTAAATAAGCACACCTGGGCAAATCTCCATTATCTGACCTCCGCTCAGGTGTGACCCCCCCCAACCCCCACACATTTCACACAGGTGGCTTAACATGACCAGACCCACACAAGGATACTCATGTGTAAATCTAAAAAGACATCATTGTTTTTCTGACTCCTTGATTTAAATTTTATTTTATAAATTTCCTATTCAAGTATAAAAAGATAATGTAAAGTAATGCCCTAATAACGGTTTTAGTCATATCTGGTCCTGGATTATGCAATTCCAAAGATACATCAGCCTTGTTCAGTGGAACAGAAAACTCCCACATCCTCTGAAATCTTCCTGCCAGTGTGCATTTCTCTTGCATCACTCTGCTCATTTGTAATTTTAATCACAGCAGCTCCATATGTGTTAAATATGCCACTCAGTCACTCTACAGTTTACAGATCTTCATAAATTATTTCTGACGAGTAGAAAAACAGAAGTCCGTATGTGAATGGAAATTGCTCAGTGTTTGCAAATGTGGTATTATTTTAAGAGAAGCTAAGTAAAGACAGTAATTCAAGTGGTCGAAAACTATGTAACAAATTAAAGACCACTGAAAGCCTTACTCTTAGTTTGATCATTAAGGGTTATACTGGCAAAAATAAACACTGCACAGAAAACGTCATGATTAGACCTTTGAAGAACTATATAAAGTAACACAAAAATATGGCCTGTGTTCATGATAGAGGAGGAAGTAGGTTATTGCTTTTTACTATATGGGCTTTAACATAACCAACTATTGGTCCAAGATTTATGAAGATTTATTTTATATACAGTATGGAACTGAAGACACCTCTTTCATTCTGTTATTATAAAGAATATTATTTAATCAATTGTTTGTGTTCTCATCCAAAGCTTTCTTAAGGTTCAGTATCAGCACAGTCTATTAAATATTTCACCTTTCAGATCTTACACATGGCTGTTGAAATGTACCTATTCACAATTACCCAAGATTAACGGGAGCTCCTGAGTGTTCTACATATACAAAAGAACGACCTTGTAAAATGGTTCATTTGTAGCAATGAATAACCTAAAACATGGCTTGAAAATCCTGAATATCATGCTTTCTGCAAGGTTTTTATCCCACTTTAACTGTGCACACCATACAAGGTTAATTCTTTTGACCTGAAAGAAGCCTACTTGAAATTATAAGGCATTTCTGCCTTTTAACAGAAACCTTGAAACCCCCTTTGTTGGCTCTGAAAAGACAACACTAACGCTGAAAGCTGACAAAGAATGTAAATAATTTTAAATGACAAGTGGCTGTTCTGTTTAAGTACTTAGCCGAATTGTGGACCTGAAAAGTATCAGGACAAATGAATGAATGGTGAAAATTCAACTCTTAGAGTTTGTGTCTTCTCTGTTTGAAAGTAATGAACTCTCTTTAATACATGTTTGAGCATGCGATTAGCTGACTTGTTTCAAATGAACCTTGGCTTGATGGCATTCACCAACTATTTATCTTTGTTCCAAGCATTTATTAGTATTAATTTCCTTATTATCAAAGTATGGTTGTGTTGAGAAAACAGCAAACACCTACCGTGTGTCTGCAAATTATGTATAAAAATTCTAAGAAATTGTAGAACTTGGTAAATAGAAAAACAGAATATGTATTAAATTTGCCCAGTTCAGAGTAGTTACAATTTTATCAGCAGCAGAAAAAAGGAAAGACCAATTATCCCTCTTTGTTTTGATAAGGAATCTCTTCCTCTTTTCTGGACCCTCCCTTAGAAATTAGTGCAAAGTGAACCATATTAAACAGCTTCAAGGGAAACATAAAATGCACAGAAACGTTTGTCGGATCCAGTGGAAATGTACACATGTATGGAGGTTTCCTGTTCTTTTAGGAAGATGTAGTAATGATAGCTTCTTTACTGTGGATTCCCCACCCCTTTCTTGAGCTTGGCTTCGGGATGCGTGGAAACACAGCACATAATAGGTCAAGTTACTTTATGATGGAGATCAAACATTAAGATTTAATGCTTTAAACAGTCCCCCCTTTGGATGTCACTGTTTAAAGCATTACAGTTTAATTACTTCCATTTGTTTGCTTGAGTTGTACTGACAGCCTTTGTAGGCTACTGTACACTTTTTAAACCTGCCACAGTCTTTGACAACAGTCTGACTTTTCCTTCAGATCACTAAATTTGCTAATACTAAGGGACGCTACAGTTTGCTTTTTAAAAGCCATCCTCTGTCTTGCTTACGCTCGAAATACAGCACTGATAGATACACAGATGAAGATGAAAGCAGTTGTGTCTCCAGGAAGCTCATAGTTTTGATTCAGTAATCAAACTGTGTGTGTTTCAAAACAGAAGATTAAACATTAATTTAAACAGTTAATGAACACAATCATCAGTTTTTTTTTTTTTTTGTGGGCGCCAACCCTTTAGGGGGCGCTAAATGATTTATAATATTTAAAACTTTGATACTTAGTGTTTGGCCACTTCCAAACAATTTTATAATAAAAATATTTGACCAATGGACTATTTTCTTCCACCTTTTACTTGAAATTAAAATGCCAAAAGAACAAGAAAGGAACATATTTGTGTTTCACTTTGCATTGTTTGCATTTGAGATAAATTTAGAAAGAATTGAAAAAATAAACAATTATAAACCTGTTTGCCTACATTAAAATAAATTAGATTTACATTAATGTGTGAAACCATTTCTGATATTATGTCTCCTTATCAACCACACCTACCAATCTATCACGTGATGCAGTAATATATAAAACAGAAACTGAACCAATTCAATGTAATCAGTACAATAAAAAGAAATGCCAGTGGTCAGTGGTGACAAGGTCCTGTGCCGACAGTTGTAGCTGCCTCATTCACTGTAAACACTTTCAATCATGGCAAAAATAAGCTTTCATCCACTGGCATATTCTGCATACTGCCCTCACTCAGGAATATAGTAGACACGTTTGCCTTTCCTCATTTATTTAGAGTCAAAAGCTCTTTCCATTTGGTCACTTTCAGTGTGAGCAATGCTTTCATCATCATCTTGCAGATAGAGTTCACAAGATAGGAGCAGACCACTGGGATTTCTGTCCATTGCTGGGAAGACACAAAGGTCATTGGTTTGGTTTCAACATTGGTAGGGACCAAATCAGCCCCGAACTCCCCTCCCCGTAACGCACGCGGTGCCACCACAATATTGGTAGGGAAACGTCCCTCACACTCATACATAAATCTATGCCTTTGGAACAGAAGAGCACACACAGTCATATAGTATATGCTATTTAGAGATGGTAGTTCACCTGCCTGCATGTCTGCGTAAATCTCATTGTACTTACAATGACAATAAAGCATCTATCTATCTATCTATCTATCTATCTAGTCTTTGGACTGCGCACTAAATGAAGAAAACATAAAGACATACTTAGCTTTACATATGATATTTGAGTTACAAGCATGTGTACATTACTGTTTGACAGACATTTGGAAGCCATTAGAGAGTAAATGGAAATATAAACGACTACAAATTAATTGGAAGAAAATGTGTTGAATGGGATGCAGGAATAAGTGGTAAAACTGAGGGCTAAGAAAAGCAGATATCTTTGCAAAGCATATTGCATGTGCTGGCAGTAAAAGCTGAGAAACGCAATGACCAGTGTGCCAGGATACAAAACAGAATTCCCGTCACTCCCTGTAATTTGACAGTTGGTTTACAACCCATTATCGTAAATTCACTTAGAGGGCCTTTTTAATGAACAGTTTATGATCCACAAACCTGAAGCAAGCAGCTCTGGGGCCAGCTCAAGTAAGTGCAGCTTGATGTGTTGCAGGGAAAAATATATAAATATATATATTAGAAATTTCTAACAACAAGCATCATTTTCATGCAAACACAACCCCAGCAAGTCTCTGCAGAACTCTACCCAAAAGTAACAGTTCAAATTTATGTTTTATTCAATTGACAGTTTAAACATATTCTTGCTAAATCTGTGAAATTTTGTACTAGAATAACAGAAATATAAGTATTACGTTTATACCTGTTTTTAGAATTATGTTTTATAGGCTGATGGGCATTAGGGTAGCATCATGGACTCCTACATCCAGTGCTGAGGGTGCAAGAAGTATGCATGTTTCCACTGGGTATTTTGGTTTCCGCAGGCAGTCCAAAGACATTCAGTTAAACTGCTAGAAATATTCTTAAATTGCCTTATATATATGATGGAGTGTGTATGAGATTGCAGCCTGTGATGGACTGGCATTCTATCCTAGGGGTACAGCCTTGTGCCAGATCTGCCTGGGATAGGCTATAGGGCCCCTGATCCCTGACCAGGATATGCAGCTGGAAAGTAAATGCACATTAGGCATTGTAGACCTTCCTAATGTTTTCCTGTTGAGCTTGCAGGTATGATTCCAAGTGTTAAATGATTAACAAAATGCTGTCTTGTCTAAATTCTATTTTTTAAAATGAAATTTAATAAATTATAATGATAGAACATAAAGTAACAGATGGATTTTTTTCATTCTACCAAGATAGTTAAAAAAATGGTTTGCTGCACTTTCTAAATTGTTACAAGTAATCTTACCATCATGCTAGTCCCAATGTGTCAACATACTGTATTATTATTATTCTAACTAAAGAAATTCCTCATGACACCTGCCAGAAAGGGTGTTTCTAACAGCAATAGCCACATCACCGGGAATCCATCCAAGTCAAATATTGTTTTCCCTGTATTTCACAGGGCTACCTTACGGACATTTTCTGCCGTTTCACAGTGCCTCATTAGACACACTATAATGTTTGTGACACTGGAAAATGATTGGCTCCCCATTTACACAAAAAAGGAGATATCCAATGCAGCTCTCAGATGAGGACACACAACAATGGTTTGTAGGACTATATCACAGGCTCTGGATTGTGTTATCTGCGGAACCTTTGAAGGGGTGATATGTTTTTTGCCACATTAGGACCTTGAATTGCAGTTCAAAGGGGATGACATAAGTCATTGTGACCAGACTACAAAGATAAATGACCATCATGAACCTTAGAGAAATAATTTGTTTTAAGATCCCGATTAAACTTCTGTTTATCTGCTTCCAGTGGGAAAAGGTGTTCAAACATGATTCTGTTTTTGTTGGCCTGCTTGCCTACTGGGAAGTTCTCCTTCAGCTTGCCATGAAACCCATCATTTTGGTTAGGCATAGTTTCTACTATGAATAGCATAAAAATCACATGCTTAAAATTTTCTTCAACATAGTTTCATATCAGCATGCGTTACTGTGCTAGGATAACATATGGGAGTTTCATTATGGAAACTGAAAAAGAAATGCATGTTATGTCCCATGCATGTTTAGAAGTCTCTTGTGTGTTTTTTTTACTGAAGTATGAGCTAACAAAAACTATGTACTCTGAAAAATGTATCAATAAAACCAAATTTTATTTTTCCATTTTCACTTGGCAAAATACAATATTGCAGCCTTTGACCAAGCCAGTGGTGTCTGTATAGTGTAAAAAAGTTACATTTAATATGCCATCCATTTTAAGATAAATGTACTCTCAGGTGTGTTCTCAGCTTGTTTATTTAACAAGGTCCTGAATTCTGCTTGTTTGTTTGTTTATTTATCCTATCTCATATAATCTTATCTTCCCAGCACTTTTCTGGCGAGGGTCATAGTGGCAGCATGTTGAACAGTGGCCTGTACTGCAAAGCAGGGTTACTGGCTTATCGGGGTAATTTGTTGGATTTAAGGTAGTCTGGGCAAAATGTAAGTGAATGAATATGAAGTCCATTTAAACTGTGGTACCTTAAATCCGACAAGTTACCCTGATAAGCCAGTAACCCCGCTTCGTAGTACACTGTAAACCCGGATAAGTTGGTTGTACTTAAACCATTTTTGTCAAGTGATTGCCTCAAATGGTTTAAGTTATTGACAGTAGAAATTGTACAGTCAACTTACATGTACAACGGTCAGAATTTAACATGTTTTTTGTTTTATACAATTAAATGTTGTAATCAGCAATAGAAATAAAATTTGGAGGCTACTTAAAAGTCAGAACTTAATATTATAAGTCAAATGCACTTAAATTCCTAGTTTTATTAAAATATGAATATATTAAAATTAAAATATTTGGGATAAGAAAATCCCAATTAAATTCTTTTGTCAATGACCACACAATGCAGTACTTTTCATTTATTTTATTGAAATACACAATAAACCAACAAATATGTGTTAACAACGATGCTCTGTGTGAAATACCAGATGAAAATCCAAAATAACAGTGATTAATGGGTTTTCGCCAACAGTTACAACATTATGTCCTTATGTTTTTCTGCAGATATTACTTTACTACAGTACATTTCTATGATGCAGCAAATAGAACATGTGTATTGAAATATGAAACAATTTCAATCCAAATACAATCAGAGCACAGTTCTTTAATTGCTTGCTCTGTGAACAATTTTCAAGTTTTTTTCAAAAAAATTAAAAATAAATAAATAAATAAATAAATAATAATAATAATAATAATAATAATAATAAACAATACTAGACACATCTAGCACAGGAAGAATCAGATACAAAATGAGCAACTGCAAGACTATTTGCGCTAGTCAGTGCAAAGTAATTGTGCAACAATCCAGACACAGACATGAAGACTGTGCTATAAGCATAAATGTGTCTTACACTGCAAGCTCATTTTTCAGCTTCTGAACTTTTGGAGGTAGCTCCAAACGTTTGCTGAATGAAGGTAAAAGTGTTTTTCAAGCACTTCGGGTACTGCTGCTGGAGTGCGTAGGTAAAGCCAAACAAGAGGCACATTGCTTGGGGTAGGTTGGTGAGTGCTTCCATTGCAAGGCTGCCCTCTAGGATGATGCCTGCTCTTGAGGGGTGGAGTTGTGGCCATGCTGGGCTTGCAGCTCTGTTGTCCTCATAGCAGAGGATTCCCAGTAGAATGTCCACGGAGTCTCCCTCAGTAAGACTCTACATAGTGCAAGAAACAAGACAAAAAGAGGATATTCAGGTTAACAGCAATTTGTCTACAATCAGCTGTATAGAATTATTTAATATTGTGATTTTTATAATTCAATGTGGTTTTATTTTAGGTACTGTAAACAAGCTGTTAGAGCCATTTTGTGTGTGTTCATGTGTAGGGGTATAGGTGTCTTCCATGTTGTGACATGTGAGGTGATGCAGAGTAGAGCAAGCTGAATAGAATTTAGTGTTGATCTGTATTTTGCAGGTATATTAGCAATAACCCAATACACTGCACACATTTTGTGTTTCTGCTTTGATGTTCCCAAAGTGTTGGCTACTTCAAAGTCATCTAGATAAAGAATCAGTGCAACTGTGAACTTATTCATTGAAAGAAGGCGATTTTCCTTAAAGTGCTCTCCATTGGCAAATGAACTATATCTATGTGGAACATGCACCTTTTCTGACATTCCTTTATCTAAAATGTCACTTTTGTTTAACAGTTTCTGTAGCATTGGTTGTTTGGGAACATATACAACTGTTTTTTTAGCTTTTTCAACAACATATTCTATCAGAATATCACCAGGGGAAACTTATTCCTCACATAGACTGCCCTCCTTTTACAGTTCCTAGAGATCCACGTTTCCCACACAGTGATCACATTACTTTCTGAAACAGCACAGATGATCTCTTTTATAACTACTTCATCCACATTTGGATAATATTTCCTTAGTATTGACTTGACATTACTGTACAGTAATGGTTGTGACAGGTCATGTATTTGGCAAAGGTGTTGTATCACTTCATGTACTGCACTCTCTAGGATATGTAGAATAGTTTGCATTTTCAATAACAGAGATGCTAGATTATGTTCAAGCTGTTTTCCTAAACCACAAAGATCATCGCAGGCTTCTTCCATGACCTCTAGGTCTTCTGTGTCAGAAGTTGACAGTTGTTCTAGTTCACCTGATTTTCATGGGCCACTTTATGACAAGCATCATTGGTTATGGTGGCAATTATTTCAGACTTGAAATTCTTCCAAGTATTCCCTCTATGTGTTTTACTTTTGTGTGCATTGAAAGTGGAGTATACACTGCACTGAAATTTACAATCTTTATAAGGACAATCAACTTTGTGATTTATTTTTATGTGGGTATTCTGCAGATAAGCAAAGTATTCCATTTCAGTGCAGGGTTCAAGAAATTCACATGACAAACAGTGAAACTTAATTTGAGCATCTACAGTTTGCGGTTGATCAGTGCTTCTGGTGAGAAAGCGGGATAAATGGCTATGGAGTGCATTGAGAGACTTGAATGTACACATACATTCCTGATGCAAGCAAGGAAAGGGCTCAGTTCTTGCATAAGTTCCATGTTTTAGCCTGTAATGTTTAAAACGCTGTGCTCCCTTCTTACAGATGGCAGGGCAGTGCTTGCATTTCCAAAGCATTTTAATGTGGTTTTAAACAAATCTAGTAGTGCAAAAAAATTGGCAAATGTTAAAAGTGGGCATTTACTCTTTCAAACCTACACTGAAATAATTTGAATTCTACATCACTTTTGCAAAACTGTATGTAGAGAACACACAAGCAGAGAGCTACTCTAAAAACAGAATGCTGCAATTATCAAACGCTCATTATTCACTTAAGACAACCTCAGATTTACATACATTCAAATGTACGTTTCAAACATACAAAACATACAAAAGTTCCAACAGTTTCTCATTAGTAGTATTTGAATAGAGAAAACAACTCACCTTGTTCACGCAGAAAATGGTATCCTCTTTATGGCAAAATTCCTTTAAAAGAGTCCAAACTTAAGAAAAACAGACAAATGTAGGCAGAAAATGTATTGTCCAAGAAGCATGCAAAGTGCAAAAACCTTAAATTGCTCTGTAAAAATAAGAAAATGGCACAACTTTCTCTGTATTCTCCAATGGACAAGCACAGACTTGTCTTGAGTTTTCAGCCAATCACAACAGGCAGCACTTTGGCCTGAGGTAAAACTTGATAGTTTAAGTTAGTTAAACTTATAAAAATGAATACACCCAATGACTGTCTCATATACTCTTCATATACTCATACTGTTTAAGTAATGCAACAAAACTAATTATTTATAGTGATATAAAAAGAACTTTCAGGTTAACAGTGTACAGGCCACAGATCAGACCAGACCTTTGTTTCCATAGCCACAGACTCTAGCTTGTTCTGGAGGATCGCTGCTCATTCCCAAGCCAGCTGGAAAATATAATGCTTCTAGCATATCCTGGGTCTTACTTAGGTCCTTTGCCCAGTGGCATCTTTATAAGATACTCAAGTCACATCAGTTTTCCCGTCTCAAGCTGATGGAGCAACAACTTTATCTTGAGGTCCATCTGGGTCTTTGAACTCCTCATCCTGTTGTCAAGAGTGAGTGCAGAAATCTCACTACCTCTTATTCTTGCACCCTTCTACTTTGGGTCATTACGAACATAGACCGACCAGTAACCTGTGATCCTTGTCTTGCAACTTAATTCCCACTTAACCACCAAAACTGTAGTAACCGAACAAATCCACTGGTCACTGTCATGTTCCGTCTTACCATCACCCAAGGTGACTCCTTCACTGAAGGTGTACTCTCTCACCCTCATCTGAATGGGGCAAATCACTCTTTTTGAGAGAGTACCACAGCCTCAGATTTTGAGGTGATGAATCTCATCCATGACTTCCACTTCCATAGTGACTTCAACTCCAGTGGCTGACTCTGATTCCTGAAAACTTTCCAACACTGCCTCCTAATCAGAGAGCATATCCACTAGATTACTGACTTCCTCAAAGGGCTCTATTTCAATGATCTAGCGCAAAGCATAAAATGCAATGCAACTAACATTTATGGGCGTGTCCAAATCCATTTTGCTATTTTGACGCCGGAAAGGTGCAAAAAGGTTGCCCTAACTCTCTTAATGGCGCGTTTGCCCGGCAAACCAGATCGCGTTTTGCCCGAGAAAATGAGTGTATTGTGTGCAAGGTGACATCATCTATGGGAGCACCACTGCTCCTGAGCCTTTCGAGGTGAAGCAGGCATGGGGTGAGGTAGCGGCGAGCGTGTCCTCATTTTCCGGCATCACCAGATCATCGGCACTGTGCTGAAAGCGGTATAATAACGTCAGAAGATGGAGAAAGCAGAAGCTCACTGCTGAACGAGCACAGCGGCTGGGACTTAATTATGCTTGTGTTCTTGTTTTTTTTTTAATTTTGGATCTGCAGTTTGCAAAATATAAATAAAAGTGCAATATTTGTTTAAAAATGTTCAAATAAAAGGCAATAGGGTTGTTAGTTTTCTACATCTCACAATTTAGATTCCTTACCAGGCTGCAGATGATTGAGCTCTCCTGCAGCTGTACACTCCTTTGCTGGTATTGGCAGATGCAGTTCAGCATATCACACCTTCTAAAGTCCTCATTTATGTTGTAATGTGTCCTCATTTATGTCCACCAGACATCCATCACGCATGGCAATGTTACGCAACATACAACATGCCTCAAAGAATGCTGCTGAGGGCTTTACGTTATGCAAACAGATGCAAAACAGCAAAAAGCTACAATTGCCCAGCCACACTTCATCTAAAACACACCCCTCCTACAAGCGTAAAACTGGTGCACAATCATTTGCTATTTTGACCATGTGCATGCATGGCGTGAAAATAAGCAAATCGCTGGTACGAAACTAATAAAACCACTTTGTGTCATGCTTTGCATCGGTGGAAAATAGGACCCAATGTCTCCATCTTTGCTCAGCATGTGGGACAATATATTTTTTTTGTTTGTTTTAATTTAAATCCTTCTTACACAGAAGCTTCAGGCAGATGTTCCCTGTATACCTTGACTTGTCTGGTTCATCCTGGTCTATTGGCAGGACTTTTTCAAGCACCTCAACCACCGTATCTAAGAAACCTGGGTTTTCTGAACTACTGTTTGGTGCATACACACAAGCAACAGCCAACTAGCTGTAGCATTGAGGCAACCTGTTGTACTAAAAAAAAAATTCAGCTATACAGCCCCCAGCGTGAGACTTTTGAGTATCTTTACACCCAGCAGAGATATTTCACAATGGGGAACTCCAGAATAAGAGAGATTCCACCACAGATCAAGAGGTCTGGATCTGGGGCATAGAGAGGTAAGATTGACTATATATGGCTGATACCTTTCTATCTCCCACACTGTGTCAGGCTCCTTCATCATCAGAGAGGCAATATTACACATTCCCAAAGCCAGAGTCTATTGCCAAAGTTTAATCCGTCTGGGGCCTTCCCTCTCGTGCCTGCCACCCAAATGGCACTGCACCTGACCTCTACCTTTTATCTTGCAGGTGTTGACTGGCTGGCTGACGTGGGTGGCCCGGCCACCAGGAAATAGCCAGCAAACACCACCCCCAGGCCTTCAGAGCAGGGTATGCTGGTTCTTCTTGGTGTCTTTCATGGGAGATCTCTGTTAGATCCTAGTTTGCCTGGTGTCTTCCCACAAACCTGCTAGCCAAGGGAAACCCTACCAGGAATTCAAACTCCAGACAACTTACAGTAGCACTATGGATAGTCAGACATACAAACTTTCCCAACACAATAAGGCAGTTTTTCCAAATCTGGTCCTTGGGGACCCACAGAAAATCTTCATTGTCTGGCAGGGAGCTTGGAGGGAGCAAAAACATGGAGCAACTGTGGGTCACTGAGGACCAGGTTGGGAAACAGTGCACCAAGGCCCTGATCCTCAGAGGGATGTTGGTTTAGCCGCTAGGCGCTATATCGCTTTCTGAAAACTGGCTCCACTAAATATCTCAGAATTTTAATCCAAAGTTTTGTGCACTGCAGTAGTTGTGAAAAATGTTTTCTTTATCCAATAAAACTTCTGGCATTGAGCAAAAAGTTATCTTTCTGTTGTTTACAATGCAATCAGCAGTTGGAACAGACAATGCCGTGTTCAAGAATTCACAGTCGAGACCGAACAAACTAACATTTTGCAGAAGTATAAAGTTGTGGATGGAAAATCTAAAGTAAATTATAAACAAAGGCAGTGACAACTGATGTTTATGGCTTACATTCTTAGATCAATGGCCCTTCAACATTCAATGAAATGTTAAATGGGCATTAAACAATTTCTTAAATTGACATTTGTGCCACTTTGTATAAACAACATTATTCCTGCTCAGTATGCCCTGACTGTGTCATCTTTGAACATATATGATGCTGTAAAAAACAAAACATTGAGAACTTGATTATCGTAATAAACACTTTTTTTCAGCCAAAAGCAGATATGTTCTTATTGACTACTGGTGATATGCTGAAGAAGGATGTTACATCTGGTCTGAAGTTAACTCTGGTAATCAGATCAATTTCACAATCCTATTTCGACAGAGACATCATTGTTCCTAGCAGGCTTTCCATACTTACCCTTAAACTGGAGTACTTACAGAAATAGTAATTTTTATATGACCCCCCCAGTTCAGAATACCTGGTGGGTTGAACATTTTAAGAACAAGCATTTGAAAGCATAGATCAAATATAAGAATGTTTAATATGCTACAAGAAATCAGTACCATTATATACTCTAAACAACAAAAGCATGCATTCTAAATTATTAAATAATATTTTTAAATGCTCAAAATAAAGAACTTTTTTCCACTTTCAATAATTTTATGTTATTGATTCAAAACTATTATTAGAAATCAAATACTATACCTAACTTACAAAACATTAAGAACATACCTACCGACCACGGTGAAGTTACAGAGTGCATTTTTCCAGTGATGTTATGTAACCTTAAAGTATAATTTATGTGCTACATATACAAGTGAATCTGCCAGTATTCATGTAATGATCATACATTCGGACATATTTACACAGATTCAGGCTTAACTACCAAATCATGTGTGATTTACAACCACATTTCTTTGCTTTGTCAGATCAGAAGATTAACTCAACCCTACAAATACCAAGTTTTTATTAATATCACATGACATCTTAAAATATCAGTTTCGTACCACACTGTGCCAAAAATCTCCTTCAATTTATCCCCATATTTGGCAAACCCTGTGAACACCTGTTTATTGTGTATTATGGCAAGATTAAAATATGCCTTGAATTTTGCACGTTTAGCCATGCAAGCAGACACTACACTGTAAGTTGAATGTAGTGTGTGGGTATCTGGGGTATATTCCTAAAGAAAGTAAAAGGTTACCAATGGCCTCACTATGGCCCTAAAGACAAGAAAGATTTTATGTTATTGATTCAGGTGTGATACATCACTTATATGCTAAGTGCACAGATGAAACAAAGAACATTCCATGGAAAGAACTTCAGTTATTCCTCCAGAGCATAGGAGCAGGAATGAATGGTTTTGACCGAGTTGAAGTGTACCGTCTCAGTTCCACTCTGCAACCAATGTGTCTGCACGTGTGACAGAGTGATGGAGAGATACCTCTCTTATGGCACCTGGTCCCGACTGAGAAGGTTTATTTTCAAGATTGGCTTTAATGCAGATTCCTTAGAGACTCAGCTGATCCAGATTGAATGATTGATGAATATTGTGGATAAACAATTTAAATAGCAGCTGATTTTATTGTACACAAGCTGTGCACCTACTTAGTGTGAACCAGAATGCGTCCATATTCCATAGAATGATTAATGGAGATTGAAGCTCTGAATGCCTGAGAAAGGGGTTAATTGAAAGGAAGCTTTTTGCGTATCAGTAATTCGAAGTGGAAAGAACAAGATGCAAATCTGATCAGTATGAGCTTCTGGATTTGGGGCCATCTGCACTGCTGGTGCATGTTCCCTTGCAACATATGTAGTCGAGATACATCTGCAAACATCAGCATCGTGGTGGTCCATTTTAGTTTACATACCAGAATATCCATTACTTACTCTTCCTTTCAACTTTGGGGAAATTCAGCTTTTTGCCTCTTTGCTGCAGTGTTTTGTGATTGATATCATAGTAATTACCACACTGCTGCATGTGTATTATTCTTGGCTCATTCACTGCACCCCTGCAGTGGGGCAGATCCACAACCATTCGAATACTGGGCACTCTCCACCCTCTCTCTTCACCATAGATAGAGAAAATATTTTCTCCCTTAAATAATCCCCTTTCTTCCTTTAATTTCTTAAAAAAGAGGGGGGGGGGCAGTAAACTCATTTATATACAATTCATTATGCTGAATTATATGCTGAAACTTATGAAGACCATACCTATTTTTTCACTTATAGAAAAATACTGTAGTGCTGGTGAGATCTGTGCATCCTGTCATGCCTCATGAGCATGTGTACATAGCCCATGTCATAGTAAATAGCCCTTGTATTTTTGTTGTTAGAATAATAATCATAACTAGTACATTTCCCTATTGTTGCACATGTGTTTGCCCGTGTCTTATGTGTACTCTGTCTGATCCTTGCGTGTATTTAGCTTGTATAAATCTCCCACGGCGTGTGCACTTTACACATGCGGTGGGGCCAGTTACACTCCTGGTAAGGACTATAAAGAGCATGTTCTGTCCCAGCAAGCAAGTTTTGTCGTTCATCACTGCTCTCGCCATGCCTCAGTCTGTCCAGCGCTACATTGGTGTCAGAAGCGGGATGCCGGAAGCGATCCCACTGGCGCCGCTGGAGTGGGCGGTCTCTGACATCATCCGACAATCCTGCTCCAGTCAGGCGGACCTTGAGATGGCAAGAAAGCAGTGGGGCTGGAGAAGCAGCAGGGCTTCTTGGACGAGGACGACTCAGCTCGTCTGCTGGTGCTGCAGGAAAGAAGGGCACCAGGCAAGCCACTGCCCAGAAGCTTGCACCAGAGCCAGCAGCAGATGAGCAGGGGATGGATCATCCGCTCCATCAAAGATGCACTGGACCTGCATAGCGTGCTCTGAAGTCGCTCCTGCCAGCCCACCGGCTGCGCGTTGGGCGCCGTTTAAAGTCCTGTTTAGGACGTTAATAAAGAGCATGTTCTGTCCCAGCGTGTTCTGTCTGCTCGTCCTCCGCTGCTCCCGCAATACCTCAGTCCACTCAGTGCTACAATTCTTTTAATATTCTAAAGTAATAAAAAAATATGGCACTTCTTCATAAATTAAGTAAACAACACGAAAAACCTCGCAGCTTCTCAAGAGTCTTTTTTTCAGGATCTGAACATCATAAGCAGCCTTAAATTCAGCCTCAGATACAGCAGGTGTACATTCCTTGGAAAAAATGAGATGGAGTGTTACACTTCCTCTTCACACGAAGGTTAGATAATTCCTCACACACATGCAGGCACACATGTCATGTGTCTTCCTATGAATGACGTCCACGAATGGGAGTCATGAGAATAACAACATCCTGATGTCCGTGAGTCGGGATTCCACCTCGGTGTCAGATGAGCAGGTGCTCCGGGACGTTCTCCCATGGCAGGGGATGAAAGGTGCGGAGGGCGGCAAGCTGTAAATAATTTCTGGTCCTGGGGAGAACAGCCCGAGAACTATCACTCTGGTGATGATGTCATCGGCAAATATCAAACGCAGATTGCGGCTGGCTTCAAGAAGAGAGAAAAAAAAAAGAAAAACAGTGAAAAACACGGCAAACCCAACATGCTATAGTGAAGAAGAAAGGTACGACTGTAATGACTCCACCTGGAGTGTGTTTCCCAATCACTCCAGTTAGCAACTTACACACTTGAACCCATTCAGCTGCATGGTTCCAACTATGTAAGTTGCTAATATAGTCAGCAACTATACTTTTGGAAAACACACCCAATAAGCAATACTGTAACATATACAACTAATTCATTAAGATTTAAAGAATAATATCGTAAAACTTAATGAAATAACAGAAGCTCCAGATGACAAATAAACGTCTGTTATTTTGTTATATTCAACTTAAATATCGACTCTTGCCATGAAAATCTACATGTTGTTTCAAAAAGGGCAAACAGCAATTTCCAGCCAGTAAATCTTTAATCACACATTTACAGTTCCAGAGTTTCTGTTGACAGCAGTGCACACAGATGTTAGATGTACTGTCATCACCTATCACCTGTTTTACGTACAGCAGTCCATAAAACATTGCATAGAAATTGAACAAGTTTTACAACTTCCCTGAGATCCTTCCTCTTGTACACTTGGTCTTAGAGACAAAATTCCTGGAATTTATGACTGAATATATAAAATGCTGTTTGACTGTTTAAAATATTACATTGTTAAAGGAAAATCATACATCACTAAGGAGTGTGATGTCACAGAAAAAAAGTAAAAGTATTTACTGCTTTACCTCAAATACTTCCACAGTAAATGTCACACCGAGTGATGAATATCTTAATAGGTGATGACACGTCAAATACAGGAAATTGCTTTCAATCACTTTCATAATCGACTTAAAATGTCAAATGAATTTATATATATATATATATATATATATTTTTTTTTTTTTTTTTCCTTATTTTTCCATATCTGAAGCTTGGTGGTTGCTATTTCATCCATTATCTATACTGCTTTATCCATCTGGGTTGTGGGGAAGCTGGAGCCAATCCCAGCATCTTTGGGTGAGAGGTGGGATACACCCTGGGCTGGTCACCAGACCACCACAGGGCCAACACAGACAAACACTCATGGGCAATTTAGAGTAGCCAGTTGAGCTAATCAGCATGCCTTAAGACTGTGGGAGGAAACCCACGCATGCACCAGGAGAACATGCAACCTCCACAGAAAAAGGCACTCTTGGTGACCCGGGGATTGAACCCAGAACCACCTTGCAGTGAGGGGACCGTGCGAAGCACTGCCGCACCATGCCGCCCCCAGGTTGTTTTCGATCATTATTAGTGATAGCTATCACTACTCCAAACTACATTGTGTATATAATAAATTATGTTACTATTAATGTGTTGATTCTTTTTTTGTATTTTTCTATTATCATCAACAGTATACTCTGACCCAATACTGGACAAACAGGATGGTTAAATAGATGGATATAATTGCAATATCTTGCAGTCATATTCTCTCTCAAACGCATTTTGAAACAAATATCATCTGTACTGTACTGGAGCAAATTCATCTAAAGGTGACACAGTAATTTACCTGCAAAGTCTAGCAGTTACACATACTGCCAAATTACCTGGCAGCTCAAAGCTGCATATTTCTTTACAAATTGACAAGTTAATTAATTAACTAATTAATTAATTAAACTTATCCAGAGTAAATTTCGGATTTGATATGTTTATGCATGAATCGTCCATCAAAATTTCTGCTGTATATGTAAGAATGTTAAAAACGCTGTAGTACAAACGGCAGCTGCAAAGATGAGATTAATTGAATCCCCTTTTCAACTGTTTGGAAAATATCCCAGCACATATTTTAAAAGGTGTCTTAGAGCTGTAGCAGCTGGTAGTTAGCGTATAGAGCATTGTGGAAATTAAGGAGGTTTTTCTAGGCAGTCAATGTCAATAACATAATAAACAGAAGAGTTCAAACTGTGGGCCAGGAAAGAGCTGCATAATTTCCAATTTCATTACTGAACACCTCAGAATGCTCCTCTCGGGATCTCTAGAATACTGCGGGTTTACGAGTTAGAGTGCAAAAATGCATGCCATTTACGTTACAAATAATTTATACAAATGATTCAGACCTATAAAATAATGTTTTTGATTTAATAACTAGTTGTTTCAGAACAGAATTTCGCAACTGTTCTTTTGAAATGTAATTATTCTGAAAACCAATACAGACATGTATATTCTCTAAATCTAATGGACATGAATCAATGTATTAATATTGATATATTGTTGTCATCTGGGAGCATTAATGCAAGGCAATCATCATAGTGACTGTCAGGCTGCAGTTAATGTTTAGTACTGTGAAGCAGTTTTGTAAAACTAAAGGCCTTTATATAGTATTGCATTACATTATTTTAAGGCTGCTTTTATTACAGCCCTCTAGCATTTACTGGTCAACTACAGTGAAGCTTTCTGATGCCTATCCTCTCTCACTTGTCCTGCCCACAATGTTCCCACTTGCTTGCGGTGCAAACCCACTTGGACCAGGCCAAGTCAGACAATAAAAAGGGAAACCTGAAGGGGAAAGAGTATGTATGGCTGAAGGTGAAACACTTGGCTGTGTTTCCTCATGAACCTTTTGGCCAAAGCCGTATTATGTGTTTTTTTTCTCTCTCTCTAAAAGACCCATTCAGCATGTTGAGTTTTATATGGGGCTTATTCGTTAGCCCTCGTTAAATGCAGATCACAGCATGCAGCACTGCATTGTTTCGTGGAAGATTACATTCAGTGTAATTTTATTCATTTGTGAAATTTATGTACATTACTTTCCTAAATTTTTATATATATACAAAATAGAAAAAAAGATAATTATGGGTGAAATCTTCAATCATGTTCCTTTAAAAATTACTAAGTTTGATTGGGTCTATATAATATTAAGATTTAATTTATGCTGTAGATGGCTCACTAGCAAGAATAGCAAGGCACAATTTTGTTATTTTATTTTGAAAGTTTCACTTTTCAGTTTGCTACATAATACAGTATTAAATTGACCTTAATTAGGCAGCTTCAAAATGTCAAGTTGGAACCAAGATATCATTGATCCTGATCCTAGCTAACATATCTGCTGCACTCACCACACTGGGGACATCAGTACTGCCAAACTGGACACTTTCCCGACCAGTTGTGTTTTTTATTAGGTCATTATTTAGCCATTGTGTAGCTTGGAGGTGTTTCCTTGAAAAGAAACAGGGCTAAATTGTGTTAGCATCTTACTCACAAGGAAGCACTTTTAGCATTTTGCTGTTATTGAAAAGGACTTTTGCATCCTCTTGTGTCCATTCGACACTGACTAAGAACTCAGTCCTACAGACAGAAATAATTGAAACACAATGTGATAAATCACTCTGGTGCTGCTGCTAGAGCTGTACCAAAAGCCGGAGATTTCCCAAGCACGCCAAGAGAACTCTGAGTTTGTTAAAATCTGCATACATTTCTGGGAAAGCACTCGCTGCAAGGACAAGAATTGATTAATATCAAGCATGACAGCATCCTACAGCATGTCATATGAGGTCTGATTTCAGCATTGGCGGGGATCAAATCAGCCCCAAACCCCCTCCCCTAAACACACACTTTACTCCCATGATATTTGTAGGGACATGCCCCCACCATCCTCAAATCTATGTCCTTCACTCATCAGGAGGCAGAGATAGGAGAGGTAAGTGGCTAGATTGTGATAAATGAAGATGCTATTTGGAAATAGAAAAACCTTTTATGACCATCTCAAGTATGGATAAGTGAAAATTCAGATAGCAAATGTCCATAAATTTAGGGATGGGTTTATGTGACATTACATTATGTGACATAAAACCAGCCTTCTTGAGAATACATCTGTACTCAACCCAGACAACTTCAGAAATTGAGACATAAATCAGCTCTGGTTTCACAGTTTATAGTACCAGGGAGAACATTTTAAAGCAGACCACATTCAATCACTATCATTACAGTAATATTATGCTTACTACCAAACCACAAAAAGGCAGGAAGTTTAAATATTCATAACTAAAAAGCTGTTGTTAAAAGGTTGATAAGTATTGTAATTATTTTATGTAGACTGCAGATCTGCAGCAGCACTGTGGCCTGACACCTGCAGTGCCATGGATGTGATTTTAACCCCAGATACAATCTGCTCATAGTGTGTGATTATGCGTTTGAGTTGCACAGGTGCTTTCGACATAAAAGTCTTCTGCTTCTGAGTGTGATGGCCTGGAATCCCTTTTCTTATCCCTCATTCTTACTGGGATAGGCTCCCTGTGGCCTGCAATCCTGTATTGGATAAATCGATGGATGGATGGATGTCTGATACACAATATTTTTGAAATTTCAGTACCCATTTAAGCCTTCAAAGTGCATGTCTTGTGCTATAAAGAAAGAGGCCTCTCACAATGGAAATTGTTGTGATTCTGTGCTTAACACGAGCTCCATTATCAGCGATGTTCAGGTGTCAAGTCCAAATGAATTACTTCAGAACTTCAAGCCTGGTCTGGAATAGAATAATTTTATGTAGGCTAACAATGAGACTACTTTTTAAAAGGGCCCATTCAACAATGCGTGTGATTAAGCCTTTGAGCAGAAGTCACCTGTATTTCATAAACATTAACTTCTTATCCAGGGTAAATATTCCCAATGTTGTTTAGGTGCATTTGGGATTTAGCAGGTATAGTGTAACTTGCACAATAAAACCATGGGTGCAAAATGTAGGCCTATGCTAAGTTGTTACAAGACCAGAGGGGTATTTCAAATAGAAATACAAAATTTTTGATGCAAACAGTAAATTAATGGTAATGAAAATGTTAAACCTGGTAAACTATGGTGTTATGTAAAGGCACTGCAGGTCTAAATATCTAAGACTTTTTTTCTGTAGCGTTTCTGTAAAATGATACTTGTCATATGAGGGCAACTTAAAAGTGAAAGAGGCAATTTTTTTTACCAACAGCCCACAGCTAAAACTGTCAAATACTGTCATAAGGAAATATTTTGACAGTATTCCAGCTGGTCTTCAATAAAACAAATTATATCTGGGGCACAGAAAATGTGGCATAGGTCAAAGGAAAAATTTAGCTGAGAGTCTGATTTACAATTAGAGCGCTCAGTGGACCATTTTACTGCATGTGAAGCTCTGGCCATAGCCTTTAAGGACTGCAGAGTTTACTCGCATTTTCCACAGGGATTTCAAAGTTAACTGTGATTTCAGCTGGTCTATAGCACCAATTTGCCATTGTTGTTAGCAGGATTACCAATGGAGATGATATTAATAATAATAATAATAATAATAATAATAATCATCATAATAATAAGGCAGAGCTGCCTCATACCTTCCAGGTTATGGTTGAATTGCTTGACCAAGCTGTATGTGCAGGTTCTGCTCTGGGTCTCTTGATTTCATCCCAAAATCACATGGTGCAGATGACTTGGCGTTTCTCTAAATCGCCCATTGTGTGTCCTTGTTTGTGTGGGTGTGTCCCAGCCTCATGTAGGGGCTCCCTGGGATGAACTCCAGGTTCTGCGTAACCCACCACTAGATAAAAAGTCACAAAAAATGGTTGGGTAGAAAATAATAATAATTGCACAGTTCTTTGTCATAATCACATATTTTAATTTGTATGAAAGAATAAATATTATTACGTTATTAGGATAATCTTGTAATCTATTCCATCCATTTTAAAAGGGATCAGACTCTTTAACATTATCAATGAAACAAAAAAAAGCCGATTATTGTCTTCAATGAACGATGGCGAATAAAGATGGAGGTGTTGATTAAATGGAAGATATATGACGCGTGAGGCCAGCTCAGGAAGACAGAATAGTTAAAAAAAAAAAAATCCATACATGTTCATTATGAAAACAAAAAGAGCTGGCATTTAGACCCTGTTTGATTCGTGGTGGTTCAGGTACAGTGGTTTCTTTGAATATCTGTGAAAGGAACCAGCTGTGACCTTCTGGAACACCATGGATTTTAGAGAGCAGGAAGGACCTCAGTCAATATTCTGTGGGAGTATTTTTGGTCCACAGGCTCTACCACAGTCTTTCAATGTACCTTATATGATCTTATAATTTCAAATCCCAGTGGGGGTGGTAGGAAAATTTCACGGTTCTCATTGCACCCCCTTTTTCTCCTCTGTCCCCATGAAAAACACATCAACACAGGAAAGGTAGTAACACTATTTTTCTCTCTCTGTTGATTTTTATCAAACAAATAGAATTCTACACTGAGAATTTATACTCACAAAGTTGTCTTTAACACAACACTAGTCATGACAAAACACTTGTCTAATTGGGTTAAAATTCTTAATAAACCTGAGCAACTTGAAGGGCATGAGACTAAGCTTAGTTAATTAGGGAGTCATACTCCTAAAACGGAATGGCCATTGATTTAACAGCTCATAGTCTGATTATTTAAAGTTGCATTTAAATACTCCAGTGATATGAGCAGGAACAGCATCCACAAAGGGAATTTACAAATGCAGAACATTCAGTTTTACATTTTATAAAAAATCTGTACTGATTTTTTTAGAAGAAATCCTAGTGTAGAAGGTCATCAGCAGCACTAGACTTCCAAAAAGACTAGAGCTGGTGAAGCACCTGATCAATTCATTACAATTGAATAAGCAATTATATAAAAAGAACCTCCAGGAACTCATAAAAAAAGCTAATTGGTGGACAGGCCAAGAGACATTTTTGAGTTGAACAATAATTTGGTTTCCTGATTTATCCTTCATTTAGCTATTTGGGAAGGAGTAATGCAATACAGAAAGAGCTCACATCTGATTTATGATGTGTTTTACCCCATAGGCAAAAAAATGAGCTTTGGCTTCAAGTTCTGCTTGCCTCCACCCACAATCCTGCCAATGGCTCACCTAGTTCACAGAGTACCAGCGTTCCCAACCCTATAAAAGATGCGGTCACGGAACCGAGGAGCTTATAGCAAACTACACAGCCAGTATCTGTACTTAACGTCTGAAGATTAAGCAGCAAAAAGATTAAGGAGATGAGAATAACTTTGCTGCCTTACACTCTAGAAATATCTGGGTAGTGGTTAATAGCTCCTCAAGTTCTTGAGGAGCTAATCCTTTAGAAAAGGCTTACGCTAATAACTAAGGAATGCCTTTGTAACATATAGGCCAAAATTATGTCTACATGAAGAATACAGGGCATGGAGCAACTACCAGAGTCGGCTCGCTCTGGCAATCATGCAGTCAGAGTATAGCTGAACCAATCCCATCGGTCCCTGCTTTGAATCACAGACAATGAAATATTGTCTCTAATGGCCATTTAAACAAAGCAACTTGCATAGCTTACACTTTGGTGATTTATAAAAGGACATATTATATACATGCATATTATTAAATATACATGCCTTGGCACTTACTGTACCAGCAATCTATTAGCCCGAGGCAAATTCATATCCTTAGCAACTATGCTACCTGTAGCAATTGTGGCACCACCCTAACCCCCTCAAACACACATTCCTTAGCCACACTTACTTGCCAACAGTGCCCTGCCCTGACTTTTTAACCTCGTAAGGCAAAAATCAACTCATCCTGGAATTTCCTGTATTGGCACATGCAAACAATGTCAAAATTATAGCTCAAACAGCAAACAATAATGATTCTCTGGTTTAGTCCGAACACAGAGGCACAGTGTATCTGTTTAGGTCTCTCTTTCTAAAGAATCATAATAATTATTTGCACCTGAGAATGGCTGCATTGATGAGACACGGTGCCAGCGGCCCCCCAGGGCCGGCTGGGGGGGGGGGGTCCTCCTCAGGTTGCCTGCTGCACACATGTTGCTTAAAACTAACCAAATATCTGGCCTCTCATGTTTCTACTGATTTCTTTCTGTTTTCAAGTCTTATTTTTTTTTAGGTAATCTACTGTTCACTATACTAATGACATTAAAATGCAAACCTTATAAATACTTAAAGATGCTTCAGCAACTTCAGTTTTATACATTTTCTATCATTTTGTCAGAATGTCTTTTCATAGGTCACTAGTGCGCCTGAAAACACTGGCTTTATTTTACAGGCAAAATACAGTATGTCCTTGTGTATAAAACAGCTGAGGCTATTTATTGCATTAAATGTTTACAATTTTCAATTTTCAGAAGCAAACATTCAGATGTTTTTTCTTTCATGATTAAGTTATATTGAGTATGGTATTTATGTTTACCATCCATCCTTCCATCCATTTTCTACTTGTGCTATTCAAGGTCATGGAGGTCCAGAGCCAAAGTTAACGGTGTAAAGCTTTATGTTTACCAATAAAAGTGTTCATGTTTTATCTTTTAAGTCCCTTTATTGGCATAATTTATGTGGATGAGTTCTGGTTCTCGGCAAGTTAGATAGTATTAGTACTTGATTTTCACTTGAAACAGCAGCTGATGTAATTTATTGTCTAAATAATGTCACTACTGAAAGCTGAGATTGAACACAAACCAGGGCACCCTACAACCGCTAGGAGCCAGAGTTTCTACACCCTCTCTTGACCATCAAATCAGTATTAGAACATAAATAAGATTACAGTTGCTAATTCTACGTTATAAGACAGCAAAGCATTTTCTTGAGGGAACATTTAAGTGCGCGTTGCAAATAATACTTTGTATATAGTCAAAACAGATACGTTTATTAAAAATGACTAAACAGTATTAGCTCTTAGATCTAAAAGTGAATAAGTCTAAATAAATCAGCAGATAAATATAAGCACTTTCAAAGAATGAAAGTATTTTTTTGCTTAAATGCTGCTTTAATGCTAGAGTTCTAGACAATCACAGAAAATCACAGAAAGTGGAATGTTAATTTTTGAATAAAAAAAGCTATAAATGATGAACTGTTTTTTTTTCCCTCAACTCACCAATTACAATCAAATTGTCAGCAGATGGCATTTTTGGTAATCATTTTTTCGATATATTTTATTACATATTATTATGTTATTATTCTTTTTTCTAGGGGAATAAATTAAGCAAAAAATACAAAAGAAAAAGGTTTCAGTGTGATCACAGCTCAAAAACAAAGCTTTCATTTTTCTTTTCATATTATTTAAGTTAAATGCAACAATGGCAGGATAGAAAACTGTGATCACAATTATTTTTTTCGTTGTGCACATTTCAGCATCTACATGGAGACGATTAGGGAAAGCGTGACATGGGGATGGTCTTCTGGAAAAACAAAAATCCCCCAAGAAAGGGGAGTCAAGGTAAGAGCAGGACCTTTAACATGAAAGCCATTCTGGAATTTCAAGGATAAAGTAATCAAGCTTCTTCGTACCATGCTGGGAATAAACTGGTGACATGCTTCCAGAAACAAAGAACTGTGTGTGGGGGAAGAAAAACAAGGCCAAGAAGATAGAATCATATAAGACCGAAAGTGTGGCTGGACGAGAAACCAGAGTCCACAAGGTACAAGGAAATGTAGAAGGCTAAGGAACAGCTGGAGCATATCATTGGAAACAGATGAATGAACTGGGACACCCTGGAGGAAGTTGGAGAAACCTGCCTGAAATGGAGTCCAGCCCTCCAGTGAAGAGGTAATATGGACAGGCATGCAAAATACATGCAGAGGTAGAAGATGAAAGAACACGCTTATTATACGAAGTCCTCGGGATTAGCTGTCCAAAGCGGTTTATGTGGTCATCAGCCAAAGTGGCACACCAGAATTACTTCTGCACCCATGATGAAGCTCCCTCCTTGTCCATATCGCAGTCACAGTATGATCAGCTCATGGCGATCATTTTACATGGACACCTATCGATCAGTGTTGATCTCTGCAGTAAAATATACTGTCGAACACAGCTGTTCATTAACTTAATAATCTTTTTATTAATATAAACACATTTTAAAGAAGAATAGTGGTAATACTCCTGCTTTAATGAAACATCACTCTATTTTCAGTAAAAGTGGAGTGAAATTAAATCCCTCATCCAGTTCTCCATCCTTGTATCACAATGGATATTTTCTTACAATGTACATCCCAGGGACACCCTGATAAAAGTTTGAAGATTCAATAACAAATATTTGCAAATAAAAAACAAACACACAATAACCACTTCATGATATTAAACTAATAATAAATTATCAAACCAATATACCATGAGTGCTATTACAATCATAACACCCCACTGACAAATCAACCTTTCCACATTCTAATGGACCATTAGAACTTGTTGCATTGAACCTCACATGACTATCGCAAGCACAATTTGACTCAAGATTACTTATTACTTTTAAATTCTAATAATGGGGAACAATATGCACACCTTTTAATGTGGAATACACTAGAATTTCCAGCTGGAATGCAATTTACGCTACACTATTGCCAGCTCCCGTAATGAAAGGCTCAGAGGAGTCACATGTTTGTGAAAGTGCACAGACAGCACATATTTGGAAGCTGAGCGAGTGAGGGATCGCTGCGGAGGTTATGGAAGCTGAGCGAGTGAGGGATCGCTGCGGAGGTTATGGAAGCTGAGGCCTCAGTGTAAACACAGGTGTTGAGGAAGCCAGTGAGAAGGGCAGCCTGACCAGTAGCCACTGCGACATAAATCGTCACATTGTCAGCAAAAAAATAATACCCCAGTAACACTAAAGACAAATAAAATGCTTTCTTTCCTTTGACAAGTTAAATCAAATTCCATTCATAAAATTAACAAAGGGTTAGCAATTAAATATTTATTGCAATGTACAGATAGACGTCTTTAGCATTATAATTCCACTTGACAGCTATTAAAAATAACCTGATGATGACGGTATTGCAATGTAATGTCCATGGTTGAGAAGTCTTGATTTCAAGTTCTTGGTTGTGTGTTTTTCCATTTCAAGTTTTTAGAGATATATATTAAAAAATCTAAATTAACCTTTGATTTTGGTGAGATTCAAAACCTCTTTTTTTGTGTAGATGGTGTTTTTGACTTTATCAGATATTTCACTCAACTTTTAGAACAAAGTGCATAATAGAAAGCCAGCCATATTTTCAATAAGTCATGTTATATGTGTTTTGTAACAATTGGGAAAATCACAATTTCTTGTCTGATTTTCCCCCTTTGAAAGGAACAGGAAACAGATGACCACTGGCAGGCTTGGGGAAGTTCCTCTTGTAAAATCTTGATGCAGAAAGCAGATGCATCAGGATAATTCTTTTAGCGAAAAGTGGCCATGCATCACACGAATGCAAGAAAAAAGGAAGGGAAGTAAGCACACTGCAGTCAGCCAGGACTATAATCTGAAGAGAGTTTGATTTATAATGTGTACCTTGTGATTTTTTAAATGTACATGTGAGTACCTTGGCTTAATACACATGACATGAAATACCAATTCCCAGGCAATAATTAAAGCAAGTAACCCAAAATAAGCTAACATATGACTTGATAAATGATAAATGGCATATAAATGTGATAAATAGGGATATATTACTGAAATTATTTTTGTGATATTTTATTTTCCTTATTATTGCTTAGAATTATTTAAGGTACAGTACACTTTACGATCAAAAACTAGACACTTTCTTCAAAACGTATTGTCATGTAGTAAGAGTAAAATATGTGCCTGTTTAAATAATCGGTTGTGAACTTCATAATTATTCACAGGTACATCAAAATGAAGAAAGAAATATCTCCCGATGAGATCCTGTACATCTAAATTTATTACAAACATCCAACTGTGGCAAAATTGCAGCTGCATGTATTTGAATTTAGTGATCAGTGGTCATTGTTAACACAGCACAGCACAAAGTGCGCAACAACAAAATGTGTCCTCTGCATTTAATTCCTGACTTTCGTGACATAGCAGGGGGCAGCTAATTCAGCGCCCGGGGAGCAGTGCTTGGGGATGGTACCTTGTTCAGGGTACCTCAGTGGTGCCTTGCTGGTGGGGGATTCCAACCTGCAATCTTTCAATTACAAGTGCGCTTCCCTAACCATCAAGCCACCACTGCCCACATTTCTTATATATTCAAGGTTGCAATTGAAAAACCAAATATTCCTCTTACTTTTGGTAATAAAGACCTCCATTTGCTTAAACTACCACGTTTAATATATTGTTTAGCATTTTGGATAATGTAATGGATGCCCTTGCAATTTACCTTTTTGCATAATTTTCCTTATTATACTTAGGAACAATCTGAGCTCACACACACCACCTGGTGGCTGGCCTAATTATCTTTAAAAAAGACCACAGCAGTTGTTGCAACATGAACACCACCACTCTATGACTGGAGGAATAGTTAGTCCCAGAATAGTTAGGTGTGCTTAGCCAACATTTTTTCTTATTGTTCTTAAATATCATTGAACACCTTGAAACAGACAAGCCCATGCGCAATGCATCCTATAAATATCTGTATTGTTGCATAATATATCTTAATGTTTCTTTGAAAAGTCTTTAACAAAATGCGGCTTTTAAAATGATTTTGTCAACACAGTGACTGTGTTATAGATAAGTATTGCCTACAATCCTCATCACTGCCAAGAGATTTGTGAATCAGTGATGCTTCAGTTTCTTTGGCCTACGAGGCTCTGGTCCTGCTTAAATAAAAAGCATCAATGTAATTCAATTCTCATGTAATGTATTTCTCAGCATCAATGTAATTCAATTCTCATGTAATGTATTTCTCAGCATCAATGTAATTCAAAGGAATGTAAATAAATGGATATGTACAAGCTTCACAGTCTGCATTCACTCTCCTGTCTCTTGAAAGTGTTGCTGACAGCTGAGTCCGAAGTAAACTTGAAACCCACTTTCAGTGGGGTGAAAACTAGAGGAAAGTCATAGAAGCAGAGCAGTTTCTGCCCCCCGGTTTAAGATTACAGTTTGGGTGCGCCTAGCAGAGCAGCTTCGACACTGAAGCTGACTTGTAGGATGGTGAAATCCAGGCTCAAGTCCTTGCTCTTCCACAAAATAAGAAAATCCCGCACCCTCAAGCAGTGGCATAAAATTAGCCCTTCGCTCTGGCCTGGGATGTGGTTGCTGGCAGGAAACAGAAAGGATTTGTGTCTCTCGATGGCTGGTAGGAAAAGCACCACCCTTTTCTTCTTTTAAGTTCACAGAGGCAATTGGCTTGACATGACATGAATTGAAGACCACCAAAGCTTAACTGTTTTAGCTCACTGCCACAGTTTCATAGAGCTTGGGTGATTTGTAAAAGTATGGAAGGACGGACAAAGAGTAAAACCGTGGTTAAAGAGGAAATACACTCGCATTTGATCTGTTCATAGGGTGTTCCTTATGTTTGCTGTGGTCGGATTCAACACCAAATATTGCACATTTTGTTTTCGTAAGTAATAAACCAAGAGTTCCGACATTGGTCATTCTGGCATGCGGATAAGAGGTTTGTAGTTTGCATACTTCTCATTTATAGTAAACCTGCCACAATAATTTAAATCCCCCTACTACAGCACCAGCGATGCTACACCAAAAATGACTAAATGAAAGATTAGGAAAAGGGGTGAAGTAAATGTCATGTTGTTTTGTAACAAGCTGAATATACTGATCTGTGTGACAGATGTTGATGCTAAATTCTGTATATAAAACACTGAAAATGCTGCCTGATGATGTGTTTGCTTTAGGTGCGTATAAAATTATTTGGTGATGACAGAAAATACATTTATATACCATTTAGTGGAAATCCCCTAAAATCACAAAGGACAGTGGTGCTGAAGTTGATACTGAGGCCATTTAACTGGGGGCATGACCTTTTTTTTCTTGCTTTTTGCTACATTTTAACAACCTGGTACTTTCTTAATACTAGTTGCACAGTACGACTACAATCCTGTATTTGAAAACTAACCTTTCTGAAAACCAAATCACAAAAGGCCACAACACTTAGCATGCTTTTAATAAACTTAAAACCTTTTCAAAAAAATATCACATTAGAAAGAATAGTAGAACAATTAGCTGGCTCATATTATTTGAAACCATTAAAATGTAAAACAAACTAAGCTGCCTAATTTTAACACAGGATTATGTGTGGGTCACCTAAAACCTACTATGACTACATAAAAAGTTTAACACTAATAAAACTTCCTGTCTTATTCCTTTTTTTTTCCAAAAATAAGTTCTAAGGGCACAATTCCCTTGTCTGTTTGTGTTTGGTTGGCAACACTCTTTCACGGCTAAAATGTGTGGAAGGATATGTTTCCTTGCAAAGTAACAACTGGGCCACGGCTGATTCGCATTCACTGCACTGTCTTAGTTCCCTTGGTATTTTATTACCACAGGTGCAGGGGTATTCACTGATCAGATGCCCGCTAGAGGCAAGGTCAGCGCTAATTGAAAACAGCTCTATTTATACACCTGCGTGCATGAAAGGTCTCTGAGAGTGGGGAGTCTGCGAGGGAGTGAAGACCTCACTGAGCAATGACAATCCACTGCAGAAGATTGACCTTAGGAAACAAAAGGGCAAAGTCATTCCCAGGACCGGCCCAGTCAATCCGACTAGCTTGCAGGTGCACAGCATAATTCATTGGAAGTTTATAGCCCAGGCTGTAACTGTAGCTTTCACGCTACGAGGTGAAAAGATAGATGTGTACAGATGGGGTGTGACACATTGGGGCAGTACAGTATGTACTAATCTGACATTATTTACCACGCTTTTAAAGATGTGTACATCAGCGCTATAACCAGTATTTACTCGTGATAAAAATCGCTCAATGCTATCGTGTGTCAGTGAACTCAGTGCGGTCTGGAGGAGTGCATGGCAGCTGGGGAATGCAGTTTGCAGTAATGAGAGATAGGTGTACGGAGGAAATAAGATAACTTAACAGAATTTTTACTAATTTTAAGATTGAAAGGGCCTTAGATCTGCAGGATCTCAAATGGAGGGAAGCATGAAAAAACAGCCCTGATAAAATAATTTTAAAGTATTTAGATTATTTTCAGGTTCAAAAACATTCAACTGCCAATCCAAGGGTCAGATTGCATTGGCTCTGATACTGTTATGGCTCTAAGTTTGTAGCTGTTATTCACATAAATTACACTTTCTTTAAAACGTTTTTGTTTTGGGCTATTCCTACTTCACTTTAGCACCAAAACACCTCCGGGAGTGAAGAGCAGTGACTAAATGTTTCAATGAGACAAACAAGGGTAAGTGTAAGTTATTTCAACTGTATTCAATTGTGGGAAAGCCTGAATCATGTGATGGGGGAGTTTGGCATGGACGAGAATTTTTTCAGGGGCAGGGGGAGAAGTAACGGAATGGAGCAGCAAAAAAAATACTTTCTTTGCAAACAAATGAAAAACTGCGTGCACAATCGTCTTGTAGGATGGCCATTCTAGTGTATGGTCTAACATATGACCTGGTCCCCAGGTTGCAGTAAAAGTGACAGCAGAAAATGATAATGTATAGGGACAATAAGAACTAGTAACAGGTGGAATGAATCAACGCGATGTTAGTCACCTGACGCACCCTCCTGAGATGCACGATGGCCTCCACCTGACTCACACTCCCCCACTCATTGTGAACCCCCCCCCCCCCCACACACACACACACACACACATCTCTAGAGAGTGAGACTGAGCAGAGCATATCCGCATCTGGACCACCCGGAAGCAAAATAGCTACAAAGCAAAACAGTGAAGAGTGACCCAAGAATGGCTTATTTTTCATGCACTAGAATCACCCGAGAGGTGTGCAATCCAAACAAAGGGTGATGCACTGCCACAGGAAGTAATAGTGGTGTGTGAGCTCCGCCCACTCAATGGTGCTATATATCAGCTCCTGGCCCATGAGATTTTGGGTAACATATAACGCTGGGTGTTTCCTTCTGTGCACCTCCCGGGACGAGTCAGCCCCTAACTCTCTGTCTGACGTATTTGTCTGTAAAATAAATGACTGGGAAAAGTCAGGTGACACACAGAGTGGGCCCCCACAAAGCACTGACTTAATGGCCAGGAATGCTGCTGGACTCGCCTCTGGACTGGATTAGGGGCCCTCTTTGGGGTTTGGATGCTCAGGGGGCTGACCAAGGTAGAAGACCTTGGAATGAAGTGACACTAATAATTATCCAATCCCAAAACCCTCAGCTGTTTGTTTTTTTTAATTTGTGGACATGATACGTGCTGACTTCAGCATTACCAACATTACAGATTCTACAGCCAGTCATTGTAGTCCAGATAAGTCCCAGCATATGCAACATGATGAGGCCTGTCAATCACTTAAAGGTGTATGGGACATTACAGACTCAATTGGAAAGTGTAAACAAAGTGCAAAAAAAACTGATGTAAACATAATAAAAGGTAGATTGATTTATTAGTTCTTTGAAGAAATCAGAAAATACGAGAGCGAAATTCTTCAAGATTAACACCTTGTTCGTTAACTAGAGTGGAATTTTCAACATAGCAAATAGCCTTCAATTAAATTCAGTACTGAATGAAACTTAATTTAACCCAACCCATTTTAAACCTCATTGATTCAGGCCTGAATCATGCATAAAATTAAGACATCTCATTTACTATTCTATAGCCTATGAAAAATGAAACTCTGCCATCAAGGTTTGAAAGTACATAGCATAGCTGTGACAATCCCCATGTGGCTCCTCTATTACTCCCATGTGGAACATTCCTCCCGAAGTATGTTTTTCCATGCATTTGGGTATGGTCAGGGTCTGTATATGCTATGCTATGAGATCCACACGATGTGGACTGGGGGAACACATGTCTCCAAAGTCCTATTGGACAGAGTTGTCCCATTGTGTATGCTCTGGGGCTGGTTGCTGGAAACAGCTTCAATCTCACCACCTTGCTGATGATCTCAGACATGGGTAACATATGGTACAACCCCTCCAGCTTTCAGAAGGTTTTTTACATTAGCTTTGATTCCCAGTTTTGCTTGCAGATATCAAAGGTACCTCTTAGCCAAGACCATATAACAATGTAAATTGGGATCCTACTCAGGATCTGGGGAACTTCTTGATTGTAGAATAATAGGTTTATGTATCCCAATTATGCATTATAGAAAACAAACATACAAATTATGGCCTTCAAAGATATTAAAAGATCTCACTAATCTGTTTGGGTCACTATAATTTGGGCAAAATTGCTTTAATATTTAATAACTGAATAAGCATGTGTTTTACAATGTTTAAGATTCTGACTCAGAGATAAAAGGACCACAGCAAAAGTCTTAGGTGAAATATTGCACAGAATTACTGTTTCCAAGGATTTTGTTGTGTACTTTATGACTGTAAAACAGTCCAATAAGATTCATCTGAGTTTTGGCAAAAGGCCTCTTTATCAACAAAAAGTCACAGTGGTACTAATTAAGAGCTATAACTAACTGCAGTTCCCAACAGCTTCTGCACCACTGACAAATGTCTACATGAATACCCAGCTAATGAAATCAAGCCAACATCTTTTCTGAACCCCCTAAGTGTCCAGTCAGGCAAGAACCAGTAATGCCCTTTATTTAACTGCAGCAGTGTTCCAACACAATATGATTTGTCATTAAGCACGGATAAATAGGGGTGCAAAGAGACATCCATGTCTTTTGATGACCTGAACCAGTTTATAATTACCTGAAATTTTTAGTCTGATGTTTGTTCACATTACCCTGATTTATTTATTTTTCAGTCCAGTTCATGATATTCAAACACATCAGATCCATATACTTTTCTTCATCAGTGCAAGTTGACCCATTATCAGTCATACTTTGATGGATGCAAGACTCTAGATTTTACACTAGATTTTATACAGCTGACCAATATCTGAACCCTTTTCATATAACAAATTTGCATAATCCAGAATGGTTTATAATGGAAAGTATTTTATCCTAGTATCAAATACCTTATTAATGCTGGCAGTGCACTTAATCCAGCAATGATCTCATAATTTTTAAGAAGTGCAATTTATTGTTACTTGATTTTCAATCACTTTGGAAATAATAGAGTATATTGCAAAGACCTAGTTATGTTCCATCAACTGTCATTGATTTACTTTTTGGCATGAAAAGCAAGTCTTGCACACCTGTGCCATTTGAATCAACACAGCGAGTTAAAGTTACAAGAACACCCTGCGGCAGTAAATGTTTGGATACCTTTCTAAGTCTGTATGTTACTTTGGGGAAGGGTTTAAGCATTATCAGGCTCAGGTCCCTATCAGCTTGTCATCAAACAAGGCTTGACAACAGGTTTTAGTTTGACCCATTAGATTCATAATAATTTATCAAGACCATTTTTTTTCATGTTATCAGATATTTACTCTTGTAGAGTTGGCACGTTACCTTCTCTCGAAACAAGGAACCTCAAATTGGTTTAAATGACTTTTTTCATGCACAGCCAAGACTGTCGGTGACCCTTGAGATATTATAAAGTTAAAATAATGCTAAGTTTTATAATCTGCACTTACATAGAAGGTCAAGATATTTCTACTCCGATTATTTACAATCTGCTTTTTATTTGCGGTCAAAAAAAATTCTCCTCTGCGTTTCTGCTCCTGTCTTTAGGAGTCAAATTACAAAATGATCATTTTAAGCATGAATATTTGTAGGATCCCAAAAATAAGGGCTTCTCTAAGAAGTCTTCAGACCTTTGCAGCTGAAGGCCTCATTTTTAACCAACAACTCCACACCTCCAGCTGGTAGGTCGGGTCTGTATATTGGAAGATGGGTGAAAATAATATGGTGGGCTTGGGAGACAATGACGAATCCAATACGCAAAAATGTAAAGTGAGATAATTATGAGCACAAGAATGGCATTCATTTGCCTACAAAGGGCCCATTGTGCTTCAGCAGAGATTCGTGTATCAATGTAAATGTGCACCAGGGAGATGGAACAAAGTACCAGTCCTGTGTTTATTTGTATTTGAGAGCCATGTGTGTGACATAATAATCCAAACAGAGCCAGCACATGGGTGGATCAACAGCTGTTGTACTTGTCATCGGACAGCTCAGTCCTTATGCAATCTTAACTTTACAGACCACCCTATATGCCAAAAAGCTTTTTTGTTTTCCAGATGACCGAAGACCAACTTTTTTTTCTAGTCCAATGGCATTTCTCTGCACTATTCGCTTCACAACATTTACTTCTGTGACTGTAAGCAAGTTATGAAAATATATGACTAAAGTAATATTGAAGATAAATTGAATGTAGATGATTATTCTTTTTATTGATAGTAGTGGTAGTGGCAGTATTTAGAATATGTACAGTATAACTTATTGAAGAGATATTTTGGTCAACAATGTATCTTGAAATTTACTTATAAATGTAATTCATATCAAATTTCAATATTTTTTACATAAAGTGCATACAAGTCTCTCTGACTTTACTTTGTACAAATATTATACTTTAAATTCATAGGCTTCAGGTCTGTTTTGAAATGCACGTCATGAGCATTTTTTAAACTTTGGGCAACAGTTCCATCTAGTGGACCTGGTGCACCTTTCCAATAAGACCATTTTGCTTTACATTTACCTTTAACAAACAATCTTATACGAGCCTCAAGGAAGATGTCAGCGCCTTCCGTGGACTTTGGTTGAACAAACTAGGAAAATTTTTAAACAGATCAATGGCATGTTGGAGGAACACACAAAAACATCACATGGAATTATTGCACATGGTCACGACACTTCAAAAATGGGTAATGCTGCAATCTTGACTGTCAGATACAGTTTATAAGGTTTTCTGCTGGCAAGTATCACAACAGATGCAAACAAGCCTACATACAACATACAATAAGCCTACATTGGAGTGTAATGTATACACCCCAATACAACATTAAAACCACCTGCAGCCAAAAGAGCTCTGACCCATTGAGGCATGGAGTCCACAAGACCACTGAAGGTGTCCTGTGGTATCTGACACCAAGACGTTAGCAGCAGATCCTTTAAGTTGCAAGGTGGGGTCACCAGGGATCAAACTTGATTGTCCAGCACATAAATAGATGCTTGATCGGATGGAGATCCGGGGAGTTTGGAAAGGTTTGAAGAACGTGAAAAGAGTTCAAGGTTTTCAATTTGAACATTTTTTGCAGTGCGCATTATTCTGCTGGAGGAGGCCACAGCTCCTGGGGAATGCAGCTGCCATGAAGGGGTGTACGTCTGCAGCATGTTTAGGTAGGTAGAACGTGTAAAAGTAACATCCACATTAATGCCAGGACCCGTTTCCCAGCAGAATATTGCCCAGAGCATCACAATGCCTCCACTGACTGATCTTAGGCAGATGTTAACTCACCAGGTAGGATAGAAAACCTGCTGGATACTAGCACTTCAGAATCACGGTTGCCTACTCCTGGTCTAAAACATAATAACGACCTACAAGGTTAAAAAAAAAAACTTGCTTGCCCTTTGCCCAGGAATAAAAGTTGTATTTTATCTTACTCACCAGCAGGTGTCAGTAAGGTACAACTAAAGCTTAGCTGCTCTATTGCTTAGCTTTTATAATGCTTACCAGACTGCAACTTTCAGTATGTTCTATGACTGTCTGTGCTACATGTGCAGTATTCAGTTAAATTTATTGCTGTTTGTGTTAACTGCACCACACTAGTAGGCAGTCTTTTACTGTTAATATAAAAAGGAAATCTATATTCACAATCAGAGCTTTACATTTGGACAATACAACATACAAGAAAATATCATTCCATTTTAATTGTTCTCAACCATTCATAACAATACAGCAAATGAGTTGAGAACCAGTATGTGGGAATTTTAGAAAAAATGGTATGGTTTAGTTTCAACAAACTAGCAGAATGGTGGAAATGCCGGAATTTCAATTATATACATACACACACACATGCAGTCAGACTTGTTCATGCCTACTACATTGTTCTGGTGAACTGCTATAGGTATAACAACTGTTAAAAATTCCACTCCAGGTAACGAACAAGGTGTTAACCTTGAAGAACTTCACTCTTGTTTTTGTGTTGTATTCATGAATTTATTATCATCTTGCAGAAGTCATGCGATGATTTCAGTGTTAAATGACAGTTATGCCTCTCTACTAATGAAACATCTAATGTGTCTTTAGAAATCACCTATTGTAATGCGTTTTGTAGATGTACTTATGCTATAAGCCATTCAAAAGTAATGCCCTGAAGTAATGTAACAGTATAGATTTGGTTATGGGTAGTAGGGACATGTCCCTATACATATTGTGGGAGTACTATGTGTGTTTGGGGGGGCAGGGTGAGGGGTTGCGGGGGGCAGGATCGATTTGGTCCCACCCATTGTTGAAACCAAACCTTCATCCTTGATTCTCTTTCATATCAAATCAAATTCTGCTAATGCAGTAATTGAAGCTAAAGCTGCAGAGGAAGCGAGTGGCAACCTTTTCACAGCCATGGCAAGATCGCTGTTGAAGAACGATATCTTCAAATATCAGATGCAGCCAAAGTGAGACAGCATAGTTCATCATGAAAGAGGACATTGTGAACCTGGGTACATTTTCTGCTTCCAATCACTCCATTTGATATTTATAATATGCAGCCCCTGAAAATAAGAGATTTGCTAAATTTATCCTACTCTACTGAAGTGGTTATAGTTGAAAAGGTCTTGGCAGCCACTCTGATCATTTTAATATGGCTCAGAAAAAGCGGAAGGTCTCACATTCTGCACCCAGTACAAGTCGGATTATGAGCCAAATTGTAGGCATTATCAGTAAAGGATTAATCTAGAAAAATTATTAGTGTGAATTGTGAAGGCAGAAGAATCCTTGCTCACCAAAGAACTTTGGGTTTCATGGCTGGAGAGCTTTGGAAAGATCAGCACAGACTGTGCTGAGGATGAAGCTGCCTGGCGGAGGTGCTAAGTGGAGGGAGTCATTACTGCTGAACACTAACTTCAGATCAGCGCCTCCTGCGAGGCCGTGACCACAGCCTCCTATAAGCAGCACCGCACCTCCAGTCATGGGATAATGCAGACCAAAGACGACTCAGTCATCATTCTCTCCACAGACACCATTCACCTTTTGTCCAAAAAAATTAGCTGCCATGCTGGAAAACTGTCACGTTGGAAACCTGCATCCCCTCCAGGGTTTATCTGCCGCCAGCAGCACCTGTTTAAGAAGGTAAACTTCTGAAGGACTTAAAGAACATCATTCCACTCAGATCTTATTCTGAGCTTTGCTGAAGAGACTGTGAAGAAGAGTGGTTTGTGCTTGGATCTCTGGCCTGGGGGAGCAGGCTGATTAAGTTCACACTTTGCCTGCTCCAGCCCGGATTCCCACAGCACAGGCTGTGCGGATGGCTGAAGTCAAAGTAATTCGTGTTTTTTTTTTTTCTTTCTCCCAGCTGGTATCCAGGAAAGTTGAAGCTCCATGTTTGACCTCAAAATCAAAAATGGAGTTTAAAAATGGAGCAACAGTAAGACCATTTATCATAGTCTTCAATGGCTATGATATTACTAATTCATTACTAATTTAAAAAAATGAACACTATTTTCTTGTCCTTATATTCAGTCCTTATACTGTAGCAGATATTGCCCTGGAATGCATTCAGACATCACCCATCTCCAAATATACAACCTCGCTTACAAAAAAATTGGGATGTGGTGTAAAATGCATAAATAAAACAGAATGCAAATCATATAAACCCAAATTTGACTGATAATAGGACAGACGAAATATAAAATATTGTTTTATGACATATATGCCAAATTTGAATTAGATGTGAGAGAAAAATCCAAATGTAATACAAAAGTAGTGAATGTTATGTATATATATAATCTCCTAGCAATAGAGGAATGCACTAGGCCAGTAGGAACCATGTGTTCAAGGTCGGATGATAGCATCAGGTCCTAGTCAAGAAATAGCAAGCACTGAAATACCGGAACAAACCATATATGGAAACACACAGTAGAACGCAGGGATAAAAAGAATTGTAAGAAGATTCTCAGGGGAGAACTCCTGAGGTATTTCCCTGGGCCTGTGCTGTAAGATACCACAATAAACTGAAGGTTGAAAAGACTTTATGCTGTCCTGAGTCCTACATCACGAAATTTCCACAACATAGATGACAGCAACACATTTTAAAAAAGTTGGGACAGGGGCATGTTTACCACTATGCTGCATCACCTTTTCTAACAACACTCTGTAAATTTTGTGAACTAAGACGACCAGTTGCTGGAGTTTTGAAAGTGAAAGCCTGATATAGGATTTCAACTGCTCAGCAGTTTGGGTTCTCCTTTGTTGTATTATTTGCTTCATGATGCGCCAAATGTTTTCAGTGGGTGACAGGTCTGGACTGCAGGCAGGCCAGTCTAGCACCCAGACATTTCTACTATGGAGCCATGCTGTTGCACTACACACAGAATGTGGTTTGGTGTTGTCTTGCAGAAATATACAAGGCCTTCTCTGAAAATGACGTTGTCTGGATGGCATCATGTTGCTCCAAAACGTGTATATATCGTTCAGCATTAATGGTGCCTTACTAGATGTGCAGACTACCAAAACTATGGGCACTAATACACCCCCATACCATCATGGATGCTGGCTTATGAACTGACCCCTGATAACAATGTTCTCTTTAGCCCGGAGGATGCGGCGTCCAAGATTTCCAAAAAGAATTTAAAATTTTGATTTATCAGAGCACAGAACAGTTTTCCATTTCGCCTCAGTCCATCTTAAATGAGCTGGGGCCCAGAGAAGTCGGCGGCATTTCTGGATCATGTTTAAATATGGTTTCTTCTTTGCCTGGTAGTTTCTGGATGCAATGACGAACTGTGTTCACATCACAGACGGTGGTCTTTGGAAGTGTTCCTGAGCCCATGCAGTTATTTCCACTATTGAATCATGTCTGTTTTTAATGGAGTGCTGCCTGAAGACCCAAAGATCACGGCTATTCAATATTGGTTTTCGGCCTTGTCCCTTGCGTTCAGAGATTTCTCCATATTCTCTGAATTTTTTTATGATATTATAATTATGTACCATAGAAGATGAAACTCCCAGTTTCTTTGCAATGTTACATCAGGAACAGCAGTCTTAAATTGTTGCACTATTTGCCCAAGTAGTCTTTCACAGAGTGGAGAACCTCTCCCCATCTTCACTGCACAGAGACTCACCCTCTGGGGGGGAGGGGGGCTCCTTTTATACCCAATCATCTTACTGACTTGTTGCCAATTAACCTAATTAATTACAAGATATTTGTTTTAGCATTAGCATTAGTTTTAGTATTAGCATTGTTTTTCTTGTCCCTGTAATGACTTTTTTGAAACATGTTTATGGCATGAGCTTATATTTATCATAAAACAATACAATTTCTCAGTTTCAATATTCGGTATGTTGTCTTTAGGGCTGCAGCGATTAGTCGACGTAGTCGATGACGTCGACGCTGAAAATGCGTCGGTATCAACATTTTAAATCGACGCTTCGTTTTTTTTTTCTTATCATATGAAGTAAGATCACTGCCAAATATACGAGCGCAGATGCATAGCTAAACCAGCCACTACGAGCGCGCACTGCGCCCTTGAAACGCAGATAAGAACGCTCACTTTTCGCAGCCTCGCGCTCGATTCACCGTTTCTTGCGCGCTTCTTAGTTTTCTGCTCGCTTCTGAAATCCCTGTGCGCTTCGCAATTTTCTGCTCGTTTTGTAATTAAAACAGGAAATTACGTCAGAGATTCAAGGCGTGGTAGCTGATTTCCGAGACTGTCGATTGAAATCGGACAAAAGGGTATGGCTTCAGAATGAATTTTTTCAGTGTTATGGCAACTACTAGCCAGTTAGCATACGTTGTCTTACCGTAAAGTAAACACATTTCTAGTTTTACAGAGCCTTTCATGGAGTTATCTTGTGTCTTAGTTTCTAGCATATAGTTTTTAATTGTTCGTGCGGTCTTGAGGAGAACGTTTCTCGGTCTTCTAATATGGCAAGGCAAGACAAGTTTATTATAATACACGGGGGTTATTTAATGTGCTTTATAAAAACAAGATTTTAAAAAGTTAAACCAAGACAAAAAAAGCAAAATGGAAATGAAAAAAGCTTTTAAAAATTGCTTAGAAAACCTAAAAAATCTGATTAAAAGTGCAGTATCATAGTATGTCATGCTCCGCTCATCCCGTGTGCCACGCCCCCTCGTTAAACTCCTGTGGAATCCCCGTGTTTATCAGCTGTTTCCAGTTTTCATTAGTCCAATGTATTTAATAAACCAACAAAGGCCAGATTAAGAATATTTCATATCGTTTGAAAACGTACCATTTTAACACCTTATTAGCACTAACTTAGCAATTAGGAATCGATTCCCCGGTTGCACTTCCCGTTGTGGCTGAGCATGCATATAGCTAAGAGTGCACGTTCTGCAGCCATACCCTTTTGTGCGCTTTCCATAGATATAAACACTAGATGTCGCGTTTAATACAGCCGTCTATGGGAGCGAATGCGTCAACAGAGCCGCCATCTTGGGACGGGGTAGAGCTCCTTTTAAATGA
>JAODJU010000119.1:12845288-12870344 GCA_026776725.1 Gnathonemus echidnorhynchus
AGACAGACAGAGAGAAGACATGACGCCGTCAGAAGGTATGATCTCAGAGTACTATGGTGCCACACCAAACAGTCACACTCTCACACACACACACACACGCACAGCCATGCCCTGCAATGTGTGACAGTGTAAGGAAGACGATGAGGACAGTATCACATGGCACGCTGCGTCACGATGGCGACAGGCTGAAGGACGAGGACGTGACACAAAATTAAAGTTGTGTGAATTCAAAATTAAGTTCTAGCAGACCTCACAAATGAATGAGATAATTAAGATTATTGGATTCACAAAAGCTTTCCGTAAGTTGGACTTTTACCAAACTGTTTCTGTCACTGTACATTTAGGTTTATGTCAAGGAGAAATTGTCCAGTAGCTTAAATAAAAGTGAGTGAACATGTCATATGACTCATGGCTAATGCATGTAAAAATGTGTTAAGCAATGTCTGTTTCATCAGTTTGTGTGGTAAAATACAAGTGATAGGAAGATGCCTCAGTCGATATTCAGATGATGAACTCCATCCAATCTGATACTGTGTCACAGTGAGCTTGGATCTAATCCCAGCAAGGCAGGGAATAGCCTAGACCGGATGCCAGTCCGTCAAACGGCACATGTCAAACTATTTATAAATTTCTAATAATCCTACATGGACACTAAATAAAACATGATGTCATCTAACATCCTAAAACTTTACTATATATTTCCATTGAATGACTAATCAAAGCCAGCAATAACTTTATGCCAAGAGGCTGAGACCAAATATATAAACCAACAAAGGCAGTGTTTACAAGCCTAAGGTATCCTGCTTACTAACTCTTTCAGGTGAATGTGGCCTGTCAGTCTTTCAGGTTAACCCTTTATCATCAGCTCATGAGCTACGGAATAAGCCTTTGGATGTGTTACTGAAAAAACGCACAACAGTGACCTGGATTGGTTGCTATGGGAAGTCCGACCAGCACGTACCACTTACATGGTGACAGTCAACACCCCCATCAACGCTGGTCTCAGTGCAATCTCTGAGAACCTGGTATGTGTGGGGTCTGCCCTATACGTTCTCTGTTAGGCTCCCCCCACTGCACGGAGGATGTGAAGGGGGGGGCGCGTGTGCAGGCCCAGGGGCCGAGGTAGGAGCAGTTGCCCCCTTGCCAGCTACTTGCCAGGTGGGGTGGAGAGTGGAGGGTGAGGTAGGGGTGGGGGGGGTGGAGGAAGAAGATGGGGTCAGGTTACAGGGGGACTTTCCCAGGGGCGGAGTCTGACGGCATGAGTGGACGTGACTGACGGTCATGCAGCGAGGTGGCGAGCAACGTGGGAGACTCGTAACGAGGTTACCAGACGTACCCTTAGCGGTAGTCCTCACTGGTCACTGATTGTAATTCTGAAAGAATAACCATAATCAATGGAAAAGATCGGGAGGGCACGGGGGTGGGGGGTGGGGTGTGCATCATCACAGGTTAGGGGGGAGCAGACAGCAATGCGGCCTGAACGCTGCACTAACGCAGAGGTGGAAACTCAGCGGGGCACCTTAACCGATCCGAGTGTGTTTTTCCCCGCAAAGCGTCCATTTCCTGACCCAGTGCAGAGTTCAGTGGCGTGTTTCTCTGACGTTAGGCAGTTCAACCTCGACCCGGTACACGTCAGTCCAGCTCACAACCTCAACAACAGGTTCTCTTACTATTTACCTGTAATCTCAGTCTTACAATCTCACAATCTTCTTTTTATCCCTCCTCCCTCTCCCTCTCTCTCTCTCTCTCTCTCTCTCTCTCTCATTCTCTCTCTCTCTCTGAAGGCTTGGGCAGATGCGATAGACACACAAACCACAGACAGCTGAAGGAGCAGGTAAAGACTCAAAGGTGGTGGTTTTGGGGAAGGGATGCAATATGGAATAAAGGGAGAACTTCTGGTGGGGGGTGTCACCCCCCCAGCATTTCCTGGTGTAATGTAATCCCCTGTCATGGGTTTTAAACAGCTCCGCCCACTAATCTTCCACTGGTAACGTGTACGCTGAAAACACGTGGCGTTCCTGAAACCCTGCCAAGTGGGGGCGCCCCACACTTATGGTACAGAGCTGAGGGAATTTCCCATGAATCCCCTTAATCCCGCCCATCTGTTACTACAGCGTTCTGTTCAGTAGCAGCAGATTTTCTGAAGGTTATCAATCATCCTGCACGATTTCTGTGCAGGCATTTCAGAAATTTAGAAAATAAAAATACTGTGAATTTTTGGTTTAGCAAAGTAGCTGTCAAATGTTCCAAATTTCACCCCAGATATCATTTCATCCAACAAGTGTAATTATAATTTCAGCCAAAGGCAGTGTGTAAGCCTGGGGTGGACCTAGAGACTGAAATGAATGTGAAATGAATTTCACCAGCCGTGAAATCGGGGTTCTGGGTGTCCGTGATGTCACTGGTGTGATGTCAGGAAAGGGGACATCACTGGCAGAGAGGAGCGGTGTGGGGAAGGGAGATGGATGGTGCCAGAACTCTAGGGGTCACAAACATCTAACAAGCCTCTGACTTTAAGGAGCTACACCTCTATCTCTCTTTCTACACCTCCCGACCTGTGAAGTCAACTTCGGAAGGGAGGACCCTGGAAATCTAGTGGTACAGTAGGGCTAAGGGAGGAGAAATGGGATAGGACCTAAGGGTATATGCAAGTACTAAGACCTAGGATGCTGGGAGTACGCACACTTGCTGCGCGGCGGGAGTAGCGGCCAGAAGTCATACTACGTGGACTTGGCAAGCAGAAAATAAAAATTGGTGTTGCGGAATGGAAATGGGAGCCTAAGGAACATAATTTGGACTTACAGTCCTTTTCGTTCGTATGTCTGAAAGTTCGTAACTTGAAAGTTCGTAAGTAGAGGAGCGTCTGTACTGTACATATGTTTTGAGTGAAGTGCACCAAGATATGAACACATATTAATGTCCTGTCAAAGGCTTTGAATTTGACAATATTTTCACAGGAAATACACAAGTTGTCTTTTAGAACTAATTCCACAGGAAGAGAGTTCATTCATTCACCCTTCTCAATTACGATTTTTTGCACCCCCCACCCCATTTGTTATGGTTTCCTCCATGTACTCTGATCTCCTCCCACATTAAAAAAAATGGTCATGGAATCTGCTTTGTCAGACAAGTAAACACTGTTAATCAACTTTATGTTAAAGTTTCTCTTAATAATGGATGATGAATGAAGGCCAAATCACCTTATTAAGTATGATGTTAATAAGCTACATAATTTAGCCTAATACAGAGCTTGGTTTTGCAATTCTGTTAGGTTAGATTGGGTAACAGAAAAATAATATAGAAAACCAAAAACATGTAAAAAACTTCTATATAATGTAACCAGGAGTCATACATGTAAAGGTTATTCAGTTTACAGTGCAGTTTATGTAAGCAAAATGTTACAATTTCTGTTTGTTAATTTGAAAGCCTTCAAGGCTGCTTAAATTGTAGTATTCTATGCCATGGGGCTGAATTATTCCTGTATATTTTTATTCATTATCCTAGACAGTTGTTAGACTTTCATTATTCTGGTTCTTGTGAATTTTTTTCCCCCAGTGCAGCACTTGAAGCCATTAGGATTAGCGCTTTCACAATGTTTCCCATTTTTTAATTGCTAGATGTGGTAGTTGACAGTGGTTAAATGATGTATTATACAGTTATATTGTTGCTGTGTTCACTTGGGTTTCCACTGGGTATCCTAGTTTGTTCCCACAGTCTAATGGCTTATAGTTTAGGTGAATTGCTGTCCCTAACTTGCCAGTAGAGTCTTTAACTGTGTCCTATAGTTCCCAGGATAGGTTTCAAGCTTTTATTACCTTGCTTTGGATAATGAGGCACATTACCTGCATTGAAAGGGAGCGCCATGTGGCGCGTTTCCCTGAGGGTGGTACGTGCAGCATCCTCATTGCTGAGGACCCAAGCAGCTGGACCAGGCCAAGGGGACGCCCACGGAACACCTGGCTGCAACAGATAGATGGCCATTTCTGGAGGGTGGGTGGTCCCCAACCAGGGTCCCAAGGTGCTTCATCATGTGGTGAATGTGCCCCACTGTACCTGCAGTGCATGCTCCCCAATCTACCCTAAGCTGGCTGGGCATAAGCAGAGAGTAGATGGCTTAGCACTAGTACAACTAGCCAAGTAAAAGTAGGCAATTTCTGTGATTTTAGCGGATTAAGTTTATGCTAATAAATTAATAGAAACTATATATTCCCTAAGGCATACTACTATCTTTTCAGTTTCACTTTTTCGACCCTCCATAAAGAAATCACACTAATTAAAAAAATAGAAAAGGTAATCTAGTGTTAATTAGGTGTCAGTCTAATTCAGCAAGGTATTCTTGCTTATGCTGCATCTTATTTGGCTAGTTGTGGCTAATTAGCTTGGGACTTCATTTTGGAAGCCAGTAGGCGTTACGTCCTCTCTGTCCTCTCTCTCCAGAATAATAATGAATTGGCCTTTGGTGTGTTATGATTTATGTAAAGGTTCTGATCCACTCCAGCAGCTGTAAGTTGCACATCTGAATTTCCAGTGCACAAGCATGGCGTTTGGATTAACCTTTGACTGATGTTAAAAAATCTCACATGCCCAGTTGTGGCAGGAATCTTTGAGGCAGCCATCTATGTGAATGATGTAATGTGGCATGACATCTTAAGACTATGACGAGTGTCTTCTGAAGGTGTTTAATCCACTCTTCATACACAAACTCAGAACAAATGTGTGTTCTCTGCTCTTTGTGGGTTTCAGAATTTCAGTACAAAATATCTTCACCACTTTATTAGGAACAAAGACACATGCTACCTACAATTTCTACCAAAGTACACTGCTACCATTATGTTGTTGGTTAAATTGCTGAAGAAAGTTTTTGGGGCTGGACATCTTCATGCTTAGTTTCCTTTCTCCCCTTGAAGCTACCTCACTGCCAGCTCTGGTCAAATCTGAGCCTGCATATGAAGCCTCTGCTGTAGACACGAAGCGGTCTTAGCAATACAATGGGCTCCGGATCCCAATTACCTTTGCCTTCAGTGCTGACGGTCCTGCTTGACAGAAGTGCTCAATGGGAGAGCAGGAGGTCCTGGCCAACACCTCCTTGTGAGCAGTGGCACACATATCTTTGCTTCCACTCTTCAAACAGACTTCTTGGCCCTCATCATGCTGTTGGCCACTTCTGAAACTGGCTACAGATCGCTATATATTCACCACCAGGCAAAATGATGAAAGCTGTATAATTCTATGCCTGAAGTTCACTCCAGAGGCCAGTGGAAGGCCATCATGTCCCTCCAGGACCTTCAGCACAACTTGCCAAGACCCCACCCTCTGTAGGCTGGTCACTTTCATCACACAGGGGTGGTCAGTGCATATGCCTGATAACTTCACCCTATATCATTCAGTCAAAGGCAAACTGTCCTTTTGGAACAACAAATGTGTGGTCTGCGGCCTCTGCACTGTAAATCCTAGCGCTCTGCAGGCCAAGGACCTTGCCATAGCTCATACTGGCCATCTGGGCATAATGAAAGGCAAACAGCTTGATGAAGAGGCCTAGCATTGACACAGACATTGAGTCTCTGCTGAGGGACAGCCCAGTCATCATGTCAGTGGAAATTCTGTGGCTCCTATGACTCCCCCTTATGACCATTAAACTAAGTTTGCCTCAGGAACAGCTGGAAATTTATGTGTTCAGTGAGTTGCATGGACCTTCATTTTATCAGAGGTGTTTGGTGGTGGTCTGATACGCTAAAGAGTTAGAGGTCGCTCCCACTACCTCTGTAACTAGCAGGATGATTATAATTCCTCAAACTCTGTTTACTTGCTAGTGCTAGCTTATGGCGTTTGCCACTAAACACGGGCAATGGAGGGGCAAGGATAACCTGGCAGTTTATGGGGCCCCAGAATCTACCATGGGGACCCCCTCGCCAGCTCAGCAAATTATTCTGTGGGGGAACTGAAATCTGCAAACTGTGTTGGATTCTGGCCCTTCAAGACCAGAATTGGGGAACTCCGTTTTGCAGTGAAAGGACTCATCACACTTAAATGGTACTGTTCCAGTTCCAGTTCAAATGACAGATTGTGAGGTTCCACTTCAGACACAAGAATGGCTCACCTAATGCAAGGCTGCTCACCTGTAACCAGCTCCAAAATCCCAAGCACTTTTATAAACATCACCCACCTCCAGCTGTCAACATCAGACAAAGCTAATCCCAGACACTCCTGTTCAAGACAAACAGCAAATCAGCAACAAATAAAGCAACACGTTGACAGATCAAATCTGGCCAAAGGCTCAGACATAGCAGGCTAGGACTGGGTTAGTGTCCATTAACCTTAATGGAATACCAAGCTACAGTCCTTCTGACTTTTACAGTTACAAGCCAGCATGTTACGAAAATACAGACGCTCCTCAACTTACGAACGAGTTACGTTCCGAACGGCCGTTCGTAACTTGAAATGTTAGTAATGTTATTCAACATCATTTTAAGGTTATACACAAGTACAAAGAACTAGGATGCTGGGAGTACGCACGCTACGCTGCTGCATGGCGGGAGTAGCGGCCAGAAGTCGTACTAGGCAGAATTGGCGCGCAGAAAAAAAAAAATTATGTTGCGGACAGGAAACAGGAGCCCAGTGAACACAATTTGGACTTACAGTCCTCTTTGTTTGTATGTCTGAAAGTTCATTAGTTGAAAGTGCGTAAGTAGAGGAGCGTCTGTACTTAAATTCAAGTCTATGCTTGGTTAATACCTACAGGCCCCTTAAGCATGACACCAGTGGAATATTTGCAAAAAGGCAAAGAAGCTGCAGTCTCCCCCAGGCCTCTTAAAGCACTCTTACAGAGATCAGCATATTAATAGGAGGGGGGTCTATGATGCTCCTGGTTGCACTTTTTATTTTTTAGCCCTCTTGAAGACTGTATGCTGAGCTGAGCTACACACACTTTTGACTGCTATTCAGGATAAGCAGACCAGTCTTTATTGAAATTAGTTTATTCTGGAAACCATGCATTGTTATAAATAAAGGAGAGAATAGCTCACAGACATAGTCATATGTTTTTTTTTTTTTTTTTTTTAAATAATGTAAATATGTCACTGACTGCGTTCTTCCTTTTCGGATCTCATATTCTAACTTTCCCCACACAATCATCCATTTAAAAAAAAAAACATACAATGTCATGGATTTTTTCATTTAGATAAATAGTACTTTAGTTGTCCATCAGAAATCCTGAGAATGGAATTCATCTTATGTCGTGTTGGTCTTAATGTTCTTCTTTTTTTAAAATTGTTTTAATTGGACAATCCTTCCATAGTCATCGACAATCTCTGATAATATCTGTAAAGAGGATGGAAACTTTTTTTATTGAGAGTGCTAATTTGTAATACTATAATTTAATTTTTAAAAAACAATAATTTAAAATCATAACCATCCATCTTTTTGACCAATAATTCATGGTACTTTAGAAATAAAACCCGTAATCGATTAAACAGACACTGAAAATTAGTTGCGCTATAGAAGGGCCGCGAAACAAATTTATCCTTAAAGTTGTACAAAAACCTAAGCAAGCAGAGATCCCGAATGCAGTGTTACTACAGTCCTTTAAACTGACCCTATGTAATAAGTTGAGTTACATAGACCGCATTTTTGTTTTACCACGGATTATCAAGATGGTTTTTTTCACTTGACTTGACCATGCATACACAGCATAAGCATTTTTATTCGTAACAGAAAATCTTGCAGTTTATTTCTATTTAAATATTATTATTATTGCAACGTCTTTGCTATTTCTTAGTTCGCTTTTTTAAAAGAAAAGATGGGAGTCACAGTGGACGGTAGCCCTGCTGCCTCACATCTCCTGGGTTGGGGGTTCCGATCTGTGCGCGTGCGGAGGTTGTACATCCTTGCGGGGATGTTCGGGTTTGCTACTCCAGAAACGTGCAGTTAAGCTAACTTGTGTCTACAGTACATATACCGGAGAGCATGATTGTGTGCATGTGTATGAGTGTCTTGGTATGCAATGACACCCCGCACAGAACGTACTCCAGCCTTCTACCTTGAAGCCGCTCAGGATGGGCTCCTGGCCCCCCGACACCCTGACCATGGTAAGCGGTTAGAGGATGGAAAAGAATGAGTTCGGCGTGGCATGTTAAGGTGAACAACGAATTCCAGTCTTTTTATTGGCCGATAAAAAAGTAACTGTGATTTATATAGTAAAGGAATCTTTTTGAAAATGTTAAGTCGTTATGGAAACACCGTGAACAGCACTTCATATTTCAATCAGCAGGCGTCACCGTTTGCTCTTTTATAGAAATTTTCAACAATCTCTACGTAGCTAATACCGGGTACAGACGCGTTGCGTACATTTACATTTAGAGATATTTAACGATTTATTAATATAAAAACGTAACGCATAGCTTAACTAATGCATAGGTAACTTTGGGCACAAAGTAATTTGCAGTCTGTCATAAAGCACATACAAGCACACTCTCAAAAACTAGGGGTAATTTAGAGATACTAGTTCATCTACATTCCGCTGGATTGTGACAGAAAACTATAGAAATATCTCCTAGTTCTGAATATCTGTGGCAGGAATCTGTGCCGCCCACTGAGCCTCCATACCGCCCTGACCCCTGCCGCAGGTTTCCGTAAACACTTACCCTATTCAATGCAGGGAGCCTATCCGGGAAAGCGGCTCCAGGGCACCCAGGATGGAATACCAGTCCATCACACCGACTAGATTACAAATTAAGGAAGCCTCTTGGAAATAAAAAACCAATAAACATAATTAGCTGACATTATTAATATAAAAAATTCTTTTAATTAATGATGATTTATTTTGCAAATTATTGAATATTTATGTTATAGTAGTTGCTAAAATGTTGCAGACATCACCCACTTTACAAGATATCAGTCTTTTTCAGGATGCACACAAAGGATGATTAAAAAATACCAGGTGCCCCACGCCACAAACAAACCCAAATAAATGGATGAACCCCATACAAACACTGAGACAATATGCTAACTTGACATACAGGCCTCTGACAGGAAGTCCGCCGTCAGCCCTAGAGGTTAAATGTAAAGCACATTCCCCAGTTTGTCAATAATAGTGTCATCAGTTATAGCAGTGTTGCAGTGTAGTAATGTTGCAGTATAGGTTAGTATTAGTAATGGTGTTACTACTAATCACACCAAGTGACCTTAACAGCTTTATCTTGCCCTGAACGCCAAACTTTTTCTGTTAGTTTAACAATCCTGTGAAAGGAATAGTTTCATTGAAAGCAGTTTAATAAAAGTACTAATACTTAGGCATAATGTGTATGCATATGCAATTTTTTTACAACTTTTAAATTAAAAGTCAGCTTTGCAAATAACAATATTGTTGCATTTTGTACAGTATCTGTGTTTCATCCATCCACTCATATATATCGTGGTTAGGTGAAATACATATGCTTAAATGCATTGATCCAATTGTGGTAATCCATACCTTTAACTTTGGTATAAGTTTGTGATTCTAATGTGTAGTTTGTGGTTGCTATGATTTTTAATTTATAAGCCACACATTCTATTTCAGAAGTAAATGGGTTGGGTCAAACATGGCTTGAAATATACTATAAAAATCACATACAACTGGTGTTTATATTCAAGACCGTTTACAATGGAACTGGTTTGAAATTTGATCAGATTAATTAACTTTGGTATTTTTATAGTATCATTTATCTATGTAACTTTATTTTTTTTACAGTTCTGTATGAATTATACCCTGTTCCCACCATGTAAACCTTTAAATGGTAAACCTTAAAAACTGCCACTACTGAATGAAGCGGCAATGCAGTATTAAAACACACATTTGGATGAAAATAAAGCTATTTTATTGTCAAAGCATTCACCACATTAGATAAACCCTCAGGTAATTTCAGAAAAAAAGTAACTAAATTATTCCTCACTGACACAAAATATTACACAGTTCAGTCAAAGCAGTAGTTATTTACACTGAAGACTGCAATTTAAATCCATATCTATTAAATAAATTACATGCACTTTCAAATATAGATTGACGTAAGAATCCCATTTGACTTAAATATGTATAACCATTTTGTATAAGCCTGAAAAATAATAAAAGCATTGTAACGTAATTCCAAGTTTGTTTATTTTCTGTATAGTAAAACAAGTGTTATCATTTGTTTCCCTTTTTTAACCAAATTATAAGTGCTCTATGCAATAAATAGATTTCTTTTGTCAAAATGCAATTTGCATACCTTAAAACATGACATCTGGTAAGGAAAGGTTCTTTTTTTAAAGTGAAAGCATGTGCATCAGGGATATACCTCCAGTTTGATCATATTCCCGAAATATAACAGAAAAACCGTGATCCCCTGTCCAAGACCATGAACAAGCTGTCAGTTATGGGACGTCATATGGCGTGAGAGATGGTGTCGCTCTCGGAAGGACTCGTTACAGATGGGGCATTTGAGCTTCTCCTCCCTCCGTCGCTTCACCAAGGGCTCCATGGAGAACTCCTTCTTGTGGTGGGACCTCATGTGGTACACCAGGTCGGACGTCATGCGGAAGGAGGCATTGCATTTGGCGCACCAGTTCTGAGCAGGTAGACAGAGGGAGGTGAATGTGGGGGGAAGGAGGGTGAGTGCAGAGGGCATCTGCATCTGAATCGGTCCAGACGCCTTAGGCCAGAAGGTCGTGGCGTAAATAAAGGGGCTGTGCTTGGGGAGGCTGCTCTGTAGCAGTTCTGAACTCTGCAGCTTAGCAGCTAGTTGGTCGGATTGGTACATTCGAGTGGGTGACATGGTGTCTCCCACGCCGGGGTGGCAGTCTACCGTGGGGAGGAGTTTGGGGGTCATCATCAGGGGGGAGAGCTGCGAGAAGGAGCGTGCTGGTTGACTGAAGGCGCTTTTCCTTTCCGAACTGGTGATCTGCTGGGTCACGGACATGAAAGCGCTGCCTGCAGTAGAGTCGTCCATGCGAGAATGGGGCTGAGTCTCCGTCAGAACCGGCCGGATGTGCGCGTGCTTCTCTGGGGGGCTCCCACTGGGCCTGCTGCCATCTTTGTTCTCGGTGTTGAAGCTCAGGTTCTTGGCGCCCTGCTTCTGGCCCTGCATCTGGCTCTTCTTCACTTCTGTGAAGGCACTCCTCTTGCCCTCAGCGAGCTCAGGGCTTGGTGAGGAAAAAGCCTGCCTGTTCTCCCCTAGAGTGTATGCCGGCATGTATCGTGGAGCCATGATCTCCGCGTCGTTCTTTGACATGTGGGACCGAGACAAACCAGCAACTCTGCCTTCCTCCATGTCTGAGGTTTTCCTCTTATTGACGCTTTTGCTCCGCACCTCAGCCTCCTTGTCACTTGGGGGGCATGTCCGGTTATTCTCCAGGTCCCTGGCTAAATTGTGAAAGTCTGTGGCAGGCTTAACATCCTGTGAATTGGAATGGCCCTCCAGCCCTCCTCTGCTAATCTTGGGGCTCGGCGGCGTGGACGTGGGACTCGTACTGCCGCCATTGTCTTTAGAAACCTCGTCCACGCCGTTGATTTGTGGCTTCCGAGAGCAACGAAATCGCAGATGTGCCACGAAGGGGAACTCAAACTGGAAGCGCTGGTTGCAGTCTGGACAGAGATAAGGTGGGGATCCTAAAACTGAAAGGGGAAAAAAGATACCCCTGAATAAAAATAACAGAAGTATATACTATATATATATATATATACATACTATATATATATATATATATATATATATATATATATCAAATATATAGTATATAATAATATATTAATACATCATTGCTAAAAAAACACATAAAAGGTCGCCACATAAAGGACAATTAGTTATATTAATTTGTTGATTTTTTTTTTTTTTTTTGTAATTCATATTACGTCAATTATAAAGAACGGAAGCCCATTTAAACAGTTTTATCATTTTTAAATGCATCTGTTACCAGTATCTTAGTAATACGAAATGTTTCTTTTTCCTGATAAGGCCTAAATTAGGGAATACTAACAGCTGTTAGTACACCACAGATTCAAACCAATTTAAACTAAAGTCTGACATATATATATATATTGCAAAATATTCAGAGCTAAGCTGGTTCTAGCATTCCCGTGGTAGTAAAAGTTGATTTCAAAACTGAACCAGTTAAAGCGTTCCCTTAAGTTTTAATTCTGACGTAGTTCATTTTGAACTGCAGCTTTTTCAACGTACTATTCTTTCTTTCAATTAATGATTATAATGATTTGTTTAAACGTTTATAATGGGAAATTGGTGATATGGACGTTTATAATTTTATGGGGTGACTGCTACAATGTAGGCTAGAACATGGATAGACGATAATGTTGTCAAAGATTAAATCGCATTAAGAAAATATTACCGTTGCATTCACATTAATGTTAATCAGTGGACATGAGAAAACCATAACTGATTGACTTGATAGAACTCGTCTCTGTTTTTATAGTTGTTCTGGTTAGGTATGCAAAGCAAAGCGCATGTTCATCACGTTAATGTTCCGACTCCAAACGCGTACCTTTGTGTTTCACCTCCGCTTTGCCGGAGCTGAGAAGCAACAGCTCGACCAGATCTTTTCCGTACCACACCAGCAGCTCCTCGTCCTTCTCAATCCTTCTCAGAGACCTATAGAAGAGCTGTCCGTTCTTCACGTAGGCCTCCAGGTTCTGCTCCTCGCTGTTCCTCGCCGACTGGACCAGTCGCAGCCACATTAAGCTGTCGGATGATGCGCTCGCTGTAGAAGTGTCAACCTGTACCACCCAGGACAAAAAAGTCGATAAGAATGAATCCAATAGGCTGTCATCTCTGCGACGGCCCTAACGGTACTTAAAAATATATACATTACTTGGATTACGCGACTTTCTCTATATTATTATTTAAAATATATATCATTTAAAAAATAGGAAAAGTATACGACGCGTTCATATACATTTTTTTTTACCTGTTCGACAGTTTTTTATAGAAAGAGTTAAGAATACCTTGTTTTAATGATTCATAATTTACATAGGCCTATACTATAAAGCCAGCCGTGTTTTTGATTAATAAATAATTTGATTTAAAAACTAGAGGCATGTAGTCTACTCGGTGCCATAACTGATATTAATGTTTTGAAAGTCAAGTAGCAATATAGGCCAGTCTTTATATTTTCAGAGAATATCAAGATATTCAGTGTTCGGAATGTCACGTTCTCCTCCACAAATAAAATTATACTATACCGTTAAATCAAAAAGTTAGAAATCGCATTTACTTACCCTGAATATATAGGGTGCTGTTCGCTTGTCCGTGGATTTAAGAGCAATAAAAGCAATACTGTCAAACAATGAGGTGTGACTCAAAACACAAGGTCCAAAAATGGCATTTTCTGGAATGTCACAAGTTGTATAGACGCTGGTGAATATATCCGTCAAGCACTGTTGAACAGCTTTGGCGCTCCCATCGCACCCCAGTTTTTCGGAACTGGATTCCTCCATAATCTGATGGTAAAGATCAAACGAAGCAATTGAGATTTCCATATAAAGGAAAAATATTAGTGACTCCTTACTGACTAGCTATTCATGAATGTTCAACGAGTTTCATCAAAAGGAAAGCGAACACACTAGTTGGAATAAATTTTGTTCTACTTAAATCCCGTGGTGGATTTTCACAAAGGAAAAAAATCACTCTACTTTACGTCAGATAGAAGGCTATTAGAATATGTTGTAATAAGTATTATTTTCGATTTTATTGAATCACCATCATTACTACCGCGCAATAATTACATTGCTCTTAAGTATGTTAATTCCAATCAAGACAAAACGTTATAGGGTACTTGCTGCAAAATCATGGCTGTTTGATTCAGTGATAACAAATTAGCAAGGAATGGTATCTTCTATAGTATTTAAACATGTATAGACGTGTAAAATCGACTGCGTGCTATGAAAGGACATATTTCATGGGTATTAACTGGACAGTCAATGTCACTGTCCAATGTCATTGTTTTATGTCAGCTACGTTTTAGCATCACTCAGCTACGAAGAACAAAAAGTTTCTGGTTTTCGTAATGTGCTTTATCAGATTCCAGATGGCTACATAAAACAAACTCGTTTTACTAAATACGGTGTCCTTACTTTTAAAGTTATTTTTTTTCTTACTTGAGGTCAGTGCATGTTTAGTCAAAAATTAAGTGATGTGATTCTGCCATAAATTAGTCGCAAGTTAAACTTTGCAGTTGGCTTTAATTTCGTAGTGCTGTTAGACCACAGATTCGGTGGCTAATTTAAACCATTCACCTATATGGGCTTGAGTTGCAACCACATTCCATTATATGGCCTTTAAATAATGTGTTATGCATATTTCTTTAAAATGCTTGGCAGTATGTTTAAGTATTACATACCCACAAACAAACACACTCATGTCGGACTATGAAAAGACAGTAGAAAACTGCATTGTGCAGACTTCTCTGCTATCCCGACCGAAACGTAAATGTTTAAGTATGCAACGTCTTTCAGAAAAGTAATCTCATCTCCCCAGCAGGGCCCCCTCATTGTGTAAAGGTCACACTCACACTTGGGAAAGCAACACAAAAGCCTCAATGAATATGCATTTCAATTAATGCTGATAAAATAGTCTGAATTCAACGAACGTTCAAAACTGGCAAAGTGAGACATGTTATCTTTAATTTCATTATGCCATCACACTGACGTTAAGATTTGGTTCAATTCCAGGTATAATTTTAATATAGTTCTTGACGATGCGCATTTCCTCTTATCAATACTATTTTTCCCCCGATTCTGTTCTCCCGCATCACCGTTGCATATACGCGAACTTCTAATGATTGCAATAAAAGAGGAAGCACTTACCTTATTTTTTGAAAAATATAATCCACCACGATCAATTGTTTCTGTGTGTAAACTGGCTGCAAAACGAGACTATTATTTTCAGCTCTTCAGTCTAGTCAGTACATGTCCCTGTCATCTGAAAGTGACAGTGTTCACAAGCTCCCCTGTGTTTCTCTCGCTGATATAACCGTGCAGATGGGCCCGATGCACTGGCTGAATTGCACACAGACACACACTTTTTGTTTGCTGCCCATAATCTGCCCAATGAGGCGTGTCACTTTTCGTCTCCTCCCTTTAACTCTTAAACGACCGGCATTTGTTTTGCGAAATTGACCTACACGTTGCGGAATATCACTATCTGACGTTACGTTGTATTTTTCCAAAGGTTAAGCGACTCTTGGTCTTACAGTGAAATTTAGATAACATCTATGATGTGGCAGGCGTGTGAGAAATTGCAATGGTAAGTGTGTTTTTTCCCCTTTTTATCTATGTAGGCTATGTAATGACATGTAATTGTTGTAATTGCTGTTTGTTGTTAATTTTTACCACTCGATTTTGATATAGTCCTAAATGACATGTTAGTATGTCCGTGATATTACCAAAATTCATATGACAATTGCTTATACTAAAGTTAGTCGTCTTAAAAAAGTTTTTCAGGATGCTTTAATTTTTCATTCACGCTATATTTTAACATTTTATAAAGGAGTTTTGAATAGAAACTATTATTTTCTAAATTAAAACCCAATTCAATTTTATTTAGGAGGCGTGAAATAAACCACCCTCAATAATAAATTTACGCGTTTTACTTAAAATTTTAGTGTTTGTAAACTTAATCAGTGCCGGTGAAAACTCGAGGGTGAGTAAAAGTAAAAGTGCATTTCACTCGGAATAAATAGACGAATGCACGAGAAAGGCTAATTAATTAGTCAGATTTTTACATTATTGTGCGTTGTAATAAAACTTGAGACATTGTGTAATGTATCGAAGCAATTATCTGTCAACATTGAAAACATGATTGGATTACTATATATTTGGTGAATGTTTGTTTGTTGGTGTATACGAGAGTCTGTATTTCTCTGTGTAAGACCGTGTGTGTGTGTCTGTGTGTGTGTCCGACAGATGACATGACAGGTCATAAACATCAGCAGGCAGTTAGCCTTCGGAGGCCTCGGACCTCGGTAATTAAAAAGTGCTCATTAATCCCATCAGAATCGGTCTGGGTGTGTAACCCTTAACAGAGTACCTACAGTCCTGTCCAAGCCAATTTCTAAGCTGGAGGGCTCTCTGACTCAATTATTGTTAATGGAACTATGTTACTCTTTTTAGTATTATATATATATATTTGAAAATCACTGATTAGAAACAAACATGCAAAAATGTCGATGGCTATATGTATATTTTGTTTAAATATGTTTTTTTTTTTTTTTTTTTAGCAAGCAGAATTATGCATAAAACAACATTAGAGGTATATAGACAAGGAATTTTGTCTGTTTTTTGTGATGAAAGAATACATTTGGAAAACATACGTGTAAAGTACATATTGATTTTTCTTCTTATTATAATTATTATTATTAGATTATTATTGTTGTTATTGTTATTCTAGTTTAATAATAGAGTTTTATTATATGAAAAAGGGATTTCAAATCAATAGTAAATTTGGTTCTTCATTTTTCAAAAGCCGTTCAAGATTTTTAGTGTATGATATCATGCATTAGACTGTTAGTGTTGCACATTTATATAACCACTGCTAGTTTGGCTTGAACATTTTAAGTTTGCTGTGGTGTGATTTTGGTAAAGGACATATTATAGCATTGATTATTTTTTATTAAGTTGTTTAATAAAACGTAAATATAACTAAAAGTTTTTTTAACTTGTTGACTTAATCAGCAGTTCAGCTGAATTTAAACTGTTAATTCAAATGCCTCAGCAGTGATATAAGCAGAGGTTTTGTGTTTTTTAATTCACTTTACCTATACAATTGGCTATCCTAACCAGGGTTGTATTTATATATATATACTAAATATATACTCAATATATATACATATTTATACTAAATATATAGATTGCATCTTCAATTGCAATTGTAATCAAGGTCGTCAATTGTTTATTCACGTTACATTTTCCAGAGCAGACAAAAGATACTTGTAGAACTGACTGATGTTTTTAAAAATCCTACACATATCCAGACAAGTATTGAGTATTTCAGGTTCAATAATCAAAGAATTGCCATTTGCCTTAATCTGGTACAACCTAGTGGATCAGACTTCACATTTATATTTTATGTGTGGGTGTCTTTTATGTGTGTCTTTATGTGAACAGCCACAGGTTGACACAGAGAAAAAAGATTGTGTCCTAACAAAAGGCCAAGTGCTGGTTCTTTGTACATATACAGAGCAAATGTAAGAACACTGAGGTACAATACACTTATTGACTTACTATATGAGATGATTTACTACTGCAGTTACACGTATACACACAGACAGACAGACAGACAGACAGACAGACAGACACACATACATATATATATATATATATATATATATATATATATAAACTGAAGTTGTACAGTTTTATCTATTTTAATGTTATTTCCTATAAAAGTACAAATACTTCAAGGTTATATACAGAAACTGATTAAAAAGTGTTCGAGTGTTCGGGAATACCAATTGTTCTGCTAAGAAAAAACACTAAATAATAGCACTGTTAAGATTTAAATATTTTTATCTGTTTAAAAAAATCTCTAGTCTATATAACATACTTATTTATTCTCTTAAATATATAATTTATGTACTGTATGTATTTTTTGATGTGGTCTTTCTGAACATGAGTCAGTCCTGCAAACCACCACCAGAGTTTCAAAACCCTTTCCATTACGACCTCTCTTGTATTTTCACGAGTATTAGTCTATTTATGTCTGCATTATTTAAAATTAGTGAACAGTGAACATATTCTACTGATCGACACATTTTAATTTAAAGTCAACTGTGAACTGTTTTCAGGTTCTTCATGTATGGTGGTTACTTTCATGGTGTAATTGAGAAATACGTCAGAATGTGTTGTAATTAATTCATTTCAGGAATTTCACAGCATACAGTAACAAAAGATTTGATAGTGAAAAGGCAAACGCCACAGGGAACGATGCAAATATTAATATAGACTCTCAGTATCTGCTTACACTGCATGTAGAACTGTTACTTTTTACTGAGGCACATAACTTAATTTTAGTTTTACACAGAAGAATTAATTATGATAGCTAAGTAAGGCATGTTATTTATTTATTTTGGAATTATTGCTGTAACAGTTAGAATATATTTACGACGAGGCTCCTCCACAGTGTGCAATGTAAAACGGCTGTTCGGTATTTCTTTACATTAATCTAACTTTGAAATTGACAATGGGCATTTCCCAGTCTTTCTCACAATAATACATGTCTCAGCATTTTATTTCATAACAAAATTCACACAAGGCCACGGGTAAGTTATTTTCTCTGTTTGATATTGAAAAAAATAAAATTATTATTTTTTTAAATCTGGAGTCATATATATAATGGTCTTTCACAGTTACATGTCATGTGTGCTCCGGTCTTCTCCTGCTCCTCAGCACATTTTTGCATTCCATCACATTACAGGAACACAAACACTAATACACAAACATGAGTGTCATGTATGTAGCCCTCGAGGCTGAAATCATCCAAATTAATTCTTTGTAAGAGAGCCTGCCTAGATGGGAGTAGCGTGTTTGAGAAAATGATCAGTAAATAAATAAAAGTAAGCACCCGGCCCCCACTTGTAGCTAGCTTACAGATAACGATGAAACCTGGCTATACCTTTAAGGACACATTTAGCAACATGCTTAAATCTCATTTCTGGCTCGTGCAGACGCTCGAAGCTGCACTTTGCTTGTTTTTTCCAATGGAGGGCAGAAGAGGAAAGAGAGAAGTAGCCAGCGACCTCAGCAGGAAGAATGTGTTTCTGGGAGGAACCCACTGGCCACCTCACGCCCTGCCCCTTCTCGTGCAATTGGTCTCTCCGCTTGTTCTGTCATGACCCTGTTTATGTTGCATTCTTGTGTTCTGCTTTAAAGCTCCTCTCCTGAGCTGATTCCTTCTCATTCACATGTTGCACTGTCGGGACGCAGCTTGCGCTGCACTTTATTAACACTTGCCTAAGGTTATTGTCAGGGAAAATTGTGAGCAAAGGATTTTGAAAATACATTACAAATCTAAACAACCTATTACTTTTGCGTCTCATCATAAATCACTTGTCCATCTCCCTTAAATTGACTCTGGGCTTTAAAATTAAAGTTTAAAGCATCAGACAAAATAATTGTAATTTTTTAAGAGGACAAACATAGGTTCCCTTTAAATGATATTCCTGTAGGGGAAAAAATTAGAAAATGAATTCATAATGAGGCACTTTAATATGGGTTCAGTGATTATGTGACTGGAAGCCACAGCCAGGAAAAAGTCTGTGTGGCATATGGCATTTCAACAGCCATATGTGCCATTTTTACAAGAGCTAGCACCATGGCACATGTTGGTGAGATGTTATAACCTCTAAAAAAGAAACACACACAGCAAGTTTAGTAGAAAAAAGATACTTTCACTATTATTGCACTTGTGTCCTTCTACACAAGTCTCATTGTGTATCTCTCACAAATATGGGAATTCCAGACCAAATATTTTGGTGTGGACTATGCAGATTACATTCCTCAGCAAGGATGCTGTCTTTCGGTCTGCTATGATGGCAGCAGGGCTCTGTTTCATTTCCTGGTTCACAAGAGGAAGTTCGCATCAATGCTCCTGAAATCCACCTAGCAGTCAAATGGGGGTGTTAAGCTTTTCGCAACCTGCACCCCAAGAGTTCTGACCTCCCTCTAGTTAAAATTACCAGCTGAAGAAAATATGTTCAATTTGTTTGGGTTTTATTAGTAGTATTAATACAATTAGCATTAATGGACTTTTTTATTTGGAAAAAATTGTACATTTATGAGAACTGCAGTTATTTGTTTTTATAAAAAAAAAATGTAATTTAATTTTTTTTTTGTTGTTTCTGCCAGTATTTGGCATTGCACACATTGAGGCTAAATGTAAATGAGTATTTTATATTATTCACCATACACTTCTGCATCAAGGAAAGACATCTGTACTGAAAGGCCATTATTGTTTCTGCTAGCATTACCACTGAAGGTTAGCTGGGCGGTCCATCAAGCCAGCATCTCTCTGGCATCGTTCCACAGAGGGAGCTCCAGAGCAGGACAGACCGCGGGGTCGCCTTCCGCCGACAGAGTCTCTCGTGATCCGCTGCTGAGCTTGAGCCTCCGCGACAACACTTAACGTTCCAGGTCTCCAGGCCCCCGGGGCATCTGCTTGCCTTGTCAACGAAGAAGAGGAGCCACGTCTGGCAGGACTGGGGCCTGGCGAGGCGGGAGCTTCTCTCGTGGGCCCGGCTGTCTCCAGCTGACAGGTGGATGGAGCCTGAGAGCAGCGGGCGCGTGGGGCTGGCTCGTTTCGCACACTCTGATGAACTGCCCGCTCTTCTATCAGCCGCGGTGCCGTTAATGATTAATGCGATTACTCTTGCCGTATTATGGCTCGAGAGCGAGATGCCATGTTGGTACAGCTCGATGTGCAATGTTGAAGGTCCTCGAAGGCTCTTGTCTCTCTGGAAGATTTAAGAAGGACACCCAGTTGGGTTAATGTTTGGACTTAAACATTCAACAAAATGAATAGAAATCAGCAAATGTCTGCCAGTTGTCTAATAGGGGAGTGCATTTTTCAAGCAACAGTTTAAGTCTTATTTCTTGGCCAATATGTTGTAAATTACGTAGCACAGCTGTTTCAGTTACGCAGAAGATAAAATGTTTATGCATTTATGATTATACACATGTAGTACATGTATGGGGATTATGTGCCATGCTTCCAAATTTGCTATAGGATGCTGAGATATAGAGATATTGCTTCACTTTTTTGTGTGCAATTTTGAAAATGGTCACTGGCATGTGAATTAGGTAGGAAATTATTTAAAAGAAGAAATGAATAAGGATTCTTATTATGACTTGTTGAATTTATGTTTTTCAAGCACCTAATCATTGAGATAATACTCAATTCTCTCACCTGTATTGAGTTCAGCTAGTCAGTAGGGGATGAACACATCAGCGTGATACACAGTGAAGGCTGATGTGCGTTTGGATGTAAACAACATGAATAGGATTTGTCACACATCATGCAAATTTTACCATTCCTTTTATTTGAGGAAAAAAGCAATTTGGAAGGCAAGAGAAATATAATACATTTTAAGTGTATTTCTTTTGAAACCACGGATAAATGTTAATAATCTTTAAAACATTTGTTTGTTTTTTTACAAATATTATGCATCTAAATACATTTCATAACAACATTTATATATTCTTTATGTTGTTTTCTCATTTTATAAAATGCAATCGCATTTCTGTGACCTTCCCAGTTTCTTTTTTTAATTTAAAAAAAAAAAAAAAAACAGTTTATTGATATGTATCTTAATATTTTAAATCTGGCTAAAACATCTTCATGTATCCTTTAAAGCTGATGTCCCATTAAAGACTAACAAGAGTATTTATTTTTGAATGCAAATTCATTTCTGCATCCTTTTTTAGTCAGCTAATTATATTGAGAACAGTGATAGTCTGAATGCACAGCTATAGTGAAAATGCATATGATTAGTTTTTATTTTAACATCGATGTTTTTGTTTGAATTGCGGATGTGGTTCTGCCAGAAGCGCTTGCATGTCTTGATGCTTGAGGCACCACAAAAAACTAAACTGAAATATTAAAACAAAATTAAACATAAAGACAACAGTCACCCACCAGAATTGTGATATAAAGACAGAAAGTTCACATATTATTAGATTCACAATTGCTAATACCTAAGTGTATGATTTTAATTACTTCATGAAAAATGTAGAGGTCTGTAAAAGAAAAATTTTAAAACATACCATCATGAAGTCCGCTAATCAAGGGTGGGGGGGTTGTTGTAATGGATCTCAGAATGGATTTTAGCAACAACATCAATCTATTAATATGATACATGTGGATGAACACTGACTCATCTTCCCTGGGAAAAGTTGCGAGAAGCACATTACACAGTACAAACAGTACAAAGAAAACAGTGTTAAGCGTTAAGACAGTGTTAAGACCCTCAGCAATATGGCCTCTTCTTTTTCTGAAATAAAATCGCTTTGTCCTCTATCAGTTTCTGTGGAATTATATAAGGGACCATCTATAAAGAGTGCCTGACAACAAATGAACATTACACACAATTTCTGTTAGGTCTGACTGTCCCCAGTCTAATCAAAATCCATAATTTTAGTAATATTACATGTCACATTGGCAATAGTGACAAACAGTACATTTATCAAACAATTGCTAAATCCATGTGTGGATATGGCATCGTAACCAGTGAAGGAATGTAGTCCCAAGGAAAGAGTGTATTTCAAAACTTGGATGGTCTTCTGAATGGATCATTATCAGCAGTGTTGGGGAGCAACTAGTTACATGTAATACTGTTACATAATTAACTTACAAAATAAATACAATTGTAATCCGGGAAAAATGTAATTAAATTGCAGTTATTAATTAAAAATGTGGGTTACATCCAAATCTATTATTTTCTGTAAAAAGCTTTGCCTTCTTTTGCTTTCTTTTGACGTATTTCCAGACAACACGTATCATCAAAGCTTCTCGGATGTTTCAGCTTTATTGCCCAGTTTACAACATTTTTTCGAAAAAGTAATCAAATGTAATAAGTTGCATTACTTTGATAAAGTAATCAAAATAATTACAGAACTTATTACACTTTTAACAGGGTAACTAGTAATCTGTAATCTTGTACATTTAAAAAGTATTTTTCTTAGTACTTTATATTGTAAGTTGAATCAGTTATAGTGAAGCAGACCATTTTGTGAAGTACTACATAAACTCTGAAATCCTTTCAAATGATCAAGCCACCTTGCATATTTGAAAGGTGTTTTATTAGGATTAGATTGCTGTCAGTGACATTCAAGATCTGTTACCACTTGTTAGGCTGTTAATCACAACCTGGAAGGTATTTCGTTTCAACCTCTTAGAAATTATTTGCTAACAGCTTAGAGTGTCTGCATTGCTCAACCTGATTAAAGATAATATCCTTTGTTTTAACAAAGAATACTGAAGTACTGAATCACTCTATTCTTTAATCATATTCCCTCAAAATTTCACTGACCCGATCTTAATTAATTGTCTATTTTTTAACATAACTTTCAGAAGCATCCTCACACACCAGTTTAAGTTTAAAAATGTGGCCTCGATCATGATCTTATGGTGTAAACATCTGGACTAGAAATGAGACTCGTGTTGCCAGGCTCACCGGAAGTGATGCCAGGTTCAGTCTTTATAACTGATCCCATACATTTGGCTTTGAGGGAGCCTTGGTTTGACAAAAAAAAAAAAATAAATCAAAGAACGGTGGGTGAGATGAGAAATGGTCTCAAGCACCAAATGTTCAATTTCCAAATCAAGCACGTACTGTTGCAAGTGTTTGCCAGTGGACTGTGTTTAGCATAGCTTGGATAAACTTGTAACATGTTGGTTCTTTAACTTCTCATCACAAGTGAATTTAATATGGCCTGAATGCTGTGCTCTACACCTCTCCTTCCCGGAAAATATTGCTTAGATTGCCTAATAGTGTGCTGCTGTCACGAACGCACACCTTTATCCCTTAAATGCATGTCAGCTTCACTCATTACTGTCAAAGCCTTTTAATATTGAAAGAACAACCATTGTTCTGAGATGATGAGACTATTCCCTAAAGACAGTGGGAGCACTCAGATCAGAGACTGTCCAGGACAGTGCCCAGTGTCTATCTGTATCTCTGCAGCTTGCTTTAGAAGACACATTATTGGAAATCATGTCATCCTGGATCAAAAAAAAAATGGAAAAGTGTTGCTTTAATAGTGCCTGGAAAATGAAACATGATTTTAAAGCTAACAGGGTTGAATTAGCAGGCAGCTAACCCACGGCAAAGAAGTAAGCTAACTTTTCCTGAGCTTTTAACAATGAGTCAGGGCCAAATGACAAATAAAATTATAGCAGAGATATTTGTGCCTTTAAATAAATTACTTGTGTTTTTAAGTACTCTCTTCTGGGGGTACACTCACCAATTTGAGTGTAGTCTTATTGTCGTTGTTCATGTGGCTTAACAAGAAATTGAAACTCCCTCCATAATGGTTCCAGCCAAATGTCTGAGCTCAAATACTGTGTGAACAGAGGAATTAAGGAGTCCTTATTTGTTCCATTTATTTCTAAGTCACCAGAACTTCACATTATAAAAACAAAAAGGCAGTATTCTAATTTGTAATGCAGTGAAAAATGCTCATCTAAATCCTCCCCATGCATTTTCCTCTGAAAGGCTTCGCAGATTATAATTTTTGCAGAGAACATAAAGTATATTGTGTTGCTGCACAAATTATTTTGCTTTATCAAATAGCTAGTCATTAGTAAATGCTTTATACATATAAATATTCATCCGTCCATCTTTCAACCCCTTATCAAGGTCACTGAGAGCCTGGAGCCTACCCCAGGAAGCAGGGAGCACATGACAGGGGACACCCTAAACAGGAAGTCAATCCATTGCAGGGCATACACACAGTCACATGATATGGGCAGTTTAGAGTCACCAGTCCACTTAATCCTGTATGTTTGTGGACTAGGGAAGGAAACTGAAGCACCTGACGGAAGCCAGCAGAAAAACACAGAGTGTGAGACAACAGTACTATCATTCCTCTCAATATTCTGAGTTAATATTTAGAAAAAAATGTTGGTAACACTTTACCACAACATCAGTGATGCATTATAGATACCTTCGTAATGCATTATAACAGTTGGCATAAGAATTAATAATGCATTACAGCATTCTCCATTGACAGTCATAAGGCAATATAATATTGTGATACTTTATAAGCTCCAGTGAAGCTCTCATCTGTAATGCATTGTACAGTATATACCTTGATGATGCATTATGATATTCAATATAAGAAATAAGGATGCTTTGTACTGCATTATGAAGGTATCTATAGTGTGTTATAGATTATAGTTTTATAAAGCATTCATAATGCATTATAAACATAGGTATAATGTGTCATGCCTTTTTATGAATATTTATAATATACAGTGGTACCTCGGTTCTCGAACTCACTAGAACTCGAATTTCTTGAAAGTCGAACAAACCAGTTTGACCTAG
>JAODJU010000119.1:12873902-12893451 GCA_026776725.1 Gnathonemus echidnorhynchus
ACGTAACTAAAGTTGACTGTACCGGTGTTCTGTCGAGTTGAGCTACTTTGTCGAGGTAAGCTATGGTTAGGGCTATCAAATAGCACTACATTAGCTTACCTCGACAAAGTAGCTCAACTCGACAGAACACCGGCCTCAGAAGGACAGTGGTAAGTAATTCAACTTATAAAGACGTCAGCTTGCATTAGTAGATGAAACACTTAAACGAATAAATAAAAGTTGTAAAATAACACATTTTCAACAGGCTAGACTTCTGCTGCAGCTACTTACATTTACCAACAGGTCACTCAATGAGAATGAATGACGCAACCGACTGGCTGCTTCTAGCGACAAAGTGGTTAAAATCGTACGGTCCACATTAGGGGTGTCTGAAATCGTTTTACATAACCTCACTTTGTAGGAAAAGTTTATCTATTTTTTTAACAACAAAAGAAAAATGTTAAGACCCCCTCCCCCCCAAACTGCTATTTTTGTCTCTTTGGGGGGGGGGTCTGGGTCTTGATCGGGGGGTACAGTACCCCCCGTCATTCGAACCATTCATAACGTCATGTTCTATCTCGTTTGTACTTGTTTTAAGCGTTTTTGAGGCATTTTGCAGTTAGGTTTGAACTCCAAGCGAGCATATGCAAGTGGCTAATGCTTAAAATGCCACACAGTTTTCTCCCTTTGGCAACAGCGTCACTTGCACTTTGCTGCGATCCCAGCCCCTCGGGTATCACAGGTTGCAGCGATGTGCAAACACCGACTACCAAATTATCCATTGATTTTTTTTTCATATTAATCGCGTTATCTCGCACAATTGCGTGCGTTTTGTTTAGTGGGATTTTGCACTAAACGCTACTTCCACCTCTCAAAACTTACAAAGATTGCAAATAGCTGCGCTACTAGTTGCTGTTAAAAGCGTAAAATACCAGCAGATCTTCACCGTCTTATCTGACGTTCTCACGCTCCTTGTACTACAAAGGGTATGCGCATGACGTCACAGCATGCGAAAGTCACTTCGCTCACACCCACTGAGTAGCAAGAAACCCTTAGCCTTCAGCTTCAATGCTGCAAAATACACATCTAAAATGGGAAAGAGCTGTCGTGCGATTTATTGTACAAATAGATTTAACACAAAATAGGAGGTAGCTTTTTAGAGACTGCCAAAAATGGCCGATACCCTATCCAGGAGGTTTAGATCGACGCCGACAAGACAAGTGTTTAGATTTTAGAAGATGGATGAATGTATGAATAGATGGATGGATGGATAGATATATAAATATTGCAAACATTCCCAAAAGTAGTTATAACTATATAGTCAACAAATTAGACAAGGAACCAAAGAATTAAAATTTTCAAGCTGTTTAGAAGTTTTTACTGACATTATTACTTGGTTATTGACTGAAACAAAAGTTGAGGTTATTTAATATCTAATTCTTTACACTGTTATCACCCAAGTGTCTTTTACAATTAGCGTTGTTGTTTCAATTGTCACTTTTAATTAACACTATTAGTCATCTGTGTGTAGCAAATTAGCTAAATGAAACGTATTTGCAGTCTTCTGCATATTCAAATATATTCCCATAATCCATTATTTAAATGTAAACCGTTCAAGCTAACTACACTGTTGCCCTAGGAAATACACAGCTTAATATAAATGGTAAGTGGTTCACCAAGACAATAACATTAGTCTTGCTCTTTAATTTAAATTTTGTTATTTTCTGAACTACTGAAGTATTTCTCCTATGAATATACATATATATTTTGGTTTTCACATTCATTTAGATTTCTTGTTAATAACCTTCATGGGTATAATCTTAACATGATATTTGATATGGTCATGGAACAAACTTGTCATGTGACACAGTGACACTTTCATTTTATTTTTTCTTGCTGACTTTTTGTTCTTGTTTTTCTATAACTATAAGATACAAAATCATTTGATCACATCTTCTGATTGTTATGCTTATTTTATACAATAGCTTATAGATAATTAACATAAATTATTTGCTTTAATGCTCTGATATAGATGGGGGGGCATGGCCTAATCATTCATTCATTTTATGTATTTTTGTGCATGTATGTTCTTTTTGAAGTATATAATTAATATAAAATGAAAGGCACCTATTGAGTGTCTACCTAGTGCTTGCACAATATCAAAGGACATGAAACAACTTCAATGACTAAGACACGCATCAATATAAACATTGGCGGGAATTTCCTGAAAGCGCAATCAGCAGGATGTGAGTACTGTATATCATGTGAATCATAAAGCCACCCAGTGAAGCACGTTAATCTGACATCACTTCTCAGGAAATGTATAAATGCAAATTTACATTTTTATTCAATGAAATATAGAATGAAAATAAAACCTGATAACAATTGTTTTCTGAGACCATTGTCCTACCAGATCAACCCAGTGGCATTTGTAGACTGACTCACTTGACAAACAATTGTGTTCGAATGTTTTTTCCTACTTAGTCTCAGTGAGCTCTCTGTATCACCAATGCCCATGACAGAACCTATTTCAAGTGATGTCAGTCAAATTCACTTTATTTGTATGTAATAGTTTGTTTCCACATGCAAGTTGAAAGTAAAAAATGCTTAACAGTACATTTTCTAGGGGAATAAAATTATTCCCTGATGCCCTAGAAACATGGAAATCAAGTGTTAGTACTGGAAAATAATATCAAAATATGTACAGATGCAGCCCTACATATACAATAGTAAAGAACATGTGAATGTCTTAATAATGATAAGGGTCAAGTGATCTGACTGGTGGAAACAAAACACTAAGTGCTAAGTTTCATGCACATGTCTGTTAGTTGGCAGAATGATATTGAAGCATCGGGATCTTGCTTTTGGCAATATATTTTGATGGGAGGTGAAAAAAAGCAAAAAGAATGCTTAACAATTTCACTTTTAAATAGCATGAATGGTATAGAGGTACAAATAACCATGTGCAAGGGAACTGTAAGCAAGCCCTAGTCGGTGCTAATTTGTAGCGCAGCACTGCTAATACTCGTAATTTCATGTGATGTTTGGGTGATAGCACTGAACACTTGGCTCAGTCAAAAGTTCTTGACCTTAATCGGGATGCACAGTGTCACAAGTGGTGCTCAGAAAAGCGGAAAGACAGAGACACTTTTACACTCTCTACAGAGAAGATATTCAGAACTTTCACAAAAGCCATTTCAGTGCTATGGTATTTGTATATATCATAGTTGGGTGGCTACTAAGCAACATGTTTCTCAAAAACTTTGGAAAGATTGAGGCAGGCCTGTTGCTGCCCAAAATGAAAGGGGGGCTTTTAGAGTAGGGGTTTGATTAAGGGGATTTCAAGAGATTCAGAAACATGTAACATATACGTAAACAGAAGAATTATTTTGATTTCCTTGTCTTTTTGAGGCAGCAACATGTTTTAAAAAGTCACTACTATGATTTATACATCATCCATTTCCTTTACAAAGTCCCCACACTCCTTAAGATCTTACAGTGAATCACTTTAATAAATTGGATGGATGGATGGATGGATGGATGGAGGGCAACTGGGAAAACCTCACTGGTCTACCTACCCACCTGCCAGACATAGGTCTATATCTTGCTTCTGACAATATGATTAGTGTAAACATTGTGCTATTATTTTATGGCAGTGTTGATTAAATACCTAAAGCTGCCATTTGGCGCAAAATCAAAATCTTGAATACATTAAATTGCTCAAATGTGCTTCAAAGCTGTGAATTGCAAATACTATAGAAAACCATTTAGGCATGCACGGGCTCTATGTTGAAGAACACAACTGGAGTCCTGAAGAATCATTTTTAAAGTAATTTTCCTGTGATCTATTTCAAGATATAATATGACTGTCCATTTCAGACTTATTTGCTGTAATAGACATACAACCAACATAATAGCATCGATATGATTATAGACATCGTTCTGATTCCTTGTGGTATGAGTTTGGTTTGCAGTTTGTTTAATGGTGTTTTTATTTTTTGTTTACACTTTGAGAAAAATTTACATTTCTGGGAGTACGTAAGATGTATGTTTTTTTTTTTTTTTTGCTTATGTGTTTCCAAAGTTTATGGAAAGTATTTAAAACATGCTAGGGACATTTAAAAAAAACTGTCCGGTTTTAAGTTTCTCTTCCATGCTATAAGCTGTAATAAGTAGTATATGTAATTTTTGTTGAGGAAAAGATCGAGCCTTTATGCGTGTCCCAGGAAATCTGCAGCAACACTCCCCGCAGCTGCACATCTGTTTGCCGTTGGGCCAATCGCGTTACGCAAAGGGTTTGAAGTCCACGCTACGAGGAAAGAGCAGCTAGCTAAGCTAAGCTAAGAGCGCCGCATCTGTGCCCCGCTACCGGACGCTGACTTTACGCAAACACTGTCGGTGAAGTAACTGCTGCGCTGACGCCAAGTCTTTATTTCAAAACCGCTCCGAAATTACTTTTTTTTAGTTGTCGGTACAACATTGAAATGTACGAAACCGGGACGTAGGCGGTCCGTCCCAAGACGCTCCTTGTACTTTTGCAGCTTTTAAAGGCCTCGGGTCGTGTTTTTTTTTCGTATTGTTTCGTTAATTGAATTACGCGCTGCTGCTGTTGCAGCTACGCGGATCCGAAAGTGGACGTTAACGACCGTCATGGACGGGAAAGAAAAAAGCACAGAGAGTGGTTTTATTTCAGCGACTGCAGTGTTACTGCTTCTAATCTCAGTATGTGGCTCGGTGTGTAGCGCTGAGGAGGCGTCCTGTAGCGGCGTTTTTGATCTCTACTTCGTGTTAGATAGGTGAGTATACAGTGTGTCTTCGCCATATCGAAATGGGTGTAGCGCGCTATCAGTATGTTATTTTCATCTGTGTGTTATCAACCACACGACTGCGAGAAGGTCCAGATAGCACAGTGAGCTGATTTATCCGACAATTGTTGTTAATTCACCTATATGTATTCATAAATATCATGCAGAAAAGAAATATGCTAATTAATAATATACATTTTGAGACTGGCTAAAACAACATGTTTTATTTAAAATTGCTTGAAACACATTTATATTTGTTATGGCCTTTATCGATGCATACTCGATGTCAGTGATGTTTTTGAACCTATTATGTTTCTGTGTAATAAGTCTGGGGTAACGTTATTAATGTCCATCTTCCTCGCGACTTTACAGACCATAATTATTTAATATCACGTAGAGATTTTTTTTGTTGTTGTTGTTGTTTTTAATATTAAAAACCGGCTAAAATAACTTTGATCTTACAATTGAGCTTTTTTAGTCTTTGACTTTGCCCCCTTTGTTCTTGTTCAACTGTATATTGTGGAATGCCAAAGTGTTTGAATGCAGTTGGGTGTTACGATAAAAAAAATAGTTAAATTGTTGCCACCAGTTAAAAAATGTTTATTGAATTGTTGAATAGTATTTGTCCCAGGAAGTATAGTGACTGGTCACATTACTCAGTCTGCATAAACAAGTATTGCGACTGCTCCGTACTATTGTAACCATGACTACTTGGAGTACATTTTGATTGATGGCTGAGAAATGCTAGGCAGTTATATGCGGTGGCAACTTACAGTTATGCATGGGAGGTGCCAAATCTTCTGCCTGCTATAGAGAACATGTCAGACGGACTGAGTTCCTGCATGCGCTTTGATGTCACCTCTCGATACTCACAAATCAGGTCTTGATTTTCCTTTCATGACCAGAAGGGGAGAGAGAATGAGAACAGAAGAAATATTGTCTAGTTAGTACACTTTTATGTTCTCTGCATATACATTGAGCCATAATTATTAATTTAATTAAGTACTTACTGTAGTCATTACCTGAAGGTCATATTGTACACACAATGTAGGCCTGCAGTAACTAATTCAGTTTTGAGTATGCCAAATCTATTGTTAGCCCTCAGTGGGGACATTCCAGTGTTATCTTCGCTCCTGTCATTTTTAGTCTGTCATCGGTCTTGCCAATTATAATATGATGATTTACTTCTTGTGACCGGAAACATCCTGTCATTGAATATATTTATCTTTTCTCACGAAAACTATTGCATCAATACAAATGCTACAGATAGGGAAGTATCTGTTAAGAGCATGGATTGGCAAGGTGAAGGTTGTCCTGGAGGGGTAGTGCCATAATAACCTTGTGGTTAGCTGAAACCTGAATTGATCCCAGAAAGCAAAACATTTGTCAAAACTGCAAGTTGCTTTGGATGAAAGCACCAGCAATGTGCGGCATTATAAAAATTGATATGCTGTATTTTAAGGGGATTTTTACTAACAGACCTAAAAAGTGTTTAGTGTTTTGTTTATTCGTATTTCCCTTACTTTGCTATTGAATTATGCACGACATTTTTCAAGTAACATTGTCATTGTTGATTAACCATCTCTCAGAAAGTGGTTGCCAAACAGTGTGAAATATTACCTGCAATACTCATTACTGATTTGGTTTGAATCATACTAGAGTAAACTAGTTTTTTCATCAAAAGGTGCCTGTGTGTAACTATATACAGCACTCAGTATATTTACGGGTAATAAATGCACATAATTATGGTTTTTCACCCTCCTCTTCTAGGTCTGGAAGTGTGGCACATAACTGGCATGAGATTTATGAATTTGTAGAGCAACTCACCCATAGATTTGTGAGGTAGGTATTGTTTTACAATTGTGGTGAATGAATTCATTGGACTATTTCAAATGATTCCTGACATTTACACCTGCCAAAGTAGAGGTTTCGGAAGCTAAAAGAACCCTAAAGCTGTCTACAAAGACCCATATCTCTGAAGTGTAATTGTTTAGTACAGCTATTTTAGCTCGCTTTATATGCAAAAGCAGATTTTTGGCAATCTTTAATGAAGCCAGTGAAACTTAAAGTGGGCCTGCCTACTTAATATCACTTCGGACAATAGCGTATATTAAATGAAGGAAATAAATAAAGTAGAATTAACACATTCTTCTGAGAAATGTCAAAACAGCCTCTTCATTAAAAAGTCATCTGTTTTCATATTTGTGATTGACGTTAACTTATGCAGTGTTACCTCAGTTTATGGGAATTACTGATGACGATGGCCAATTCAAAATAAAATGATTTACTGTTGAAATTAGCCAAGGGGCCAGGTGGGAGTGGGTGGCAGAGGATTAGACTTCTGGACTGTGAGGATGGCCATTTGGACTGATGGATCCAGTACCACACATATTCTAGCTATTGGTGATGGACAAGTAATGTTAGCAACAGATTTGCGAAGCCAAATACTGAATAATCAGGTTCTCGGCTCAGCTCTACACCCTTTCATTTCAAAAGGGTTGATTGTGCCACCATTGTTAATCAGTTCTGTTGTTGGGAGTCTCTTTGTATTCTGTTCTCTCAGCTGTCAGACTAAGAATCCATGAAGCAATGAACTATGTGGTTGATTTGTCACCTGCAAGCACATTTTCTGATTAAGTGTGTTCTGGCAGGATGTCCTTGCTACAAACTTAAATTCTTAATGTGTGATGTAATAGTGAAGTTGCAACTGAAAAAAAATATCTGTTTGGACATTAGTGACATTCATTAAAAAGAGATGTGTAGATGCCTGGAAATCACAGAAAGTACTTTGATATAACAAAGCCTATTTAGTCCTATGCAAAACCTGCCTTTGGTACTTTGGAGTGCTAATGTTGTGGGCGAAGGTGCCATGTGTCTTGTGGGTGACGATAAATGGCACTTTTGTGATGTGAAGATAAACAGTACCTTATGCTGCAATGCAGAATGCTTGAGGTCAATCTTGCAAAGCCTGGAGGAAGAGCCCGGCTTCTGTTTATTAAAAACGTAAATTTGAAAATGGTGCCTTTGACAATATAGGTAACTATATTGATTATGAAATTACAACATTAATATGTGATTAATAGAAACATGATTATAATTAATATTAACAATAATCAGGGATAACAATGTAACAGCCACAAAGGTTGAATTGATCTACTAGACTTACACCTACTGTTTTTGTTCTTAGGGATATCGGTATTTAATTTTTTTTTCTTTTTTCAGCCCAAGGACAAGAGTGTCATTCATTGTGTTCTCCTCTAAGGCTGAAGTAATGTTGCCACTCACTGGAAACAGGTGCTAATAATAATAATAATAATAATATTTATAGCAATAAAGTACTTTACAATAATACATGTGATTTGTGCATGTTGGATATATTGGTAGCTCTGAATGATATACACTATTGTATGTAATAACAGGAACAGCTTTTGCAGTGCACACCTTACTTTTTGTTTTTTTTTTAGCTATGAAATAGAAAAAGGCCTACTGCGATTAAGTAAAGTGAAACCGTCAGGTGAAACATACATGCATGAAGGATTTCAGAAGGTGGGTCACCAGAATTTAAGTTTCACAAGTATGCTATAAACTCCTTAGATTTCATTCATAGATATGTAAAACTGGGATATATAAACCTGTCCTGTGTACAGTGCTTAATATATACTGTAATTATTAGCAATTGATTTTTGATCATGCTTTTGTATCTGATTTTTGCCAAGTTCACTGTGATTGTGCTACACTTATGTGTTGCATGCATCTCAATGTTGGTATCGTATTCCCTTTGTCATGTGACTTGTCGTGTACTCTCTGCTACTTGTGGGGAAACAACATTTTATTCCCCGCATAGGGCAGTTTTATCCATGGCCATCCTTTTTAGAAGTTCAGTTTCATTACAGTAAACTGCATTTCCTGGAATGTGCCCAGCGGAGTAACCATCTAATAGTTCAGTTTAGGATCTGGACCTAATATAACATGATGACAGGAAAAAAATGTATCTTGTGGAATTGTGCAGCAGTCAACATAGCAGTATGCAGAAGATGCTCTATAATCAAAATGTGTATCTTAATGTAAATTGCATTCTTGCTTTTTTGCCTAGGTGACAGAACAGATGAAGGATCAGAAATCAAAGTCTTCCAGCATTATTATTGGCTTAACTGATGGGAAGCTGGATGGCTTTCTCCACCAAATGACAGTGAAAGAGGTGCGATCATGTGCCAGTAAAATTTAGATCAGTGCTATAGCTGTTCAAAATGAATATTGAATGTTGTCTGTGTGTATAATATCTATAGTCTCTTAGTAAATGACTTTTTGATGCGATTTCTCTTTTGGATACCACAGGCAAATATTGCACGAGACTATGGTGCGAGAGTTTACTGTGTTGGCGTGAAGGATTTCGATGAGAATCAGGTGAGGGTCTTTCTGAAGGATCCGCTTATTTAAAAAAAATAAGCATCTTATTTAAAAGCATCTGGGTTTCTCCTGCAGTCCAAAGAGATGCAGCTGGGTGAATAGGAATCTTATAATTGTGTGTGTGTAGCAGTGTGGTGGTCATTTTAAATACTAACCTAATTTCACTGAAAAGCTGTAACTTTTGTGACATTCACATTCTTTCTGATAAATACAATTTTCATGGCAGCCAAGGATCAGAAAAAATAGAATGTGGTACTTTATATTTGATTGCTGTTTCTTTATTTATAGCTTTCTGGGTTTATATAGTATAATGAGATTAAAAGAAGGATTCCTGTGACGTTAACATCTTTAACAACCACACATCATGCTGTACCGCAAAGCTGGAAGCATGATCTTTAAGTAAGCATGCTCTGCAGCGAAGCCGTTATAGTACCGAGTGCGTGTCGTGTTGTTTTTTTTTTTTTTTTATAGTCTTTTTATGGTTTCTGTTCTGGTCACCGACATTTCAGAATAAAGCCGGGAATAAGTCTGAGGGGAAGTACGCTTGAAATTGCTGGATGACTGACTCACAAAAAGCATGCTGCTATTGTTTTTACTTCCCAATAGCTTGTAGATGTGGCTGACTCGAAAGAACAGGTTTTCCCTGTTAGAGATGGCTTTCAGGCACTCAGAGGCATTGTGAATTCGGTAAGTACCGTTATGTTTCTCCATCTGATGTGAGCTGTTTGACTGTACTTCCCAGCTCATATTTCAGTCACCAGCCATTGTTGATCTGAAAGTCCCTTAATTGTAGCTGTACACAGAGTCAAAATAGCAGCTCAGATTAAGATGTGGTTTCCCTTTTCCCATCAGTTCCATGAAAACCAAACCTGGCCTGTGTAGCTTTATTTTTTAATGCATAAGAAATGGTTACATTTACTTCCCTAAATGCGCGGGTTCCAAATCTCTCTTTTTTTCCCCCAGCGGTATATTAAGCTAAAGCTCCAATCTTTGCAGTCATCTTGTAGCACATCATAACATTGCATCACTCTTGGTGTTTTATTTCTTGTAATGAGATCTTGCCTTAAAATGACCTAACATCTTGAGTATGAACAACTAATGACTGGATAATGGATATAAAACAGAAAATGTATTGGCGTGGGGTTTGACAAGCAAGCAAGAAGTGGTATGTCAAGCACAGCCAATATATATTTTATGACACAAATGAAATTAAAAGCATGTAGCATGTAGTTTTATGATTAGCATTAAATGTTTCTGCTGATATTGTCTCGTCAGTAGGTTTTTTGCATCTTTGATTTTAGACTGTCAAATTGTGCATAAGGGGGCCTCATGCATTTAGCCATGTATCACAATTCCATGTGAACTTTCACTCAGTTTGAATATTAAAATGTAAATGGTGGTCAGATGTATGTGGGGGAAAAAACTTTTGGTTGGGCCAACATTAAGTAGTTGTTTCCAGGAAGGAATGAAGATGGAAAGAGAAGTAGCATATTTAGATGAGCCTTCTGACTGGCTTCATTCAGGCTGAAGCCATTACTCGACGCCAGCTGCTCAGAGGGTTGGCATTATCGTGACTATTTCTCATTTCCTCTGCCCTTAAAAGAGAGATCTGCAAATTGCATAGGAGATTGGGAGTAACTCAGGATCACCATTTAGGGCTGTAGGGCAGCCTCTGCAGCAGCGTTAGGGATGGAAAGATTAAGGCCCAGTGTTGTTTATACATGACTTGCCAGAGCAGTCAAAAAAAAAAAAAAATGAAACACTTTCCAGTCCTGGATGTGATCCTTTCCTTTTTCTGAACTGCTTTGAAAAGAGTTTGACATGCCCATTTTGTGTGTACCTGACGGCTATGTTTCTGTCCAACAATGACGAAGGAAAAAAAGGCCGACCTGAACAGATATGTGCGTTTTTATGAATCGGCCCTGTGGAGAGCCTTTCTCTTTCGCATTCCGTCTTCTTAAAGCAGCTCTGCTGTCTTGTCCATGCCTTGGCAGGCTGACAATGAAGTCGTTGCCGGCCTCGGACATCAGCAGTCGGAGTCCTGAAAGAGACACGGGTTGTTTATTGGCTGCGGAGACTTTGAGAAGCAAATTCGCAAACCCTCTAGGGTCTTTTCCCCCCTTTTTTCTGTAGTCCTTTATTAAAATTCTTAGGATAAAGCTTGTTGTCTCTGGAGAGTGGATGGGCTTTAAATTTCAATATAGGAGGTGGCCTTTATTAGATGATATCATTCTGTTATTTTGTATTTGCGATGTATGATTGATTCTTTGTAATATTTATTTTTTTAAGCTTACGAATAGCGTTCAGTAAAAACAGACAATTTTTACACTCTTGCTTATATAAATGGTAAAATAGAACATGGCTTCCTTTTCACAATCAAGAATGAAGAATATTTACATTAGACCTGTAGTATTTTCTCTGATTTCTGGGTAAGTGCTGCCTCAGTGCACGATCCAGTAGGTGCAAATCAAATGAGGGTTGCAGCATCCAACACATGTAAACAACAGACAACAATTAAGATCAATAAGGTCAGTTAACAGAAAGATCAGTTTCCTCATCATTGTGAGTATTACCAGCTTACTGTTTGCACTTATTTAAGTAGCCTAAATGATCAGCATTCTCGCTCCAATTACAGTTGACTGATTTCTGATTTATTTATTTTTTTGCAGATTTTGAAGCGGTCCTGTATAGAGGTACTTTCAGTGGAACCGACCAGCGTCTGCGTGAATGGTGTGCAGTAAAGCCGGCCTGCCTTTCTGCTCAGGGCATTCCTGTCCATGCCAGGCCTGCTCACTGTCCTGTGTTTTACATCCTATAGAATCCTTCACTGTTGTGGTGAGAGGAAATGGTTTCGGGTTGGGAAAAGGCACGGAAGGAGCACTCTGCAGATACATAATCAACGGCCAGACCTATGGTGAGCATTTCGCAGCGCAAGACGGGAAGTTGTGAAGTGATAAACAGTGTGGGACACATTGAAGAATGACACAAGAAACTATAATTAAGTCATTCAAATAACCAGCTCGTGCAAATACCTGTCACAAAATTCTAAAATACCAGTACGAAAATGAAAAAATAATAGTAATAAATAATAGCACTGTTAAAAATGTACATTAAAATGTGCAGTACCAATGTAAATTCCTGCTTCAGAGCGGCATGCTTTTTAGTAATTAGGTTAAGGAAGGGTCATTGCAGCATGTTAACATGGCAGTACAGTAATCATGTAAAAATCGTGTAAAAAAATAATGAAAGTAAGAAATTTTTCAGTTCTGTACAATTTAAAATATCTGCGAAGATTATATGGCAACTACCTGGCAGTGCCTCAGTCCCAACCATGCTGGGTACAAGAACCTTTAATGCAGTTACTGTGCAGTACAAGTTATATGAACTGCAGTTTGTCTAAATAAATAGTTAGTATTACAATGTCATAAATAATTGTAGTATATACTATTGCCCTACAATTCTGGGATGTACAATGCCCTTAGAAGTTGTAATGTGGTCATAGCTTTAAACACATGGTACTGTTACTGTTTATGTGCAGACGAGAAATGTGGACAGATTTATGGAAATTGTGGGTAATTTGACCTAATAGTCGTGTCTTATAACATGTAGCAGAATTAATGTTGTTCTTGTTGTGCCAGTGCTGATGGTTTGCATCTACTGTTTGGGAACTAAACTAGACAAATATCTTTGGTTAATGATTTTAACCAGGTAACACTATATGTTGTGGGCCATTAACTACATGTTTTAGATGCATTTGGAAATGTTGATGCATATATGGAAATATAAACATTTCCAACTGTAATGTGGATTTTCCTGCCAGGTACCAGTTACAGGATGTAAGAAATCTTGGACTACTGGTTTTGAGAAAGGAAAAAAAAAAACTTCTCATTTTCTCATTGCCTGCAAACTGTGTTTTGAGTATGAGTTAGTATGGACAAACTCTCACACTCATTGGCAGTAATATTAAGCCATTTTGTTAGTATTTAATTTCCTTTTGATTTAATCTCATTTACTGGAGAAACTTGCCCCATTTAAGTACAGAGTGTAATATTTAGAACTAAAATAAGTTTCATTGTGAGACTGTGGCCTGGTTATATTTACCGATTTTGGTTCCTGTGCTTTGAAGTATAAGAAGTTGGATTATAATGCTGTTTCCTGGTTGTGCCAGATGGAGCAGAAACTTCCGCCCTGTGCCTCTGAGAGAGGGCATCGTGTAATTGTGGATGCCCATAATCACAGCTTTAAAACATCATCACAGATGGGTGACACATGCCTTTACAGGGCTCCTCGGAGCCATTAGGAGACATGGCTTCCCAGGACGCTGCAGAGATAGGAGTCTGCATGTACTTCCCTAAAACACGCTGAACCACCGTGTTCTGGACCTTGGACCCAATACCGCTGTTGAACCAGACTGTGATTTTTGCCAGCGAGTGGCCTGCACACTCCCTATGCCCAAAAATAGATGGAGCTCACCAGTTCACCAAGCAGGCAGTTATGGGGGGGAGCTCACGCAGTGTCTCATTTTCCAGATGAGAAGCCAACCGAAGCGTACGACTATTATATCCTTTGTCCCACACACAAGCTGCACGAAGTCGGAGAGTAAGTATCCAATGAGAGCTTTATGAGCTTTTATCCCAACATGCTTGTCTCGGCGCTTACGGGGGCCGTGGTTCAGCAAGGTCCCACGGTGTCATCTGGCTGCTTTCTTTGCTTTCCATGTGTTCAGCTTCCGGGCCTGAATCTTGAGCGAAGAAAAGTAGTTGTGCTCAAATGTTCCAGAAATCCCCCCCTTTTTTCATTTTTTTCCCCCGTCCTCAGAAACACGTGGGTTTTGTTTTTATTTTAATTTTATTTCGTGTTCACCAGATACACAGCATCCGGAATCTGTCACAGTGGTGGAATAAAGTTGCCCTTTCATGCTCATCTTTTTAAAGTGGCACCGATTCAACAGTGAAAGATGGAAGGCTATAGAGATTTTATTTAGAAGCCTTCCCTGTGATCCTCTCAGTCTGCAGCATGGCTGTTTGCATAGCATACAGTATTTCCCTAAGCTTGGAAATCTTTGCCAAAAAGACAATCATTTTGAAGCTGACCCACTTAAAGGCTGTCCTTTTGAAATCAGTATTATTCAAGATTCTTTTGTTTGTGACCTAATAGCAGGAGAGTGGGACTGAAAGGCTTATGGTGACCGATTGCTTTGGATGATTTTCCTGTGTTATTTTGCTGTCCCTCACTGACCCATGGCTACATTTTAGTGGATTTTAATTACATTATTAATAGAAAGTTTGTTTTTTGGACACACATTTAATTGTATTGGAGAGTATGTTTCGCTCTCTCTCTCACTCTCTCTCTCACTCACTCACTCACTCACTCTCACACATATATGTGTGTGTGTATTTGTATGTGTATGTATGTATATATGTATATGTGTGTATGTGTGTGTGTGTGTGTGTATATATATATATATATATATATATATATGTGTGTGTGTGTGTATATATATGTATATGTATATGTGTATATATATAAAACATTTTCTTTCCTGTCTTTTTCAATTCTCATGCTACATGCTTTCAACATTTTATCAACTTGTTGCAAAAATGGATTTTGTGATACTGCAAAAAGACTATAATCTTATGATGAATACATGTTTATGACTTATGAATTTGCCTTCAAATTACTATTTATTACTATTTACTGCTTCTCGCTGATTGTACTATTGACTTTCTGTATTTTATGCAATTATCAGTTTATAAAATCAAGTAAAACCAATTAATGCAAAGTGCTGGGTAAAGTACGAAAAAAAAACACATTTCTTCTTCCTTTCCTGTAATAAAGTACAGCAGATTGAGGATGAAGGGGTTGTACTCTTGAATCTTTGAGGCATTAGTAGGTATGGAGAAAGCTTTCATAAAAAGGTACATGAGAGAACCGCTGGTCAACTCAAGCAGAAATCAAAACCGATGTTTTGTTTAACATGGATACAAAATTATGAAGGCTATGCTTAATTACTTAAGTTCAACTACCTATTTGCATTTACATTGATAGCCTGGGCAGATGATCTTGGAAATTTTCCTGTGTCATATATGACATTCCCCCTTTTTTTGTACTGCTAAGACAAACTGTTACTGATTACACTTGCTATAACATACACAGGAATGTTTATTTTTATTTTGGCTGTCCAAACTTAGCGAACACAAATTGAATCATATGTTTCTTGTGGTATTGTTTGAAGGTCCCAATAACGATGTTGTCCCTCACAGTTCGTATCCTGCGAACCTAAAACTACACCTAACATCGCAATTTCAACGTCTGAAATCTGTGTTTCATTATTTATGTAACCTCTGGCTTATCAGCGCTTGTTTGGTCATAGTCGGGGGAGGCCTCTGTTGCCAACTCTCCCATCCAGCATTAGGGTTTTGAAGACAGGCCAGCCTCAGTATTCTGAGGCACAATTTACAACCAGAAAGTCACACGTTGCAGGGACGCCACGCGTGCTGAACTGTGCGCTGACTTTTCTAGCCTTCACGTAACAGATTTTTATTGTTTCCAACTGACGGCAATGTTGTACAATAAGAGATAAATGAAATAAGGCACATTTTTTGATTTTGTTAAAAAGGCTTTTACAGAACCTGGCATCCTAGATTGTGAAGAATGTCTGGCAGGAGCTAAATGCAAGCCTGTGTTTGACAGCATAACTAGCTGAGAGATTCTCATCCAGCTGGACAACCCTATCTTGATTAACAATCGGCCCTCTGTAGTGGTCCGCACAAGATGTCCACTAAATTAGCTGCTCCTCTCAACCATTCAGAGGGATCTTTTACTTTGTGTACAGGAATCAATGCTTGGCTAGAAGAGATAACCAGGGGCACTGCACAGATAGAGTACTGTTTTCAGCTCTGACAATTGTTATGACTGTGTCTGTGATGAAGGAAATTAGCTGAAAGCCTCATCTGTTCGCTGTTTTTTTTTTTTTTATGAAGCATACCCTAGTATTCAGATTTTTTAACAAATAGGACTGTAGATATGCATATACAGAACCATACTTCTTTACGTGACACTACACAGCGGAATTAAGCACATATAGTGCAGCAATTAGTCTTTCAGCTTGAATGCTTCTAGCTAAAGTCCCTTGAATAAGTTTACCTCTGTTTGTCCAGCAGAATATTCAGTTGTCTGAAAAAAAGGTTGTGTTTTTAAGCATTGGCTAGGTGATTGAATGTCAGTGTCATATAAAAGAAACAAAGACAGTTCAAGTAAAGCATATGCTCACCCTTTGCATTGTAATAGAATAGCGAGGAACACTGGGTGTCAGCTTCAGACTGGTGAGGTGCACTGCTGTTGGAGCAAGTTGCATTCCTTCAGTAAAATACTCCATGCAGCATTGTTAGGCTCTTGGGAGTAAAGCATTAGCTAAGGAAAAAAAAGTAAAGGACAGATTGAACTTCTGACATTTCATGGCTTAAAAAAAATCCCAAGGTGGGTGCCATGAGCAGTGATGATCAGGAAATCAGTTTGCATTAAAGGAACAATTGCTGTTCTGCATTTGACCCTCCAAAGTACACCTGGCCCAAGGCAGAGCCTAGGGCTACAACCAAGGCGGCTACTTCTGCAGGTGTCATTTCAGCAACACACTGATTTCTACTGCACCATGCAATAAATGATCAAGTACTGGACAATAATATTTCCCTTTCCTTTTATTGTTGGTTGTATTTGCTCAAGAATTATATGTAAATGTATTCCCAGTAAGCCACCAGTAATTATCATTTGGAATTCAGTTTAATGAAGAGAGTATGCATGAAATCGAGAAACCCAAAAGATTATACCTGCTGATGATTATGTATAATTTGTCATTGTTTATAGTTCCTCTGTTTCCAGTCCCCTAAGAAATTAGGCAATTTTAGGATTGTAAGATGCATCACATGGGCTTTCTGGCATAGTAGTGCTATTTTCATATTTTAAGCAAGAGATTATATGTGTATTAATGTATGTGTGTGTGCGCGCATATGTGTATTTTTATATATACAGTGGAACCTTGGAACTCGAACAACTCTGACATTGAATGTATCTGTTGATTTTTTTTTTTTCGACTTGTACCTCTTGGAACTCTACTGTTCCTGCTGAAACTTGTACAGGGTGAGGTGCATTCAATTGTACCAATTTGGACTTCAAATGGGTCGGTGGAGAAAAATCTGACCACAACTGGAACAAAAACTCAGAACATGACAAAACAAAATAACTTGTATAGATCGAAATGAGTCTTTGATGGGCTGATACAAAGGCAAATGGACCTACTGGGATGCTGATGCCTATGAATCGCTCTGTCTCGCAGTACCTTTCCACTGAGTTCGACGTGCGAAAGCTGTGTTCCTGTGTTCGGTGTCAATTTTTTGTGCTTTTATCTACAGAACATTTACTGATACAGTAATTATGGCCCCTAAGAAACTGAGCAGTAATAGCAGCAAACCAAAGAGTAAAAATGAGAGTAACTGTAGAAGTTAAAAAGGCAATGATATTGAGACTTGAAGATGCCACCTGTGTGTCTGCTCTCTCTATGGAGTATGGGATTGGCATTTATTTAATATTTATTGCTTTTGTAATGTAATTTTTTTTTTTTTTTTTTTTAAATGTGTGTATTAGCTTTATATTGATTGTCAGTGCTTTTTATCATTAGTCAGCTAGGTATACAAGTTTAAACAGGCAATCATTTGGGGGTCTGGAACAGATTAAATTCATTTACATTATTCCTTGTGGGGAAATTGGACTTGGACCTCAACCAAATCGCAATTCGACCAGCCTTTTAGAACAAATGAAGTTTGTACCACTGTGTATATGTGTGTCTACACACACACACACACACACACACACACTGGATAAACATGAATATTTTAGAAAATGTATTTTAGTATAATTTTTATATATATTTTTTTATATGTGTGTGTGTTTATAAAATATAGAATTTTTCTCCCTCCCTTAACAGAAAGATGACCGTACAGATCAGTCTGAACAGGGGCCAGTCCTTCATTGCAAATGAAGACATCTCTGCCACGACATGTGTAAGTCATTGGAGTTGCTTGGGTTTTCCCTCTGTATTTCTGGAGGATATTCATGGTAGGTAACCGCAGCCTCTGTTTTGCTGCCCTAGTCCAGCGGCATAGGGGTGCTCATCTTCTTCCTGGTGCTGCTCCTGCTTGCGGCCCTGGCTGCGATGTGGTGGTTCTGGCCTCTCTGCTGCACTGTGGTAAGTGACAGACTTGCACAGCAGAGTATGCTTAGATATTGTTTATTTATATTTTCCCTATTTTATATTGATTATTTTTAAAAATTTGGTCTTTTCTGACCATTTAAAAACTTTCCTTTTTTGTGATCATTTCTTTAGAATTTTTGAGTTACATTGTCCCTTAGTATACATTTCACAATGACAATGAATGGTCAGTATACAGGTATCTGTTGACCTGCATCTGCATTTGGGACCAGGACCACCAGATGCAAATCGATTTGGACGTATCTTGATAATCGGCAGGGAGAGGCACAACATTAAATACAATATTGTTATATACACTCAGCACTCTACAGCAATTAATATAAAGTGCTATGATATTTATATTTACAATAGAGATTGCACTTACATTTTACAAAACAGTAAGGCACGAATGGCACTACAAAACCAAAAGATGCATGCAGTAGGAAGCAGTGGGAGCTGAGAGAACGGTGCCTGAAACTGTCAAATTTTTTTTGTACAATCATAGTTTTTTTTTTTTATTATTTGTTACGAAATAGCACGGAACAGGTACTGCCTCATATCTGCTTATTGTAGCTGTCCACATACACTTTACTGTATGCCTCCTATTACTAGTTAGACATGGACAGTGTGTCATTGGGCAGAGCTGCCAGCCGTATAATCTCCTGTACCTGTTACACTAAGCGATACACCTGCTCATGTACTGCTCATGCGTCTGCTTTCAGGCGTCTCTCGATCAGTGTACATATCCATGAAAATATGGAGCGATTTGTACATGTGAAACATGTTTTGCTCATTTGTGGATCATGTCCTGTGTATTTGTGGATCACGGTAACATTTGTGACGTCCCTCCTATTGATTTGTGGATTTTGTCCAGTTTGTAACGCTACTTTAGCTCTGTACTTTAAACGGACACAGTACAGTTATCATTAGCAACGGAAAAGTATTGCAGGGGAACGCAAAAGTATTTCAAATAATAGTTTTGAAATAGTATATGTGTGTGTGTGTGTGTATATGTGTATGTATATATGTATATGTGTGTGTATGTGTATATATGTATGTGTGTGTATGTATATGTGTGTGTATATATATATATATATATATATATATATATATA
>JAODJU010000119.1:12906987-12939387 GCA_026776725.1 Gnathonemus echidnorhynchus
TATATATATAATTGTGTGTGTGTATATATATATATGTGTATGTGTGTGTATAAAAATATGACAAATATTTTAAGATTGTTTTGGGTAGTGGGGGGAAAAAAAACAAGAAAATTTATTTAGGCTGTCTGAGGTATTGCCAAAAAAATTCCCCAAAAAACTAATTTCAAGAAACAACGATGGCAACAGTTGCGTGTCATTTTATTATTAGCCGTAGCCACAGTCTCATTGATAACTTAACAGATGGTTAATGTGGCTATCAGCCAATTTAGTTAAAAGGCTGACGTTAACGTGTGCGCTGGCCAGGTTAGCATTTATGGGCGCTTTTCCACCGCACCAGGTGCCGTGCTTTTGGTACTTTGAGAAACGGTACTTCAAGGTGTTGACTTTCTACTGGCGTAAAAGCTAGTACCGGTACTGAATGACATCACAACACGAGGTGGTGTATTTTGTACTGATTTCGAAAAATGGCTGTAGTATATTATAGGGCTTGACAATGTGCAATGTTAATACCAACATCGCATGTTAAGCACATCCACTTCTTACATTGCTAATCAGCTATATTAAAATAAGGCTTTTTTTTTTTGCTTTCAATTTTGTATGGACATTATAGCACAGGGGGTAAAAGTTTTGCTAAAATATTTTTACTCTGTCAAAAAAACTTAGTAAGCTTTGCAATTTAATTATTCCTTTTATAGATTCTTATATGTTTAAAAATCAGTTTAAAGTTTACATCCGATGCTTCTGCATAAATGCTGCATGCATTCAGACAATTTTAATAATTTTCATCTTTGCTGTTTAAAGCACTCCTAGACAGGTGAAAAACTTCCTTTTTGCTTTATAAATACCGCAATATTTGTTGCAACAAAATCACATCGCCAGGACAGCATGCAGATCTCAATTTTTTTTTTTTTACTTCGTTACGAACTTGGAAAACAATAAACAGTTTTCAAGGTGGCGTTTGTATTGTATTGTATTGTATTTCAGGCCATAAGGCTATTTGCATAACCAATTAACAAAGAAAAAATTTCAAGTCCCATCCCAAAGTACCGAAGTACGAAAGAATTACCCCAATTGGTTTGGCACTTTTGGTACTGGTACTCAACTGGAAGTCAATGGAAAAACCAAGTACCATACTTGTTTCGGTGGAAATATGCCCAACGATACCTGTTTATTCCTTCATTGTTGTTGAAACAGAAGCTATACTGCCCTCTCAAAATTCCTCAAAGACCTGGATCCTACTTTACTTCATCGCCACCACGTCAGTGAGTGTTCATATGTTCAGCTGCTACTGAGTGGAGGGCTGTGTGCCTGCCTGTCTGCAGCGGTGTCAACTGAAGGAGGCGAAGATGACACTGTTGGTATCAATACTATTGATGAGTATCTACAAATGAGTATCTAATTTGATAATTTTTAGTATCGGTTAGTGTCTGAGTATCGATTTCTTTGACAACCCTAATACGAAGCATAGTATTTGCAGTTTCTATGGCATACTCATAGTAGTTTTTGAGATGCATGCTGACTGGCCCTAACATTACCTTCCCCCTCTACTTATACTTGCATGTATAAATCATTTCACTTGTCAAAATATTTATAATCAATGATCATAGTGGATTGATATGAAATGAACAAATGAACTGGTTCTTGTTATAGCAGTCTGTCCATATGTCCACTGATAGCAACAACAGGACTTCGGATTGTTGTTCACCAAGGCATAGTTATACTAGTTTTCTGTGAACCAGCGTAACCCTTAGCTGACCGCTACCGATAGAGTAATGAAGCTTGAATGCAGGCCTAAAGAGTGGAGATTTGTTTGTGTGTAAGACTTCCTACCTGAAAAAACTCCTTCAAAGTGAAGTCTTTCAGAAATGCGATATTCTAAAAACACATTCCATACTGGCATATACTTTTTTAGTCTTTTTTTTTCTTCAGTGGATCAAGTATCGCTTGCTCCTTGTGTGCTTCCACACAAGAGAATCCAAGAGAGTGTAAACAGTTGCACAGGAAGAAGAGGATTTATATTTGAGGAAGTCTGAGGCATGCTCTCAAAAAAAATGTGATGCCACCCAAGGGCTGCTTAATTCTGCTGCCTTTAAGTGAAGCATCCATCAAACAGAAGGCAAAGAGCACTAACATATGGCAGAGGTCTGCTGATGTTGAGCATCTGAAGCCGGCGCTGCTCATTGGGCCTATGGGGCTGCTGTTTATTCCTCATTTACTTTTTATCTTCTCATAAACACTGAGTAAGCAGTTAGCCGTAGTGGCTATGGTACATTGGCTCGATACCAGTTTCCCTTCTCCTGTGTTTAGATGTGGCAGGGAGCCAACCACCAAAAATGAATCACTGCTAAACGTGCTCTTCATAGTTGAGTGGATGGTTGCTCTCCTATCCGCCAAAGGAGCCCCTCCGCCCAGCTGCAGCTGCTTTCCCTTTCCGGCAGTGCTCTCCTCTCTGCTGCATATATATATATTTTCCTCCGACTTTAAATCCACCATGCTCCAGCATGGAAATATTAACTTTGGTATTACTGGATGAGCCGGACTGGATGCTCTGCCGTTATTTGGAAGCTGGCCTTTTGTGTCTGCGCTCCGGCCCTCTCCAGGATTCCTCCCGAGCCTTCGCCGCCATCTGCGCCGTCCCTGTTGCCGTCTGTGAGCTGGCCGCCGCCAGGGCGGCTGGCATTTTCCTTTCCGGAATGGCCGTGGATGGTGCCCGGAGCTCTTAGCTGGAATTGATGTGGACTCGCTTTGACAAAACTGGGGATGGGGGTGAGGGGGGGTTGGGGGACATGCGGGGTGCTCCACGGGAAGCAGCTGCGGCTGTATACATCTGCGGCGAGCTATTGGCAGCCCGTGCATATTTTTAGCCCATGTGTCACAAATAAACGATGGCTAAATCAGTGTGTGTGTGTGTGTCTGTCTGTCTGTCTGTCTGTCTGTCTGTCTGTCTGTCTGTCTGAGTAGGACTCTCCCGAATGCACAGGAAAATACTAATTTTGCGTCCAAAGGCCTTCCCATATTTTGTAGGACATAAGGTTTCTTTTGGTGACATGTAAAATGAGAAAATAATTATTATCTGACGTATGGAGGTGCTGTTTGTTCATCCTCAGACAGGTTCTGTCTTGGTGCTGTGATGATTTCTCTATGTGCACAGAAGACAATTCCATACGGACCAGAATTTCAGTCCGTGCTACAAATCTGAAGCAAAATATATAATGTTTGACATCTTAAACCAAGTTATTAGCTGTGGCATTTTGTTTTCTGAATCCCTTGTTCTAGTTCCAAGTTTCTTAAAAACTGTGCTAGTCACCACATTGGGATTTGATTTCAGAATTTTGTAATCTCATTAGTGCTGAGAAAAGCTTGGGAGGTTATTGTTTCTTGAATACTCTGCATTTTCCACAGTCTCCAGTAACGCATGCTTCTTTTCATGAACGTGATCTGCTGACCTCCTTTTGAAGAATACATGCTCCAGCCTATCAGTTGAGCTTGCCGACTCTGATTTTGCTGTAAAAACAGATGGCTGGGGTGTGTTGGTCATACACAGGCTGTGGACTGCGGGTATGAATTGCTTGTGCAGAAGTATAGACCTGCTTGCAAACACATGTTGACATGTTCTGCATGTTTAGCTGGAGTTGTCATTTTTTTCTTTCCCTGATTAGTTAGAACTTTTCATTTGGCCAGCATGCCTATGGGGGTAAGCAGAGGCTGCTTATGTCATTGGTTGCAAGAAGAGTTTATAATGGCTTGATTATCCTTGGATTCTATTCTCACTTTGTGGTCATAAATTAGTTGCAGTATTCTTTATATCCAGCTATATCAAATTACTTCTCATTAAAGCTTTGTAAAAAGATATAGGTAATATGGGAAGAGAAATGTATTATGGCGAATATAAGCTGTCAGATTGTTGGGGGAAAAGCTATAAAGACTAGTTTCTAATTTCTGTGTGTTTGTCTTACATTTTATTTACAGATATACATTGTCATATCTTACCCCACGCACAGCTCATGATCCCGCAGGTGCTGAAATGCAGATTGGTATTATTCATTTCTTTTAGATCTGGTCAAAATAAGACACTGTTGAATGGTCAGCAAGTGCAGCCAAATGTATGTCATGCTAGATAGACTGAATGGTGCAGACAGCCAGATTAAATGTCCATGCCTCACAGCTTGTGAACCGTGTGCTGTTGATCACTGATGATCTTCCGTGGTCTCTTCACTTGGTACCCTGGCTCATATCTTTGGTGTGGCATCCTTCTAGCATGTTAGGCAGAAACCACTATTTAAAAAAAATTTTTTTTTTTTGCTCCTTGGTACCTACAAAAGTTAACCATTTAACATTTCATTATTGTTGCAGTTTTGCTACATTGATATATTTGTGTAGGCCTATAATGGGCACTGAAATAAGCTTTTTGCAACTTGGTATTTGATTACACAGATTGGGACTGTAATTACTTATAAACAATATTACATGTTGAATTTGAAAACTGCACTTTTATTCATTAAAAGTCAGGAGTTTCTGGATGGTTTCTGTCATCTGAACTATTAGATTAACTTCTTCCTGAATCTATACCATCCATCCATCCATCCATCCATCCATCCAGTACAGGGTTGTGGAGTGCCTGGTGTCTATCCCAGGAATTAGAGGACACAAGGCGAGGAATCACCCCCGATGAGATGCTGAATGGTTAATTAATGAACTTGTAAATTCTGGTTGCTGTAAAGGCTTTACTGCTGATCGAGTTTCTACCTACAGAAGTCTTTGTATTTAGGCTGAAATGCATGGCTCTGAAGTTGCGCAAAAATAATCTGGTTTGAGCTCAAAAGCCTTACAGCCTTAGTATTAGAAGCCTGAGAATCTCTAACATGCCTAATGTGTTCTACCCTGTTCTTCAGTGTCCAGCACTGCATCAATATCTGTTGATTTTGTCTTTCAGGGTCGTTGTATTAATTTTAATAGAGTCCAAACCTATTAGACTGAAAACAGGATGGCCTTTGAAATACACGGGGAACTACCTACTGAGGACAATGGACGAAAGGCAGCCCTCGAGGACGTCACAGCTGAAACCCACAACCACTATCGTCTTGTGTTCAATTCATAATTTATATGCACTTAGGTTTCGCACCTTACCCAATAATGTAGAGTATTTTTTCCATAGTTAAATATTTTAAGCTTTTGATCTTTATATCTGTTAATTTGAGGAGGATTTTTTTCTTTGGTGTACAATTTGAAGAAAATTGAAATTTAATGCAATGTGTTCCTGCCTCATAGCTGGTTTTCCTCTTAAGCACTTATGCCTTAATGTGTTATTCTTTGAAATGTGTTAACTTTCATTCAGGCCTTGTTTAGTGAAAGTAGCATAAAAAAGAATCAAAATATCTTAAAAGTGGATATGAGGCTTAAGGCTTTGGCAGTCATCCAGTACACCTGTAGGAGCTGCTCATGCTGCCATCAGTTCCATACATTAGCTCACTTGCACCTTTTCCTCATAGGACTGCGTTTTCAGTTATCTTCTGACACAGTATAACACTGATCCAATTCAGAAGGAGAAAAAATATTTTGAAATAATGTTACAGATGCCAAAGAGACCAGAATGCTTATTTTCCTGATGACTTTTTGTGTGTCTGGTTTTGTGTCCTGTACTTTTATTATTGGGAAGTATAATAATCTCTAGATCTGACTATTTAAGTGTTTGCAGATGCCTTAATAAGGATATTTTGTCTATACAGATTTCTGTCTGTTATAGTCATCCGCTCATGGCTCATGAGAATTTCAGGTTAATTAATGTAACTTAATGACTACAATAAGCAGTAGCCTGTGAAGATCTCATAGGGAGACCTGTTACTGTCTATGAGACTTTGATGACCACTGTGCCTTTGCAGTACAATTAAGGGGCATAAAGAAAAGAAAGAAAAGTCTATGACATTGTGAGCAACAAAAATGTCGACTATATATTGATTGGAAAAACTTTGCTGGTTATTGCTTGTTTTCTAAATGAGTAAAAAATAATTGCATGTAACTGGAAAATTAGATTGAATTGAGACATGATAGATTTTTTACGAGCTCAATGAAAATGCTAAATTCCTTGCACTGTAAATTATGTGATTCTGAAGTAAGGTTTATAGTTCGTTAGCTGCAGAAGTATTGGTGACTGTAATGGGCCAAGTCAACAGCAGTGTTAAAATCCCTAAATGAAAAGTAGTGTGAAAATGAGTCTGTCATAGTATTTGCACCAATATTTATATATCTGACCATGCTTTGTTTTTGTCTTTGTTTTTCCATTCACAAGGTAGAAACAGTCTTAAAAAATGTTGTTATATTCATAATTAAATCAGATGAGACTTTTTTTCAGAACTTCAGATTTGTTTTCACAGCATTAAACCAGGTATTTAAATTTTATGTCACAGCATTTTTATACACTGTTTATGGTTTTATAGCTTTATATATTACTACAAATGGTTATGCTCAGTCACATTTACTTTTTTTTTTTTAAAGTACTGATATTTGTTAAGTTTGAACACACTTGGATGGGGTGTACACAAAGTATACACAAAAAGAATCAAAATAGCATAAAAGTGGATATGAGGTTTAAGGTTTTGGGAATCCTGCAAGCACCCAGTACACCTGTAGGAGGTGCTCACGCTGCCATCACTTAAAGATACACCAGTTCACTTGCAAGAGGCCAGAATGATTATTTTCCTGATGACTTTTTGGTTTTATTGTGTCCTGTACTTTTTATTATTGGGAAGTATGGTAATCTCTAGATAGACCCGGCTATTTTATAAGTGTTTGCAGATGCCTTTTCATAAGTATGTTTTGTCTATACAGATTTCTGTCTGTTACAGTCATCCACTCATGGCTCATGAGAATTTCAGGTTAATTGATGTAATTAATAACTACAATAAGCAGTCATTAATTACAAATAATAAATATGCAGTTTTTGTAGCTTCATATTACTACAAAGGGTTATGTTTAGTCACATTTACTGCTATTTGTAAAGTTTAAACACACTTGGATGGGACCAAGAAGTGTACACAGAAGTTTGCTTTTCATTGCTGACCTAAACATGGTAAACCCTTGCACACATTTTGAAAATTCCAATCTTTTTTTTTTTTTTTACGTTAATTTCACATTGTTAGACCGACATTGTTTATTAGTGTATTTGCTTCTTCTATGTTTGTTTGTTAAACATTGAGTGTTTGATGTTTTCGGAAAGATTCCATATCGAGGTGTAGTACTGAACATGTGGACCGAATAATATTCTGCTAATTCTTAGCTTCCTGTTTTTAAAAGTAATTGTGCATCTACTGTTTTGTCATTGTCTGCATGCCTTGAGCAGATGGATCACATCCTGCATGATGTATTTAACCCAAGGAAGTTATTTCTTGGCATGATCTATCCAAGCATCCATTTTTGGGCCAACAGATGAGCTTCAGAAGCAGTAGACTTTCCAGAATGAGTGAGGTCTTGGGATTTAATGAGTGCACCCTGGATAGCATCGCCGACCATATTGTTGGTTGAACAAGGCAGTGGTGCTGAAATTATTATATATTGCAACATACAGAATTTCAAATGTCTGAGTCATATTTTACAGTGAACAGTGTTTGAGTACAAGTACAGACGTTGTTTTGGTTTCACTGTGACTTAAGTGCCTTATGAGCTTTTAAAAATGCTTTTATTCCTTACCATTAACACTGTTTTGTATTTTTGGTATTGCTTACTATCAATCATGCAATGTTAGAAAAATAAAAGCATCTTTCTGAATATGCCAGATGGTTGTGTTGGTTTTTGTTTAGTTGTTCTTTATGGTCTCTATGGTATCCACAATCTTTCACACATTATCTGGCTGAATCGACAGCATTACCTAATAAGTCTATTACTTTGCTCAGTTGAACATTTCACACAGTTGGGACTTTTTTACAAGTTTAATACTCCTTCGAAATCCATATGCTTTTACAGATCAATTTTACAATGCAGAAATTTGGGAATCTTTTACCAATTTATCAAATGTAATTTTGTTTGAATTTTATGTAATTTGAATTTTATGCTGTAGTTGAAGAGGAAAATTCCTTTTGGACACTGGCATATTTTGTTTCACTCTTCCTAATGTGAAATGTATGTGTCCTTTACATAATAGATTTTGATCTATAAATTTAGGACATATAATATGTGTAAATTTAGTAATTTCCTGAGCATGTCCTTTTGGTAGATAAAGGAATTGTTGAAGACCTAATCCAAAGAAAAACATCTGAGATTTTGTGCAGAATTTGTGTTGCATCTACACTTGGATTTTATAAAATTATGTGTAAATAAAGAAATAAGAACATCTTTCCATATGTTGGGTAATGGGGAAAAAAGTGTGACAATATATGTGCTTACATTTGAAATTTAATAAGATGAAAAATTTGGATGTTGTTTCATATAAGCATTTTTGATAAGGATTGCCTTGTTCTTTCAAGTATAGTAGTAATAATAAAAAGAACAATGTGGGATATCCTGAGCAACATTAACAAGAAGGCGTTATTAATCAAGGAAGGGTGGCAAAGTGTTGCTATCATTGGATGTCTCGCTACCCTTCAAGAGCCACTACCCAGATCCAGGCATGTAACCGAATTAGCTTGTAATTGATGCAATTTGAAATTCATTAAGTCTCCTTCTGAAGATGAGACTGTAATTAACTGTCTGCTTTGCATGCCATATTCAGTCTTGCAGTTGGAGGTCCTGCTGCTAATTATGGCCACACTTTACTGAACTGACTTCTAGGTCACATTACTAACTACTGACCCCTTCAGGACAGAAAGGTTAGAATTAAAGTCATAAGAAGGTCATGGTTTTAAAAAAAAATTACAGTATATTTTTAGACATTAGGGATTAATGGATCTTTATGTACTAGAATAGGAAGCAATTGATTGGCAATAATTTTGAGCTTTCTTGGTGCAGTAAAAATGCCTTGGCTTTTGATATTCAGCTCCCCACCAACACTTTCTGCACACGGCGTTGTTTTGGCCACAGCTCAGGTCTACCTCATGCTGAACCCTCACTCTTGCCAACAAGCATTCAGCAGCGGTTTTTGTTTCAGGTTTGTCATTCTTGCACACATCGCTGGAACAGGTGAATGCATGCCAGCGCCGACCCAACCCCCCCACCCCGGACTTGTCCTACTGCCTGGTTTTGTGATGACTGCATACGTTTGTCGATAGCAAACATTTTTGTCTGATTCTTTTTTGTTCAGCAGCTAGCTACTGCCAGTTTCATGCATGCTTGAATACAGATTGTCGCCCACCCCTACCCCGTAGGAGATGTGGAAATAATGCTTCTGGTGGCTGAGAAGGTGGGTGCCATCAGTAATGGTCATTGATGCTAGACATGTAAAATAATTTATTAAATTATAAATCAAGCCATAGAAAAGACCTTTAGCTAAATACTGTCATTTATAAAATCATTTATAAACCAGAAAAATACTTTATTGCATGTAATTCATAATTTCATTGGAAGTTTTTTTTATAACATAGTTTTACAATAATATTCCTATTGTAGCATATTAATTTTAAACATTTGACATAGAAAATGTTTCCCGATACTCCTTTACTTTGTGTTTAACACTATTTATTACAGTAAATTATAAATCTGCTTGTAAACCTGGCCCACCAGATGTACTTATTGTATGCCCTATATCCATCAAGCTGCCAAAGGGAAGTCGATAAGACCTGGAGAAATGACTGAGCTCTCCAACTGGCATTCCCAATAGTCCAGATTCCAAGGAGGAGGGACTTAAGAAGGTTCAGTGAAGACTACCGGCAGCTGACCGATGTGATAATCAGACAGTCATATTTGTTGACCCAGATAGATATGTCACTATACCTAATCTTGATTTAGAAAGGATTTTCAGTCCTTGAAGAATGAATCCTGGCAGATGGACTTGGCACCAGATTGGGGCCCAGGACCGCCTGTTACACTGGGAGGGACTCAATAACGAGCCATACCATTTAGAGTTTGCTTAACCAATATACTTGCTTACACTCTGCCAACAGTGGCAACATGCCCACCTATGCTATTCAACTGGTAAAAGGCCTCAAATTTGAGGTCTAATCTTTTGTTGGCCAGAATCTTTAATAAGGTTGCTATTTTTGCTCTAAGGTTGATTTATTGACACCCCTGTCTTGTGGAAATGTTGATGCTCGGCATCTGTGCTCATGACTGTCATCCCGTACAGCTTGCAAACAAACAGAACTCGGATCAGGAAGGAGCCCACTCGTGCTACTTCCACATTAACGGGATGTCCAGGAGGAAACAGTGACGCGAGTGCATTCAGTCAAATAAAAGAGCACATTTCAAGAGCCTGGAAAAAGCCACTGCAAATCACGTAGCTTTACAGACTAAGCACCACATCCTCCTGTTTAGAGATGCACGTGCAGAAACTCTTTGTCACATCTAGGAGTTAAAAATAAACAATAAAAACAATGCAGTTGCCTGACCATATTAATGTACTGATTGTACTCACGGCAAACAATGAGCAGTCATTGTTGGAGGAATCATCAGTGTGGTTGGCATAGAAGTAGTTGCCTCCAAAAATAAATAAATTATATATATGTAATGTATAACTGTAATGTACTAAAAATATCTGTCTGTCCATCCATCCATTGGTCAGAGTGTCAGGGAACCTGCACTCTATCCCAAGCAGTACAGGAGTTAAGTTCACATTCAGATAAGGTACACACCCACAATTTAACATACATAAACGTGTAACCAGTGACATGGAAAAGCCCACATTTTGTGGAGAACATGCACACACAGACACAGTGAACTAGGAACCACATACCAGCTCTAAGGTGTGCGTCCAGAGCCTATATGTATTACTATAAAATATGTCAAATTAATAATGGTTGCAGTATAATAGAGCGCTGAGGATAAATTTCTGTGCCACAGCTAATATTTTTCCAATTACATCAATTTCCCATCTAAAGTAAATTCATAAATGAAGACCCCGTGACTGTGATGTTAAGTTGAAAGCCCATTGTCAATTTTCACCTCACTCCAATAACATTTTAAACGTAATATTATGGTACTTGGGCTCCTATCATGGTTAATATCTGCTTATGTCCAACATAAATCTAAAGAAAACTAGTCACTACATGAGCGTTTAGCCACATAATCTATCCATCCATACATGCTAATCTAGTACAGGGTTGCAGTGAGCTTGCTGCCTCTCCCTGGAAGCACAGGGCAGAATGGGGCACCTTGTATGGGATGCCAATGCGTTGCGGGTCACATACTCATGCACCAATAGCACTTTTTAGATTCTAATCTGCATGTTTTTGACTGTAGTGTGAAAACCTGTGATAACACAGGAATTGCATGAAAAATCCACAGACAATGAGCCAGCATTTGAACTCCTAACCCATACAGATTTCAGGAGACAGTGCTACCCGGTAATTTACCTTTAACCATAAGATGTAAATGAATAAGTAACTCATATTAATGCCCTCTTTGTATTTAATAAGGCTTTGAATAGCTTTAAATGTGAAACCAGGAAACGATATCGTCACCAAGTAAATTGTAAAACTAAGACTCAAAATCTGAGAACAGCTTGAGAGGTGTTGAGATGCCTACTTTAGCCTAAAATAAATGTGCAGTGTAACAAGGACGTTGGCTATTTAAAATGTTCGTGAAGGTAATGGCACTGAAATAACTATTTGATCTGCCTACATCGCTATAACTTTAATGAATAATGAAGCGGTGTCCTTCACATTGATTCAATTTCCATTCGAAGATATATTGTTCTGATGACATTTATTTAAGTTTGGGATAATGTATTAATTTCAAGGTAATAACGAAAATAGATTTTTCTCACTGTTGATATGCTTCATTGTCAAAACCAGGGTAATGGGGATGGATAAACTCTATTTGACATTGTCACATAGTGGGCTAAAAAATATTGCCATATGGGGACATAAAGATGAAAAATTGCTTTATGAAAATAGCTATCCTCAAGACCACCGTATCTAACTTTCTGCCTTTCGTAGGGGAAAGAAGCACTAGATGACTGTTATGCATTTACGTTTTTTAACATCATATTGGCAGTTTGAGATAATTTTGTTAATAGAGTTCCTGGCTTTGAAAATGCTTTCTTTTCTTTTCTAGTTCACAAAATCTACAGTAAGCACAATTATAGATGTTACACCCAACCATCCTCCAAACACTTATCCTACTCAGGGTCATGGGGGGGCTGGAGCCTGTCCCAGACAGCTTAGGGCACAAGGCGGGGCTGCACCCTGGATGAGATGTCAGTCTATTGCGGGGTTCACACCCCCATACTCAGCATGTACTGTGGGCATTTCTTCATTTATACCATTCTGGGACTCTTCTCTGTTTATGAGTGTCTGCGTTCCAGCACCAATTTGCATGGATCTACTTGCTATCTGGTTGAAAAACAAACAAAAACAGTTACATTAAATAAAAAAATTAAATAAATATGTATTTTAATGTATAGACCAATTTTCATGCAATTTCTCATACTTTATTAGTTTAGATGTATTTTTAAAAATACACAGCATGTTTTCAGCACTGTGTTTGTATGCGTTCCAGGACCTGCATCCGCCTCACTCCCCCCGCTCTCACATGCCCTCCATGTTCCGGCACCTTCTAATTTACAGATGAAGCACTGACTATGGGCAATTGACACCCATTAGTCAAACAACAGAGAGAGGACATGCAGAGTCCACACTCATGCATTCAGAGCAGAGACAGAATTTGAGCCCTAACCCTACAGATAGGAGATAATGGTACTACCCCTGACCCACCATGCTACCTTGCTAGATGTAGCATCCCTTCCTATTAAAATGGCCAACCTAGAGGTTCTTTTGTAATAGAACAATTAGTTACAATATTACAGTACAATACAGGTCAATATTATAATTATGTTTCAGAAAGATAAATAATGATTTTCATGTATTTTCTGGACATGCATACATATCAACAGATGTACACACCTAGGGACAGTGATTATAAACAAAGCCTGATGTTTGTAGAAGACACAATAAGGTCAACAGAGCTACAGCGTGTTGTAATCTCATCTTGTGCAGCATGATGGCGGCTGGTGTTTAGTACATCTGACTTGGCCAATTTGGAGTGAAATCCCCTGAAATATTAAGCTATTCCTTGCAGATGTAGCTGAAATCATGAAATATTGAGGGAACATCTGCTATAGATCGAGTGCCTCCTTACAATCACTCACGGCATTTTAGTGCATTGTGACATCCCTGAAAAATATCCAACGTTTTCAGGAGAACATGTGCATAATAGAATCTGGAGAGTTTGCTGCATGCACTTAGGATATAAAAGAAAAAATACTTTTATAGGTCACTACTGCCTTGTACTTGTGAGCTGGAGTTTGGTTATTCTGCTTGACAAGATGACATTCTTGATTTCAAGTCAGATAAGTTGATTTGAAATCAGATAAATTGCTGGCTGGTCCAATATTGCAATGTTGTTCCATAATTGTTATGTGCTTCAGTGTGTGGCTCAGTGGGCTAAGTCTCTGTGCCTGTGGTTAGAATATTGCTGATTAAAGCCTAGCCTTAGTACATCTACAGGTCCTTGAGCCAGAACCTTAACCCCCATAATCATGGGTGCCACAGCAGGTGGTTGCCCTTCATGGCCAGCTTGCTCTCACCTACAGAGGGCAAGGTGATGGAGGCGGGGATCAATGAAGTATCAATTATTCCTCTTAAATGTAAACTGCTTAGTAGGTGTTACAACAACAACAAAATGGCACATCACAGGTCAGATCCTAACATTTCAATGTATAAGAGCTGTATAATAATGAAGAAAAAATACTCAGAAGGAAACAGGCAGAACAGATTATGCAGTGTACAGCAAACAAGTCCCGTGTGAATTAATGGAAGAATTAAACTATTACATCCTAAACTGAAAATGTCCTGAAATTTCTAATATTTCAGAAATAAACTTTCAAAGGTTTAAAACCATACTTTCTGTATTTAAAGCCTTCGTAATCCAAAACGAGCCTTAACCTTGCTATTGTGTTCGGGTCTGACCCGTATGTAAGTTTACAATGCATAGAAGCACCATATAAATTTGTGTACTGCATCAAGGCTTTTTGACTTTTTAAACAAAATAAATTAAAACAAAATCAAGGCAAGACATGCCCATACATGTAAGGCAAGATAAGACCAATTCAGTTTATTTACATAATTTTCTTCAGGTTTATTTTACCATTATTTTTTTATTGAAAACGAGAGGTATGCTGTCAAAAGAAAGGTCCAGAAAGCCACACCAAAAATATTAAAACCAATCTTTTCATGGATAAGGAAGCCTAACAAGGTAACCAAGAGATAAGAAACAAACTGGATGATAATTGTTTTGAGGGTATTTTATGGCTGATTTAAGACACGGGTCAGCACCGATCTGTTTAACATAAGACTTAAGGAGACCGTGTGTGACATGGACAGGCAAGAATGTACGCCTCTAAACTGTATTACACTAATACCAGTAAGTTAAGCACATAACTTCATAACAGAGAAGTCAAGAGCAGTGAAATTTGCATTTTTCATCAGAATTCAGTAAAAGGCAGGTTGGTTTGCTGAAAGTCTTGTTATATGACCTCATCCTTTCACTGCCATAAAATGTATTTGTAGTAGTATTGGTATTAGCTAACACTTGTGAAAACAATAATGATAGAACATGTTAACTGTGTCTAGGAAGTAGTATAGGGAGAAAGGTTTTCTAATTGATTTAGTCACTATTTACTTGTCTAATAAATCGGGGCATAATATTTATGAATACTGTACACAGAAATGCAGGTAAAAAGCATGGTTGTATTAATAATTAATGGTTTTATTTTTCACACATTACACGACCTGTTTGCTAAAGCAATGTCAGCTTTGTGAATAAACAGCTTTATATTTTTATCTTTATATCACTGCTAAACACAAATTAAACACAAAACACAAGCGCCTTACTTCTTACTCATGGCCGGAAATTCAAAGTCAAATTTCCACTATATAGTGTAGCTCATTAACTCATTGTTTACTGTATACCGTGGTACCTCAGTTCTCAAACTCATTAGAACTCAAATTTCTTAAAAGTCGAACCAACCAGTTCGGAAAAAATTATTTCTTCTTTCTTATTAATTATTTTAATATTAATAATAAACCATTAATACATTTAATTATAATAATATTGTCGTACCGAGCGGGGATGGATCGGAGATAAAGGCGCAGACGTCAGGGTATCGTGGGAATACGGGGTTTAATTACAGGTAAGGCAGGCAAATGCAGATGGACAATACAATGACCGGACTGGGGAAACAAACTGAAATGCGGACGAAATACAGAGGACTCATGACAACAACCAGGAACAGCTGATCACACAGGGATTCCACACGGGGTTAATGAGGGGTCGTGGCACACGGAAGGAGCGGACGATCAGGGCAGGACACATTGTTTGGATACATTTATTTTCTTACTTTACAAATTACTGTTTTGATAAATGTCCTTAGATGTGTTTAGTACAGTATATGCTCTTCTTGTTTTATCCGGTTTTACATTACTTCTTATGGGAAAAATTTGATCAGAACCCGAACTTTTTAGGATTCGATCCGGAGTTCTGAACGGATTAAGTTCGAGTTCTGAGGTTCCACTGTATATGACAAAAAAATATTGAATCTTGGCATGCTTTTGATATATTTTGTAGTGTAGTATGTTTTGTCATATACTATTAGCAGTCACTTATGTTTAGTTATTTAATTTCCTGGATACAATTTGGTTTGCATTTTATAACAGATTTTCATGTTGGATGAACTTATCACATTAATTAAAGCCTAATATGAGTGAAAACCAACTGCTACACACTGTAAATGGTTTGGACCTGCTGAAAAACATGTTCATGCTGAAGTATGTATAATGTCATTTTACAGACGCAGTGTAGCAGTATGTGGTGCCCTTCGTGGGTTGTGGGTTGAACCCCCTGTGTGTTTAGTTTGTATGTTCTTCTCCCCTTCAAGCCGGTTTCCTCCAATATTCCAGAGACATGCTGCTTATATTAATTGACGTCTCTAAATCGCCTGCTTTGTGTGACTGGAGCAGCCCATATGACAGACTGGCATCCTATCAGGGGTGGTACCCCGCCTCTTTCCCTGTGGTTCCTGGCATAGAATCCAGGAACACCAAGACACTAGAAACATGCTTATGAAAGATGGATAGATGGGTATGATACAAAGCATACCCTTCTACAAACCTTCAGCATAATGACATTTATGGACTGAAGCATCAACTGAAATACTTTTTTGTAAATACTTTTTTGATTGACAACAGATTTATTGATGAATCTGTGGTCAATCAAATTCAATAACCAGAACTTTCTAAGATTTTTTATCTGTTTTCTTTAATTTGAAAACATTCGTGGCAACCCTGAAGTTAATGCTTCATTATTACATTGTCATTGCTAGGTAATAGACACACAATAGGTATTAGATAAACATACACAACAGACTTTATTTCATATAAAAGATTTTTACCCTCTTACATAATCAGGTAACATTTTTGTTTCAGTTTGTAATGGAATGTTATAGAGAATATGCTTACTTATTGCTCTATTTTCTCAATATCAAAATGCGTCTCACGAATTTCTGCATTTTTAAAGAACATTCTCATATTGTAATATTTATATGAGCAAGATGGCTCTTATAAGCTTGTTTTTAATTCATAGTGTCCCCTGAATCTTTAGTGCTATGAATGGGTAAGGACTAGCTTTGAACCAAAACTGTATGGATGTCAAGTTATTCACTGGGAATTGTATGTAGCTACTTCCAGTTAGCCTGGCAACCGGAATAGAGCAAGAATATATGAACGGGAGCAGCCTGTGAAATTCCAAATTTGAGGTGAAATTCCCCTTTAAACTAACTTGTGCTGTGTATGCAGTATCAGCAAATCAAGACCAGTGCCCTCTAATAAAGATGTAAAGATGAGTACATTGCTACACACAATTTGGCTATCCATGAAATTAATTTGCTTTTATGGCACCAATGAAAATGTTCTCTCTATGTGTCTATCCCTATAATATTACAATACTGCCACAACCCTTGGTCCAGATAAAATTTTACTTAATGTTCAAAGATGATCTTAAACACCATGAATTTAATGGCCGCTGCTTTGTCCTAATGAAGGAGATAAAATTGAATTATTTCTGTTTCTGAGAAAGTACATGGCGACTATAAAGAATGGTCCCATTTGCATGTGCTACCAAGCGTGAGCTTAAGGAGAACCATTTATATGCTTTGTTAACAAAATTTGGAATTTAAATGTGTGAAAATTGTTAATTAACTTTTTTTGAGAAAGGGAAAACATTAGCCAAATAAAATTTTGATTGCAACCTCAATGGTATTGTTTTCAATAGAACGCTGTCTAAAAACAAATTAAGCAGGGCAACCATGTGTGAAATAATAAATACTTTCTCTTGCTTGCATAGGATGCAACTTCTGTACAATTGTTCATTTTATAGTGGGCGGAGTGTGGCTCAGCAGGCTCCGCCTCTGTGCCTGTGATCAGAAGGTAGCTGCTTCACGCCCGGCCTCGGCAGAATAGTTACATGTCCATGGGCCCTTGAGCAAGGCCCTCAACCCCCAGCCTCATCTTGGCTGCCCTTCACTGTGATGCCCAAGCCTGCTCTCATCTGTGTGTGTCTCATGGAGAGCAGGATGGGGTAGGCAAAGAGGGAATTTCCCCACAGGGATCAATAAAGTATTATTATATTCTAGATTTGTATTACTAGGTAATTATGAAGTAATACTGCATGTTTTGAAACTGACATGTTGAAACTGACATTAATGAAACTGACATTAATTTTAGATTTAAGAAAGACAAAAAATTCTACATGTTTCTGCAGTCAAAAATTCAATAGTATTTTGTAAATTATATTTTTTGGAACTACCTGTTTCAATTGATATGAAATGGAAACACAATTGCAATTATAATAAGTCCCTTATTCCACAAAATACAGGATTACAACTAATTGCATTTGCCATGATGGATTTATTGAAATTATGTACTGAAATTATGCATTCAGTGTACACACAAATGTTAGGTTTGAAGTACTGTATGGCACATGTACGGATATAAAGAGAACATTAAAAAATTACTGAAATTTTCCCTTGAAATATTTTTTATTTAATAGTTGATGGAGCATCCTGCTTCTTATTATATATTAATATGTTAAATCAGTAACCTCCTACGACATTTCACTCAGAAAACCCATTTATTTAAGGTTAACAACATGACCCTCTTACTATAGTTATAATGAAGAAAGGAATTCAATCCATTACTATATTGTCAACAGCTCTTCTGTAAGGTGTCAAGCTCTTATATGAAATGTAAAAATATTAGGATATGCAGAAGTCAGTTAAAAAAAAATCTTTCCTCCTTTGTCATCTTAGACTAAAAGTATTTCTTAGGCATTCTAATCATAGCCTGAAATCTGAAACTATAATTATTATTCAATATTATACTGTATAACATAGATTTTCTACCATTTTTATAATGTATATATAACCTTGTTATGGAGTTTATTATTTTGTTGTCCAAATGGATTGTGTGACTGATATTGCTGTTTATAATATCTTGGGCCAATACAGATGAGGATTTAACTGAAAAGATCTTTCTGTGCTTTTCCTGCTAGCTGCTGTGTATGTAACAGGCATCATACAGCACAGTGAACAGTCACCCAAAATATATCTTTTTTTATCTCATTCATCAATCTGCATCCGCCCCTTTTACAGCCTTTTTGCTGATTCTGATACTCCAGTTGTTCTTTTTTATCATGCTATTTTTACGGTGCATATGATTATATTTTTACGTAGGCCGAATTGCCATAAAAATGTCCTTCATTAAAAAAGTGCTAAATTAATTCAGGATCATACCTTTCAGAAGCATGTTATCTTTCTTGTCACAGGAAAGGCTGCCAGGTTTTGCTTCCACACTTAGACTTAGCTCAACTGTGCTGTTACCTTGATTCATGGGGCTGTAATGCCACCTGCTAAAGCATTTTTTAAAAGAGAGTGGTGAATATATGAGATATAAAGCGTGTAGTGAAGGAAACAATATTTCAATATAGTAGAGCAGACTGACAGTGAATGATTTAACATGTAGTTCAAAGGAGAGCTAAAAAACAACTAATATATATATATATATATATATGTTCTGTGCAACACACCTTCAGGGTTGAAGGTTCAAGTTCCACCTTTGGCTCCGTGTTTGGAGTCTGCATATCTGGCTCATCTTTATGTCGGTTTTCTCTGTGTACTCTAGGTCTTTTGCAAAGTCCAACGCTCTGCTGTTAGGTGAGCCTAGCTGGCCTGTGGTATGTGTGTGTGTGTGTGTGTGTGTGTGTGTGTGTGTGTTCCTTATGACGGCCTGGCATCCAGCCCAGGGTCTCCCCTGACTTGTGCCCTGTGCTTCTTGAGGGAAGCTCCAGGCTGACTCTGAACTAGACAAGCAGTTTAAGCAGTTATGGAAGATGGATAGATGCTCTGCACAGAAACATTTATAGCTATGCTCTTTTCTGTACTGTTGTTCCTTTAGACTGTAAACACAAATTTGCAATTTAGGTAAAAAAAAAAAAAACCCTTCATAAAGTTTGGTGTTGCAAACTAGGTGTTTCTGTAAAGAATTATGCATTTGTGTTTTTACATCATCAAGAGCAAAACAATAAAGCAATAATGTGTAACTGTTTCCTTGATCCTTTGATAGACTGGGCCTGATATTTTGACTATCCTGACAACAGACTCTTGTGGCTTTTTAGCAATATTGAAGAACATCAGAGGTTACAAATGTATTCAATTCCGTTAATTCCTTCATTTATTAAACAAATGCAGCACAATAATTCCTTTGGCAAAGACTAAATAATGAAGAAGTGTTTATAGTTAAGAAGTGCTTATCTTATATAACTAATTTTATGCATATTGGGAATTGTCAATTGGTTTATCCAAAAATAAACATTTTGTGTGCTGTTTTATCTATTACATTTTAAAACAAATGCATTTTAGTGTTAGTTGCATTCATGAGTATTAGTTATAACTTCTTAAAAATTGACAGAATATAAGATGAGAACAGGGCAGCTGAAAGAATAGGCAATAGCAAAGTTACTCTGTCTAGGTTACCTTTGGCTAAGTTCTAGAATCCCGTTATTTGACTGCTGTCCTGTAAGTGATAAAAAGTTTTTAATTACATTCAAAAGCATCACTAACGATTTATGAAGTGTGTGTGTGTGTGTGTATGGGGGGGCAGGGATAAGCAGGCTAAACTCCCCTAAAACAGCCCTCACGACACCCCTGATTACATATATGCTTTACAAGCTGAAGATATGCATAACATATGTTGGCCAGCTATTAGAACTAAATTGTTAAAAAAGTTTGCTGTTACACTGTTGACATGCTAAGTAGTGTTTATTAGAGAGAATAGTTGAGAAGAAAGCAGATTCCTTCTGCATACTTCTGCTACAAGGCATGTGAGTCACAGCTGTGTGCAGTTTCCATTCTCCTCCCCTGACTTCACAAAGCAGGTCTCCCATGTGAATGGGAAGTGGTTGAAAATCTCCATCATATGCTGCCTGGCTTCCAGAACCCCACTCTCAGAGAGCAAAAGAAGGTCACAACTGAAAAAAAAGGATGAAAAAAGAGTGGGCCGCCTTAATCTGATTTCACCGGAGCAGAGTTCCATCCCGGGGTCTCCGCCATGATGGATTCCAGAGACTGCTCGCCACCAACTTCCCATTCCAAAAGGGAGGACACCCAAGTTACCAGCAAGGCTCAGCAAAAGCAGAGCAAACACAGCTTGGATACAGACGTTACACCCACATAAAAAAAGCCTTGTTTACAAATGGCAGTGCTGCTTGAACCTGGGTAGCCAGCCCACATCTTTGCATAATACTTTGAGACTGTGTCCAAAATGAAACATTTGGTTCCAGCATTGACTTTGGCAACGTTATCATCTTCTAGAAGAAATCTCTGGTCGTGAAGCCAACGATAATATGCGGGCTGCCAAAACGTGGTACACTTTTTGGCAGGAGTCAGTTAAATGTTACTCTGACCCTTCTACGTACTCCTGACTGTCAAGTATTTCCCGTCATGTCATTCCCAGGCGGAGACCTTCTTATGAGACCACATGGGTTCCACAGATGGGAATATTTTCTCAGTAGTTGGAGTACATTAGACACTGTAACCTTGAATCTGTCAGTCTAAAATTCCTAAAATGATGGACAGACTGACTCGCTTCCCTGCCATTTTGTGTTTTATCCCGCACTGGAGTGTGTGTCTACCCCTTTCTCCTTCCCAGCTGGCCCTAACTCTCCGCCCCCAGCAAGACCGTCACTCTAGCAGAAAATGGCACACTGTCACAATCCCTGTGCACCCTTTTTAAACACGATATCACAATTATGTTCAATAAAATAACAAAATAAAACCACTTGTGGATTTACATATTCATTCTATTCAATCTTATTAGTAACTTAGTAGCAAAAAAGGCTAAAATAAAAATGCACGTTTTGACAGCTTGTGGAACTGATAGCATATAAGTATAGAGGTGCGCAGACAAACATAGGCCAGAGACTTCTTTGAACACGAGTCAGAGGTACTCCAGCTTATTATTGGGGGTGCCATCGTCCTTGACCTAGCTGAAAAAGAAGCCACTGTTGCTGGTGTATACAATGCACATGCCATCTCACTGCATCTGACCTTGGTTGCCCTTACTGGGGATGGTGCTTCCACAGCTGCCAGTGCCTCCTGGTCCAAGGTCCTCCACGGAGCCTGAGTTTGGTGCATGTGGAGCATCCTGGAAAACTTTGAAAATGAGGCACATTTTCCTAAACACATCCATCCATCCATCCATCCATACATACATTTTCTGAAACTGACGTTTTTTTAATGTGCACAAACAAAAACCAGTGGATGAGCCTACCCCCCAAATCACAAACAATGCCTTTGGAAATATGATACTACACTTCATGGTGGATCGTTGCACTGCACACAGTTCACTCAAATGATTCTCTTACCATTAGAATCATTCATTCTATTTACAAATATCATTATAATATAGTAACAGAAAAGAAAAGCAGACATGTGAAGCTTATTTATTTCCACTGAGAATTAACAATGACAGGTGAAACTTGTTCATGTAAACTTGTAGAACTTTGAGGAAAACATGTTTAATTGATGTGCAACATTTAACACAGGCTGATATATTTTATGTGAGTTTTCAATTAAGCATTTATTAACTTAATTGCATGATTAAATAAACAGTGAGGTCACAGAAGTGATTTTTATTCTTACATAGTCATTTATGCTGTCCTCTGGGCGAGCAGTTAATACTCATGACAAAACACTGTAATGCTCTCAGTAAGCTGTTGAGAGACATTCACTTATCTCTGGAAAGCTCCATAGTTTCTGACAAAATAAAAATAACATTAGTGTTTGAGTTAGAGAATTTAATTTAATTTACTGTTCTGACTTTGGGATGAACAAGATGTTTCTGCCGAGTAGCGAACTTACTAATGCAGATCTCCATCGCCTTACTTCCAGAAATGGGTCTTAAATTTGCCACTGAATTGATTAAGGTCAAAGGCAAAAAACATATCTAGATAACAACATCAATTCCTGTTCTTTCTGTACCAGACGCTACTTATTTTCCTGGTGGGTAACTAATCCATCATTAACATTACCAGTGGGAGCATATATTCATGAGAGAGTTAATTACAGTAAACACAAATAATTGGCTATACATTCCACACTGGGCAAAGTATAAAAGTTGCCATAAATTTACATTTTATTCATTTTGCAGAAGCTTTTATCGAAAGCAAAACATGATTGAGAAAACAGGATCAGCCAGTCTCTTGAGCAACTGGGGGTTAAGGGCCTCGCTCAGGGGCCCAACAGTGACATCACTATGCCAAACGGGATTCGAACCAGCAACCATCCAATCACAGGCATGGCCTCCAAAGTAATCGTGTAGATTAAAATGTCAAAAAGCATGCACTTTTTAACCCTGTGCTGTAAACTATAGCATTTGGACCTTTACTTTTAACATGCAATATATTAATAAGGAAGTATTTTCAGCTGTTGATTAGCATGAGGTCTTTTGAAGTCAGCTGCTCATAAAGCAGATGAGATCGGTATCTATGTGGGAGTAGCAGCGACCCCTCACTCCTAAAGCCTCTGATTAAGAATAGGCTTGGCCAGCTACACATATAAGCCTATCAACACTTGACATGTGGGGCAGGGATAAACTGTTAGTCTGCATAATGGCACTGCATCATAATGGGAATAGGAGCGGCAAGGAATCTTAAGGATGAGGCTCTGTATGGCAGTTTTTATATTCCGCATAGGCTGATGCTCTATGAATTATATAGATTACGGGAGGTTTATGAGTTAAGTTAACCACCTTGATTTGTTTAATCAAGCATCAGGCTTTAGCTGAAATGGGTTTAAGTATCAGCTTGCTGATCAACACAATTATCTTAAGGGGCAATTTCGCTGATATACCAAAGGTTGTCATAAAAAAAAAAAAATCAGACAAATCAAAATGCTGTGCCGCATTCTGCTTTTTATGCTTTTGTTTTTTAAAATAAATTATTTCAGATTTTTTCTTCATATTTCTGTTGACCAGTCCCCAATAACATGCTACTCCATTTGACAGTCAGCACTGACCATCAATCTTACTTACTTATATATATATATATAGACTATTCTAATTCTCAGGGCAATGAATGTGTTTTCTCAGAAGAATTGCAGAGACTGCTTATACTACTATTATTTCTATTGATATATAAAGTCATTTTATTAATGAGGAAGATAAATAATGTTTAAAAATGCTGGCAAATTGCAGATAGATCTTGACATACCTGAATAATGACTTCCAGTAGTAAATGAACCTCAATGAGACCGTACTATACATGCCATCTAAATATTAACATCTGCTGACGTTATCAATTAAACTTCCAGTCAAGGATTGTATTTTAGGTGAGTAGGTGACGTCGTGGTTGAAGATATGGCTTTTTAACTGTAATCATTGCCTCAGGGCAAGGGGAGAGCTTAATTTTTTACCCATAGGATACTAAATTCTGTATTCTTGTGAACTGAATTAGCTGTAAAAAATGATCAAATTGCTAGTAAAACATTATGAAACTGAGTATTGAAAATCATTTCATATTTTGTGTTAAATATGAGTAAATAAATTCCTTAACCCCATCATTCAAGGACTTCGGAAAATTCGGAATGGTGACATTTGCACAGTCAGTTTTCTATCGCTCATTTGCACTTCATATTATGTCACCATGTGGGTCAATTGACCTGGTATGAGTGGGTGTCCTGATTCTAGTGTGTGAGCTAGGCAGGCTACCACTCAGAAGTATGAGACAGGGAGGAGTGTGGGGGTGAGTTGATCCCAGGTCGCCAACCTGGAAGCCCGAGGTCGGGGGTGTGGGGGCATCTATCAAACAGCACACAGCACATTTAATACAATTAGTAAAATCAGTCACACAGTGAAAAGCTACCAAGTAACAGACATACTGTTGCTTTTTTGTGGTTTGTGCAGAATTGTTAAGAATGATATAACGCCAATCAGCACACCACCAAGGTGAATTTGTTTGGTTTCGACTCTTGGTGGGCAGTGTTTGGTGATGGGAGATGTATTGATGCTCGAGTGCCAAATTAACACAGATGGATAAGAAAAGGTCAAGGCAGGTGCCCTTATTATGAGTATAATGAAATGCATGTAATGAAATAGGCTATTATAACGCTAGTATGTTTATTGGCCTATAGGGTAATATTGTAATAATTTGATTCTCTTTTTCTATTTATATATCACAGTCTTTTTCTATTTGTCTATGCTACTTGTTTTTGATGCTTATAAATCTTAATTTGTTTGTTTTTAGTTTGAAATGTGATTGTTCTTTATTTGTAGTATTCCAAATGACAGTGCTAAGTGGTGTTTCTGACCGTGGGGGTGGGAGATGGCCACGCACTTTTGCTTCTGCTCCTTAATATACCTCATATGAAATCTGAACCCTGGAGTTAAATTTTATTATTATTCGATCCAGTTTAGATTATGCTTGTTTTGTGTTACACACTATCCTTCTACTGTACCTTAAATTGACTCTTCATATTCAAAAATGTAGTTTCAAATTAGTGTTACTGTTTTAGTTGGTTTAAATGATTCTCATTGGTTCATTTACTGGCATCCAGGACTGGATTCATAGATACCTCTGTTTTGTTACTTTTCATCCATTTGGTCATTTTATACTCAAGACCACTGTGGTATTTTCTAGGAGGGATTCTGTTCAGTAGGAAGCTGAATAAATTAGATTAAATGATAAAAATCATTGTTATCAAGAATGGAAATGGATAATCTAAATCTTGTTCAAGGTTCCCTGCATGAAAAGGGGCCTAGACTATTTACCCTATGCAAACATTCTTTTATCAGTTGAAGACAGTATCCTGTACTTTTGGTCAGCATGCAATTATGCAATTTGTCAATGTGGAAAATCAGAAGAGGCATATCACTAGATCTGAATTAACAATTCTGCATTGTTTTCAAATTTTTACATTTGTTTAAGCAGGAGAGAGTTTTTACTGTATCCTGAGATGAATCCATAGCTTGTTATTAAGTGAACCTTGGCTGCAAAATTTCTTTAAAAAATTGTTTTAGGTTTTTATCAAATGTGACTGATTGCAGTAATCTGTACACTGAACAGTCATTACACAAATCACCTAAATTATTGCAAAAATTAGTCTCATTAACACCTGATTAGAATCAAATTACATTAATGAGTCTTTCGTTAGTGGGTCCCTCCTGATGTTTGGACAACTTGATCAGTCATGTCATGCTGGCACTGAGGTGGTTTGTCAGGAGACGGCTGCACCCACTGACCAGTGAATCCATGAACTAGTGCTAAGTTCATGGTTAGTTACACATTTAATCTGGATTTGAGCCTGAAGCAGTTCTCCTGGATGACTTTTGTGGGACAATTTGCATATTTCCATATAAATCTTAAATTTCCAGTAAGAGTTTAATTGGGTTACGTCATCAAAAATAGTGTCTACAGCTTACTTCAGTTTTTTTAATAATAATTTGTCCCTTAAGGTTCATAACACATTTGACCCTTTCTCCTTTTTCTGCATTTTTCCAAACCAGTGAAGATTACTGTGCCTCATGATTCTCTTCACTAATTTCAGAAATATATAAGATTTAGGCTTTGTTCTTGTGATTTCTAAATTTAATTTTGTGTGGTTTATGTATTTTGCAAATTATTATTTCACAGGTAAGCTTAAAATATAACTTAATAATTGCTGTAATGTGTGATTAACCTTGAAATCTGAAGTTTTAAAATACACTCAAAGTTATTGTCTTGCTACCTTCTGAAATGCACTTTTTGATAAGATTCAGAATGTTGGGCCTGGATGAGTTAATTAACTTAAAAAAGTTCCTCACAGTTGAAAATAGCCAAGGGCAATAGTGGATAACTAATGTGTGGAATATTGCAATTAGCATTGGAAAGTACTTACAAGGATCAAATTAAAAAATTCATTAATGCACACACTTAATTAAGAAACACTTTTCAGTCCACATGATAAATTATGACACCTATTAAATCTTCTCGTACAAGATATAATGGCTTTTTTCCATGTCGGCATAAGTGATTCTCAAAGGACCCGCAGTGTATGTTATCATATTCTTTGAAATAATGTTTCCTTCTCGATATGCAGGACCTTATAAAGTAACCCAAACCCATTTTTTGTTTGCACTGCTATGTAACATTTTACCTTTTTAACTGAAACAATGCTGTAAATAAACATGCCACACACTGAATTTCCCCATAAAGCAAGAAAAGGCACTGTGTATGTATTAAGTGGGAGTTGCATTTTATCATATATTCCCAATGTGTGTTTATGCCATGCTTTACAATTTGTGATGAACGTCTGGTCCAGATAGAAAGGTGCAATTAATTTTTAACTTGTTGACAAAGCTAGGAGCGCATCTCCGCAGCGCTGCTTTTGCTCGTGGCTAATTGTGCCACCGGAATATAAATGGGAACACTAAAGTGGCAAACCACTTCATTGATATACCGCAGCTGTTCATGAGTGCAGGCGCTTCAAAGAAATATTTTCATAAATATATCAGGAAACTGACAAATCTGTACAAACATCAAAGACCCCTTGGAATAACATACCTGGCACAAACCATTTGATTCTTGTTTTGTAAATGTTAAGCTCAACCTCTTCAGCCAGCTGTAACATAGCTGTCCTTGAGGAATGACTCGGAATTACAAGCATTTGTTGTGATTGTTAAGGGTTTTTTTTTTTCATGTTGAAAAAAAACCCTGCTCCATTATTTCAGAGACAGAAGCTATTTCTCTCTAATTAGTGAAGTTGCTGTTTATGTATCACTGTTTTTTCACAATCATTTTTTAACCAAAAATGGTCACAAAAAACTCCAGGAAATACCAAGTCCTACATTACAAGTTTTTTGTTCCCAAGTACTACTTATTAAGTAAATTTACTGGTCTGGGTGTTCTGGCTGTACTGGTTGTTCTGGGTAATGGCTGTGCCTACAGTGAACTGTCCCTCCACCACCGAGGCACTGTACTATTAATGTACTTTTTAATACATCTTCTAGCATTGAAAAGCATTCAAATATATTTGCCTACCTTCTGAAATTGGGTCTCACCATCTCCCTCAAAATAATTGGCATACAGCCACTTGGAGGAGAGCGAGTAGCTTTTACAAAACATATTATAATATATATGGAACAATAAATGTATGGAAGATAGGTTAATGAAAGAAACAAGACCCTAAAAATACTTCTTATCATCCATCCATAGAGGCAGGGGTGTCAATGGGGGGGGGGGGATTGTATGATTCCATGGTCCCCAAGTGACATAACTACATTGGTCTGGGTTGGGGCCAATATGGTATGCTTTCATGGTGCCCAAAATCTTTCAGCGCCACCTGAAACCCATGATAGGCAGCATCAGACACAACCCTAGGTGTATATGACTGTGCATGTGGGGAAGTGAGTATGTGTGCGTGCCTTGTGATGGACTGGCATCCCATGCAGGGTGTATGCCAACCCTCTGCTTTGTGCTGCCTGGGATCATTTCCAGGCCCCCATAACCCTGACCAGGATAAGCAGTTAGAAGTTGAATGGATGGATTTTACACTTGTATCACTAGAAATTGTTAATGAAGCATTTTAGTGTATTTTTTCTGGGTGGAATACTCTTGGGATTTGCTCTGGCAACCTTTCAAGTATTTAACCAATATGCTACCTTTTCTGCCAATAAATAATTAAAATTAAAATAATAATAATGAGATAAACAAAGTCACTGTTGGTTTTTGTTTGACAACAAGACCCCCCTGTTGATATGTATACCTTAAACAAGTTTCCAGAAGGATGGCATGATAGGTTAATTATTAACTCTATGTTTCATAATGCTTGTGACGATATGGTAATGTGTGTTTTTTCTGCAGTGGAGAACAGATGGCTACTTTTGCATTATCTTCCACATCAACTATGATTACGTCTTGCTTCCAAAAGCCACCTGCTTTTCCTCTCTTTGTTCAAATTATTTATGCTGGTAACATGTAACAGAAGTTCTTATCAGTTGGACTATGTCTTGTTAAATTAAAGTACAGCAACTTACTGGCATCATGTTAAATGCAGAGAACCTAAGGCTGCAGAAGCATCTTTAAAGATTAAATTCTTGAATCTGATTGGCTTCTATTTCTCAACGCTTTTTTTTCCCCTCATTCACTCCCTCCTACTGTGATAATGGTCAGCTACGGCTGTTTTAAAATATGAAATAAATATTAAAAACACGCTGAAGACATTTCTGTCTGATTACTTCCATTTTAGCTAAAGTTAAAGTTTCAGAATAAGTATGGAATAGTATGAAATATCATGCAAATCATTCTGTAGAAAACTCCCAGGCCAGCGGTGAGCCTATGAAACACATATGACTGTACATATGTGAATTAGAAAGGAAGATTATTGTGGCAGCCTATTATTCCCGTATAAAAGTATACGCTTCAGTATAAAGCATTTCAAAGCACCATTACTACATTACTGGATCAAACAGTGGTCATCCGTGAAGATTTAAACGATTTCACATACATTTTGGATGTTTTAATCTTCTTTTGAAATAAAACCGAGGATGTCCACAAAGAATATGCTATAATTACAATTTCATACAGTCATTCTCTTTTACAATGTGACCAAAATGGTTTTGGAAATATGTCAGTTAAGATAGAAGAAACATAATAACAACATCCCTTGTGTTAAACGATAAGCTTTTTTTATCCATCCCGATTAAATACCATAAAACAGGATTACTGTGAGTGCAGTGAAACAATCCACCACTATTTCCATTACAGGACAGAACTAAGAACCTTTATCTACCAATTTAAGAATACAGACAAGAGGGGGTGGGGCCTGCTGGAATAAAGTGAGAAATGCTTTTATTGGCTCAGAGTATGCATTTGCCATTAATCTATCATATCCTTTAGGATTAAGCATTTTTTGTAATGTTTGATTACATATTGCTTCTTACAGTACAGTTCTACTAACCTAGGCAGCGCTGCATTGGGCAAACAAGCTAGAAATCAGTGCAGTTTTAATTATTACGGCAGGGTCATCCCAGCTGTTTCGAAGGCATGTGGGAAAAAAACACACAAAGACAAACCCATAAATTGCTTCTGTTCTTCAGAAGCATTGCTTTTTTTCACATTAAAATGCATCAGTTTATTGTTTTTGTTTTGGATGTTTATTTCTTTTTAAGTGCACTTTAAAAGGATGTTCGCACGTCTCTGAAATATTGAGTGCACTTCGTCGTGTTTGATAAACAGAGCACAAAGTGCATTTCTCCTCAAATCCCTAAACTGAAAGTAAGTCTACATATGACAGCAAGCCAGCTCTGCTTTAGCTCATGAAATGAGACTGAAATCTGGCATGGGAATTATTTAACTGAATAATATTGCCCTACGATGGCACCAAGAGCAAACAAAACAGCCCAAACTGTGAAATGACCATATTAGTCTGTTGCTTTACTTGCAAACGAAAAGCCAAGTGTAGCTTAATATTGCGCTGCGCTGCATGTCCCCCTGGCTCTCAGGCTTAAATATTTTATAAAATGAATAACTGTGCAATATGGGTAATACGTTTTAACTATGTGCTATGTGTAATAGGGTCATGCATTCATTAGAATGTATGAGTGCTTAAATACCTGCTTAACCAGAGCTCGATCTTTCCAAATATTTAATGAAACAAAATTTAATGAAAACATTTAGATTCCACTTGTATTTTCATTAACTAAAAGGGTCAGTTATTTTATTGCAAATAGGATGTTATAAAACCTGTGGATTAGAAAAGAAAAAAAGTTTATATGTAAATTTAAAGGTGCTGGATTATCACATAATTTTTGTGCAACATAAAAAAGAGCAGACTGTCAATACTGTCAGTCTTGCAAGAAAATTATAGTCTTTTTGCTTATGTTTGGAATTCAGTTCTTTTTATTAGTGGACTAAATAATGTTTTTACGAGTCCCATAGTTATAGTGCTCATCAGTTGAAGGATCTTGATCATACAGCTGTTTTTGAGACAAGCAGTCAATTTTCTCACCCTGTCACTGCATATCACCTCCCTATTAGTTGGTCAGCTTCATAATTTGATGGTGACTCTCTCATTTTCCTAATGTTCTCAGCCCTTTATTTTTTAAACTGTGCTGTCATCAGTTAGTCTGTGGGGGCTATTTTGTATTGATCTTTGCCGTCTTCACTTGTTTAACATCCATTTTATAACCATACTGTTAAAAAAAGGCAAAACCAAAGAAAATCAGCCATTCTTTCCTACTATTTCTGCTCTGCCTCCTGCTCTGGGCCATCTGGTTGTGACCTCAGTTGACCACCAACAGTATCTAGACATCTGGTCTGCAACAGTATCAAGAGAGACATCAGACACTTTCGCCTGATCCAATCTTCTGATCCAGTCTTCTGCAGCCAAACCCTAGTCACTATCAGCCGCGATCAACATGATTTCATGTGCATTTTACAAATGCTGCCTGCAAATTGTGCATTTATATGCATACTCTCTTCCAGGAATCCTGTTAGGTCATCTTTGGTACAAGACATCCTATTGCACAGTGACTTTCAAGTAAAATACAATATTGTCATTGTTTCATAAAATGACGCAAGTATTAACTTTAAAAAGCAACCGTAGAAAAAAATTATACTTTTTAATGGATTATTTATAATTATTGCATAATATGTGTCATTTAAGGTTAGATTGCTCTAAAATGAAAGAAGCCTATCAGCTTGGCAGTTCTATTTGTTGATAATAGCTATGTGGCTGATCAGGGAGGTTGCTGAAGGCTTGAGTAAGGTCTGCTTACAGCTCCAGGCTGCAGACGCTGTGGCTTTTACTGCCTCCTAAGCTGGTGCCAGGGACTGAAGTGGGATGTGGGCTGCCAGCGAAGTGAGGAGTGGATGGGAGTGCCTGTTTCGAGAAGTTAACAGCCAACCACCGCCTGGCAGAGGCAGAAGGTGCAGCCAGCGGCCAGCTGCAAAGCATCCAGGGTGAACAGAACAAATGCTTTCACAAGGGCCTAAGCCGCATAAGTTGTGAAGAACAGGCAGATTCTTATCATATTCTGGAGGAATAAGTAAAGGGCTTCGCTGTGAAGGGGAGCCGAGCGAGAGGCTTCCTGGCAGGCTGGTACAGGGGAGTCACTGCTGGGAGGGCAACTTGTACCTTACTGGGCCAGCAAAGAGCTGCAGTGGCTTACATAAAAGGGGGAATTTAAAATAGCGGTTTGTCCTCTAGGTGCCTGTTTCTGAAAGCCATTCATGGACTGTGTATGTGTTAGAGGAGGAGAAAGCAGAAAATAGCTGGAGTGTGGTCAGAAAAAAACAATGCTAAGAAATACAAAGGGATGTGTTTGTCATGCAGTCTGGTGGAGGCAAATGAAATATTGAAATCTGAATGAACCCAGTGTATGAAGTCCGACACATTTCATAGGAATTCATTCCACTTTCGAAGGGTGACATTCTCCTTTAGTCTCTGATGTCACAATGATGGTGTCCCCATATAGTGCACAAAACACGTTTCCATACGTGTTTTGTTAACAGATGAATGGTGCTGCAAGAGATGGTGTAGTGTGTAAATCCTGGGGATGGTATAGTGTGTACCTCATGAATATGGTGTAGTGTGTATCTCATGAATATGGTGTAGTGGGTATTTCAAGAACATGATGTAGTGCAGTGTTTCTCAACCCAGTCCACATTTTTGTTCCCTCCCAGCTCGTAACACAGCTGCATCAGGCATTCGGTGTTCTTGATTGGTTGGTTTGT
>JAODJU010000119.1:12939449-12949494 GCA_026776725.1 Gnathonemus echidnorhynchus
GTGCGGGGGGGGGGGGGCAATCTTATCGGCAAAGGGCCAGTGTGTATGCGGGTTTTCACTGCAACTGCCTAATTAGATTACTAATTACAGGACTGATTGGCTGAAGAGTCCTCACACCTGGGTTTGATCAGCTGACCTAAAGGTTATCTCAAAAACCTGCATATACACCGGCCCTTTGCGGATAAGATTGGCCATCCTTACCTTATGAAGATGGTGCAGTGTGTTCCTCGTGAAGAAGGTATAGTGTGCTCCTCATAAAGATGGTATAGTGTATGCCTCATGAAGATAGCATAGTGTATTCCTCATGAAGATGGTGTAGTGTGTTCCTCATGAAGAAGGTGTAGTGTGTTCCTCATGAAGACGGTGTAGTGTGTCCCTCATGAAGATGGTTTAGTGTGTACCTCATGAAGATGGTGTAGTGTGTACCTCATGAAGATGGTGTAGTATGTACCTCATGAAGATGGTGTAGTGTGTACCTCAAGCTTCCTGAAGCAGGCTTCTGATCACAGTAATTTTGACGGAATAACTGGAAAGACAGACAGAATTAATGATGCAGAATATTGAGCAGTTCTTGATAGACTGCATTATATATTTTTTAATATATATTTTGAGTATTTCTTATGACTTCAGCAGGAAATGCCAAGGAGAAATGTTTCATATTCTTTTATTATTGAACAGACATTAATTTTTTGAGTGTCCGAGAGACTCTGTCAGGATTAGTGGCAGCTGAGATTAAAGTCATGGATATATTTAGAATTATTGGTGTTGGGGGGTTGATATTCTGTATGTTGTATTGTCTCATGTTCTCATATTGGGAAGTATTTCCAACTAAGGAATGGGCTTCACATGGAAAAGCAGTGTGGTGGTTTGAGTTTTGCAATAGTTACATCTCAATTTGCCAGACATTTAGGGATTTCTGTCTTGTATTTAAAAAAATTAATATTTAATGAGTTGAAATAAGAAGGCCGTCTTTTTTGTAACTTGACACAAGCAGTAGGTCTTTAATGAAGTCACAATTTTTAAAACTTCTTAAAATACATAATAATTGTCATATTTAAGTAAAATATTTTAACATTGCATTTATTTTGTGAGCTAAGCATCCTTCATCAGCATAGCAGGGATTAAACTGTGATACTGCTCTATCATTTTGACTGCATCAGTCATATTTTATAGCTATATTTATATCAGATGGCCAAGAATAATCTTTCTTTTGAAATAAAATGTTGAAATATAAAAATATAAAAATTGAAAATGCACGTTGAAGTACAATTTTACAATAGCAACTTGAATACATATTGTTAATGCACTTATCTTTACATGCTATTAAACTCATATCAGAGTGCCACCATTTTTTCATTGGATTATTCACCTTGAACAACTGTCATGAAAAAAAATTATACATATAAAAATAACTTTTTGTTTTGCAACACTGTATTTAAGACTACAGGTTATCTGAGTTAGCAAGATCAGAACTAGTGAAATAGCATAGTATTTTAAGCAATAATGATATACAAAATATTACTGTAATTAACCTGAGCAGAACTTTCAGGGCAATTAATTACAATACAGTATAAATATTACTACAACTATCACTACCACTACAAATAATAACAGCAATCATGGCTCAATAATATAACAGTTTATAACCAACAACACATGCTTCAGTAAAACAGGTGGTGTAATTATGGGATGTGATTGTCATTAAGTTTAGAACATAGTTAACAGTGGCCTTTTATGGCATATAATTAAACTACAAATTTTTATCTCATATATTTGTCTAATTACATATGCATATACAACATAAACAACACTCTCTCTGTTTTCTATAGTGCATATCAAGGTTGGACATCATGGTTTTATGATTTAAGAAAGTTTGGGATGTTACTTAAAGTCCTTGTTTGAAAGATGAAGGGTTGATGGGATGAAGAATACAGTAATGAAGGATGAAAACGTCACAAAAATGTCAACTATAAAATTCAATATTGAGTGAAATGGCTCTTTACCATGGCTAATCTACGAGGTCTATTGGTCAGGAGCCATAAGCATTCAGTACTTCTGCACCATGATAATGTGAGACTAACATGCTTTTAAATACCCAGAAGACCACCTGTGTTTATTCCAAAAGACAAAAAGAAGTTGAAACAGAATTTCCCACTGAAGGAAAACTATATGCATAAAATACACTATGCCTGTTTCAGAACTCTACAGAGTGACAATGAAAGTCAATGAGAGTCAATAAAAAAAATGAACAACTTCAATGGAAACACTTAGGTTTGACTACTGGAATTAGTGTCTAAATCTATCCACTTTTCATAGAATATATTGTGGGCCTCAAATTAATTTATTGCACTTGCCTCTTGAATTGCAGTTAATTCCCAGAGCATTCCCCCAAATTCAAGCTGTTTCATTATTTGATCAATTATTTTATAACGTGAACAATTATGTTACCATTCTGCAACAACAGACATGAACAGTCTCCCAGCTCTGTTTTGCTCCTATCTGTGAAAAGCTGTGGGAAGCTTTGGCAATATGTGCGGTTACATAAGCTGGTGTTGTTTTTTCACTGTAGGCCCTCTTTTTTGCTGTGTAACCCATGCCAGATTGCTGCTGTTACTTCCTGATCAGAATGTGGTCATTGATCCACTTGTAAAGGGCCTGGGTACCATGTCCATTACCATAAATATCTTAATTGAGTGGAATAAAAATTTCATCCCTGTGGTTGTTCAGCCTCACCTCAAGTGTGCCTGAATGTTTCAATGAACAAATCCAGGTAAACAAACAGGCTTTTTTTGTTGTTGTTGGCAGTGTGTTTTTTTTTTTCTTTCAGGAATGCCCCCCTCTGAGTACAATCAGCCTGTGACCACCCAGTTGTATATCTTTCGTGACACAAAACTGCAGGAGATCCGTTTGCCAACAGCTTATTCAAAAGCAGATGAGAGCAGAAAGCATGCAAAGACAATAATGAATTCCAAATGGAGCAAAAATATGAGTTTTTTTTTTTTTTTTACAAAAAAAAAACAAAACAATAGCCCTTCTGCATATGAGAAATGTGCAGGATGCAGGGAATTTCCATTTACAGTTTATAATTACTTACAGGAGTGATGCTTCTGCCAGATGAAAGAGGGAAGAAGCCTGTAACATTTTCTTTCCACTTTTTGTTGTTTTGCAAAAAAGAAGTTATGAGTCAGCACTTCTGGTTACTTGAAATAGAAATCAATGTTATTTATTGTGAATAAAATACGAAACTCAAATGAGTGCTTCTCTAGAATAGTAATTCTGCATTTATTGTGGTGCAGACTAATACTGATACTTATATAGTAAATATGAGGTTTTTTTTACCCCTGTAAGCACTTGAAAAAGGTCACAAGTAATTTTCCCACTATGAATATATGGAAAGAAGTGAAAAAGAACAATGATCATCATGCCCAGTGACTGACTGCATCTTCTAAAGTTCCAGAACATTTTTCAATCAAAATTAAACAGTATCACAGTTTTGTTGCAAAGTAAATTGTGTTTTTTTTCTTATGCCATTTTTTCTCAGTTTTCAGGAATGTTTTAATTTTCATCTGGTACTATGCTGCTAACGATATTTTTCCCATAATGGAGTCCATAAACTGGAGCCATTGTAAAAAATTTCCATTATGCCCAGAATGTCCTATGGCAATAAAGGCTTTATACTACTTTTTATGGTTGTCAATCTGTTGTTCTGAGTCATGTTAAAATCTTTTACGTTTCATTGAATACCTTTGCATTGCTTTCCACAAGATAAGATGTCTGTTTTTTTTTACAAGCACTCATATCCAGTACAAAATGACATTTTATTACATATATATTTTAATAAAACTCATGTATCTTTCTTTAACAGGGTAGTAAAGGTTAAACAATCATGTAACCTGTAGTTTAGACAGATTGATATTTATGTCATTACAATTACAAATGAAATGTCCCATCTCCAGCCTCATATAAAGAAGAAATTAACTTTGTCCGTAGTTGACATCGGCGATAAACTTTGCCATTATAAGTGAGGCAATTGTGCTGAGGGATTATAAAATTTCATGTCACTCAGAGAGGAATTCTGCCTTCCTGTTTTGCACAAATTAATGCATGGGCAATAATTAATCCTTTGTTGTGTCTCTGTTCAATCCCTCGGAGCATAATGTTTGCAATGGATGAACTTCTTGTACATGTATGACTGTAAGGGGATTTTGACAAGTCTTCTCTTACACAAACTGCTCATGCCACATGAGATATGACTTAACAGAAATGATCAGAGTTAACTAACGGCACAATGTGTATGTAACTCTCAAAATTCTAAAAGTCATTTCTGCCATATGTTGTTGCCCAAAGATACCCCCATTTGATAATATTCTTGAGTTACCTCATCAATAAAATCTGCATTAGTGAATTTTATTATTCCCCTTGATTAATATAGACATAAATAGTCTAACAGACCTCCCGCTCCTCTGACATGTAATCTGCTTTTTAATAATAGCTTGAGGCCGGACAGGAAAATCCCTCCATTAGCAACATCTATATTTTGGTTCTTCATTTGTATTTAAAAACATTAGTGTCCTCGAACATCTGCCAGTTCAAAGTATGATTTTACATATAACAAGTTCATTTTCTTAAATGTTCCGCATATGAGTCTTACAAGAGCCAAAAAAGCAAACCGGACCAGAACCCAGATTGGCTCATAAATGTTACACACTAGATTGCATGTCTTTCTCCTGAGGTCAGACTTTCAACCTTCATCACTGCATACTTCTCATTTTGACTGAGGTTCAGCAGCCATATGTATCCCCTTTGTTGTGAGGATGTGAGCAGTAACAGAGATTTCCAATTCCGTCACCTAGCCAGAAAAAAGCTTGTATTTTTACCCATTGCTGTATATTTAACAGCAGCAATTCAAGACTTGGAAGGGAAATCATTAGGTTACCAGTCCATGTCCTTAACCACCATAATACTCATAATATAGGGGTAACGGAGCTCTGTAGAATAGCTCTACAGCAAATGACTGAAAAAGCAGAGTGATCGAGAGCAGGTCAGGTAAAGTTAACACTGTGAAAGTATTATAAGAACTCACAGAACGCAAATTACTAGCTCTAAGCATTTACGTTATTAATTCTTTTTTTTTTTAATTTAGTCATTTCTTTATTTAATGCAGATATGCTGGCACGATCTAGGAATTAAACAGCTTGATGTTTAGTAATAAAACTGTATAGATTCCAAGGACAGCTCTGCCTCTGTATCTCCTGTGAGGGTGTTAAGGAACAATGGCATGTTGCAACCAACAAGCAGACATCCATGAGGAGCTGCCATGCTGTCACTGAATCACACTTGTCTCCTTGGCATGGCCTGGTGTTCTGACCAAAATCTGTTTGGATACATTTCACTATACATTGAATTAAGAAACTGGCAGTGCCTCTCCTCTTTATTCAGATGGTATCAGGCCTTTTTTGTAATACAAAATTCTCTTATTTGATACCTGAGCATCCAACTATTAACAAAATCATATTTAAATAGTGCTTTTTGAAAAATGAATATAGTTAACTTTTTCCACTGAATAAATGACAGGGATTCTGTTTTAAAGTTGATACTGACTTATGTTTTACATAAATATATACCTTATATAACATATACAAAACATGGATTTTTGGAAATATAGGCTCCACTTATTCAAGGTTCTATGCAAAAAAATAACACGATATATCTGAAAAAGTCTATTTAAATACACAAGATATGAAAGGTAGCAGAGTGTATCTTCAGACATAGTCCCGTGATTTTGCAAAAGTACTATATTTTCATTTCTCTTTTCCTTCCGAGAATATTTAGCAAAATATAGCGTTGTTGGGTAACTATACAACAGATAGTGTCCCTCTGTGAAATAGCAGGAAAGTCCTGTGCACAAAACACTAAGCCAGAATTATGAACAGAAGCGGTTGAGCTGACTGGGAATGAGAAAAGTCTCACATGTGAAAAAATGTTAAAGAGGAAACAACAACATTACAGAACAGTAAATGTAATTGTTAACACTCATTCAATAGAGGATTCAGTAGGTAGGTCTGCAACCCCCACACCCCTAGCGATGGGGGTTTGAACCCTGTGCTGTATATCCTCTTGTAGTCCAATGAAAAGTAATAGACTGATTAGATGACATTGTTGCTTCTAAATTGCACTGTGTATCAAGGATGTGTGTCCTGTGTCCCCTGGGATAGACTCCAGTCTCTCATGTACTGTATAAGTACTTGGATGATGGATGAGTATTTCAGTTACAACTACCTGCTGTCTGCACTTAATGCTTATTCGTACTTGTTGCTCAGGAGGAAATGGCGGAGGTTAATGTTAGATGCGTGTTAAGAAGGTCTACATCAGATAGAAGCAGGTGTTCACATATCAAATGTCTTTGTTTTCTTCTGCACAATTTAACCTTCCCCGATGCATTTACACTGTTAAGTAAACCTTTAGGCAAACTGTCATCAAGTGCTTTACTTACATGAAGGTTTATAAACAATCATGCCAGAAGGAACCTTGAAAATCCATCCATCCATCATCCAATTACTTATCCTGGTTGGAAGTTTTTGGTGGATGGTGTTTTTCTGAAAGTGTAAGGATTACGCACACACAGCGTAATATCTGGGTTTGCGTGTCATACATTGTATTGTTCTTTTTCACTTGTTTTTAAAACCTTAGGGAGAAACACCCTACATATGTTTTATTACTGTTCCTGAGGGGCTTTTTTATTATGATATTTTCTGTTTTAGTTTCTTTTTAAAGGATTATAGTCAAAGCACTGAAAGAAAAAAATGGCTCTCATTTAGAAACCATTCATTTTATGATATTTGCTGTTTTCTAGGGCACACAGAATAAACTGTAAATATATGTCCACGGACTCTTATTCAGAGCGGCATCGTAAGCAGAGTGGTGGGTAACACAGTTTACATTACAGGTCAATGTGTGTAATCAGTATGATAGATTGCAGGGCAGATGTCCTGCATACTTCCTGGTATGTAACCGTCGATTCATAATCAACTGTTACATTTAAATCCAGTATTCAGAAGGAATAAAATCAAACAGATATGCTTAACCAATCTATTTATTTCTAAACTGTATTCAATGTATAATCCTAATATGTTATTAAATGGAGATCTCAATACACATACTTAAGGAACACTGGGTCAGGAGATTACAGAAACCCGCTTGCAGGGTAGCTGCAATTTTTTTAATGACTATATGTAAATGTTTCATTATTTAAAAAGTAGCAAAACTCATCTGAGGAAATGTGCATTTTATTTTATTGCCTTTTTTTGTTTCTACCAATACTGACTGATATCACGATTCTGTTAGGATAGTGTAAGTAGAATACTTATAATTATTATTGGTATTCATTATTTAATAAGTTCATAATTCACATATTAATTATCAACAGGCACTGTAAACAAACACATGAGGAAAAAAAGAAGTGCTTGATGTTTTGAATAAAATGAGCTAGATTCTAATTTTGAATCTCTTTGACAATCAAAATATTTCAGTACCTTCTTTATACACAGCTTAGACTGGACTTTATAATCATCTGTCTTAGTATACAGTTGGTCAATGGAAATCATTAGATAATAGTGGCTGGGCACCATTTTATTTTTAGACATCTGCATACCAAAGTCGAGAGTGATGCTTGTTTTAAAATATGTAGCTTTGAGGCCAAAGCTACAGGAGCTGCCAGCGGTAACATGTTCCACTGAGCATGTTCTTATCCTGCCACAGCCGCTCCGGTTCCACCCATTGCCTTGGAGCAGTTGACGATACTGACTGACACCTTAGGCACAGGGTTACCTGGTTACTTTCTTCAGCCCCGCACTTGTGATAATATAGTTGCTCGAGGGCGGAGGTGTGTTTGTGTGAGCGTATGTGTGAATGCTTAAAAGTCCCTTACATAAGACAGACCGAAAAAGATAGGAAGGCAGACCGGACAGGGGAGTGTGTTATACCAGCGCAGTTATTCAGTGCCTTAGATGTGCATCGGCTGCAGGAGGGGTGAGGTGTCATCAGCCAAATAAAAGGAGCGGCGGGCTGTTGTGATGTGATCATTGGTGTCCTCCATGCTGTAGCAATTTTTCCAGAAGGAATTTTCAGAACTTAAATCAATTAGTTTGGACTGTGGGGGGATGGGCACAACTCTTTTTTAAAGATGGAAGCCAAGGCCAAAAAAAGCACTACTTTGATTTTTCAATACAATGCAATTGCAATTGATGCTATCTATCTATCTATCTATCTATCTATCTATCTATCTATCTATCTATCTATCTATCATCCATACATATATACATACATACATACATTAAATCATTTACTTATTTATTTATCTACTCATTTTTAAAATTAACTTATTTTTAAATTACTGAATCGATTTGTTTATAATATATTGTTGGCATACATGCAGGTTGTCTCTGTGGTACAGTATCTTTGAATCTGCTTTTCGGCAATAGACGCCCTCAGTGAAAACATCTGGCAACAATAAACAGATCTGTCAGTGAGCTCTGCTGAAGTGCATACTGTAAGCTCTATTCCAGTCAGTGTTTCTCAATCGTAAGGATGAAATTTCACCAAAGAAACAGCACAGATCTCTCATTCCTTAGATGCACATTTTTTTCAAAAGAGATTCAGACTGAAACTTTAGGAAATTAAAGGCAAACATCCGTCTTATAGTTTCACCAGTAGCCGTGTTAAGGATGCCACTAGTCATGGCTGTCAGGTACAGACCTCCCTCTGCTGGCTCTTTCTATCACTGCTCAGGCAACAATACGGTCCCTATAATAGGCACATGGGATATTTTATTTTTTTTCCTCAGTGGGTGGGGAAGGGGGTGGCATTTTAATCATAATTTATGACTCATTGTGATCATAATAAACTGACCAACATCATACATGAGTCCAGTGCTGACCTCTGTGTTACTTCCAAGAACAGGTTGGTAAAAACCACTTTAACAGGATCCACCACAGTTGCATGATGACTTATTTGTAGTCATGTCACAGATTTTTAATCAGCTTTACATGACATCTAACGCTACAGAGGACACTCATGTGGAGTTTTAAAGTAAAAGCACTCCTTTGAAGAGCCATAAAAAGATGCCCTCCTGCACAGTCATGGCAACACTCTCCATCTACAGCTATTAATATGTACTTTGCACGTTATATTTGCAAGCTATAAAAATATTATCTGATTGCCAGACACCACATTTCCATTTACCTCCTACGGTTCACAAAAGTGACATGCTTTACTTAGCACAGCATGATGGCCCAGCAGGTAGGATCGTCGCTTCTCCTCCCTGACTTCAGGTATATTTCCAACCACGGCTTGAAAACATGGTGACTTAAAATAGCCCCCGATCTATGCTTCTTAATGCGTGTGGGTGTGTGGGTGTCCAGAGGTGGGCCAGCAACCCATCACTGTGTTAGCATAGCCAATGACTGGTGGTTATGCTTGAAGAAGCGTGATCAATGAACTTTTTTTTTAATTTAAGTTCAGCATATAACGGACAGCTGAGTGCTTCACAAATGAATCCAACTGATTATTCTGATCCACTTTTCCTTTTGTCATCCATCAGGGTATGAAATATCGCACTGATTATTGTTCAGATTCAAAGAAAAAAAAGTCTTCACACCTTCTTCACCCTCAAAGATTGTAAAGACAGACTTGTTAAATTTTACTGTAGTACTGAAGAACAGAGGGAGACTCAACTAAAAATATTTTATCACATGGATGTTCCAACTGTAATGCTAGTCTATATTATATTATCTTTCCATATATCTGTACTATGATGGTCACCAAGAATACAAGAAGATGCATCCAAACGGAAAGGAAAAGGGATGATTGGATGGGATTCCAGGCCACCTCAGGGCACACACTCATATACACAGTGGTACCTCGGTTCTCGAACTTAATCCGTTCCGGACTCCGGATCGAATCCTAAAAAGTTTTTCCCATAAGAAATAATGGAAAACCAATTAATTGGTTCCCGGTCCCCCAAAATTACACCTAAATATGTTTTTAT
>JAODJU010000119.1:12949594-12990728 GCA_026776725.1 Gnathonemus echidnorhynchus
GCTGCTTTATTTGGTTAATTGTCCAGTCTGTGAAGAAGGCATTCAAGTAAGAATTGCATTGTAGTATGACTCATTTCATTATATTAGGTCAGCGTTCACGGTTCGACTTCTGATATTCAGATCGAGTTCTAGGTCTAGGTGTATATATATCTATATAAACTGAACTGTGTGTTTTTGAGCTGCAGGAGTAGAGCCATGCAACACACAAGGAGAAGCCCCACAGAGGGAGCCCAGGGGGGAGCTCAGCCCCCCAACCCTGGAGGTGTGACGGTGGTGTTACCCACTGAGCCACCCACAAAAAGCATCACGAAAACATGCTAATTAATTAAACTCAAGTGCAAACCAAGTATCTGACCGCCGAGAGAAAACTGAGTATTAAAATGAATACTATATTAATAAGCTTCGCTTTTCTCACTGTGTACAAATTAAGGAGCCATTAAATTGATGTATGTTTGAAATCTTGAGACCTCACTGCATGTAAATGATCTATAGCAAGAGTGAAACTGACAATTTAAACACTGAATGCAAAGTGTTAACCACTAATAAGAATTATAATAAAACAAATGTGTAAACAATGATTGCGCCCTAACGGTGAGGCTCTCCCTGCAGCACACTGACACACACAGTATGGGGCTGCATTTTGGCCTCCCTGCTTCTTGTTCTTCACAGATCAGTACCAGCCCTGGAGCCTCACTGCTGTCCCAGTGATGTAATTATCTCCCCATGCACCTGGGAGCTCTGCGATTTGGAGGCATCACTCATAGCCAAGTGTGCAGATGTTTCAAATTGCTTTCCATTACCAAGAATAACAGCTGTTTATATCTATCAGCAAATAATGCACAAGAGCTCCAGACTGTTAGGATGACAATCCCCAACTGGCTATTGAGTTTTTGACAGCAAAGGAGGGTTTCCCTTCAGCAGGCCCGGCACAAAAGTGTCACGCTTAGCAGTTTTGGTGTCTTATTCCCAATGTTTTGCATGATCATGCTACATGAGTCCTCTGCGTTGAAGGCACTCATATTTTTGTTGTACTATGAACTGAACGAATCAGTTTGCAACTAATGAACGTGAATGTGGGCGGTGGTTCCCTCTTGCAAGAGCGACCAAATGCTTACACATCAGAAGTAGCAATACCAGGGAAAAACAACTTTCATATTGTGATATGAAATTCAGTGTATTATGATGTCTTTGAATCGGGCCTTGGAAAATGACTACTTGATGAGTGTATGCCTTGTCTTGATCAGTGTTGATGCTCCAATGCACTGGTAGTGATTTGTTTACATTAATGAAGTAGACTCCAAGTGTCATGTCCTGCCTTCCTGATCCTTGTGTTTCTGGTATGACTCTAACAGGTGCCACCTGCGGCGTGTTCCTCTTACCTCTTGTTCCAGCCCCCATGTGATGTGCTCCACCTCTCCTTACCTTCCCTAGTGGCTCCTGCATTTAAGCTCCCCGTCCAGTGACCCCCAGTCCCGCTATTGACGTTGTGCGTCTCCGTTTCCCATACCTCAGCCTTCCCCTTTTCCATCCCCCCCCCGATCTTGTTCATTTCTCAGTCCCTTTTCTTTTTAATTGCTGATCAAAATTTTCAACCTTGGATTCAGAGGAGCTCCTAAGAAAAAAATGGGAAGACATGAATGTGAGCTGGTTCATTTTTGGGGCTACGAACTTAAGTCAAAATTCAACATTGTGAACTTTGAACATGACGTAGTTGACACTAGTGTGAACTTGCACAAACCTGCTCAATTCATCCATGCCCAACCACTCATCTAGGATCAACAGCTTTGCTATTAAACCCCCACTAGCATTATACTGCATCATTGAATTGAGTTATAACTCTAGCCATTGCAATATATGTCCAAAATGTGTTGAGTTCAGGCAAAAAAAGGGGGGGGGGGGGGGGGTGGNNNATTTAATTTACCGGTCAGTTCTTTCAGGCTCAGGACCAAGAATGACACAGGCTATAGGCATGAGGTAAGATTTCCCACCCTTCTTATTAAAATATTTAGACATGCAGTGGGGGTTATAAAACCTGGAGCCACAATAGTCCATTTCTGCTGGGACCAAGGTTACTGCTTTCGTTCCTGGGGAGTATTGGCCTGCACAGGGTTACATTCTGCCCTCAGCGCACTTACACACTCGACTGGATATACCATCTCAACTATCAAATCTGGTGTTTTCTTTAAAAACTAAGGCTGGCAGGGAACAAAACAAAAAGAGTTAAAAAGAGAGCTGTAAAAATGTGTAAACACAGCTGCCCTCCAAGACAAGAAACAAAGAGTGCAGTGCTAAAACAGTGCCTGCAGAGCCGAATCATTTCAAAAGTATTTGTTACTGCAGCGCCAAACGATTTAAACACGTTTCTAAATATAGGAGCAAACTGACTGGAGAAGATGAGCTGCAGTCAGGGCAGCAAAAGGAATTATGGGAGATGGGGATTTGGCAGGAGGGACCTTTATTTACAATAGTGCCCGTTTTCAGGTTTTTATGGACACAGAGTGGGATTGGGGCTAAGACAATGCAAACAGAAATACGACAAGGAGTAGCGGGCTTGCGATGAACATGGCAGCAAGCTGGCTTCCAGCTTCATAGGGGTGAAACAAAACAGAACACAGCACAATTTACACCCCGCAACTGCTACAGGCCAGGGCAGCCCCCACTGCCCACAGGGGTATATTGCTGTTTTGTCCGTGTGTTTTATGAGTTTTATGCAAAGGTCAGGAAAGTAATTTGGGACAAACTTCACTCAGTATACAATAATGCAGCTTTAATCAATTTGGAAAATATACAACGTGTGCTTCACTATTACCCGACGTCTGAGATGTGTAGGTCCTCTTAGAGTATGATTAGAAGAATATGCATAATAAGTTCATGTAATGTCCTTAGCAAAGAGCAGTGTGTGCACACTCCAGAGAGACTTATTGTTGCCACAGACGGTTTTATTACAGCGAAAATGATTGGGTTCAGAACGTTTAAAGCGTTGGTGCCCCCCTCATCTATCTCACCCTAACTCCTCCGTGGCTGAAAGGCAGAATCTTCTAGATATTCTTTCTAACAGCTCACAGTGGAGCGCCGTCTTCTAATCTGATATTTTAAATTCTCCCGTTGGGGTGGGGGTGGATGGGGGTGCCTTTCCCCATTACAGAAATGGCAGCTGAAGAACGACAACATCTATATCAAGATCTGCAGCCTTATCTCGCCCCCTCTCCTTTTCAATTATTTTGCTTACAAAGCACAACATAGCTTTGTTGCTGGGCCTTTCTGCGGAGCAGCGACCGCTGGGGGTGAGTTATCTGACAGGAGGCAATGCCAAGAGGAGCAGAATGTCATTACGGGGGAAGGCTGCTGCCGAACTGCCACCGTCCCAGGGAATTCATCACCAGAAATGATGATGATAATGGGTCTCGCTGCAAATGACTTTGGACGAGCAGCGTCTTTGGCAAGCGTTGCATATTTAACAAGGAAATTGAAAAAAACAGGCATTTGCATACATCTCAGGGTGGACCCATCATGCGCTTTGAACGCTTTGGCTTTTTTTAAGAGACAGTGATGTGGCGCCAAGAGAGTTTTAGTTTATTTTGCATCCATTTACAGATTTTCCGTTAAGCAAAAATGTTCGCGGTTTCAAGGCCTAGCATGGAACTACTGTCATAGCCAATAGACAGAAGAGTTAATGAGTAAAAGGATATGAAATCTGAAGCCACGTAAGTTGCCTGTACTGTATAAGTATGAACTACAAATTATATATTAGCAACTGCGTTGGCTGGTAATGCACCATAGCGAACTGTTTTCATCTGAATGCATCAATCTGCGGATATTCTGTGATTTACCGTTCCATAAGATATATGAAATGGGAAGTACGTATGTCATAAGAAGCAAGGATGAGTCCTATTAAATCTCTAGAACTTTTGTGATATGCCTGAATTTTTAAAAATAACAGCAAAGACCTACGTGAACAGGTTCAGTACTCATTCACAACTTCCCCATACTCACACCACGGTAAACAGAGCCTTCTCTTCGCAGTCTGGCTTTGGAGAGGAAATAAAGTCCTTCGACACACTTGTGAAAAGATGCTGGTCAGTATGGTCCTTCCGGAAGCCTCCTTCATAACAGTTTATGCTTATGCTCGAGGAATTTCCTGACTGCATACCCCCCCCCCCCCCCCCCCCCCCCCCCCCCCGAATTAAGATCACTTTGGCAACCTTCCTGTCTCCCAGTTACCAAAAATGCTTTCAATAAATCAAAATTAGATTCTATTAATTAAATGATTGTTATCTTTACTCCTGTCTTGATTTGAGTAAACTACTCTCGCAATGAGTTCAAGGGATGTCGACATGAATATTGTCATTTCAACCAAGAATGAATATACATATTACCTATTTCGATAGCAAATATCAGATTCTGAGAAAGTAGAAAACTGCAAAACCTGACTGTTCTTCACGTTTCAACAATTATCTGATCAGACTTTTGTAGACCATATTTCTGTTGTTAGGATTCAAAGTGATTTGACCTCTTTGCATAAATAATTGCCTTTGTCAATAAGAATTCCAGAGACTAATCACTAATCAAGATTACAGACTTTGAATTTGGCATTCCCAGAGTTCGCAGAGTCATAATATTTCATCCAAAGCCATCTGTGCTCTAATACTACAGACGGTAAGGACTAAAGTTATGTAGGAAATGCACCAATAAGCCTGCAAACATAAAATAAAGTTTATTAATTCATGGCAATAGAAAGGAATTCTTGAATCATGTTCTTCAAGTGTATAATATTTATAAACCTTTTTTACCATATTGTAATGGTACATTTTTATTATACTCAGGTTGTCCCTCAGCAAGGGCTTACGATTGGAGCTTGTCCGCGACATCGTGACACGGCAGTGAAATGCAGTCCCAAAACTCTGAATTTCAGTGTGAATATCCAGGTCCTGCAATATGCCACAGTACAAATAAAGACCTGGCTATGAAAAATACAGTATAAAGTTATTATACTCTGTTTCTCTATGACTCTACATCATACACAAACATATGAACAAAAAAAATCTATATGCACTATTATTACAAAGCTATATAAATAATTGTATAAGCAAAGCAATAAAATGTAGTAAATTGTATTAAAACATTAAACTTTAGACAGGGCCAAGATTTATCATTCTATAAGAAAAATATATGACATTTTCTGCAGGCACTGATCAGTTTGTATAAGGCCCATGATTATTGAACCTAAAGTAATGAAATAATTATTTTAAAATTAAATGATGCAAGATTTAGCCAAAAAATAAGTCATTGGTGCACCACACATTTTCATGTATATAACAGTTCAATTACCTTTTAAATAGTTTGCAGGGTTTGTAAACTGCCCCAACACTTTTGATGTTACCAATTTTATGTTTATAATGGAATAATATAGAATAGCGTGAGCGTGATAGTCTTAAAGAGTGTTTGTCACGCCGGATGCGTTAGAGTTGGCAATCCTGTATTTTGCCATTTTATTGAACAGTTACATCTGTAGGTAATCGATCAATGACTATGTCATTTTGCTGTGACTCAGCAGCTGCCTCCAGAATCGTCGAAAATTCTTAATCGGCCGTAAAGCTCCAAAGATCAGGTCGGTTCGGAGTTTAGCGTCTGGATCCGTGGGTTTGGTTTTTCCGGATTCGCGGTTCTGTTTTCGTCAGCAAATTGTTTCCGTCTCTTTTCTGCGCATCTCGTCCTGCCGGTTGTGTCTTTTCTGTGGTGTGTTATACCCTGATCCCGGGGACCAACGAACAGCCCGGTTCGGAGTGCGCAAGCTAACGAACGTATTTTATTGAGTGCATGTCGTGGTAAACAGACAGACGCATTCAATACCACAAACCAACAGAAAAAGTACATTTGTAACTTACGGTTTATAATAAATTTGCAAACAATTACATTAATTCCTCATTAGACTTCTGGTTTTAATTTACAAGATTTTTTTTTACCCATCAATAGATTTGCATAGGCTACTGAATATACAGTACTGTTACTTTATTAAAATAAACTCAATGAACAGTTAATGCACAGTTATGTCACTTTTTTACTTCTAAACTTGAATACATATCCCCATCATACGAATATACAATATATTACAGCATGAATCACATGAGATATTTCATAGTTTATCTATTGTTTTTTTCTTGTAAATTACAATGCCTCTTTATTGTTCCCTTGATCACAAAGCATGAGCAACAAACCGAGAATTAGCCTCAGTTTAATAAAAACACAGCCAATGTGACAGGGGCGTCAGAAGCATTTTGAATGTGGGGGGGACACACTGGCATAAAACTAATATTTTATGTTAAATGTGGGGGGGTCCAAACGAATAATTATAAAATGTGAGGTTTTAATGGCTGCGACGCCCATGCAATGTGAGGTCAAATTGACTAACCATCTGCATATATGGCTTATTGACTGAAGTTCAAATCTTTGGTATCAGAAATGGACTCCTTTGCATTTTTTTGAGTCCTACCAGGAATGGCAAACTCCCCCATTCAACCCAATAAGAACATAAGACAAACGAGAGGAGGCCATTCGGCCCATCAAGCTCGCTTGGGGAGAACTTAATTAACAGCTCAGAGCTGTTAAAATCTTATCTAGCTCTGATTTAAAGGAACCCAAGGATTCAGCTTGCACTACGTTATCAGGAAGACTATTCCATACTCGGACTACACGCTGTGTAAAGAAGTGCTTCCTTAAATCCAGTTTGAAATGTTCTCCCGCTAATTTCCACCTATAAGGCAAAGCATGCATTGATGCATGAAATATAATAACTAAATCTAATATTAAAAAACATAAGAAACATACATAAGACCCAAATATCTCAGGATGGCATGGAAAATAAAATTAAGTTTTGTTGTTTTAGTTATATTATTTATTCACTGTAAAAAATGTCGTAAATTCACAGGGCAGAATTAGGAGGATTTTTCATACAAAACATGAGAGCTTGACCAGCCCTTTCATAAACTAATTATGTCCAGCAGTGGCCATGTTTGTGATGAGTGTAAGTGAATATAAGCCATATACAGTAGCTGGAAGACTGAGGACAAAGGAGGTAGGAGTTTTGTTTGAGAGAAAAAGCAAAAATCCCTGCTATCTGTTATCCCCTTGGTCCCCTAATCTTTTCGTAAGGGTCTGTTCCCTAACTGACCAGATTTAATTTTGTTATATTTAAGTTCTTTGTGACTGATGTATTGTGCTTCAATCATTCGTTTAAAACTCACATGATCGAACTATTAAATATTAAACAACTCAGTTTCTGTATTTTCCGTAGTTGATGGCATCATCCTGCATACCTGCCTACTACTGTACATGAAAATAAAATAATGTATATGAATGGCAAAAAGAAAAATCATAAACTGTACCAATAACAAGTATTTGTTATTATGCCTAATCAAAAAAAAAAGAAAGAAAAACAATAAAGCAGTAGTATCACTAGAGGATAAATGGGGTGATTATTATGGACTGCTTGAACTGCAATTAGACCGGTGAGGGAGGCAACAGCGGATTAGACAGCAGCAATTTGGGAGACTGCAGCTGGTGCCTGTTTTATTACCATTATTGATAGATTCTGTCAGTCTCTCACGAGATTAGAATTAAAAGTTAAATGACAATTATCAGTCCATAATTGCAACCTGAGTTGTTCAATCATAACTGCTCTTATTTATTATCATGAAATAGCACTTATGTAATGCAGTTAACACTATTTCAAGATATTATTCAAGTATAAAGCAAACAATGGTGTTTTACTATAGTTATTTCTCGCTAATCAGTGACGTTGAGAAAGGGATTTCACTATGAGGAAGAGCAGAGAGGAAAGCTATGAGTCCCATAAAAATCAAACTGTGGGTCTTCTATAGAAGAACTGTGGCACAGTCTTCTTTAACAATTATAATAACATTCTAGATCTCTGAGATCTAAGAGTAATAAGTACGCAGAGAGGATGGCTGTGATAAGCACTTATAAGCAGCTTCATTGTCACGAACATCTTTTCATAGTTTTTTATCCAAGCATCCTTCCATTGTCTGAAACGTCTAGTACAGGGTCAGGGTACCAGAGCCTAGAGCATATCCGAGTGATCTACAGAGCATAAGGCTTGGGACACCTTGGATGAGGTGATGATTTTTGTGCATAGTGTTTATCATAGCAGACCTGACATCCATCCAGAATATGTCTTTATATTTCAGTGTTAGTAAATTGAAACATATTATACATTGATTTTGCCCTTGCCCTTATATCCTTATGACACCTGTTGTCACATTTCCAACTGCACCTTTGGAAACGCAATATTTCCTTTTGTGACATTTAAAACGCAGACAAGTTGCAATCAATTAATTATGATTAAGGCAGAAATTGCTAGGGCTTAGAATTAGAAGGTTAATAGATAGACAACATCTGAGATCCCATTTATCACTTTCTATTTACCGCTTCTTGGGTGGTGGCAGGTTTACAGTAAATACCTTCTGTCTCCCTAATTTCCCGATGTTGCAGATAATGACTGGAATGGTGCAGTCATTAGCAAACCAGGCTCAGTACATCCTTGTCAGTCATGTCTGTCCACACTCACAATGAAGAAGTGGGGTCCAGCTGTTCCATGTATTTCATACCACAAGGGTGTTATAAGATACTATCACTTAATAAATACTAGCATCCTTTTACTCATACACACCTATTTGGTTAATACTAACAGAAATACCCAACACTAAGTTGTGAGTAATTATTCTCCATGATCCTGCTTAGGATAAGCTGCTGGAAGATGGAATGATCTTACAGTAAAACACGACGGCCTCTCCCCACTCGTGAGTATGGATACCTCTGTCTGTGCTCAGGTCTTGATCTGTTAAGTTTTCATGAGACATTTCCTGAAGCTGTATTATTTTCCGCAAGATAATTATGACTCATCCTTTGGATGTAATATTACATTTGTCTGTTTGTCCTATTGTGAGTAATCTTTGATTTGTCTGCAATTCGGCTGAAATGGAAAAAGAGAATCACAAGTAACAGTTCTGCATTTTGATATGTAGGAAGTTTCATTCATCTCGTGATAAACCTCTGTTGTGATGTGCTGGTTAGTGTCATAGGACCTCCCTAAATGCAAGGGAATTCCCATAGTGCTGGGAGGGCATTTAATCACCTATGTTACATTAATGATAATTAGAATTTTTCTATTATTAGGAGATAGTCTGAACTGACGCAAGACAGTGTATGACCTGTAAAGCAAGCGATCAACCAAGATGGCACCCCCTTTACCTTCCAGGTCCAATTGACAGCTTAAGGGGAATCATAGAAGGGTTAATAGCATATGGTTCATGGACTGTTTACATATTTTGTGTCCCTTGTGTGTCTTTTGTCTCACATAAACTGTAGTTCTGTGACATGCTATGAAATCCATTACAATATAAATGAACGCCATTCACACCAGTGTAAATACCATATTTGTAACCAGGTGAACCATGACTTCTCACTTGTTTTTAACATCCTTCTGGCCCTTTTGTCAATTGGCCAAACAGGTTTACAGACACACACACACATACACACACACACACACACACAAATTTCAAAGTGTCAAGTTACATGTTTCGCTTGACCTTTCAGTCTGAATTTTATTTACAAAAAATTTCTTTTTGTAGCATATGGTACATGGATATCATTAGATATTACAGCAATGTTGCTTTCTAATTGCTTCTGGTTTAGCAGTAAACAAAATGAGCTATGAGCTACATTCATTCAAGATATTTAAATGGTGCAGCCTAATGATATGAACCATTAATCATTGTAAGCGACGCAAGATAATGATTAGAAACATTAATTTCGAAATAATCCCGTTTTGTGTTATTTCCATGAATTAGGGCATCATTACACTTGTAATATCAATTTTTGCATTGCAGCCACCACTATTGCTCATTTTTCAAGAAGGTCATTAATGAGGAGCTGTGCTAGTCGTGTATCAGCATAGGAATAAAGCTCTGAATGGATCAGCATAGTGTACGATGCACACTGACATTTCCCCAAACCGCATGCTGGCCGCACCAAGGTGAAAAAGAGCAAAATGGAGATCATTCCCAATTAACCCAGGGATCAAACAGGAAAAAATCTTTGCAGGCTATTTTGCAGACGTGAACTTGAGGAAAGGTCAGGTTCCTGAAAAACAAAATGCACTCACAGGTCTCATTATCACTAATGAGAACTTTCGCTGTATTAGGTACATTTCTGAGAACTACCCTAACACTAAACAGCATATAACTCAGAGCAGACTTGTATCTACGTTAATAAATAAAGGGGGAAAAACAAGACCTAGTGCTAATGATGTAAGTCAATGCAAAACCAGCAAATTTTTAAAAAGTTTTCTAGATTTTTTTCTGCCAGAAGTTTAGATCAAAGCAGGTATTGTCATTTTTAGAGGTGTAACCCACTGGCCTAGCCCTTAAAATTAATTGTGAATTTTGAATTATTTATGAATTATATATGACTTCATAATCTATTAAGACATATATACAAATCATAAACATGTATTCACTATCAAATGTGAAATTATTTCTTCTTGATATACCTATCCACCATAACAATGACAAATCAATAATTTATTTTGGCTTTTACAGATATTTTGGACCAGATGTTCAGAGACTTAGCAGTTTGTCCCACTCTAGGCACTGAGTGATATAAAATGAGATTGAAAGGTCTAAATCTAATGGTAAAAATATTATTATTATTAATAATAATAATAATAATAATAATAATAATAAGAGATACTTTATTGATAACCGTGGGGAAATTGTCTTTAAGCCTCCCTCAACTTGCTCTTCTTTGTAGAGTAAGTTGTCCACGAAGGGCAGCCACCCATAGCGGCGCCCAGGGAGCTGGGGGTTAAGGGCCTTGCTCATGGAGCCGCAGACATGCTGAGGCTGAACCGGCAAGCTTCTGATTACAGGCACACAGGCTTACCTCACTGAGCCACACGCTGCCCCCTATGACAATTGAATGACAACTTTTTTAAAATGGCCACACTATGTACTGTATTGCTCAAGTTGTGCTTTTATCTGTTTGGTTAACTTTCTAACTATTTTCAGCCTTATATGAATGTAACAATAATTTAAATGTTGGTCAATATTGTCTGCAACAGCAGCAAATTAACCTTAACAAATTAGGCTTTCATTCAGTTTAAGCACCAGGTCCTGCACTTAGCATAGGGCATAAGGCAGGGTTACACCCTGGACAGGATGCCAGTCTTTCACAGACATTATCTTTCCACTAATGAACTAGTCTCTAAATGTGACAATGTTGCAAGAATAATTCCAAGGCAATATAAATCAGTTCCCATTTGATAGGCTACCTAACAACATGGGCTATTATCCATCCATCCATCCATCCATCCTTCTTAAAATTGCTTATGTAGTGCAGGGTTGGTTGGATGGCTGAACCCCAAGCCAGCTATCAGTTATGTTATTGATTTATGTTATCGATATTCTTATTTCTCGTGCAAAGATAATAATAAAAAAATAACTGCCCCATTACAGTCAGCAGAATTTGGATGACATTCTTCTTCATTTGGCTGCCACGGTATTTGCTGTGTAAGGTGCAGCCCGATTTATCCTCACACATCGACATCTTTTATCTGGCCTGTAAGTCCTCGTACATTTTTTTTTTTTCGCGTCATGGTGCTGAGAAGACATTATGGATACATATGGCACCTGCCACTCTTCAGATCCTTTGTGTGTGTGTTGTAGTGTTTTTCTAGAGCATATTGATATTATTATAGCATATTATTAATATTATGTTAGTTAATGTGGAATATTCTTATTATATTACTGGAATGCTGAACTGATTAAGTGAAGATGACTGAAACTGCCTTTTCTATAAAATGGGTTTGTTTTATGAATTAATTCATGACTTCCCCATTTTAAGGGCTCTATCCATCCAGCAAGGGCCTCTCCGTCTCAGCGTAGCGTAATATTAAGCATATTTTCTGTTTTACAGATTTTTTGGTATATTTGAAGCAGAGGAATTATCTGTTCTTAACTGTAAATGAGCCATAGAGCTTACAGCAATGCATTTGCATTTCATTAAACCTCTCCAACCAATCCATGGTCAGAATTATTTCAGTAGCGTAGCCAGGAAGGCCAAGGTTCCAGCATGTGGAAAGACACAGGGATGGCCTTAGAGTCAGGCAGTGTTGACAGCTCTGTGTGTCATGTGGGTGACTCGGGGGGGCAGCGGGAGAAATGGGCGCTGAGATGGAGAGGCCCTTGCTGGATGGATAGAGCCCTTAAAATGGGGAAGGGGAAGTCAAGCTTAGCGAAGGTGGAGGTGAATAACATGGGGGGGGGGGGGGCGTGTCACATTCTCCCTTTTGCAAATGAGGGCGAGGCTGTTGTTTTCCATGTGTTTTCCTGCTTTTGGAAAGACAACTTTGGTCACGGCTTTGCCCCCTCCCAGCCGGCCCAGCCATAAGGCGGGGTGGTGCCTGAGGACAATGGCGGCAGACGGCAGAAGAAAGTGACAGCTGGCCAATGTTCGCCCCAATATGCTTTTCATGCAAAAGACAAGGATGTATCAGAAGACACGCCTGATTGAATTGTTCCATGGAAACAAGGAAATTAAAAACAAAATTTGTGTACATCATGTCAGTTTCACAGCGTAATCTATTTCAGCATTGGGACTTGATTAAGAGGGCCATTTGCATGGACAAGTATACAAATATACAAACACACACACACACACAGAGGTTTGTAATTATATCTTTGTGGGGACCCTCCATTCATTTCTATGGGGAAAAGTATAATCACAACCCATACCCAGCCCTAACCTTAACTAAACCAAATATGAGACTTTTTGCATTTTTAGTTTTATGATTTCATTAACACTTCTTTGTGGGAACCTGAAAAATGGTCCCCACAATGTCAAAAAACAGGTGTGTGTGTTTGTGTGTCTGTATATGGTTGGGTAGGGGTTGTCATTGTTTAGGGTTTTGCCCATAGAAATAAATGAAGAGTCCCCATAAAGATATAATTATGTACAAATTACATAATTTATAATAACATATTAAGAAATAATTATAAAACCTGTGTGTGTATTTGTATTACGTTTATATTACATTGTGGGGACCAAATGTTCCCCACAATGTAATAAAAACTGTTTTTTTGACGTTGTGGAGACCATTTCTCTGGTCCCCACAAAGATCTGTGAATGCAATAAAAAAACTAAAAATGAAAGCCAAAAGTCTTGTATTTTGTTTGGTTAAGGTTAGGACTGGGTAGGGGTTAATGTTGTCATGTTGGGATTAGGGTTTTCCCCATAAAAATGAATGGAGAGTCCCCACAAAGATATAATTACAAACTTGTATGTTTGTGTGTGTGTATGTGCGAAAATTTTACAAAATATATAAGCCACCACATTCAAAACAGCCAGGTTTGCCTTAACAGGCTTTATTTTTTACACTTTCTTCCTCACTCTCCCTGATCTGATCCCAGTTTTGATTCCTGGGCCCACATTTCCGAATCTGAAATTCAGATGGATGACTATTTACTTCTACTCACCATACCTCTAATGAGCTGGAAAATATGCACATTAATGAAAATGTTATTTAGTTCTGGGGGAGATTTAATTGCCTCTAATCACTCCTTACATCCATCTGGTTACAGCAGACAACATATCTCTACATCCTGCAATCTTATTTAGATACACTGTAAATCAGCGTGAGGAAACAGCATCCCACATATTGCAGTTGAATTAGACAAATTAGGAGTCATGGTCCGTCAAAAAGCAAGAATTTCTGAATTCTTGAGAGCTGTTTTTTGTGAGGGGGGTATATAGCTGAGTTGTCACATTTTTTATTTGATAGCAGCAGCAAGTACGCATATTGTTATGAAGTTAAAAAACAGGCTTTCATCTAGTCTTCTATAATCTGTCATACAATTTGATGTGAGAACAGTATTGTGTCTTCAGAAAACACTTCTTTCGTAACATTTTCTTTCGATTGTGACTGTGTTTTAAATGTATAAACAATTATCGCATTCACAGGTTTTGTCCCTCACGATGTTCATAGTTACACAATGAAAGCGGCTAGACACAAATTTGACTGTCAAAAACATCAGGGAAAAAAGACACTGCGACAATGTGATTAAAGAGGCTAATTGTGGAGGTGACTGCCAAAAATGTCTATAAATCATTTTCTATATTTGTGCTAAATACGTTTATAGGCATAACTTGCATTTCATACAATCAGGATACAAGTAGGACACACTTTGGATTAGATTGTCATTAATCACAGGCCATAACTTATGCATGTAATTGTATTGGATGGGCTTTTGCTTAACATTAAAATGTTTATTATTAGTTACCAATGCATGTTTGAGCATCTGGCTATTCAATGCAAGCTTTATTTCAAATCACAGCTTTTCTTTTTAATTATAAATCACCATTCCCAACGGCTACTCATGTGCAGCAGCAATATATATATTCACACACACACACACACACACACACACACACATATTATATAAAATAATAACATATATATATATATATATATTCATATAAAATAATAATCCACACACACACACATTTTATATATATATAAAATGAGGGGAAGGAGAGGAAAACTTGGAACCAAACACAGCCTGTCTGAGGCTGCAGGAGGCTGATTGTCGGGGATGGATCCAGCGCCTGCTCTGAAGTGGTGTCCTTAGCACTTGACCCCCGCCAGCCCCACAGCCTAGAGGTCTGATGGTCAAATACGTCACTACATGCAGTTTATTTATTCATTCTAGGAATCATACATTTGACGATACGTAGCACATCAAAAAAACAATGGCTAAAGACAATAGCCTCCTAATCTTGGTCAACTTCATAAAAAAACTGTACTAATGATACTGGGTCATGAGACTCCAGAATCCAAGTTATTTGTTTATGTGCTCATAATAATAATAATAACAATAATAATAATAATATCAGCAATAATTATAATAATAATACATGTTCTAATAGATTTTTTCATAAAAACTACGCAAAAAATGCACAATATCGTATTTGGTGGAATTCCCAGTTTACATTTTTAAATAATAAATTGCATAATTGAATAATTTATGAATAGATTAATTTATAAATTTAAATATTAAATTCTTAAATAATAAAGATTAATTTTACAGAAGTATGAATGTCAGAAATGTCTAACTTTGTTCTAGGGTTAACAGCAATTCTTGGTAATAAATTTCAGAACCGAGTTTATGGTTTTACACCCATTTTGACACCAGATGATTTACTGGAGTAATTCACATTGAGTACACTGGTGAAGGATACTGCCTTAATGTCCCCCTCCCCCCGGGACTTTAAACCTATAATCCTCGGATCCCAAGTTCAGTTTTTTAAACCACTTTCACTTTCCATACTGCTGCCAGATCTTGGTTTGAGAAAGATTAAGATTTAAACGCAAAGCTGAAACCCCTAAGTGTTCCATGGTTATACAAAGAGTACTGACTTGAGCTATATATCTCAGTAATGGTTATATTAGACTACAAAACAGAGCTGAAATAAGCTGATGTTAAAGAAATAAGTCTATCCCACTTGTGCAATGACTCATTGAAATTCAAGGTGAGGACTTATATAAAGCAAGAAATTGCAGAGGGTTCTACTTTAAGGACAATGCTGATGTCCCTAGAAGCATATAAGAGTTTTGAAAGAGTACCTTCAGCTATTTCAATTTCCCCAAATGACATTTATGAGTTATGATTCTTTAAAATATATTTATCTTCAAAATACAATTTATATATCTTTGCGTAGTTGATATTTCCAGATGTTATATACAATGTTGACCAGAGAAATACAGTAGTTATAGGTACGAAGCCTTATTATTTTGTTATGTTAAAGTATGATAAATCATTATCTGTATAACTGAAGCGAGCCAGTATTGACATGCCTCATTTTGTCCTCTCTCATAATGGGTCTGAATGGCTGGCCCTGTGCCCGTGCATGCATGATAGCATGATTAGGCATAATCATCTGCTATAATTATTCTGCAATACATCCAGACATCCATGAACACACATAGGGTGGAATCCCAATCCATTTTTGGGGGCAGCTAAAATTTTTATCTGGTGATGTCATAAACGCACAAATCCCCATTTGATGCTTAACGTGAAAGGATAAAGATTGCGAAGATGTTTCGGTGATTTTGTTTCGGGACAGTTTGTGGACAATGCATATTCTTTGTTAAACTTACAACATACATACAAAACATTCAACAGAATCAAGACGGAAGTCCGTTTTTTTACACTTGAATTCACTTGCTAGGGGAAGATCATTTTTTTATGTTACTATGATTCATATCTGCAATGTTAACACTTTTTGACTTATTTTAATTTAGGAACATGAAGGCTATGATGCCAAAAGTGACAAAACCACTTTTACAAAAAGTTATGTTGTCATGGCCAGAAAATATAAAAAGTCTCCACGCCACTTCTGTGGCTGCTGATCATTTGCACACTATCTTTCCAAGAACAAAATACACTTGAGAAGCAATGTTGTGTGGCTGGAAGCAAAGACCCCCGCTGATCAGACGGATGTTGGGTACATGCAGGCCATATTGATGAGAATCCCAGCGAACCAGGAGAAGTAATTCTCAAAGGAGGTAACCTGCACCCACATGCTTACTTTGTTGGAAATTATGAGCAAAACGCAACATTTAAATTCTGGCACACTTCTCTGTAATACAAATAAACACCTCAAAATTAAAAAAAAAGAAAAAAAAACAACATTCAATTGGAATCTGGGAGAAGAAGTGAGATTCCCCAAAGACAAGAAGGGCATCTTTTTGACATATATGTCATTGGGTATAAATTGCATATATGGGGGAGTGAGTAGTGCCTTCCTAGGCCAGGACAGTTAGCCAAAAGTCAAAATGAAGTGGTCAGGAGAGAGAAGGGTGTCAGGAGGAACAGAAGGCATCAGCGCCACAGGCAGCCCACATGGTGGCGACCAGTCCAACTCAGCCCAACGCCTGAAACTCAAAGACAAGCAGACTCCGCATTTTTTTCTGTCTTTTCTCACCCAGGATCTTATCTCACAGTTCATCTGTTCCTTTCAAACCATCAGGTGCCAACAAGCCCAGTGCCCACATTTACATCGCTATGCCAAATGTTAACATGGGTGTGTGTGTGTGTGTGTGTGTATATATATATATATATATATGCGCGCGCACACACACACACACACACACACATATATAGATATTTGCCTATGTACATAGACATACCCCATGAGGGCACAGGTTACTGTAACTTGTCTCAAATACTTTTGTGGTTTGTTGTGTTTCCATATTTTTAATGTATCTCACATGTAATGTATACAGTCATCAGGCACATAAGAAGCAACTTAATAGAAAACCATTCTACAATGTTTTATGATAAATAGCAGGTGTGTGTGTGTATAATAGATTGTAAACAAGACCCCTGGTTTACATGTTTGATGCTGAAGCCTATAAACATATTATTGCAGTGTAATGCTACTTGGCAAATCCTCCATTGAAATCTACTTTCATTGTCAACTTTTTTGCTATTGTGTAGGAATATTTCAATTCGCTTCAACCAGTTTTAATACACAACTGAAGAAAATATAATAAACAATGACTTAAGTAAATATGCTACTGAAATAGTAACCTAATTATATAAAAATGGGAATTAAAGTTTTATTATCATGTATCTTAGAAACCCTTTCAATGGAATTCTAGTTGCCTACTTAGCCCATTCCCGCCTGTGCACGCGTCCTCTGGGTGACAAAGGAAAGGTTTATATATAGTGTCAGCAGAGTTCCACAACATCAGCTGTGAGCAAAGGGCAATAATTTAAGCTGTATAAAAACTAATTATCAGCACAGACAACCCAGAGTTTCTGTGCAGAAATGAACTTTTTCCAAACATTAATCTGCTGCCTTTATTAGCTTTATTGGACTAGACAGTTAAGTTAAGCCTTTTCCAGCAGCTACATAGGTTCACGACAGTTAGTGTTGCGAAACGTTCTGCCGCCCAGATTTGTATTTATTGTCAGTGTAAAAGCAAGGTGAGCAGATGACTGCAGATGGAGTTTCAAGGTTCTCCTGCTCTTATCGGACACATTCAAGACACATAAATCATCATCCACATATCAGACACTCAAATGAAACACGTGTAACCGTACAAAACAAAGCCAAATAAACAAACTTACATATTCATATGTGTAAAGAACACACTATATTGAGCACAATGGTATGATACCCATTGTATCAGCCACCTTGAGAAGCCAGGGCTACATGGATACAGTGTGGCATTGAGTTAACAAAGATCTGGATCTGTTTAGCAGGAACAGGAGCTGTTCTGGCTCTATTCTTCCACAAGGAATTCCTCCAATTCACGCCAATTTGATGGAGGCGGAAAATTCTGTCTTAGGCACGTCTCCAGACAGTCCCACAAATGCTCTGCAGGATCGACGATTGATGATTGGGAGGGTCGTATTTGCCCCAAAAATCAGCCATTAATGCATGTTCAATGTAAATTGGAGCACTGTGACAAATAATGTGACATAAATGAGCTCACTGTCACTGCAGCCTTTTAACCAGTTGATTGTATAGAGGCAGTATCTTTGTGTATCTGTGAACCCCAGAACTCGGCAGTGACTGCTATGGGTTTTTTTATCTGTTGCTTTTTTTTTTTGTTTGTTTTTAAAGCTACCAGCTTATTGTGGAGAGCAATCAGCTTCAGTTGCACCCACGTCAATTTCTACATTAAAATACCTAACCAATCATTTTGCTCTCTTTCTTCAGCCATCTGGTCTGGAGCTGATAAACCAGCAATGCTGCTCAGACACTGGCCTTGCGACAGCATCCAGAGTGAGCATCCAACTCCGTAGGCCGATTCCAATACTTTGCATCCAACCCACACCAATGTCCTGAACCCAGTCACTATAACGTGTGTTCAACAGACTTTGGGATGTACTTTATAAATGTGCTCTGTGATTGGTACATTTGCAGGCATGATTTTACAGGGGTATTGACTGCCTCATGGGGAGGTCTGGGACTGTTTTTCAGTTTCTCTAATGTTGGCTTTGTTTTTTGTGTTTTCTGATTCCCTTTGGAAGATAAACTGACAAATACTTTGTGGCAACTAGCTGAGAAAATCTGTAATAGCAAATCATTTGATTATTTCAAGGATTTGCTGATTTTTACTCCTAAAGCCAGACTCTTAGATGTGCAGAATTGCTGGTGAAATATTATAGAATTTTCATTTTTCCAAAATATAGGAAATTTCTTATACCATTTCACATTCCTCTCTAACATTCAAATACCCAGTAGGTTTTTGCAACATGCTGAATGGTTGTTCTGTTCACCATTTGACACTGTTGAACTGTAATACATTTGTTCATACTCCAAACTGTAAAATTTGTTCATATTTGGTATTCTGCTGTATTGCATGATTTATGGTAATTTATGTTAAAATGCATATTAAATGACTTCAAATAAGCAAACGTACAATAATACAGATACACATGTATAAAGAAAATACACTTCATATTATGAACTTCAGTAATGACAAAAGATTAAATAAGATTTATTGTCAGTCAAGGAAGTGGAATGAAGATTAAATCTGTCATCTTTTTCATAATTCTATTTTCAAGCACAGCATATAATTTTAGTACATGATTTTAATGAACAATTGGCAATACATATATTGTTTATTTGAATGTCAGGGTGTTTATTCATTTGTTTAGCATAATAGTACATCATTTCCCCAGCTGTGCTGATAAGAAGCATACATATTTGAATCTTTTCCCACAATAAGGCTGCATATCAGTGCCAGACTTCCATTTTTTTTCTGTTTTTATATTTCAGAATGAGCACTTTCAGAGATTTACGGCTCACTGGTTTATAGTATTATCAGGCTAACAGGTCAAAATTTGCTTTTCCCTTCCAAGGTTAATTAAATGATTGTGTCTTTAAATAGTGTCCCTCCCCCCGCCCCTTGTCCCCCTCTCCCCCCCTCCCTCAAGAGGGCCTTCAGTGTCCCACGTGGAACCTGCCAACTTTTTAAGAAATCCAGGCACTGAGCTCAGCCCAAACCGAGAACTTAAGTGAAGTTGTCATTCAGAGACAGCAGAGGTGCAGCATGGGACGAAGGAGATAACACTTCCTGTGCTGCTTCGAAACCAGACCATCTGTGGCCCCAGCTGGAGCGACAGTGATGGTCTGGCATTACTACCGCGCCATATTTACAGATCTAAACACAAATGGCTACTGCCTGATTGTTTCACGATTCATTAGTGAGACATGCTCCTCTCTCTCGATACCCAGCTGTTAAAGTAAACCTTTGTCAATTAATAGGGCTGATTTTGGGTTTGGTCAAATGTGTTGATCACTGGAACCTTCTTTAAGGGTGAGGTAAGAGCAGGAAGCATATCTGGTCTGAATGGTGTAGAGTTGCATGCCATCCAACATAATGCATTGTCTTTGCAGAACAATGGAAAGACAGATAAGGCAATTATAAGCAAGCATACCTTTAGCATAAAGGATACATTATCACACGGGAGAATTCCAGGATACACCTGAGGTCACTTGTAACAAGCACTCCAACATCTGTGAATTACTCAAGAGTGGAGTGCTAATTTAGCCAAATAAATCTTGCATTCGTGACCTCTGCAGTACAGTGCCACGCTAATGGAAGCATTAATTATGCTGTTAATTACAGAAGGAATTTAAAAGCTTCTTCAGTGTTTACAGCCCAACGACACCATGGAAACAAGTATTTGTTATATTTTTTTTTTCCAACACAATAAGAAATTAAGAATTCTAGAGTTTACAAAGCAATGACATATGCTTTGTAAGTGCTGCATTTTCACGTATAACTTATAGAACTGAGCTTACATAACTGTAACCTCAAAGTTAGGAGTAGATAAAAAAGTTATATAATATAAAAAAAAAAAAACCTCAGGTCAACTGTTTTACACCACTTGGGTGTATCGATTTCCCATTAGTGAACAAAAACAGCTCTGCACTATCAAAATAATTCATTGATTCTGTGCAGCCGACATACTTCTGTATTGATTTTCTGTTGTGCTCCATCCTCTTCAACACTGTGAATAGCAACCCATTGGCATAGTGCAGATGACTTTTATTATAATATTAATATTTCCAAACATTTTTTCATGGTATACCTGTACTGTATGATGTACCCACACATATGCATTATTTTTATTTGTGCTTGTTAATTCATTATTTACCTTTAACAACAGCATATTTACACATTTAAATGTAAATAATTTTATCATAGTAAATTTAAATCTTTATTTCTAATCAATTCTAAGGATCAGATGCTTCCTTTAAAGGTTAGGTAGGCAGTTAGTTTTTCAGAACACTTTAATGTGTAATTCATTCACTCACAATCTTTGAACTCAACAAGTCATTCTGTTTGGTTAAGAGAGGTTCAAAAGGTGTTACACCAAAGATTCATTTCATTGTGAGATGTTTTTGTGTCACAGTAGAGTTCCACAGGACACTGCTCAATCAAAACACTTTTATTGTTGTAGCTCTACTAGATTATTTGTTTTCTAATGTAGTATACTGCTTAAAATGAAGCAAATCTAATTTACAGATCATGATAATGAATTTCTTAGACAATGTTCCAGGATAGTACTTGATGAAAATGATGGTACAGTTTGCTCTGGCTGTCTGCTGGTCTGGACAAAGACGTATAGAGAATGGGCTGTTTCTTTGATGTGAGAAGTTAACATAGTGTGTACTTCTCAAATGCTTAAATGTTTACAAAAATGGGCGTAAACTACACCCGAGTTCCACCTAGCAGATGAGTTTATACTTTGTTCTTTGGTGCTTCGTGTTGCTAAAAATATGGCAATATATATCATAAACAAGAGGACAGAGTATTCTGTTAGGGGAAAAACAACGATGAAACTGCTTTTCAACATCTGTACTGCAATTCTCAAGCTATAGTTTGGCAATGATTTCAGTAATGAACTATAGATCAGACAGGGAATGATATTAACCTAGGCAGCTATACCAGCTGTTTGTGGGGGCTAATGTGGAATTTGAGCCCAATCGTGTAAAGAAGACATTGTTTTGAAAACTATCTTGTTGAATTTGAGTGTTTCATGGTTTCATGATTTTCTTTAATCAAGCATGCTTCAGCAGGGAGATGATATGAAAATAGTGCTGGGAGATGCAAGACAGGAAAACCTATTAGCCTGTGTGGGAAGATCTAAAAATGATTCGCTGACCCCTAACTTGAAAGCGATCAAGTATGACCCCTGGAAAATAGTATGTGCAATGGAGGTGACACGAGTTATGGCAGTGGTCCTGAGCATTCAGTTAAATACCATTCGAAGACAGTGGCATATGGGAGATATACTGAAATGGAAAGGGAGTTAATGTCAGCCTGTGTCTGGCACCAAGGTCTTGAATTTCTAAAATTGAAAATGAGTTGGTGAGTCAGTGATTGCATTTTTTTATAACCAGGGATGTGGGAGGCTTTGATGATGAATGGTTTACATGCAGAAGTCCAGATGAGACTGGAAGGAAGTTTTATAATGAGGTGAACCAGAACGTTCCTTGTTACTGAGATGTATTGCAGAGGTGTTGCATGATTGTATTGTATAGATGAAATTCATATTTCCCTCAAAAAGAGGACCCATAGCGACCACTCAGAACAAGGCAACAATGAAGGCCATGCAAAATTGCATTTACAATTATGTCCCATGCCAGCGTGTCAACTGTTTAAAGCTATTTTATCTTTGCCAAGTTAAATATACATTTCAATAGTCTCATCAAGCTCTCAGAGTATCAGCTGAAAATATTCAATCTAGTGTGAAATTTCCTTGTCTCTACTAAATGGCTTGCAGCCATTAAATGGGAGGGGATATTTTTCTCACTGCTAATGACCTGGCCCCAAAGCCAGCCCACTGAGGGTTATTTACTGCCCAGATGCTTGGCCTCAAAATGAGTGGTGAAGCCAGTGGGAGCTGTCTCTCAGTCTTGACTCCATGATTAAATAAGACTGATCCTTTTGACATTGACACAGTGACTGCAGATGCTATTACCTCCTTTAAAAGATGATACCCTCTTCATTATTACAAAATCACAGCTGATTAGCAACAAATTACTGGCACTGAGGTGAAAGAAAGGTCTGAAGGATGGGCATTTTTATGCAACTATATAAACTGCATACCTTTGCATACAGCATGCTATATAATGCATTAGTTTGTATGGTCTCAACGTAAATTGATTACATGGTTAGTAGCAATCAAACATCCACTGCTTTTCTAGGAAGCACAACAAACAATGTAAAACACAAATTAATATTCTGGCCACATGCACAATGCTGAAACATGCACCATTTCATAACCAATATTTTACTTTATATGAATGAGCCTCTGTGTTGTTTTATTAAATTTAAAGACGTCTTCGTATTTACAATGAATAGCCATCCAAAATAAACAAAATAAGCAGAAGTATATAAAATATATAAAAGAAGACTATATTTTAAAGAAGTGGGGGAGTATAACTGTGATATGCATATTTTAAAATTATAAATGTAAAAACTTAAATCCTTCCAAAATGCTAACCCACAAGCAGAGAAACCTACGTAAATGGCAGTGTCCTTGAGAAGAAAGATGAATACTGTACTTCTAGTCTAGTTAGAACTGCACCTTATTAATTTCACCATTAAGCATTTAAATAGCAACAGTGTCATTATACTTTTTACTGATTGTTTGCTTATCTTACATGGTCTCCCTACTGTAAGGCTTGTTTGCTTTGAAGAGCCCTTTTATCATTTGGATACGGTTTCAATTTAAGGGGCAATGTAACCAGTCTTCTTGAGCCAGAGAACTCCACACCCCTCCTCCTTGGAAGATTAATCCTGAATGCATTATGTCCAGACTGACAAGTCAAGTGCAAGATTAACCTCACCCTCAATTTTTTGTCCCCTGCTTCCTGATAATGCTCATTTACATAAACAGATGATCCCAGATAAAAATTTCCATTAGAGAGAGGTGAAATGGATCAATTTTCTCTGCCAAGATAAATCTTACATTGTAAACCGACAGGGTCATCACACAAGCCACATTTCAGAAATAATGTATTTAAAATTCAGCCGATAGCAGTCATTTTCAGCTTTCCAATTACCGTTAAGACAAACTTATTCTGCAGACAATACAACACATTACTGCACAATATGATAGAGTCTATAAAGATCACAGCACTTGATGAGAGGTTAGACATAGCTCAGTCTATTCAGAAGAATGTCAACACCTTGTGGTTAGCAGTAAGTGTGACATGCAAATGTGCTATTACTCACAGTCAAAATATATTAAGACTCCCTTCAAAAATATAGATTTTTTTCTGATTGACAGGGCAGCAATCTGATGTTTTCTATATAGAATACAGTAAATCAGTTTTTTAACCACAATCATAGAGTAACTTAGACCTTGAAACTTCCATAAGTTAATAAAACTAAGAGACGGGGGGCATTTCTAATGTTGAACAGATCTGAATGTCAGGGTATGGCTTCTTTTATGTCCAAACTGAAAGAGAATTACAATAATTTATAATTACACATGATTTAAACATAGTGGAAACAATATCACAGATCAATTCCAAGTCAATAATATGCACCCCCTTCTGTCATTTGTGAAACATTCCCAAAACCCATGAGTGCCCATAACAGAACCCAGAGGATAGATAATTGATATGGTAAAAAGGCCCAAAAAATGAACTATGGGGAATGCCATAAGAGATCACACAAGCTGATGCAGAGTCACTCCGTGTCAACTGATAAAAGGCAAACTACACTTTGTTACTTTTTGCAAGCATTAAGCTTTTTTTTATGTCAAAACCCATCAAATTCATAAAGGAACTATAATTTTGGTTTGCTTCCTTTCTGATATTGTTACATTTAAAATTCATACTTTTACATCTAGTATGAAGTTGTGGCAGGTTTTTTGCCCTTTCAAGCTATGCGCTGCACCACTCCCTCAAGATACCAATAATTTAGGACTTCGGGACTAATTTAGGGCTAGGAAAAAAAGCGCTTCTATTCATAGTTCTCTAATGAATAACATAAATCAAAATGTTTATCCATAAAATTTCAATAACTTCTTATTTAATTAGATTTCTGATGATTTGCAGGTCCCCAGGAATATAAGGACACAAAGGGTACACCTTGGACAAGATGCCAAACCCTCTCGAATACCATGAAAAATACCTTGACAAATAATAGTTTAATGACGGACTAAAACCGAGCAGATACCGTCTTCAACAGTTTACTGACAAAATACATAATCACACAGAGATGCAGTGACACCTGCAGGAGAAGCGTGCGCCTACTCATACTCAGCTGTCAACAGCAGCTATGTAAATAAAAGAAATACTCATTGGTGGGGATTCAATATTATTCAAGCAGTATATGATGTGAAGAGTGAATTGTCAGTTAAACAGAAATTGAAAGACTTTGGAAAAAAAAAAAACACATTTCACAGAATTAACTTATATATTTAGTGCGTGAAATTATAATAACGCAGGCCTCACATATACAAGAAGTGCGGTTTTGCTCATCCCTTTTGCTTACTTGGAGTATAACTTACATTTCAATAAATATCATTGAAAAATCTGAAAACACTAGTTAGTTTACTTATTGTTGAAAAACTGCATGTTGAAAAATAAATTGACTATTTCGTAAAAGTTTCTGTGTGCGTTGAATTTTTACAAGATGGATTACTGGTGCATATTATTCGAAACAACTCTAACTTAAGTGCTTAGTTATCTTATTACAACAGTGACAGAACAAAAGAGTTATTGTTGAATAATAATTTTTAAAATAGCAACATTAATAATTATATTACAAGGGAAACGATCATTTTACAAGTCCTCAGATGTATTGCGAGGAAATGCAGAGTTGACCTGCTTATATATGTTTAAACAATACCTTAATTTTATTTAAATTCCAAACCCTACTTTTACTCGAGTTGTTTTATTCACTCCAAAACAAAAACGCAATATAATTAAGACAAACACCAGTGCGTGGAAATGGGACATCCCCCAAGCACACCTGAAATGACTAAGAATGATGTCCAATTTTATCTGACAACCATAGACATTGCAACATAAATAAATGTCACGTCGTTAACGTAAACTTTCCGGGTATCAATAATTTTCCGCCATTATTTCAACATCAGTGTGCTTAAGTGCCATTCATTGACACAGTTTGCGAAGTGTAAAGTAAGAACACTGAGTATCGTGTTTTTAAAATTGAATGAAATGCATATTACTGCTGAAAGTGAGAAAAGCTGTATATTTGTTTTCACTCATACTTCGAAAAATGCAGCATGAAAGATTATTTCTAGTCATGCAGTATCGCGGGCAGCACGGGGTCCTGACGCGAGCACGTCGCCGTTTGTCTGGACGAATCCGGTGGCCGACGATGACGCTTAGGTATTTTGAAGTTGTTGATTTGGACCTTAATAGTTCATCTTATTGTTAATAATTTTATATAGTCACAAATTGAAATGACACAATAAAAGAAATATTATGGAACTAAGGTGATTTTCATTTTCAAAGGTATAAGAATTTTTTTGTATGCTAAGGAAAATATATGACAACGTTAGTGGTAACTATTGTTGGAATGGTAGCTAAATATGCAATCGCCTGATAAAACGACGGAAATATCGTAGCAGCAATAAAGAATGTAAAATTGTTGTATAATGATATATTTCCAAAAATGGAACCGTTTTCTGTAGTTAGCCTGCTAGCCGAATAGCTGAGCCGACTGTGTTTTTGCTACACGTGCTGAAATGACACGCTCTTAAATCATGGTTACTTATAAATAGCAAGCTTTTTATTCTGATTTTAGGAACTTATTACAATTCAACTCGTTCATAAATTCAGACTTCCGCATTATTAATTGTACAATATGTACTTGTCCTACGGATATAAAACGGATTATGGAACTGGCTTTTTAATTTAATGAAGTTGTTGTACTTCCAGTTTATTCGTTTGACGCAGTGACAACAGATGACTCCACCATGCCTCAAAAGATTTTAAAAAGTGCCCATTACATAGAGTTAGGAAGCTACCAGTACTGGCCAGTTCTTGTACCAAGAGGGATCCGGTTGTACACATACGAACAGATTCCAGTCTTCCTGAAAGAAAATCCATACATCACCGATGGGTACAGAGCTCACTTACCCTCCAGTCTGTGTATTAGAAGGTGAGCTTTGATAATCCTGTCTCTGTACATAAGGCCTTTTAGTCAAAATGCTACTACTTGTGTTGATAAAATGTACGCAGATATTTATGTAAATATATCCACGTGATGCTGTCACCTAAGCTGCACAGATAATGAAAGGTTTATCTAAACTTGGATGCCAAGAATTGCTATTTTATAAAGTATAATGAAGACAGTTTCTATTATGTACATTGTCCACGATGAAGTTGCAGATAATGTTTTGTGCAAGTGTTTTGAAATCAATGTAGACTATGATGTGTCATTTGCTAGATAGAGCTAATTGTGCAATTTTGCTGCCAGTCTTTTCATTCTGTCCAACGAGACGGTGAATATTTGGAGCCACCTGCTGGGATTTCTCCTGTTTTTCTTGTTGGGTGTCTATGACATGTCAGCAGTGCTGCCGGCTGCGGGGGCATCCAGAGAAGATTATGTCATCTACTCCATAGGGCTTTTTTGCTTTCAGGTGTGTAGCACTCTTATTTTGTAAAGCTCTGCTCGCTATCTCAAGAGAAACACTTTCAGTTTGTAACGTGAACAGTTGGTTCAACTGTTTCCTATTGTAGCCCTGACAAGTAGCTCAAACACTTACAGTGTAATCTGTGTTAGTTTTTAAGGAAAGTTAAGCTCTGAATGTCTGGGCTGGGGAAGCGCACATAAGAAGGAAAAACTCTCTGCAATTGCTTTGCATTTTACATTTATCATGTCTTTTATGTTTGATTATAAAAATATAAAAATACTGTGCAAAACCAGGGGTTTCAGTTACTTTAATGACCTTGACTTTAGAGTCAGATGCTCCTGGATTTTACCTGGATTTTGCTGATCTCGTGGTGCCTCTGGTTGTGTGCTCAGGCTCACAAAGCCTTTGTGTCATTGTACTCAGGTATGCATGTTGTGCTCAGTCGGCTATCACTTGTTCTGCTGCCATCGCTCAGAGAAAACCAGTCGACGTTGGATGGCTCTCGACTACGCGGGAATCTCCATTGGGATCCTTGGCTGCTATGTTCCAGGAGTCTTCTACGCTTTTTACTGCAACGATGTACGCTAATCTCTTAATGTTAGTGTAAATACAAAGATGTCATTACTACCTGTTGAAGATGAATAGGTGGAATTCATAAGTATATAATACTAGCTGGTATGAGGGCTGATCTTCAGAAAAGTTTTTTTTACATACATTTCTCAGTGGAGGGGCTGTCAGTCTTAAGAACTTGAGCCACAGTGATGCTGCTATTCAGTGTGTTTTTATTTAGGTTGGTAATAAACTGTGGATTTACCTTATTCATCCCACATGCTCTGGAGTGAATGCTGCACATTCACCTTTCTGAAGCGTATAAATAAATGGCATGTCTGCCTACCCTCAGTACTGGCGGCAGGTCTACCTGGTGACCGTGCTAGCCATGATCCTGGCGGTGTTCTTCGCCCAGATCCACCCACACTACCTGTCTCAGGAGTGGCACCGGCTGCGCTCCATCATGTTTTGCTCCGTGGCCGGGTACGGTGTGATCCCCGCTGCCCACTGGGTGTGGCTGAACGGGGGCTTCAGTGCCGTCATTGTACAGGTAAGGCCGCGGTTCATCATGTGCTTCTCCGGAGCCTACAAGTAATAGATGCTGTTTGCAGGAGCCTTACCACTGCTGTTCTTGCCAGGTGTTTGTACCCCGTGTTCTGGTGATGTACCTGATAGCCGCAGCAGCCTTTCTCTTTTACATCACAAAAGTCCCTGAACGCTACTTCCCAGGTAGGCACACCATCCGTCTATCCTTCCTTCCTTACTTCTGTCATCCATCCATCCATTAATCCATCCCTTCCTTTCTTTTGTCTTTTTCTTTCTTTCTTTCTTTCTTTCTTTCTTTCTTTCTTTCTTTCTTTCTTTCTTTTTCTTCCTTCCTTCCTTCCTTCCTTCCTTCCTTCTCCCACCCCCCCCTTCTCTTCTCCCCTGCCGAGATGATTTAGACTGCATCCAGTAATGTTTGTGTTATGAAATTATTACTTTCAAATATTTTTCATAAATACTGTATGTAATCTCAGTAATGGGGTCTTTTTTTATATCTCTTAACATCCATAACTGCTTGTCCAATGTTTTGCTAATAATGAAATTGTTGCATAAGGGATTCTTTTCCAGTATTAAGGCAGCACTCAGTTGCCATAGCAGCTGCGCTGTTAAGTACAAACTATGGTGCTGTCTATGCATGCAGGGCAGCTGAACTACCTGGGTGCCAGCCATCAAGTGTGGCACGTCTTGGTGGTGTTGATGTTCTACTGGTGGCACCAGACCGCCGTGTACATAATGCACTACCGGCACAATGAGCCCTGTCCAGACTACCCAGTGCAAGGGTAGAGCCACAGAAGCTGCCTGTCACTCTTTCTGCAGACCGACGTCTACCACTTACGACCTGTCGTGGTCGCAGGGGCTTGCACAATCAGATCCCTCATCTGTGAAATCTTCTGGGTAGATTCTCCTGTTCTACAACCAGAATAATTCTGGTCATTTCGCTTAAAGCCAGTTTAAAGTAAAAAATAAACCTATTTCTGAAAGATCTATCAGACCAGGTAATAATCAGAGGGCATATGGGTGCTTTCTCCTTAATTACTCACTAGACAGCATACAAAGTCAGTGCAGTATTGGCATCACTTCTGAAGTCAAGCATCCGGATGTGTGTCTTAAAGATTCTGTGTGGTTTTCATGCTATTTCCTTCAGGAGTAATTCTATAGATGAAGTTTAATGGCCTAGATTAGAAAACATAAATAGGGCATGTGGATTTTTTTTGTTTGTTTTAGTTGAATTTGTGTATCTCTGCATACGCACTCTTGTGCTCACCTTGTGTAACTCCTAGTCATGTGTTATATTTAAATGACTCCTGTAATTTAAAGATATGTAGCAATCATTAGGCATTATGGCAGACTTTCTTACACATTTTTATTGATACACAAGGACTTTGAAGGGTTTTCCTGTTTGTTGAAATATCTTTCCTACTGATATAAAACTACATAATGCAAAAATTGAATGTGTCTGTATGCACTGCACTAATTCTATATGTGCTTGTCAGTAAGTACTACAGACTTTGGACAGGCAACGCAAACTTGAACATATTTATGTCCTGTTTTTTGTGGTACATTAATATTGAGCCTGAAGCTCTGTTTTAAATTTAACTGCTACACTCTGCCTTATTCTCCATATGGTTAGCTAAAAATAAAACTGTACATATACGCAGTAATGTTTTGTTTACATTTTGTTCTTATTACATTGACATCCTGGAAACTACATTTTAGAGCGTTCTAGAAGGCTGCCTATCTATTTGAACATATGAAGGGTTATGTGCAATTTTATATACAACATCATGTTAAATTTTTCCGATATGGTCTTGACAAACTGCTGTATTGTTTTTTCCCCCTAACATTATATTGTGGTCATGCATTTGTTTAAATTTTGAGTTTGCCATTCTGTTATCTGTCAGTCGCCTTTTGTTCTAGGTGGTCATGGAATAAGGTTTATAGGTTCTATGTTTAGGATTTACGGTGACTCCAGCATATGGGAAAACGTTTGCATCAGCATATTAGGTCAACTATGAATGGTTTTGCAGTGGAACTGTTTTAAGATGTCATTATTGCCTACTTTTTGTGACATGTTAAGATGTGTGAATTTTTGTCTTTTTGACGGTTTTGGGATATTTTACTTAAATCATTCTCATTTGCTGATGTCAGGTAGAACTTGATATGTGTAAGTGTGGAAGGTGCTTTGGTAAATGTATTCACTTGTGTCAGAAGCACTGATGAAAGAAATGGTCAGCTGCTAGGCTTGCCTTTGACTGCAGTCATTACATGTTTTACTCTTTCATAATCTATCCTGAAATACTATCCTGTGTAACATAAGTTCAAAATATGAACAAGTATGTACATAAGTAGCTGCTTTTTTTTCTTATGGATGATGATGTAAAATTTCTGTTAGAATTTTAATGGTTTTCCATCAGTTTGAGAACCATTTGAGATTTGTTGCAGATAATTTTACCCTAAATTCTTGTTTTGTTTAGTAGTTGCATTTGTAAGTTTATGTGCTGAAACAACTCTCAGCTTTCATTTACAATAATAGTTGCAGTTTTATTTGGTTTATCCAAATTTGACACTCAATAAAATGGCCACATTGTTCTCGTGTAATGTTTTTCTCTTTTATTAATTTAAATGACAGACATCATTTAAATTGAACAATTACAGATGAACAGCATGGTGTAGATCAGGGTTCCCCAATTCTGGTCTTTGAGGGCCAGAATCCAGCCTAGATTTCCCTGTTCGAACACTCCTACTGAACCAGGTATTTAGCTTGGGAGGGGGGCAGCCACTTGACCTTGGACCCGCAGAGGTTTTTTCTCTCCTTATTCTCCTTGTTGGTTCCTCTCCTCTGTTGTCTTCTGGCTTTCTTTATTTAATTTCTTTCCTTCATTTTTCCTATTCTGTATCTCTCTCTGATGATGTTTTATGTATCACAACACATCCACGTAAAATGCTTTGGGACGACACTTGTGAAAGACGCTGTATAAAAATGAATTGAATTGAAATTGAATTAGGATGTGTGTCAACAGAGAATTCTGCAAACTGTGTTGGATTCTGGGCCTTCAGAATAAGAATTGAGGAATGTCAGCTGTTTTGCTATTATAAAGTAGAAGCGTCGAGGAGCAACACAGGTCATCTTTGCTATTTTCGACTTCCTTTTTCCAAGCTGACAGTGAGGCTGCAGAGAGCTGAAGATTAAAAACACCACAGAAAGCAATGTCAGTGCAACAACGGTCCTTTAGCAGCTTTTTGATCTTCGAGTTGGAGTTTTTATGGCTGTGGTGCAGTTGCTATGTGCAATGCCTAGCGTTGATTCAACTAGTGTAAAGCATGTTTCCATTGGACTGTGGGGCAGTGGAAACTTGTTCTCTGGAGTGATGAATCACGCTTCACCATTTGGTAGTCTGACAGATGAATTTAGGATTGCTGGATGCCATGACAGTGTTACCTGCCTGAGTGCATAATGTGCCGGCCCAGTGGTGACCGCATGCGGTCGGTGCAGATTCAGTGCCAGCACAGAAAGAAAGTGGAAAAATTCAGTGATCTCACCACTCATGTACAGTTGTGTTCGGAATAATAGCAGTGTCTAAAAAAGTGAATAAAGCTGAAAATCCTTATAGTACTTTTTATTTCCATACATGCAAATGCATCGGGAACACTAAAAATTCTATTCCAAATCAAAACAAGAGAAATTCATCACATTTGTGTTATTCCTTTACAGAAAGTGAAGGAAAGGGAATATTAGGCTGTTCAAAAAAATAGCAGTGTCCATATTCTTCTTTACAAACTCAAAGATTCACTGTATGAACTGAAAAATGTTTTAAGATTTTGCTTTCCTTTGAATCATTGAACTAATATTTAATTGTATAACAACTGTTTCTGAGAAATGCTGCACATCTGTGTATGGAGTCGACCAACTTCTGGCATCTGTGAACAGCTAGGTATTCCAGCCTACGATGATTGGACTACATTTCTTGGTTTTGCCTCAGAAACAGCATTTTTGATGTCACTCCACAAGTTTTCCATTGGATTAAGGTCCGAGGATTGGGCTGGCCACTCCATAACGTCAATCTTGTTGGTCTGGAACCAAGATGTTGCTCGTTTACTGGTGTATTTGGGGTTGTCTTGTTGAAACGTCCATTTCAAGGGCATTTCCTCTTCGGCATAAGGCAACATGACCTTCAAGTATTTTGAGCTATTCAAACTGATCCATGATCCCTGGTATGTGATAAATAGGTCCGACACCGCAGTATGAGAAACATCCCCATATCATGATGCTTGCGCCACCATGCTTCACTGTCTTCACAGTGTACCGTGGCTTGAATTCGGTGTTTGGGGGTCATTTGACAAACTCTCTGTGGCCACTAGACCCAAAAAGAACAATCTTGCTTCCATCAGGCCACAAAATATTGTGGTGTTTCTTTTTAGACCAGTCAGTGTGTTCTTTGGCAAATTGTAACCTCTTCAGCACGTCTTTTTTTCAGCAATGGGATTTTGCGGGGGCTTTTTGCAGATAGCTTGGCTTCATATAGGTGTCATCTGATTGTAACAGTACTCACAGGTAACTTTAGACCTTCTTTGACCTTCCTGGAGCTGATCATTGGCTGAGTCTTTGCCATTTTGGCTATTCTTCGATCCATTCGAATGGTAGTTTTTCGTTTTCTTCCACGTCCTTTAGGTTTTGGTTGCCATTTTAAAGCATTTGTGATCATTTTAGCTGAGCAGCCGATCATTTTCTGCACTTCTTTATATGTTTTCCCCTCTCCAATCAACTTTATAATCAAGGTATGCTGTTCTTCTGAACAATGTCTGGAATGACCCATTTTACTCAGAATTTCAGAGAGAAATGCACTATAACCAGCATGTACAACATTTGCTGCCTTCCTTCCTTAAAAAAGGCCCATAAGTGACACCTACTTTTTCACACAATGAATGACCTCACTAATTGTACTTCACACCGCTATTATTTTGAACACGCCCCTTTCAAATAATGATTCTGTTACACAGAATCAGCAGCATGCATGTCATGACTGTTGGGTCTGTTGGTTTTCCATTACTCTACTACACCTACTAGTAAATAATTTGCCATGTAGAAATATCATTTCTACCAAAAACAGTGATTGATCAGGTTAGTCATGTCGAACTGCTATTATTTTGAACACAACTGTATGTTGCTTTTCGGTAGAATGCTAATTTAGTGTTCACTTCCCTGAAAAATTACAATAACTAGCTTGGTTACTACTATATTATCCATATTAACTCCTTAGAACCTCCACTATTCACTTTTATTCACATGCTTTTGTTCAACTGCTGCCTGAATTAATGATGTGCCAGTACCAGTGCAGTGCAGTGATTCTACAAAGTACCAAATTATGTTCTGGACGTAAGATTAGGAAAGCAGCCAGATCAGGTCCCCGAGGTGCCCACTCTCCCACTCCTACCGCCCCAACATGAAGGCCAGCTTGTGGGCACAACTTTATCTCATCACCCACAGGCAGGATGCATGAACACTCTGTTGTGCGTTTTGAATAGCGCAGAAGGGTTTTAGTAATATTATTGGGTTTTTGAGGATTTTACTTGTTAGTCTGCACACAATTGTAGGGAGGTTGCAGGGACCGCTGTACCACTTTGGGAAAACAAGGTCTGACTTTTTGCACTAAATATGCAAAAAGTATCTCCCATGAAAGATCAGCACTGTACAGGAAAAAAACATAATAATCTAGGTCGAAATAAAAGTCATTATATAATTCATAGCTGCCAAAGGACTGCAATTTTAATAGCTTTCCTTTAGTCAGACACACTTAATTATTGTAAGGTCATCAATAAAAAAAGAATAAATGGTTACTACTGAGAAAGGTAGGGACCTGAAGTGACAAAGTTAACGTTACAAGTCTAGCTAGCCTATCTTGCTCCCTTTACAAACAGGGCCACTTAGGACCACCTGATTCTTTTTATTAAAATGAGACTACTCCTTGTTAATTAAGCATTGATTTAAAAAACCCAAGGATTAACCATGTAAATTCACTTTATTTACCATATGAGATGATAAACTGAAAACAGGCATCTAGTCAAAATGTTACTAGGGGCATTGTATTGTGGGTGTTCAGATGTTCTCTAAGATTTCTGTTGTTGCTATGGATATAGAATGCTAGAACAATGTGTGCTGTAAAGCATTTTCATAGTATATTAAATTGTCACTGATAAAAAAACAATAATCAGTGCTCCTATGGAAGAATAATAAGACTAATAGAAATTTTCATAAAAATTCATTAAAAACTTTCTTGGGTATTTCTCGGGTGTCTCAATGAGATCACTAGTTCTAATAAAACATAATAAACCAACTTCAGACAACAGTGCAAACACTTGGTGAGTGCAAATTAGAAGTCCCATAAGTGACAGACAAAGAACATCAACCAAAGCACACAATAAGTACCACAGATCTGGAGCAATGTTAAACCTACATATGTGAGACACAACAAAACAAAAGAAAATACAGTAAGCCAAGAGAGCACAGCAATGCTCTGAGTTTTCAGGCAGTTTGTATCTTGCATTGCTGTGCTGAATTTAAAGCTGTGTAAGGTATGATCCAATTTGTTGTATAATGCAAATCCACTGTAATGGAACCCTAATGTTATGCAATAGGAGATGAAATGCATTCCAGAATGGAGTCCAGTCATATTCAGGAACAGGTGACAGGAATGTGGATTGGCTCACACACAGGGTGCTAATGGGAAACTGATGACTAACAACAGCCTAATCAATAAGATTTCCTTGTTCAATCAAAAGATTGAACAGCCATCCATCCGTGGATCCATCCAGCTGCTTATTCAGGAGCAGTACATGAGTGCCTGTGTAAACATACAGTACAGCTGCAGAAACGTGTGCTAAAGGCCACAAAGTCAGTAGGGTTTCCAGACATTTCAGTTAAAGGGTGATTTACATCTAAAATGCCGGATGACGCTATCTAAATACAGAAATACTCTAATCGAAATCACTAAAGGTAATGAATTAATAGGGGGCATACACGAAAAACCAACAGCCTGCTGCAATCTTCCTCGAACCAGGGTTCCTCATCCCAGTGACCCTTTGCTAAAAACCGTTTTTCTAGCCTCACAGATGTAACTCGAAAACAGATACAAACATACTGTGACGATATTGGAATGCAGATCGAGCAAAAGTCAAACTGTCTAAATATTCCAGTAATTAAACAAGACATAACATCCTATGGGTGGAACATCCAAAAAAAATCACACTTTCAAGTACAGCATGTGGATGAAGACAGAGACTGTACAACATATACCACATAAACCATCATACAATAAAACTCAAGATCTAACAGGAATGGATTAGTACATGTAAAGGTTCATTTTAAACCTTTAATGACTGCTGATTTAAAACCAGTACTGCTGAAAACTGACCAGTATTTTTCCTATTCCAACCACAGCGGTATATTGATGCATAATGTAGAGGTTACAGTCCACTCAACCATAATTGTTGTGCTTGTTTTTATGTAATATTGTGATGTGGATTCTTGCTCAGATACGCTAAATATAATTTAGGATTTGTATCAGTATTTGAACCTTTATAAACACTTCGTTAACACTTTACTTGATGGGGCTCAAATAATATAGCATTATACTATTACATTTGTATTAACCACAAACTAAGTGCAATGCAATGCCCCTAAATTACATTCCGATCTCATGTTGATTCATCATTATTGAATCGTAACCCATCTTTTATCTCAAGCAGTTACTATATTTGTTACTATATCTGTTAATTCTATAAACCTTTGTGAAGTACTGAAGTAACTACTAAGGAACTACTTAAGGAACAAGTAATGAATAACATTACTTAAATACTGATCTCGTGTTTGTTCATCATTAATGAATCGTGACGCATCTTTTATCTAGTACCGAATATGTGTTCATAATTTGTACTTCAGTAGTAACTGAAATATTACTATTTGTGCCTCGTCAAGTAGTCTGAAGTGTCATCTACATTTCTAATCGGTTTACATGAACCTATTTTTTAATAAAGCATTTATTTTTTACCGCTTCGAGGTGCACCGTCTGACCTTGTGTAGCGTAGCTGCACCTGACAGTGAACCATATCGCTTCACCGCGTTCCGTTTTACCAATCCAAGTAATCCGTGTCCATCCATCGCTAGCTGCTGGTCAAGCGCTGTCAGATGTCACGAAGAGATCATACAAATGCAGTCCACTTACTGCGATATTCTTTGAGTTGATCATGTTTCCACCGACGTCAAACTCTCCCAATAAAAAAGCAGAAAGGCATGTAATTTTAAACGCAGGATCTCTTATAGCGTATCGGCGCGATCCAAAGTGTGCGGTTTTAACATAAATAGCAAGTGGTGCTTTACCGACCAGAGAAGTGATACGTCCGGAATCTCGGTGGACCACAAGCTTTTGATCATCATCATCATCATCATCCTCCTCTCATCGGACTCGCCGTCCTGAATTTTTTAACGATGTGGACAAGACACATGGACTGCAGAAGAGCACAAGTGAGAGAGGAGGCGGCTTTTTTTTTAGCAAAGATGTTATGTTTTAGTGTTATAGATTTTCAATAAAATTGCGTCTTTCGTCGAAACGTAAATTATACATTACAGTAGCCTAAAAGGTAGGCTATATGTGCAGTGTACGAAAGTAGTGCGCATTTGTGCCACCCTTTGATCAGTATATCCCACGATTAAAATTCAATTTTTTTGCAGGTATTAGTATTGCATCATCGCGAATTAAGTTTAAATTTATAAGACTGTTCTTTCAAATGAATTTATTCCATATTTCTTAGTTTTACTTAACCAATGCTGCATGTTAAAAATGCATTTCTGCATTTTAATGTGTATGTGTCATAACAGAATAAAAAAAGTAGTAGAGATTATGGACCCTTGCTATAAAAGCTTTGCCATTCCTAACAGGAGCGCCGGTCAAGGCACTTATCCAGCTATTTATGTGAGAAAATGCAGCTTATACAGCAATTATTTATTCAAATTCATGTATCAAGTATCCTTTGTTTTCAACTCACTCTCCAAATGGAGCTAGTGAACAGGTGATTGGTTAGGTTGAAACTATCCAAACAGCGACTCATTACTCAATTGCAATATTGTGGGGATTAATCTGTCACTGGAACTAGACAGATCTAATTCACCATCTAATGCCTTGCAAATATATTCAAATTCCTACAAAACATCAACGAAATTGATAAGATATGATAAAATAGAAATATTTCAAATTAACATCATATTTTCAAAAAGCATTCAAACATCGTGCTTTTATAAACACATTCTTAAATAATTTTTGGAGTATTAATTAATAACTCAACAAGATAGACTGGTTAAGTCTGGTTGGGAAACAACTATTTTTGTACAGATGAAATATACAGATCTGAAGAATGGTGTTAAATATTGACATTCCATGCATGGTGTTCTATAATATCAAGACAAGCAATTGCACCACCTATACAGTACCTAGATATGGTAGTACATATATCCAAATTAAGAAACCCGACAAGGAAACACCGATGAGGGATTCCTGTCTGAAACCAAAGACAACATATAAGCTGACATGAGAGTGTGTGCCAGTGATCTGTTTAGCAGAATTTAGCAGAAAGACAGTTTACAGTACCTGAATGGTTCTGCAACAATGCCAAAGGAGGTGATATAGTTCATGGAGATGAAACCTTGAACTTGCTTTTCTAAAGACTCAATGTTACATTTGCCATAAACCCTGCACAATGCCCTAGACACCTCAACCTGTGGTGACACTAGTGGAATGATTTATAATGCTGATGGAAAAATAGATATATGGAAATCATAAAATATAACTTGCTTAAAACTTGAAAAAATTGGTGTCTGTTCAATTTTCAGCGCGCCAATGACCCAAAACTCACTGAAGTGTAAAAAAAAAGTTGGAATCTTGGCTTCAGTCATATAAAAGACTTCTGGGTGTTCTTCTTTATAAATGATTCAGAATCAAAATTATTGGTATTCAGCAAATATGCTGTGAAAAATAGGACACAACTCAAGCTGTGTTTGAAGTTACTATACTTCTTTAAAGTAACGACAGCTATTACAATAAACCTGACATATTCTCTAGCTCCTCTGCCACAATTTAATTTGGGCCAAAGATAACTGCAGTTATTTTTTAACCCCTATCATTTCTCCAAATGCAATTTCCTAAATTACTTTCATCTTATTTTTACAATCTTAAAAGGTATAATGAGTAAAGTGTTAAGTGTTTCATAGAAATTGATGCTGCTACGTTTCATTATTCATTTGTATGCTAATAGTTATGTAATACCTAGAGTACGGTGATCTCAACAGTCTTCTTTTACAACAAAAAAACATGGATGTCCTGGAGTTATGCAATCATTTTACAAATGTAAGTGAATTTTAATCTTCCCTCTTTTAAAGTAAGATCCCATCCCTGTAATATCAAGAAATCAAACAATGCCTCATTGAGCAAGCCAATGATTTTTTTTTCTGAGGCCTGCTGAAAACATTGCTAGACTGTCTTTCCTGAGGAGGCATGGGTATTCTATGTCTTTCACTTCCCTCACACCTTTAAACCAATGTTATAAACACTGTAATCCAATGCTTTCCTGATTTGTATGGCGGTATGTTTAATTAGTGTAATGACTATTGTTAGCCAAGTGATTGAGGTGCCATAAAAGGATCTATAGATGAACTTTGAACTAAAGCAGATATCTAACTATAATATCCTGTGTCTGCGACGCTTTAAAATGTCAGGAAACTAGACCTGTCATATTTAGTCAATTAAACCTGATTACTCAATTTTTTAAATGCATCTATTAAAAATTGTCTTTTCGATTACTTGGCAACATGGTGGAAGGAAGATGGAGCGTAGCAGGTGAGGGTCCAAAGGAAGAGCGAAAGCATCAGTTTTGTGGGAGCACTTCCCGTTAAAAGTGAAAGAAAATGCAGACATTCAGGAGATTTTAAGATCTGAAGGATTTACCCAATAATAAGAGGATTGCCAAAGATAATTAAAAGCTACATGTGATTCAGCCTTACGGAGTAGCCTAGCCCGTCTTCAAATTGTTTTGCTGGATTTACTGTCTACGATTTCTGTATCTCAAATCAGCAGTAAAATTAAGACTAGCCCCAACAGTAGCATCATTTTGCATTTTACAAAACAATCAGTGTTTTTACTTGGGTGTAAGGTATATTAACAGTCGCAAAGTATATTTGGCAAACCATTTTAGTATATTTTAGGCATGTTTTTATTTTATGTTTTTATTAGAACTTGGAAATTTATCGTATTAATGCCTTGCGTTAAATTTGAAGTTATAACGCGTCATTATTTCTTTGAACTACAATATTCCTTCCTGGTTGCTAACAAAGAGATTAGTTCCCAGAATTCAAAGCTAAAAGCAAAATGTTCTCACAGGGAAGCTCATGTTTAGCAGGTTTATTTAATAAAAAATGCCATATGGAGGCAAACATAAGATAAAAATATTGTAATGTGCAGTATTTTTTTTACTTAATGCTTATACCTTAAATGTAAGATTCATCGTGTTATTAAATGCTCTTTTTCTGGTTGTCAGGCTTCTGGTTTTAGAGCCTTTATTTATTTATTTTGAAAGAAGAATACAATCTACAGAAATTAGGTGTTTCCGAAGACTCCTTGGCATTTCCTACAAAGATCACATCACAAATGAAACAGTGTGAGACAGAATCAGACATTACATTGGCCCTTATGAAGAACTCATTACCACAGTGAAGAAGCGAAAACTGCAGTGGTACGGGCACATCTCCACATCATCAGACCTTGCCAAAACAATTCTCCAAGGAACTATTCAGGGGGGAAGAAGAAGAGGCAGACAGAGAAAGAGTTGGGAAGACAACATCAGAGAATGGACAGGAATGACGCTGAGCGATGCGCTGAGAAAGACCGAAAACAGAAGAGAGTGGAGGAAGCTGGTTGTCAAAGCGTCAAGACTACGGGATAGAAGATTTATTTATTGATTGATTGATTTATTGATTGATTGGTTGATTGATGTTTTATTGATCCCCGTGTGGAATTTATTTTTACGTCTCCCCCAACTTGCACTTTGCAGGTGAGAGCTAGCTGGCTGCAAAGGGCAGCTACCTGTTGTGGCAATTATAATTTGTTTCTCTTCGGGCTATGGCAGTTAGAATGACAGAAACTAACTTTAGCTAAAGTTATACAACTAATGCATTTACCCAGCACATTGAATATTTAATCCATCCATCCATTTTCCAAGCCGCTTATCCTACTGGGTTGCGGGGGGTCCGGAGCCTATCCCGGAAGCAACGG
>JAODJU010000119.1:13009843-13022163 GCA_026776725.1 Gnathonemus echidnorhynchus
CTCGTGGGCCCCCCCCCCCCCCCCCCCATAAAGGCTGGTATAGGTGCAGCTTATACCAGCCTTTAAGCATCTCCGTTACATTTATTTATTTAACAGACATTTTCATCCAAAACTACGTAAAGTGAGGATGAGAGATCAGGGATGGACTGGCTGAAGGGCCCAGCTGGGATGTGCTCACTCTGCTGGACCCGGGATTTGACCTCAAACTTATGGACAAGGATCCCTCACCCTGAGCTACACACCACACCCACCCTTGATATACTGTACACTCTGGGTCACTGCAACCTTAATCCTAAGTAGGTATTATAAATGAATGGACATTCGAGTATAAAATGATACCAGTGACTTACTTCAGATGTGCTATCCGTCCTCATGAAAACAGAGAGGATGAACCCTGTGAGCACACTTTCTTTGCCGGCATTAAGTTCTCTCATATCTATCAGAAGCACACGCAGCAAGACAGAAGGCCTGAAAGGACCTTTATTTCTCAGGTCTGATTTCAATGATTAAAAAACAGAGTATCCACCGCTATGTAACCAGGCATATATATTTTACATAATGACAGCAAAAAGCAGTCTAGCTGAATGCAGCTGAATTCGAGCTTGCAATACAATTCTCAGATATCCCAGTGTTATACCCTAACGTGAACTTCCTCAAGCCACAGCTGAGTAGAACTGAGGTTTTTTCAGACCTAAATCAAAACCTAAAACAGGTACAGTTCAGCTTACATTAGTAAACGTTTTAATACTTTTTTAATAAACAGTATTGTGTTGTGCAGTAACACAAAATGTATATCGGTGTATAGGCCCAGAGCACCAAGCACATCCATCCTGATTACAGAGCACACCTCAGATGTTTTCGCTGGGCATTGAAGTGAAATTCACCATGATGTGCCAGGGAAAGATGCCATATAAGTTATTTGGCCGTGCCCTAGTTCTGATAAACCTCAAAATGACAAGCTAGCTTTAATCAGTGTTCATCACTGCAAACTTGTTGCATCAAATGAAAATATCCAATAACTTCAACATCTCAGACCTACAACTGAATAATTGAATAAGAACCAGGTAATAAGAAGTGGATGGCTATGAACTCTCCCAAAAACAGCTACTGATATTACAGACGAGTTGCAACTCCATACACAACATACTCTCTGGCTGGATGATTTGATGTATTCTGTAACCAATGGAGAGGGCATAATTATTCAGACCAAGTTGAATACATTATGTGTGGTCTGTGCATGCTTGGTGCAGGGATGTGTTTGGCAAGATCTGGCTACTGGGTTCACTCTAGTTCATTGCATCAGGCTACAAAACCACCAATGAGGACAATATGAACAGAAGAAAAAGTGAGGTAACACTACATAATTATCTATAGTGCCATCTATAGTGCCTTATACATGAGAGCTTCATAAGGCAGTCATAATGCATAATAAACATGCCTATCATGTGTTATGCCTTTTTATAAATATTTTAAGCATGTTTATAATGCTTTATGGATGCATTACAATGCATTATGAATGTGTTTTATAAGTTACTAAAGTGTTACCAAATAGGAAGCAGAGAGAAGTGTGGTTTATATAGCATTTATACAGTCATGCATTATCATACATACATGCACAGAGAAACATGTTTACAGATGTATTTATACTTTCTTAACAGCCACGGAAAGATCCATACCTTCAGATCGCGGTGAATGACTGGTGTTTTGCACTGATGTAACCTGGCAACTGCCTCACATATGTCACAGAAGATGTTGAGGACTTCTGCCTCACTGTACCCAGTATGGAGACGCTGGTTCATCTGCCTCACCACCTGGCCAGCTGTGGGCCCAGCAACACAAGAAAACATCTGAGTCACACAAAGTGTTGGGGAATAATTAGTTACATGCAATGGCATTACGTAAATAAATTACAAAATAAATGTAAATGTAATTTGTTACAGATACTGAGAAAAAAAAAAATATTAAATTGCAGTTACTAATCAAAATGTTGGTGATTACAAGGGGGTTATATCCAAATACATTGTTTACATTAAAAAGCTTATATGTAGAATATAACATTCCTTTTGTTGCTTTGCATCTCTTCAAGCCATTAAGACTTTTCAGCTTAGCCCATTTGGAATAATTTGTTAGAAAAAAAAATTGTCAAAAAGTAATCAAATAATAAGTTTAGATTACTCTGATGAAATAATCACATTACTTACTATATTTTTAACAGGGTAACTACTAATCAGTAACCTATTACATTTCAAAAGTAACCTTGCCAACACTGCTCAAACATTTCCAGCTGTCAACACGGTAGTAACACGTGAAGACTCTCTAAAAGCTCAGTTAATTTCATGTCAGCAAAGTTTGCAGTATCAGCCCAGGCGACGGCAGATTGCAGAGACACAGTGAGGAGATGCATTTTGGAAGAGCTTACCTTTGCAGTGCTCCATGAGAATAAAGAACTCCCACACACCTTCCCCCACTGCACTGATACTGGAATCCAAGTACGTCACTATATTCTTATGTCCAGACAGCTCTTTCTACAAGGTAAAGCAATAATGTCAAAGTGATACGTAGTCTGATGTACATCCGCCCCAAAGAAAATTTCATTCTAGGAACATTTACCAAACATTACGATTAAGGCATGGAAAAGTTCAAAATAAACATTGTGTTAAAAGTTTGTTCGGGAATAATGTTATCATTGACAGAAAAACTGTAAAAGGTAAAATAGCATTTCATTAATGTTACTGAAAGAATGTTTGGCAGCTCTGGGAAGGCTTTCACATAACGTTAGCTACACTTCTGGAAAAGTTGCCCTTAAGCTGGAATTGTACGCTGAACCCTAATGAATGTGGTGGATGCTGTGGTGGAACTGCTTGTAAACTCTTCATTAGCGATTTGACACCCTGAAAAATGAGAATGGCCGGTGGAAGCTTTCAGAATTGCACCATATACACAGCTTATTTTAGTATATTTTCAAAAGGATGTCTTGCCCGGGGAATCCTTTGTCACAAGTTTAGTTTCTTGTCAACTCCAGTCACCAACAGCTGATAGTTAATTTAGGTTTTGAAGATAACTGATGATGTCTACTTTTTAAATCAATAAATAAAAAGGATAAATCAAATTATACATTGTAAGAATTTAAACGTGAAAATGTTTAAAGTAAACAAGGCAAGGCCTGTGCACTTTGACACATGCATGTTTTGGAAGCTAGGTATAGATTTACTGTTGAAAGGATTATAGGTGTTCACCATAATTGTGATCTCTCTCTTGTAGACGTTTAGATCTGCATTGTTGTTCACGCACATCCTCTTCAGGGCACATTGTACGCCGGTGTTAGTGCGGGCCAGGAACACCACAGAGAATCCCCCTCCAGAGACAGAAAAACAATTTTAAAGAACAGCCTAGCATCAAGTAATCCATGCAAGTGAACACTGCCTTTGAGATTCTGAAGCAGGGAAAAAAAATCCCTAATGGGACACAATAACCCCCTTAATTACTACACCAGACATGCTTAAAGTCCTGGAGACAAAGCATTTTAAAGTACAGGTAAAGATTATCACAAAAACCAGGACAGGAATGGGGAAACCAGGAAAGCAGCATTCAAATACAATACACAAAAATACCAAGGTGCCATTCATTGAGATAAAGGAGAAACGCATGCGAGTCATGGGTCTTCAAGAGGGATTACAGAGTTACAATGGTGTTCTGCGTTAATATATAAAATACATGAGCAAACAGGTTTGGCCTGATTGGGCTGTTTTGTTTTTTTAAAAAGCTTTGCACCATAATGGTCTGCAAAGGTAAACAGGGCTATTTGTTTAGTTAACGAAGCACGACTTGAAGTAATACATGGCAACTGGAACAAGTTGCACATGGTAGAATGTGAGCCGGTGACAGAAGCACCATAGCTGAAGAGCTGGATCCTGTAGCCTCCTTTAGCCAGGGACTGTGTGACACTCGGCAGGTGCTCACTTCATCAGAAACACAGCAGGTAACGAATGTCCACAAATATAATTAGCCAGGCTGGCAGAAACAGGGGAACAGATGACCTGTATGTCCCAAATTCCCCATGCCTACCTTTTGCCTGGCTACAGGAAAAAAAAACACACAGACACACGTAACACAACCCTCAGACCCCAGCAGCATGCAGACATTAGCTAAGAGACTCCTGCTCCACATTCACATGTGCAGACAAAAGAAATGATTGTTTTCAATAGGATAACAAATAGAAGTCTCATTCTGAGCCTTGGAGGCACTGATAGAAGGTGGGATTATTGATTATTATCACGGTTTAAAAACCACTTTAAATTCCACGCAGCCCTTTGTAGACACCTTTGAGCAACCTGTTGCATGTTAATTAGCTAAAATAATCCAATTACATCACCATCAAAAAAGGATCATAGGAGACATTATGTGTCAGGGTTGGGACTGTCTGACTTGGCTCCTTCTGCATCTTCCCATTTGGCCTGTAGGTGCTGCTGGCCATCCTGTCCTCTGTCATTCAGTCCTTCAACCTCCTGTGTTTCTCTGTCTCCCGGACCACTGCATACTCAGTGGGCTGAGTGTGTGGCTCAGAGGCTGAACCTGCTGGTTGTGAGTTTGAGGCAGGCTTGGCCAGTCTCACTGGTAATTGCTGTCAATTGATTTTCTGGTTTCCCAGTATTTGTTATGTTTTCTCCTTTGGTCCTATTCGTATTTTTGGTTCCATGCTAATCATTCCTAGTTTGATTTGTCTTATTTTTCCAGTGATTGTTAGTTCTCAGTCCCTTGCTTATTATTTCCTATTACAGTTTTTCTGTCCTTGATTCGTCCTCCTCGTGTTCTGGTTTTACTTTGTATCCTTTTGTGTATTAATTGTCTTTGCTTTACATCCCTAGTGGCAGGTTAGGGTTTCCTAGTTTGTTTTAAGCCTCTTAGTTCTGTAATCAAGTTTGATATTAATTCTACCTGTTGCTAGTTGATTGATTGTTCTACCAGTTGCTTGTTGTCCTGTGCCCTGTTGTCCTAGTTATTCTGTTTGTTTGTAGTGTTATTTCTGGCCCTGGATCCTTACCTGGTTTCCTGTAGAGTTCTTGTAGTTAGTTTCAGTGTCCTGATTAAGTTTAGTTATTACCTTCCTCTTTTTTCCTCTGGTTTATGAGCTGCCAGTGGGTCATCACCTTTTTACCATCTATGACATGCTTTAACAATGTATCAAGGTATTACATATCTGAGCTACTGATGTCACCTCCCTCCACTTAAAATTCTAAAGTGTGATAAAAAAATTACTACATCCCACCAGAGTATGAATTCCAGAATGCTAACAATAGAGAAATATATTCCTACTGATCGATTGTAATAAATTTGCTTATGCTCCAGATAAGAGGTGACAGAATGGCCTCACTCGTCATCCAAATGATCATGCATTACTTACCAGCAGGAAACTGGCATCGTAAGACACTCTACAAAAATTGAGTGATTATATTTACTGATTATAACAGGTGATGCAAGAGTGTCATCCAGAAGCTATTCCTACTGCACCAGAAGTGATGACAAAGTGTAAGCTTTGATATTTTATTCTCCTACTTTGGGAGCTGTGACTGACTGCTGGAAAATGTTATTCATCCATCCATTTAACATTTATGTAGGCCCTCAGGGAGTCTGGGGCCTAGTCCAGGAAGTACAGGGCACCTGTCCCTCCCCTGGACACACAACAGATGGCTTAGACACACCAGTTCATCTAAACTAATGTTTTTGGACTTCAGAAGAAAACTGGACAGCCCAGGCCTTCCGAGCAAAGCTAAGGTTCAACCGGGCTAAGCTTCAACCGCTTTACATTAGCATTAAGGTTTATTTGTAGCACAGTTCTTTAATCAGTATTTATAAGAAACATGCAGTATTTTTCCCCTTTGAAAAAATAAATTCAGGGCTGGCTAAAATTTCTGGAACATTTAGCCTCCTCATAAAACAAACTACCTACCTGAAAACTCACAGCAGCAGTTTACCAGTGTAATAAGCTACCTTATTGTCACAGATAAGCCAAAAACATGTGAATATTTCTAAGAAAAGTTAAACAAGTTATTTGTTTCTACTGCTAATGAAACCTTATTTCATGTGTCGTAAAACACATCAGTCAAAGGTATAGCTGGTATGTGTGTCACATAAAAAGGCAGTTTGGTCACTATCCAAAGATTTTCCTGGAAGTTTAAGATAAAGGCATAAACAGAAGATACAGAACTAGCTTGTTTTTTTCTTCCTTCCAGGAACTGACTGTGTCCCGTAACTTTACATGATCTAGCTCATCCATGGAAACATGTCATGTGGAATGCAGAGAGATCTTTTGTCTGATTACTGAATTAGACAACATTTGTTTGAGCCATTACTGTAATGACAGATGTGCTCCTCTCAGTAATGAACTAATTCTCAGTGATTTGTTACAGTGCATTTATCTTTAATTCAACTTTTAAGACTAATATTTCTTTTAATGAATCAACATACACAAAAGATATTTGTTGACTGAAAACATTGCATCAGCAAACAGAATTTTAAACAAATGATTATAGGCACTAAATATGAACAAGACCAAGCCAAACTAAAACCTCAAACCAGCGATTTACAAACCAAACACTGCAGATCTAGCAAGGTATGTATAGAGTTACATTACACAGTGAAACCCAAAGTTTTCTAGGTCAGGTGCAGACTTTCACCGATTTGTAACACAGCAAAAGAATCAAGATCTTGAATACGTTATTTGTCATTTTAAAATGTTTTCCAAAAAAAAGAGACTTGTGAAAAAGTAAAATTTCCCCATACACGAAAAATAGAAATGTTGAGCTTTCCAACAAGCTACAGCGGAACCATGTGGCTATAACAGTAAATAAGTTACAGCTCCTAAGAAACACTCTGAATTATCAGTCTTTTTGCTACCCAAGGTGCAGAAAAGTCACTGCATCTCAAAGTGAATATTTTTTAAAATAAAGAAAAAATATTTCTGAGCTCTGGAAAGTATGCAGAATTCATGTGCCAAATTAAACAGAAAAAATGGTCACACACAAAACATATTCTTTTAATTAAAATTGATTTACCCGAATGATATGATCTCCAGCAAATTCATTCCATAATATATGCATCTTCCTTGACATACTACAAATTGCGTTCCATCAGGAAAAGCATTAAATATGCTTAAAGGAATTTGTGTAATCTTTAAAAGACAATATTATACATGACTGGACACTAAACCATACAAGGTATCTACAAAAAGAGAGCAGGGAACAATATACTTTGTCTAACTGACTGTGCTGAAGGACTCCCTTTATTACAGGTTTGTCCTGAAGTTACAAGATCTAGGCCTATTACATCACTTGCTTCAGTAAATGTCAAAGAGCAAGAATGTATCTTAAAGGTTCAGATGATTAATGAATTCAGCATTGCAGGATTCAGGACACACTTTGAGGAATGCAATGCTTACAGATTCCAGGAGCCACCTGCAAGTTGCATGTCATTTATCTTTAGCACAAGATATTTTGCTGAAGCATCATCATGATGACAGCAGTCAAGGAATGACTGTTATCCCTACTGTAAAAAGCCTGGCAGGTAAGCAAGAAGATGGATTATGCCTTTTTAAGACATTTTAGGAAGGATTCCCAGATTAACTAAAACTATACTCTACTTTTACATAAAATACTTTTAATGAAGTAACCCATGAAACACAACAATAAATTATCCATGATAGTGTGAGGATCTGTATAAGGATTAGTTTTGTCGAGATACGTGCCATATTATTATTGTAAAGAGGCTCAACAAGCTAAAGTTTAATAATCTATATTTTTCTTCTGCAAATCTCCCTCTCAGATAAAATGAAAACTTTGGAAATCAGAAAACTTCGTTTTTTTTTGTTTTTGTTTTTTTAAGTAAAACATGTTTTCATCAACTACAAATAAAGGTATAATCACAGTTCTTACATCTGATATATATAAAGCAAAAAAAAAAATCAGAAACGACCCAAAAAATACAATCCCTGTAGCTATACCTCCAATAAAATTGGACCAAATATCGCTCAAATGGGTATCATTATAAAGAAAATCTCTCTTCAGGTAGCAAATAGGCTATTGTTAGTCATCAGAACAAGGGCGAGCACAGAGCCACTCGCACTAAATAGGTCAACATTTTTAGGTCATAAAAAAGGATGAGATAGAAATAACAATCTGGATCTACCTGGAATCACCCACTAGCTGAGAAGGTCTGTGATATTCCGGTTATCAGATGACATTTCACCTTGCTGAAGATCAGTTAACAGAAAATTATCACAGTTCAATTTTTTACTCCAACGTCAAGGAGGCACAATTATATTATTATTTAAATATTGATAAACATGAGTGTATTGTACTGACTATACTGGTTTTGCTTACTGTCACATTCCGTGATTTACGATGCATAATGCTGAAGTGTGTACAGTTCAGCATTATTTTATTTTACCAGTTCAGAGAGACAGAGGTGGGAGTCGTGTAAGTGGGCCGATTCGTACTGAGGCATCCCATCTGTCACATGTTCCAGTCACATGTTCCAGTCACATGTTCCTGTTTTATTTGTCACCCTCAGTAAACCTCTGATGTATCCATCACCAGGTGACGGACTGAATCCTCACACGTTGAAATTCTGCCCTCCATCATTAGTAGCCATTTATCTATAGAGTAACATTGATCCAGAGCCTACGCTGGTAAGTAAGGCAAGGCACTCCTCGTACTGGGCACCAGTCCAAAGGGATCTTACACAATAGAGAGAGGCTTGCAAGAGCAAAATGGAGGTATAAGGCCACTAAAACCACTCACTGAGCTACCCCAGATCCAGGGATGGCAAAGGACTCTATCAGCATTTCAACATGAAACTCTCACATAACTCAAGAATAAGACATCCAAAATAAACCACCTGAATTAAAAAAAAAAAAATCCTAGTTCACATTACATTATATTTATTTGGCAAATGTTTTTATCCAAAGACACAAAGAAGCATAAAACTGTCAAGGAGCAATATGTAGCAAAGATGTAAGTGCAGCTAGACTGAGCTTCCAGCAAATGACTAGTGGCACTGGAACGGGAGCTATGCAGTACTTACCAACATAGCAAAAACTAATGAGATTCAAATCAAGGACAAAATGCAAAACTAAGAGCATTCAGTCTAAACATGAAAGCAGTGCAGGGATCACAGAGCAGGATATGCTACTTGTCAAGCTGTCAAGCTAACATTTTGGTCACAATGCCCAAAAAAGTTGCAACAGTCTTCAGGTAAATCCCTGAAAACTACTATTCTTAACATATTTATATTAGGACAGTTGAAAGATCACCTTACTTTAGAAGTATTTCAAATAATTTAGTAAATCAACAAACAACAGAGCATGCAAATTTTAGCTCATAATTGTAAAGAGTAGGTCAAGAACTAATACCATGCTGGATCACGATGGTGACAGAATTCGTGGTTCTCAGAAGACCAAATTATTGTTTTCCCAGAGCTATATAATACTTTTTCATCTCCAAACATTAAACTAGAATAAACTATAACATTATGCAATAAGAACCCCTTCAGAAGCTAATAAGATTATTATTCTCAGTTTCAGCTTTGAATGGTTTACTGTAGCATTACGGTAGTATTTCAAACATGTATCCTCACATAACTCTGCACAGTAGTAAAAGTCTTAACTCCATTATAGAACCTAGTCACAACAATACTGCTTATTGTGTACAAAGACAACATTTCTCCTTCACAATCACAAGCCATATTTTTGAGTAGAAATAAAACAGTCATTACCTCAGAACCAGCCACACAAATCCTGCTTCTATGATTCTTGGTCCAAGGAACAGAAAGTTAAAGTTGCTGACAAGTAACAGCTAAACAAGTGAAATCCCTTATCTGTACAGTTGCTTACTCTTACTTCCACTTTCACTTGAAAACAAAATTTTGTGTTCTGCTTAAATTTGGGCACAATTTCGTTTTTGGACACCAATAAGATGAAAACACCACTGCCTCATAACCTTACATATAGCAAGGAGACCATTACTACCCCTGATCCTAATACATAAAACATGCCAAATGAAAATGACTGCAAAGTTAAAACATTAAATCTAGTTGTACTTCATCTGTTATTGTACAGTAGCTGTCATAAATTCTGTTTGGCCCCTGCAAAACACTGATTTTCCTGTTCATGGCAATGATATCCTCTCATCCTAATAGTAGCCCACGTTGTTAATTATTGCACGGTTGATAAAATGTTATATAGACTACAGAACATTCCATGGGATTTCCCCCAATATTGAGACATCTTTTTTTTTTTTTTTTTTGCTAATACCTTGAAACACACATCTGGGGTCTAACTGTATGCCTACTTAAATAGACAATGCGTGTATGCAGCCAAACTATGATAAAAGAAATTATTTATACGGAGTCCCAATGATGCGCTCCTCCTTTGGAGTAATTGCATTTCCCGATTCACCATATAAATATACCCCACATAACATTTAAATTATTAATAGGAAAATGTTTCGGTAATTCGACATCAATACAATACCTTCTGCGATAAGTTTTTCCACCGTGACCTGGTATCGTCCGACAGCAAAGACTTTCCCAATATAGCTGCCCAGTCCAGAACCAAATCCCGATGTGCATCCAGCACCATGCCCATCGCTTTCCAGTTTAGGTATACGAGAAAATTTCCTCATTATTAATAGGCTAATTTTAAGCTTTTCAATGTAAAGCTTGTTTTAACAGCCGCTGACTTTCCCTATATATCCATACACACTTCCGTCACGATCCAAGGTAAATTGCAGCAAAGTAATTAACTGCTGTCTCAGTGGCGTAAATTAACAATCGCGGTATTAGGACGTACAGGTCAATATCTAACCTGGACTACAAGCCGTTTATAAACGACGATAATCAATTTAGATCCGTGTGCAGTAACATGCTACCAGATCATTCCGATTGCGTTTGGTTCCTCCGTCCTCAGACTGAAACTACAGCTCCTAACATCACCGCCTGTTTAATTTACTGTTTAAAAAGACCCTGTTTTTAATTATCGTTATATCCGACGGAAAGGATTTTAAAAGGTCAATAGATAGCCACGTAACTGATCAGACTAACGAACAGCTTCGACATAACAGAAACGCAATGTAATGTTTAGTTATAGTGCCAGTCAACGCGTGGAGGACAATCCAGTACAACTAGAAGGTGAACCCCCTTTTTAAAACCCTTCGAGAATGAATACCATGCCCTGTCAGCTAAAGTTATTTATTACCGTTTATAACAGACTATTTATTTACTTTCACATATCATTGAGTTCGCATGTTGTGGGGCAAAGTTTCTCATACTGAAAGTGCTACTGCTCTGGTCCCCCCTTCCACTTTCATGCAGGTCTGACATTGCATAGATTTTCTTTCTTTTCCCAGTACTACAGGTGCTGCGTTCACTATCAAACCCTTTTTGTCGCGTTTCAAATAGGGGATCACGGAACCCTCAGTACAAGGTTTGCCCCGAAGGCATCTATGTGGTTAAAAGATACAGATTTATCGGATTGAAAATATTAATTCATTCCAATTACTCCACGTGTTTCGCAATTAAAGATTTCTAAATGGAGAAACCAATACAACCAGCAGAGGCATGCTGAAGTGCTTAATAGGAGAACCATTTGCCCTTTGTTGGTTGTACACGTGCAAAGTTCACTTCATTCTTGTGTTATGTTATACTGTTTGCTGGGCATTTGCTCTATTATCACAATTAGTAGTCATTAATAATCATAATTTAAAACATTCATGATTATTGTTGTTTTTGTTCTAATAATTATTATTATTATTATTATTGTTGTTGTTGTAGTTTAACCCCTAAATTATTGTAAACGACAGACTTGTCATAGATTTGCAGTAAATCATGTCACTTAAATTAAGTATTGATACTTTATAAAATGCAAGACCATGTTTACAGTCATATTTCTGTTTTCAGCCATACATTCAGGTATTTCTCAGTGTAGTTGGTATGCTTGCAAAATTATTAGCCTTTGTCTTTATTAATACATTATGGATGTATATCATCAGACTAATTAAAATCGACACTGTAAGACCTTACAAGTGCTTGCATGATTTGTCACTTCCAGAAAACCATAATGTGCTTTGATGATTAATTTTCTTGTGACTGTATAGGGATTGATGAAGATTTGTTTAGCTTTCAGGGTGTGCTGTGTTACACTGTCAAGTTTAATTAATGTTGGGATATTCAGTTGTCCTTGCTGTTCTGAGTGATTTTGTTTCAGAGCAAGATGCACATTATTATTGTGTTATACTGTAAATGTCATATATATATTCTATTCACATCCA
>JAODJU010000119.1:13032599-13049559 GCA_026776725.1 Gnathonemus echidnorhynchus
CGGAAGCAACGGGCACGAGGCAGGGAACAACCCTGGACAGGGGGCCAGCCCATCGCAGGGCACACTCACACACCCAGTGCTTTTATATCAGACAAAATAATTCTAACACTGTACCCTAAATACTGTTATTATTATTTTAAATGACATCTATATTATATAAAAACTATGTAAAGATACTTCTGATATTGCATCCTTCCATGATGTGACTATTGCATGTGTGCCCATTATGATATCACAATATGCATCGCACTCCCCCCCCGCCCCCCAAAGATAAATCCTTTTAGCCTGTAAGCACTGTGTCATGACATACAATAAGTAAATGTGATCCTCAGGATGGAAAAATGTATCGCATTTTTATTCTGAAGTAAGTGTTTGAATACTGTACATTGACTTGGGCCAGCTGTTTTTCAATAACAATGAAAATGTCAGCATGAAGGTCTGGGAGCCCTCAGCCATATATAAATCTCTGGGACTTCAGTGAACAGCAGTGTTTTGTAAGTAGAGTATATACGCGATTGTACTGTGGAATGATCCTGGGATTGGACTTCCTGCCAAAATCTCTAACAAAGCAAAATGGGAATTTGAAAGAAGTCCAAGATGGAATTTGCAGTGATCTCTCACCTCAGTTAACCCCACTGTCTGGTAAAACCCAAACTAAACCAAACCAAATCAAAGGTCAGTGAAATCAGGTTCTTGAAATAAGTTTATCTGAGATAAGAGGGTAGAAAGAAATAATACACACATTAGTGTCTAATGGAATAGTTAAATATAAGGTTTCAGGATATTAAGTATTACAATATGCAGTCATGCAGAAAATGAGGAAAATATTTCTTCACAAGTCGACATCTTACCTGTTTGACAGTACGCTCATTATGGAGGCCCTGCAGTGCATATATATATATATAGGTGGTAATAAATATTAAGCTTGTAATATCATGGACATTAATATTCATTTGTGGTCTTAATTGATGGATTAAATTTGACATTACTGATCAGGACGGTGGCTCAGTGGTTAGCACTGATGGTTCCTCCCTTCCTGCTTGTGCTTTGTGTAAAGCGAGATGCATTTACACAGTACATACACACATGTACAGCTTGATTATTATTATTATTGATTTTGCTGAAATTTAAACACAAGCATTATCAATCTGTTTAATGTATTTTAATTAGGACTGGCATTAAACTGGTATCATATTTAAAGCAATGTAATTTTTATGGTGCATGACTATATTTACTTGCCTTAGTTGTGTTTCTCAACCTGGCCCTTGGGGACCCCCAGACGGTTCATATTTTTGCTCCCTCCCAGCTCTTGGTAGGAGCAAAAACGTGGATTGTCTGTGGGTCCCCAAGGACTGGGTTGAGAATCACTGCTTTAGTCAGAGATGCATTGCTGAGAAAAAGAAAAATAAAGTGCTGGTTGTAGAAGGAAATTTTACTTAATTCTCTGACAGTACATTCTGAAGACTGAGATGATGTAGTTTCAGTTCCAGTACCACAATACTGCTATCACAAATGACATTGTTGTTGCTGATACACCAGTACACCACACAATACAGTACACAGTGAAAATATAATACATACAAGAGGCAAGAAAACAAGAAGGGGGAAGAAGTATAGGAGGCTGTGGCTTTTGCCATCACATATAGATTTAGCTGATATATTTCTATTAGTGGAGACGGTATATTTGCAGAGACAATATGTAGAGTAAAACAACAGAATGTTACTTAAGTTACAGTCCATTGCATTATTTTGCATTTAATAAATGCAATTCTCACAGTCAACACAGAACTTTACTACACAGTGCAGAACACATACTTTCAGCTTTTACTTGGACACAGTTTTATGCACTGTCTAAAAGTTACATTAATGTGTGCAAAGTGAAATAAGACGGCAATAGTGGAAAAGTGTCCACAGATTGTCCATGTACTGTCTGATCACAGAATTATAAAAAAAAAAAAAAAATGAATCGTGAATGGTCAATATAAATTATACGGTAATACGCAGCCATGAATGCAAAATACCACTAAGGACAGAGCTTTGGCTAGGGAACATCAGTGGTAGGTATGAGGTAGTTCATTTGCTCAAATGACCAAAACAGCATGGAAGCTCGAGCACCTTTTAAGAAAACAAGAACAGGACATGTTTACAAAGAGCAGAGGCCACTGATATCCTATTTGGTTTGCTTGATTATCTAGTGAGCAATGTGTTGGCAAGATTTCTCTAAATGCTGCATTGAATAGATAAACTGTGTCTTCTAAATTGATTTAAAAAAAAAACTAATAATAATAATAAAACAAAACCCACGCTTGTTTTCTCATCTTCCACACATATTCCAATCCAAACAGCTAGGTTCCATCAGTGACCTTGCTCTCTTGAAATACAATTAAAATTAGTCCTTTGGGTTGAGTTTATCTGTGCCTCTAAGGGTTTTGTATGATTGGGTTCATTTTCATCCTCCATTTCTCAAGAATTAAAAATGTAGCTGTCCTAGGTATAACAACTGCTGGAGAGCAGGACTGTGGCTTTTACAATATGATTTAAATGCAGAAATATCCTTTTAGAAGAGTGGATAACATTATGCATAAGGGTATGAATAATCTATTCTTCTAGCTGAACATGAGCTCCCTTGACAGTATTTTATATGCACGATATAATTGGAATTTTATTTGATTTTTTACTTCATTATCTCAATGTAAATTATCAAATCCTGCTGAACAAAGTTTGAGTTTTATTCAAAGTACCTGAAGTATGGATTCCTTTTTAGTTATTTTGCATTTATACTTGCATGTTATTTGTTCAGTCATTTTTATTTCAGCTGTAAATTGAACGTTGGCTAGACAGCCTGACTTCATGTCTGCGAATTTCACCAATTTATTCATTAGAGTCACTCAGCACTTTGATTCGGCAAAAAAAGCCTGTTAGGTTTATCACTTAAAATAATATTATTTCATATTCAAATAAAGTCTGCAGCCTTGTGTTTAAGCTACCTTGGATTCTGACAGAGTAGGAATGTGCCTCAGTGTCTCCATCTTTCCTTTCCATTTTTTAAATCATATAAAAATACCCAAAGATCTTGTTATTTAAAAATAATAGAAAAATTCCCCCATCTGTAGTCAAACTTCAGTTCCATCATCCAGGTTGCCATGAAGCTTGACCTCCAGGTTGACCTGTTTGACTTTGAGGTTAGAAGCTTCCTGTGTCACGTTGACTACATTGACCTTTCTGACAGTGCAATGCATGCTGTGGAAAGTCTTTTCTAGGCACACCTCTACCTTGGTATTGAGAGGATACTCCTCTGATACATATCTAGTCGACTTCTCACTGCTCCACCGGTGCTTCTTGAATAATATGCAAACCGTTAGCAGGACCAGGGCTACCAGTATTATGGCCACGACCCCACCACCGATAGAGGCCCCAGTTTGTGGATAGAAAGTGGGTACTTCTCGGTCCAGTCTCAATGCTTTCATGTTTGTCCCATTCTTGATGTGGTCGCCTTCATTGTCATAGACGAGGGATTCATCCATGGTGAAACGATGGATTGTCTCATCCACCAGGTCACTAGGGAGCTGCTTCAGGTGTTTTGTCAGAGAACGCTGGATCCTTGGACCAGAAACAGCCTGCGGCCTGATTACATAAATCACTTGCAGGTACCACTGATGCCCTGTCTCCACCTTTAAAAGTCACAACAGTCAGAGATTTACTCCACTTCGCAACAGAAATAGGTAGATAGAGGTATGACGTGTGGGGTTACCTTGTAAAGGGCATCGACCTTCATTGTGAATCCATCCACTCCAGACATCATTGTCATGGGCTGCAAATCAGCCGATTCAGATGCAAACTTGGCATCGAAGGGCACATCATTAAAGTACCTGTCACACACTTCTGGCTGTTTTCGGTCCTTACATAACATAGAAAGAATATAGAATAAAGAAGTTGTTAAAGTTTTTTTTAATCTTACTTTAGGGACTCATTTTACATCTGTAAGTGAAATAATTATGCAAATATTAGTATGCAGATTTCAGAAGCATGCTATGCTACGTCTGTGCAACTTCCTCTGTTGTTTCATCCATCCATTATTTTGTTGTCTGTCTCCCAGGAAGCACAAAGAGCAGGTCTAGGGTCCACCCTGAATGGAGTGCAAGTCTATCACAGGGCACATACACACAGACATATGTATTCGCTATGGGGAATTATGGGTAATTTTACAGATGCCAATAAGAAGCCAGAAGGGGGAGAATATGCAGACACACAGAGGTGGGACTCAAATTCACAGGGCTGAAACAATGATGTTACCCAATAAACTCATTATCAATATGTCATATTGCAGTGGTTCTCAAGCCTCAGCAAAGACCGATATCAATTTTTTTATGGTATATCAATATTTTTTCAAAGCAAGATATAGGATGACACAATACCATTTATATCGATATGCTTCAAGTGTCCGTTAAAATTAGGGCTTTATTAAAATGATGGTCTTTTCACTTATTAAGTGTGATTGTCAGGCTTTTGATTTCAGAACCATTTGCCATATAGGCTTTAGATTTAGTTTTTGTTTGTTTATAAACATTCACCTTCTGTTTTAGGAGCAATATCATGAACAGAAAAAAAGTGCTTGTTTGAGTGTTTGGCAGTGTAACCAAATTAAATTATGTTTATATTAATAAACAGCAATTTTTATCATTATTGCAGAATGCATGCAAGAGAAACAATATCATAACCTAAGCAGGGGGGCCCAAAGCATGTTTTCCTAGACACAGGAGGTCCTTGGATAAAAAAAGGTTGAGCACCACTGGTGCATTGTACCTACCAAGAGCAAGAACCTATGCTTGAGGTGCTTGTTGGGCTGGATGCAGCCATACTGGGGACCTTCATTGTACAGAGTTCCTGTGGGGTCGAAGAAGGGCACATAGCCATTCCTCCCAGTACAGAGGTACACCTTCTCCAGCTGCAGTTTGTAGGCCGTGTTTAAGCTCTGCTCTGGCTTCCACAGCACACGGCCGTATAGCGTCTGGCCTGAAGTGAGGTATGGTATGCATGATGACTAAAACATCATTTAAATAATACATATTAAATGAGGCAGATTATTCTTGTAAACTTACTCCTGTCTATGAAAGACCAAATAAAATGTAAAAGAAAAACATTCTTATTATGCAATATTCATTAGCAGAAATCAAAGTACACTACTATATGTAGTATGTAACAGTGCACGTCTAACATCCTATTAACTGGTTGTGTGGTAATGAGTCAAATTCTAGGCTGTCCTTTAACTTTACATGCACTAGGTAACTGTTCCATCGCATGAAACAGCAGTATTTAATGTCCCTTGTAGAAAGAATGCATCAAATGTTCTCTGCTGTTATGACTGCTAGAGGAGGATACTTTGATGAATGACATTTTCTTGCTAATAAAGGTACTCAAATGGTGAACACACTGTAAATTTATTCGTTAGCAAAGAATACTGATTATACTTTTAATAAATGTTACGTGAATAACATGCAAATATAGAAAATGAAAGAAATTTTGACTGGTAGAGTATGTCTTCCGGTATTCATAAGTTGCAATGCCAAATTGCATATTCACAAAAGTTAGTAGCAGGAGAAAAGTTAAACACCATAAAAAGGCAAGATACCCATGGAGAAGGTTCCTTTGTAATCCATCTCAGCCATGGACATGTCTGCAGCAACAGGGTCCAGGATGAACATCTTCTCAGTGTTGCATAGATGGAATTCTGTGTTTAAGGAGTAGGCGATGGGAACTGGACGATTTGTTTGCTGGAACGCAATGGGAACCAGGAACCTAATATAGAAGAATAAGTATTATAGAATTATTTGTATGCATGAGGGTGCTGAACAAATTGTTAGGTAGTTACTGAGGATTTTTGTTTTGCTTGCTCTGAATGAGTTAAATGTTTAAAATGCTATGTGGTGGGATACTTCTCAGGGGCTTGTGCAGTGCAGGATAGGGGTTTGTCTCCAGGGTCAGTCCAGGACTGGGTAAGCTTCACGGTGCATGGTATTAGAAATATTGTATATTCTCCAGAGTAATCCTTCCTGAAATGCACGACAGGGACACTCAGGGAACTGTGTGTGGACTGGATGCACTGCATTTGAAGTCCTTCAGGACACCAGAAGCTACTGGCTAACCTGCTGTAGGAGCTGGTAGCCCTCCACAGCTGGTGTGCAGAGTCAAAGGACTGGGAACTCCACAGGAGCTGCAAGTCAAAGTCAACTCCTCCCAGGTGGTCTGGAGCCATCACATGTGACCTTTGACCTTTGAGTGTGTGGTGCTCTAGGACAAACTGACCTTAAGGACACAGAAAATGCACCATAATTTCATATCAATCTAGAGCGGTGTTTCCCAATTCGGTCCTCGGGGACACCAGACAGTTCACATTTTTGTTCCCTCCTACGGGAGCTGGAAGGGAGCAAAAACATGGACTGTCTGAGGGTCTCCGAGGACCGGACTGGGGAACACTAGTCTAGAGTGTCAGGCAAGTGCAGTACAAACACACTGCATTAAAACGTAATATGAAACATACCTCTGAATTTTGTTTGTGTTTTAAATTCAATCACAAGCCGTCCAACGTCTATAATATATATTTTGCTGATATGCAATTTAGCTGAGAGTACGCTGTCAGTCTGTATACCTAACATATGGAAAAAAGAGATATATGATTTAAAGGGTAAGACATGTCTATGAAACAGTTAATAAATGTTATAATAGCAAGCAAGAATTGTGAGCTTGGGCAGGTTCACATAGTCCTTTCTCTTCTTTTTCTTTTCCTACTTGAATCAAACAGGTTTTACTGATTATAATGTTGACAGGTCAAGCTATTTAAAGACTGCACAGAGATGAGAAGCGAAACGATAGGAGCAAAAAAAGAAATGCGGTTGAATTTCTCTGGGGTTTTCATGTGACCTAATAAGGTATCTTTGGTTTAAAAATGGATATAAAAACAGCAAATGGGTACGTCCACATCTGATCACTTTCAAATTAGACACATCCTTCTGTGTTGTGTTATCTTAGACCTGTTGTACTACACACTCCATAGGCATTACTTGGAAGCATCACTTGATGCCGAGTTATTTCTCCAGAAGACATGATGATATGTCACTCTGTCTAGTCATTAACAGGGCCGTGTACCTGTTCTCCAGAGCATGGTGTCATAAAAGAAGGAAGACTGCATCTCTTTCTGGTGCTCCAGAGACGCCCAGCCACGAGGTGTCATCACATAGATATAGGACACATAGAGTGGCAATCGAACAGTGAGGAATGACTGTGTTGAGTCCCTCACCTGTCACAGACAACGCAGCGGTAAATATCATAGCCTGTAAATTTGTAGGTGAAGGATTTATATACAAATTCCATGTTTGGCTGACTTTGCATGTGAGAGCAACAGTTAAGCCATTATAGTGACCTTGATAATAGTCAAAGCAAATGCAAATCACAGTGCAGCACTTGGGTAAATTTCTTTTTATGGTACATATTATATTTTATGTAGTGCACAATAACCTTGGAGTTTAATACTTTGTTTAGCGATAGCTGTGTAAATGCAGTAATAATTCTAAAGCATTGCTCAGCAGATTACATCAAGAGAGGTCAATTTAGAGAAACGTTTTTCATTAGCAAAACTATATATATAGTTTTGCAGAAGATACTGAATAAAAAACTGATGTATGGCTTCATTTAGGTAATTGTATTTAGTTTTTTTCACAGTACATTAGGCAACAAAAAAGAAACTTGAGCTTAAGTAGTAGTATAGTTGCTCAGAGTCCAGTGTATTTTTAGGTTGAACAAACCATGTATGAATAAAGTAAAATAAGACTTAGGCAGCCAGAAAATGTTTAAATTATGTTGATGGTTGTGTAAAACTATGGTTTTATGTCAAAGTTTGGTAGCGGAACCATTTCAAAACCTGTTCCCCTCAGTATTTGCAGTTAATTCAATTCAATTCAATTTATTTGTATACAGCAATTTCACAACAGTTGCCCCAAGGTGCATTACATGGGTGTGAATACCCATGTATTTGCTGAAACAGTGAACCTTGTTTGGCTAATTAATAGTTTATGAAGTTAATTAACTGATTAAGTCAATGAAGTGAGCTGATGGTGAAATTTAACAAGCACATGAAATGGCTGGGGTGACCCTGAGGAGAGGTTAGGGAACTGAAGCGATGTCCTCCCAGCCATCCAAGATATTGGTGACTTCTGGTACCTGGAAGTCAGCTGTGACAGAACCCCCACACACGTCGATGAGCTCTGTCATATCATAATAAGCTTCAAAAGTCCAAATGCAGGTCTTCAGGTTGAGGTGCTTGTAAAGCTGGATTGTTCTTGCCTCCCTCACACTGGAATTGAACTGATAAGGCCGGTCATAGCCAGCACTCAGGGACAGAGTGTCGAAGACCACATTGTCCAAGAAACCCGTCTCTGAAACAGAAGTAGATTGGTGAAATGGTTGTTGCTAGTTGGTTAGTTTCTTCTACTTTTTTTTTTTTTTTTGAAAGAATGCAGTTATATTATTAAAGGAAAGAGAATTTAATGCGATTCTTAGTTATTATTTACTATTGGTTCTTATTTGGAAGATTTTTTGGAAAGTATAAGCATCCCTATCCAGAGCGTACTCTCATCGTGTGTCCTATGCTGCCCCCCATAGGCTACGCAGTTCCCTACAGTATGTGACCTTGTATTGGAAAAGAAGGTAGAAGGCTTCTCTTTTAAGTTTAGATGGATGAATGGATGGTGCCCTACTCACCTGTGATGCCATGCAGATCTTTGATGGTAACAAGATTGGAACAGATATGAAGCTGGCGATACGTGGACTCAGACAGCAGCAAGTGTAGGTTGTTCAGGGGCATCGTAGACACTAAGGGGAACATGCCATCCTGGTGTGGGATTTGCACTGAGATATGGATCCTGAAGCCCAAACATCAGTCATTATTCATTCATGAGGTTTTCCTTTTTATTGTAGTCATAGATTCTAGAACCCATCTGGTATAAAAATTTTGTTAATGATACCAATACTACAAAATTCAAATAACTGACATTGACTAATTTCATTTTATATACAGTAGCCAAAATTGCAGGCCAACAGTTTAACTTAAACAAACTGATATGATTACGTCAAACTCAAACAGCAGAAACTCACAATCTCTGAAAATAATATAAAACAAGCCACCTTGTAAGTTGAACTCAAAACAAAAAAATAAACTCTCACAATGGTGAATTTTCAAACAAGAGGAAATGCAAAGTACATTGTCTGCTCTACCTAACAGAAGCACCTTACAAATGGACTGTCCTCACAGACAAAAACAAAGTACGGATGCTTTATGTTTTTCATGTTTTGGTGTCTGCTTTGGGGTTAGTTAAGGGCTTGGTGTAGCATATTGTACCCTACCCCCTTTTGTGCTTAGCTCAATTCAAAAAAGGTAAAGACTTCTTACACTTAGGTGGGGGTCCAATGCTCATTACATTAATTTAGGAAATAATCTCTCATTACATTTATTTAGCAGACAGTTTTATTCAAAGAGACATATTGTTTGTTAAAACAGTCCCTGGAGCAATTGGAATTAAGGACTTTGCTCAAGGATCCAGTGGTGATATCACTCTGCCAACCCTGGGATTTGAACAGACAACCTTCATATTAGAGGCACAGTATTTGAATCTGCTGAGCCACAAACCATGGCTAACAGCCCCCCCCCCCCCCCAAAAAAAAAAAACTCACAGCAAAAACAATTTCCACTGATCTTCCATAACAGAACGCATGCAATCTGTTACGGCTCCAACCTAGACTGAATTACCCACAAATCACAGGGCAAGAGTGCTAATCAGGGGCAGAATTTGGGAGGGCAGAGGGGCAAAGAACCCGGGACCTCAGCTGATCTCGGTCAAACGTCCACTCCAAACCATCTATATAACAATTTTTGTTAAAATATTACATTCTATATCTTAAATTTGGCCAATCGATTTGCAGGTGTGACACCCCCATCCCCCAACTGCAAATTTTACTGATTGCATTCCCGCCCCCACCAGGATCAGCAGGTTTTACCACAGGCACCCAGCACTTTGATTAGCATATTATTGATGTTCCATCATTTTTCATCATGTTTGTCTTTTAGCTTGATTGCCCACCTTAAGGGCCCCCTACCCATGTCAGCCTAGGGCCCCCAGAATAGTTAATCCACCCCTGGAGCTAAGTTATAATGCAGGAAGCATAGCTACTCAGCATTTTCCCCAACCAGAGGGCATACTTTCTCATCATCAATGTTTAATTAGACACTATCAGTAGCTTCTCTGTGTTTCCCGACGATGCCAATAAATTTGTGGAGCCCTGATGTCGACCGATTTTAATGGCCAGCTGATATATATTGGTCAAGCCATCATAAATATTAATTCATTTAGTATTTTTATTCATGAGATGTATAGAGAAAATACTTCTAAATACACAATTAGTGTTAGCCTAAAATTTAATCCAACAGCTTTCTAATGGTTTTCACATATTGCAATGGGAGAGCGCAGCTGACCTGTTGGGATGTTCTTTGTGCTTGACGTCCAGGTACTTGAGTGTGGCGATGAAGGACTGAGCATGGAAGCCCCTGGCGCCTCCCGCAGGCACTGAGGTTGGGCAGATGGCCCCCTCACTGCTGATGGTGACAGTGTTGCTCCTCAGTGGGGGGCCCAGTGGGCTGGCCCCATCCAAAGCTTGGGCTACACAGCGCACACGGAAGCGCCGACTGAAGTAAATACTGTCCAGCACCTGTGCGACAGATAAGACACGTTTACAAAGCATATGATGGATATGATACACTGGCGAAGTAACTGTTATATCCATCAAGCTGCAATCAAGCATCATAGTAAGCAATTTGAATACTTTTGAATATAGGTTGAATGCTTAGGTACTACAAATGAAGATTAGCTCAAACAGAGGGAAACCTGTTTAATTAGTGATCCTAGAAGATTCACTTAGAAACCTTGTCCTGTTTGTTGTAGAGTTGCATTTGGATTCGGAGATGAGTATGAGTCTCTCCTTGGGCTCTGGAGCCATTTCAACCTACTTTAATGCTACAAAACACAGTTGGTTGCATGTGCTGGGGTTCTGATGTTTCCCAGAATTAGTCACATTTTTTTTTAGCTTTTTTAGCTGATAAAATGTTAATTCCTAATAAAATTTTTGTGAAATTATTTAATTTGAAGAACTACGTAATAGCAGTATTTGGAAAAGACGTCGAATATTATAAATGCATTGGTATTAAGAAATACAGATAATAAATGACAAGCTCAAACAATTAGGCCAGAGGATGGAATGGAATTTGAAAAGAGCAGATGTGCAAGCGACCAGAAATTGAATATGGTGAGCCTACTTATTATTTCATTAGACAAGTGGTTCTCAACCCTGGTCCTGACAGGTCACAACATGTGCCAGCTTTCAGCCTACCAAAGCAATTATGTGCTCCATGAAAGTAATTATTATGCTAATTAAACCTATTTAGTCCTCTCCCTGTTTAATAAGGTTATTAGTGTAAGCCAATAATAACCTTTTTAAAAGGGAGGAAAAGCTTAGACATCTGCACAATGCTGCCTGCCAGAAACAGGGTTGAGTGCTGGATATCAATTCAATCATTCATTCATTTATTAATTCATCTTCTTTAACTGCTTGTCCTATTCAGGGTCGAGGGGTCCGGAGCCTATCTTGGAAGCTACAGGCACAAGGCAGGGAACAGCCCAGGATGGAGCGCCAACCCATTCGCAGGGCACACAATTAAACAAGTGTTTGAATAGTAAACTGAAATACTACATATAGCAACAATGTACTTTTGCTGACCTCACAAAGCTTGCGAATGTGCCATGCATTTATGACATCACTGACATCCAATCATCACCCATCCATCATCACTGATATCCAATCACCACCCATCCATCATCACTGACATCCAATCTCCACCCACTCATTCTTATTGATGTCATGCAGGAGTTTTTAGACACATGGGTATCTGGTTTCACAGTAATTTGATCAAAACTTTAAAACTACTTTATAGCAGCTAAGACCATTGTTGGAAAACTTTCCACACAGCAGGTAGTAAAGCAGAGATGCAGTTAATATGACCTGTAACTTACCATGTGATTGGCACTAGTGTAAGGAGTGCTGTCTGTTATTGTCTCAAATGGGGACCTGGTTCCACTTGTATCTGTAGGGGCTGCCACCTCCCAGCCAAAGCGGATGGAGTTGTGGTTGATTCCTTCCTCCCTGCAGCTTTCCTTCATCACAGAGTACTTGGGATGGTGGGGATCACATGGCATCACACATACTAGGGGGTATCCTGATGAGGGAGATTTTGAGGGGCCTTCTTTTGGCACCTCTTGGATATGGTCGTAATCAGACAGGGAGACCACCTACAAAACGTACCAAACAAGTTGGCTGAGTTCTTGTTTCTACAAGATTTGCTTACACAATTAAACAGACATTTGTTTCCATCAACAGAAATATGAAAACTAAAAAAAGCTAATTCTGACCATAGGAGAAAAACAGCAGATTTTTTTTTCACAAAAAAAAAATCCAGGTTGCTTTAGTTAAGTAAAAAATATGTAGATAGTGGAAATGTTTATAGTGCAATATTTGTAGCAGAGAACTGCTATGATTGACATTTTGAACAGTTAGCATAAGCTGTGGCCTGCGGGTAAAAAAATCAGTCTTAGCATAAACATGTGAAGTTTAACTTTATCATATCCTGTTAATAAAATATCAAAAGGACACAGTTCCCTTTAAAGCTTTCACAATACATGTATTATTTCATGTACTACAGTAAGTAATAATTAACCCATACAATAGGATGGGCAGAAAGAATGAGATTTCCTGAAGACTGCTGATGAAGTATGGTCACTGTTGCCATGGTGATCTCTCCGAGTACCGCTTTCAGGGGTTCATCAGGACCTAAGATAACTGAGAATAACTTGTGCCACTCTCGGTCCTCATTGGACAAAATCTCAATGTTGAAGACAATATGGTCCATTCCTTCAGAAAAAAAGACAAATTCTATCATATAATATTCTTTTTTATACGCAAAAACTCTACACATTAATTACACTAATAAATATGTTTGCTTTTCTGCAAAGCTTAATTTGCTTATGTAATTTATCTTATCTCCAAATGTAACTAGGTATAACTGCAACAGCAGTGAACAAATCGGCAATGAAATGAATATCCCAGGTTATTAGCTTAAGAAAGACTGACCAGGATTGAACTGGAGAACCATGCTTTTGGGACTGTAGTCCACACCAGACAGGGCTGAGCCATCCCTGGTGCTGCAACGCACCGCAGAAGTCTGATTCTGATCGCCTCTTCGGATCACTTTTACGCCCAGAACCCGTGTGTCCTCAGAACCTTCAGGGTCTCGTACTTGATACTCATACTTTGCATCTTCAAATTCAATTGAGGGAACTGTATAAGACAGCAGACACTGTTAGCAAAACAACCCTAGTGAAAATCCCATAGCCAGAGTGTTCTTCATTTAATTGATTTCAGAAGGGTTTAATTACACTGCGAGTGATCTTGTACAAGCTCTTGCATCAGCAGATGTACGTGCTTATAAAACAGATGTGCATCATCCCAGTGTCCCATTAATTTACTTTCTGTGCCTAAAATTTTGCATATGATTTTACTACCCTTTTCTGTCACATTGTCAGTCTACACCAGTGTTCCCCAGTTCCAGTTCTGGGAGGCCACTCTGCAATACAGTGTACCTTATGCAGTGTGGTGTGTTTGAGAAGGGAAATCTGTGAACTGTGTTGCAGCCTGGCTCTCCAGGACCGGAATTGGTGAACCCCGGTCTGCCCAAACTCCTTCACTTACCATCCTCATCATTGGTGATGGTAACAGTAACAACACGATTCATGCCCACCAGGGCCCCAGTGGATCTGCCGCCCTCTGGATCCCCCAAGTGTACCCGAAATATCTCCTGGGGTTCAAATACTGAGTCATCATGGATCCAGATGGTGCAGTTTTTCACCTTAGAGAAAACAATGCTTTTAAAATTCATACTGAAATAACAGAACCAGAATGACCATTTCAATTGCTTCAAAAGTGTACTGGATTTTTTTGCTTTGCAGTCACTTGTGACCAAGGTGCATTTCTGGGTACCGCCATTATAACCGATGTTCACATGCACTGATACCTTCGCATACTAAATGAGGAGTTAAAAAATAATAGCAATGTGTGTGTTTTTCTGTTAGCCTGCGCACCCTCTAGGGCAACCCTCTAGGGCAACCCTCTAGGGCAGTACGTCTGCTACTTTCCAGATTTTCCATACTGTAATATGATTCTGGCTAAAAATGACTTAATTATAGCAATATAAATTTCATAACATTTCAATATGGCTGCCAGTCAAATTGTGCACTTCCTGTATGTTTACATGAATAACATAGCACTCACTCACTGCTGATCTCTGTAAGGATCCAATGATCAATATCTGTCATAGTCCTTTAGTCTAAACACAAACTAAAATGGCCAAACACAGCAAAAACTACTGCTGTTCATATTGAATCTGTCACATCATCTGTATCTCTCCATGGATTTCAGCACATACATTGCATAAACACACAATTCACAGCATTCTCGGCCTACTGAATAAAATGAGCCCTAATATGGGCCAATCTGTTCAGCTTTCATGAAATAGCATTCATTTCCATTCAGCCACCTCGTAACATGGGGACTACAGACTCTCCTTTTTGAAGGACCTCAGTTCCTCAAGACAGAAAGAAATAAATAGCCAGTAAAAAGATGAGTTTAACGACATATCACAAGCCCCACCTCATTTTAAAGCTATGCTGTACAACAGCTTCATAGTGGTCACAGTCATTGTAGCCATACCTGGCCACTCAGTAGGGGGGACACACCAGGAATCCTTTTAAAAAGTAGGATATGAAGTCAGGAATGGAATTAAGCAGAAAAACTATAATTAGACATAACGAAGGCATTTTTTATACTTTTATTTACAATTTCGAGACGAGGTAAATTGGACACGGTGTGGGAAAGGCTGACCAAACACTGTCGCCGAATGAATCGAGACAAGATTTATAGCGATTGTTCCCAAGGGTCAGAACTTTCAAAATAATGTATTATGAATCATTTCTCCAAAATGCTTATCTTTCCAAGAGAATTCCACAATACCATTTCTGTGAGTGTGAGTTTGTTTACAATTCGAGTTTGTTTATCCAAGTAAGTAAAACTTTTGGAAATCGATTTGCATTTGGTTAGCATCTCATGACTGTTAGGATGCAAACCAGAGCATGCCTGCACATGTTGTGCGTGTTGTTCAGGTTTTTTAAGCGTTGTATGTCTTGCAGCCCCTACTTGTTCTCTATTTTTCAAATAGCAGGCGCAGGCTACTTAAACTGCATCTAAAACATTAGCTAGAATGCTGAACTATAGTTGTGCATCGGGAGTGGGAGAAAGGTAAATAAATTATTGTTATTATATTCAGTAAAATTCCAGCGTAAATTCTATTAAAAATCTAACATCGTACATATACCTTTGCATCTGAAAGAATGTTTTCGCCTTGCAACCTCTAAAAATATACATGCCACCCTCTTGCCACTCTGTGCAAAGTTTCCTAGATCCGTCTCTGGAGTACATTATGTCTACTGAATTAGTGTAGCTTAAGAGCCTCTCAAAGGTACAATAGGACTAATCTTGATCATTGAACCAGGAGACTAATAGTCACAAATGACTGGAATTCTTTTGAAAATCCACAAAAGCACTACCTTCTCTCCCACCAGGAAGGTAATGCGTGACTCATCACCGTTTCTTCTTTCCCGAAAGTCTTCCGCTGCTGAGGCTGACAGGTTCTCGGTGTAACATCTGACAGAGGAGGTGAAAGTCAAGTCTCCAGAGCGAACTACGGGGAGGTGCAGGAGGTGGGCTGTCTCCTTCACGGAATAGACGGCCTCCTCAAACTGCATACTGGGAACTAAAAATATAAATGCAACGGACAAAAATTGCTACACCATAAATATATCAAAAAGGCATTACCCATTCCTGTGAGGTTAAGGATACATACTGTCCTGAAAGGTGTCTACGATGATTACTGCTGCCTCAAATGGTTCAGTGAGCATCGCCCCCTCTGGTGAGCTGAGGAATACCACAAAGGATTCCATCCCCTCTATGACTGGCCAGTGCGCATCATCCTTTATTACCAAACTACAGGTCTGTAAATAAAAAGGCAGGTGAAATTCTCTTAGATACAACATGGCAACCTCTGTTTAAATTTAGACTCAATATAGCCGTGCTACATCACAATGAAGCTGGCAGGTAGTGTGAACCCCAGCTTGTCTCATGAGGGAGGATCAGGTGACCAATTTTACCCTTTGGATTAAAAATTGGATTGTTCCAATCTGCTTTATTCTCATTAATTTGCATTTATTGAGAAACCCAGTTGTTCTCTCACCCCAGTAACCCCGACCTTGGTATACCACAAATCACAAGATTTGCAATCTGTGCAATGGAATCTTTTGACCTGGAAGCTTCGCTCTGAAGTTAATTGATTGATCAGTGCCTGGTTCGCCACTCTCCTTCCCCCAGTGCTATGTGGTAAAGTCTTTGTTTAAACATTTCCGTATTATCTTTCAATATGGTGAATACCATCCACCAAACCTGCTCTTTCTCCCCAGGCTTGAACTCCACCTTCTTGGAGCTGGGGATGTAGTCTACACCAGGTGTGGCAGACATGGGATCTGAGGGTCTTGTGACACACCACACAGATGTCAACGAAGAGAGTTTGCTGCCTCGCCTCAAGACTGGAATCTCTATGGTGCCTGAGTGAACAAATGTTCCATTATAGAGAGAGAAATAAACTCTTCTGAAACTCTTTATTGACTCATTTTCGTTCTTGGTTAGGTTTAAGCAGGGGTCGGCAACCTTTTTGACATGGAGTGCCAATTATATTTTTTTTTGTTAGGCGCGTGCCATG
>JAODJU010000119.1:13049659-13067518 GCA_026776725.1 Gnathonemus echidnorhynchus
TGATCATCGTCAGCGTGCCACCCGAAATTCCTCCGCGTGCCAGTTGTGGCACGCGTGCCTAGGGTTGCCGACCCCTGGGTTTAAGGATACAAAACATTGTCATTTACATCACCTGCATCCTCCATGTACGTAAAAGACTCGTTTCCCAAAAATACAGTAGGGACCTCATTACGTCCATCGATTACTACTTTGGCAGTAGTTTTCTGCCCCAGATGGGCATTGTCTGAGGCCTCGGACAGAACCAGCTCAAACTCCTTGAATGTTTCATACTCTGCATCGAGCTTCACATCACAGGTGGACTCACTCACACCAACTGCAAAAATGATCCTATTTGTAATAGGCATCCCACTGCTGCTGAAATCAGCACCAGGTTCCATAGCACGTGTCCAACTTTCCTGGGAGGACCCTGACATAGTGTGGCAGAGTGCGGACACAATGCTGCCAGTGTCACCTAAACGAGACAAGACACATTTCATACATCAGAATCAAAAGAAACCAACTGAACAGAAAACCGTAACGGCCTTGAACCCAAGATCCACTGAATCCCAGCTATCCCATCAGGGACAATACAAGCTATAGTCCTGTGTGTCTAAAGAAATGCAGTCAAAGAAAATGTTGGAACTATCTGCCTGGGCACCAAATGTATATTTGCTCAGAAAAAATACAATTTAACAGCAGAATGTATGCAAGTAAATGATAGTAGTGAGAAACTACAAGAATTTCTTCTGTTCTCCAAATAGTAACTGATATCTAGAAGAACACCACTTTAGTTCCCAAACCTCTCCTCGAGGGCACCCCAGCTATTCCATGTATTCATTAAATTTCACCACCAATTCAATTAATTAACTTAATAGTTAAATAACTTTAGGTACTGAGTAGTCAAACAGAGCGTGTTAGAGTCAACAAATACAGTACATGTGTATATTGGATGGGTACTGCACAAACTGGAATGACTTTGAAATGGCTATACTAATACATTTTTAAAAACATAAAATCATACATTTACACCAACATGAAGATATTACTGCATAGATCATACATATTGCAAATGAGGTACACTGTCAGAAAAAAAGTACCAATTTGTACCTTTGAGAGATCAATTACATTTCACCGGGGCTGTACTCTCAAGGATCTGCCTTAGTTGTAAGTAAATGACATTAATGAACATTTTTGCACCATTGGGAGTACATTAATGTGAGTACAAAACTATACCAGGACTGTACCTTTTCTGACAGTACAGAACCTTAAACTTTTGGCCAATTTAAATAGAGAAGGACATAAACCTGAATATTTCTCCTTATAGACATACTAACCTTTTCTTTCGACAGAAGCAGAAAGAAAACCAGCACCCTCACTGATGTGGTAAACAGACTTTTGGAATTGCACCATGGGCTTGTCCTCCATGTCAACAATGTGGACCACAGCTTGAAATGTCTCACCCAGCAGGACATAGACTGGCCTGCTCAGCTCCACGTAGAAGCTCTCAATATTCTCAAACACCTGGTCGTCCTTGATAACAATGGTGCATACTGCGGTGTCTTCTTCATCATTAAAGTTAATCTGTGGTAGAGGGGCAGATAAAATGTTTTATTCAAAATGACTGGTATACAGTATGAGAAGGCAGGGTCAGCCAGTGTTTGAAGCAATTGGGGTCAAGAGCCTTACTTAAGTAAACAAAGCTGAAACCATTCTTCCAACCACAGGATTTGAATTGACAACCTTCAGATCATGACCATGGAGTCCTAATCCACAGTCACACATCACCTGACAGCAGTTCCGTGGCACATCTCTCAAAGGATTTCCTTCCTTATTTTATCCATAAAAGAATAAGCATCTAATGACAATATAACTTGTATTTCAGACAGTGATAGACTGAAGACTGTTAGATGATTCATGGGTACTGGGTTGCCAAATTAATGGGCTCATATTTTTGCCTGAAGTTTATGTGGGTGAAATTTGGTCAATATTCTGTAAACAGCAAGGAGTGTCGGGTAGGCTATAAATTAAAAAAATTTGGATACAACAATCAATATAAGGAATTACCTGAAAATAAATAAAACATAGGAGAGAGACTAGGAAATATACTATACAATGTCACAGTCTCTAGGGACCAGCCTTTTTCAGTGAATATTGCCTTAGTACCATACAACTCTATCAAACTTTGGAAACTTCTGAAAGGTTTGTAATGTTTTCTTATTTTGTTAGTGTTAAGCTGAAACCATGACTTGTTACTTTAAGAAATGTAAACAATACCTTTACCTAAACAATAGGGATAAATTTGTTAATGTGAATCAGCCACTTTCATTTGTGTATAATGCCACATAGCTGGAATTTGTGATTGCAGGTAATACTACCACACTGGAATTAAAACAAGTGTCTGTATACGGAGCTATATTGTAATGGGAGGCTAAGTAGCTACATTGAAGTAATGCAGGCCTAGACCCTATCCATCTTCTAAACACTTATCCCTGTCAGGGTCACAATGGAACGTGGTGATAATTTAGAAACCGCAAAGAGCCCACCTGCATGTCCTTAGACTTCAAGGGGATGCTGGAGCAGTGTTTATCAATCTGGCCAGACAGTCCATATTTTTGGCCCCTCCCAGCTCCCTACCAGGAGCTGGAAGAGAGCAAAAACATGGACTGTCTGGGGGTCCCTGAGTACTGGGTTGAGAAACACTGTGGTATTGAACCTGGAGGAAACCTGGGCGACACGGAGGGGGCAAGGTGCACACCCACAGAGTGGAGACAGAATTTCAACCCCATAGGCATAGAGGAGATAGGAAACAGTGCTACTCCTTTGGCCTGAAAATCCATCCATTCCCTGTACCTGCTTCTCCTAAGGAGGGTCATGGTGGTCTGGAGCCCATCCTGGAAGCTATGGGCACAAGGCAGGGAACAACCCAGGATGGGGCATCAACTTATCAGAGGGCAAAGGCACACATGCACACCTACAGGCAATTTGGCAACTTGGATAATTATCCTTGGCATGTTTTTGGACTGTGGGTGGAAACCAGAGTACTTGGAAGAAACCCCACGATGATGTGGAGAGAACATGGTGGCGACTCGAAGTTTGGTCCCAGAGGTGTGAGGCTACAGTGCTTCCCGGTCCTGATAATTAGCATGTTATTACCAATGAAATATATTAGTCATGCCTGTGAGTCACAATAGCAGCTGGTGTTGCTACTCCTCCAAGGTCAATCCCTTTAAGACAAAAGAAGTGTATCTCCGTGCAAGTGTCTTCGCTGATCTGCAAAGCAGCATCCCGTTGTTCTCCTTCAATGTCACAGCTCCCAGAAGATGCATCATACCTGCTCAGCAAACTCTACATAATCCTGCTGCCCCGGGGTGAAGGCCACACCGTCGGTAGCCGTGCCCTGTCCGGTCCTGCACGTCACGGACGCTTGCTGCTTAAGGTTCCCACTCCTGCGCACTTTCACTGCCACGGAGCCAGCATCCTCTCTCACACTGTAACTATGCATAATTAAATGACAGTGACATTAAACACTGTAATAACTACATATAATGGCTCTAGAGGCACATGAACATGGTCAGAGGCCCCCGGGCTATTTGAATAGTCAACAAGTCACCCCTGGATAGATCTGACCTTCAAACACAAGTTAAAATACATACAGCAGACATGCACTCACCTTGTACGTTCAAAGGCGACGACGGACCACTCAATACGGAACTCACTGCCATTAATCACATTCCCTTTGTTGTCATTCACTGAGAAATTGAAGCTATCCAAGGTTTCGTGGACACTCTCCACATTGAGGACATAATAAATCAGCCCCAGGTTAATGTCAGCTGAAGGGGTAAGATCATAAACATTTATTTATTGAAATGTTACATACAATACAAATAAAAGCACTCCTTGATTTAATTCAAAGACGAATGTGTCATTACTTAAAATGGTGTGGCCTTTTAGGTTTACATAACTTTTCTGAAGTTTTTATTATTTGCAGATAATTTTTCATGCACTGGAGTTTATGTTGCATAAACAAACAATCAATTATAGTTAAAAACAGCAACCAAGCAATAAATTGGGGCAGAATGTGCAGCAAAGGATGACACAGATACCTTGTGTGAAAGTGTTAATAGCCATTCCATTGTCATATTTTGTCAAAACTCCATGTTTAGGCTTGATCAGGACATTGTATGTCACCTGTCTCTCATCCACCTCTGGGTTTACTGAGAGGAGCTCCTCCCTGGAGATAATACTGGCCACCTGAACTCAGAACATGTGCCATTTCTGTCAAAATACTGACCACGGAGTAAGTGAAATGCTTTTTAGTAACTATACAATCCAGTAGGGGGAGTACGTGAGACACTTGATGGTTTTCATTGAATTTATTGTTCCATAATATGATTGATCTGTCTGTCTGTCACTACTATTTAATAAACAACTTGTCATACATTCACATTAAGGACAATACCTTAAAATAAAGAATACTAAAGAGCTCTGAGCTATGACACTGTGCTTACCTTATTGTCCATGTAATCTAGCCACTGCAAACCCAGGTTAGTGACAAGCCTCAGCGCACCATCCTTCACCAGAGCAATAACAGCGCTCCTCTTGGAAACTGCAGCAACAATCTGAAACACATACAAGAAAGCTGTGAGGTAAACAATGTGACCCATCCATCTTCCAGCTGCCTCTCCTGGCCAGAGTCACAGGGGGGGCCTGGAGCGTATCCCAGGCAACACAGGGTACAAAGTGAAGGTATACCCTGGGTGGGATTCCGGTCCATCACAGCACACATACCCATCGGAGGAAACCTGTACAGCACATGAAGAACATGCAAGATCCACAAACACTGGAAGCGTAAGACAACAGTACGACCCATTGAGGAGCCATGTGGCTCCCATCAGGCCGCATATTTACACATTTATACATATGAGAACTTGTGATTTGATGCATGAAACTGTATCCTTGTAAGATCAAGCGCTTCAGCTTCACAGATGTTAAGGCCTGCCAGCCCAGAAACATGGACAGCATTCAAAGGTTTTAGGTTTATGTTTTTAAAATAAATTGGCAAAATCTCTTAAGTATGGCCAGCAGTTGGTTCTGTATTGCTCACCCACCCCCCCACCTCCACCTGAGATTTGTCAGTGATGAAAAGGATGCTGCCATTGTTAAAAGGATTATTGGGAGGAGCTCAGCAGATTATAACGATTATGTCCCCACAAAATGCCTTCAGTCAGGACTAAAGAGGAAAGGAGGAAAACGTGGCGTTCATCAACAATATTTGTGTGAGGAAGACATTCCGTTAATATTCCGAGAGACATCATATAATAGCACATGGGAGTTTGATGATAATGGAGCAGACACCGCTGGAGCATACCAAGAAGAAGAGAATGGAAAGCCACCCCAGTTCCTTCAGTAGATACTAATAACAAGATAATTTCAATCAGGGACAGCAGGTAAACGTGTGGTTTACATGCATTTTTAACCTGAAAAACGCTCTTTTCAATTCCAGTACCTAATCTGGATTGTTCCAGGAAACAGTGAGTTGTTTATATATAGGAAATTTTAAATGACTTCAGATAATGGCGTCAACTAAGGAAAATAACAACATACATGTAGTCAAATATATAGGTATAGAATGTATCACTGTTTAATCTATTTTTAGACAGTAGCTAATATTATCTGCTGAGGATGAATTATTTGTATGATGTAACATAGTCAGACTGGGTGTTTATGCAGCACAAGGGATCCTTCTGCTTCCTGACTATTCTACTTACTTTATTCCCTTGATCTGCCGCTCGGTGGACTCCATCACCACCACCGACGTTGCCACGGTTGTGCCTGGTGACCGTGCCGACCCGCTGGTAACGGCGAGGGACCAATGCAAGCTTCAAGGCAACAGAATCCACCTAGGAGCATTTAATAAAGGAAACGGAATTGTGGTCAAGCTAAAAAAAAAAAAGGATTGGGGAATGTTTCCCCGATAATGCACTGCGACACACTTGCGTTCTCTTCAAGGCATTAATGAACTCCGGCAGGATGGTGTCCTTCATGTGTAAATGTTTCTCCTCTCTTTTTCTTTTTGTAAGAGCCTCCCTCCCTTTGTCTAAAGGCGAAGGGGTAACAGGCAATGTCTCGGTGATCTACAGAAAACAAACAGAAATGAGGCTTCGAAGATACTATTCTCAAACAAAACCAGCGACGTGACATTTTGAGATCTGTGAGAAGATTGCAAGAAGTCATTAAGAGAAAATTGCCTACTGCAACTGGTTTACGAAAAATGGTGCCCAAATGAGTGAAAACCAAAGTCCGCACTGTGCAGGCTAAGCCATTTACTCAGGCACGTTTCATTTCATCAGGTCACTGTGTCCAAAAAAGAACCATGCAGCCGCACCTCATTAAAGCTGTCTGACAAGGTGAAGGTGGAATCATCCTCGTGCTCTTTCTCTTCGCCGTTGTGTGTATACTGTGTCAGACTGCCTGGAGCCAAGGTATTAATTTTTGTCCCTGAAACATAATCATGCAAAAAAAGTATGAATCCATGCAAAGGAAACATCTGTCCACCTGCTGATTTCATTTTGTGGCCTATCCACTGTAATTTTGTAACCTTGTTCTCAAGACAGGCATAAACCACCCATAGCTAAACAAGTTGTATAGTGTTTACAAGTTACTGATTTGTTGCATATTTGAGTGACCTTGGGAATGATGGGAGAAAGGCAGCTTATCATTAGTTCAGACAAACACCATTAGTGGGTAACTGACAGGCATCTCTTTATGTTCAAGCAGATTTCCCCATACACGGTTTACACGGCTCACTGTAGATATGTAATATTTGCACAGTTTCTGATGCACCCTACAACACAGCTCTTGCTTCATAAGGGATTACTCATGTGTACACCAATGGAAAGATGTAGCAAAACTAAATGACAAACACAGGGGTATTTGTTCTCTGGAAAAAAAGGCATTGGATTAAGTTTCACTATAAAGGGTAGGGGCATTATTAGAGAGAACTGAAATATTCATAACCCTGGGCTATTATTTACATCAGTAATGATCTATCTGGAAGATGGCAGCAACATTATTAGAGAACACACACATGCATCGACACACACTGATACACATACGCACTCACACACACACACACACACTGCTGAAGAGTCAAGGCATTGAGGGGAAACAAATTGAAATTCATGAAGAGTGTGAGGATTCCAGCTTCTTGTCACAGGGAAACAAGCACAGAAGCTGTTTCTTTTTTTTGTATTTTGGAAGGAAGCCTGATCAGCAGCGCTGGCTATTTCTAGAAGATGCTAAAAGTGATTAGTGCTGCATCATTGATGGAAACTTTAATTTGGGTTGCAATAGCAATGATGCTGGAGGAGACATCCAAGGAAAATATAAGCCAATAGGAAAACTTCTTTTACGTTTTGCCAAGAAAAATTGTGATCAGATTTTATTATTCTTGTTAAAGAGATATTTTAACATAATCATACCAGGATTTTGTACACTGTATTTTCTGTAAACTTCTAAACTGGACTAGAATAACAGAGAAGACATTGGTGCCAAAATAAGTCCATGGAGTCTTAACATAATAGGAGTAGTATCCATAAAAAGATGTAAGCACACCTCTGTCATGGTATTTTTAACCTGTCCGCTAAATAAAAGTTTGAATCAGTCTGCTTGTGCTCCATATGCATTAGAGGAGAAGACAAGTGAAAGGAAAATCTATGAGCTTCTTTGGACTGCTGCAAATCATTTGTCGATTTTGGAGGCAGAGGGTGATCGGTGGGTCATCAGGCTGTAACTGTCCTCCAGAGATACACCCTATCCTCTCTGTGCAACTGGAGCAGTTACATCCATCATTTTGAAGTTCCTTGCTAAAGTATGCACTTGAGTCATATCGTACAGTGCAAAGACTTCAGTAGGTGCAGTAGTGTGGTTTTTCAATGCTTTTCCCTGTCTCTGCCTATTACTGACTCTTGTCTTTCGGTATATCCCTGACTACGGGACTTGACTTTCAAGGTTTGTCTTTGTACATCAGAGAATTTTCATGTGTATGTTCACCCCCCTAATTCCTTAAGTAAGTCTGACTCCCTTAGTTTGTGCATATTTTGCTTTTAAGTCTATGTATGCATAATTTGCATACTGCTGGTTCACATTTTTAGAAAATAAAACACCCTTTAAACACAACACAAAAGTTTTTGTTCATGTTTTTGATTCAGTTTTGGTATTGGCAGGAGGGATCATTAATTGTATTAAAGGGAGAATCTGTGAGATGTCCTCATTAGGACAAAAATGTATGTGTGAATGACAAAGAGGCAGAATTCTGCAGGTGGCCCTGCTGACTGGTGTAGAAATACAGAGTACCAGCTCTAGCAGCTCCCTGTCCTGGGGGGCAGTCATCTTTTTCACAGACTGCTCCAGCACAAGACCATTGCTATGTACTTCAGATGGGGGCCGGCGGTCCTCTAGGGCAGTGTTCCCCAATCTGGTTCTCGGGGACTCACAGACAGTTCACGTTTTTTTGCTCCTTCTCAGCTCCCTACCAGGTGGCAAGGAGCTTAGATGAAGCAAACATGTGGACTGTCAGGCAAGCAGCTGGAAAGGAGCAAAAACGTGGACTGTCTCTGGGTCCCAGAGGACCGGATTGGGAAACACTGCTCTAAGGAACCACGGACCACTAAATATGCATGCAGCCCCAACAAGAAAAGTTGACCTTTTCAAACCAAAACATGCCCACTGTCCTTGTCAAACCTAACGTGACCTTTAGCACTTGTGTAATAAAATAATAAACACTTTGCCATTAGGTTTTTTTTTCTAAAAAGGTTTGCATATGAACAAAAAAAGAGAAAGTTAATATTACAGATTGCATTTAAAAAAAGATCTTTGAGAACATATAATTATTTCCGTGTCATTGGTAATAAGCAGTTGTATAATACCATGTAATAAAATAATATAATAAATAATAATAATAAATAATAAAGTTGTCAACTTTTCCATTGTAAAAAGCATCACTGATGTGGAGTTTGAAAGACAAAAATGAAAATTGATACATACCAAGTACACAGATGAGGAAGGACTGCTTAGTTAGTTTCTTGCCTTCAGAATCCCTGAGGTTAAACTTGAAAGTGAAGTTTCCTCCTTCTTCCTCCTTTCCATGTACATATTCTACAAATCCTAATTGAAAGACTGCATCCTTAGCATATGCTTCATATATCTCATGCCTGCATCTCCAACAGCGTCCAGTAATGATCATCTTGCCATTCATTACATGCTCAAATCAAATGTTTTGGTTAAAAGGCGTGTCCATATACCTTTGCTGATATCTTCCTGCGTGAAGCTTTTAACTGGACCCTTTGATGATATCTCTGTAAGGTTTCCATTCTTGGAAAGATGGAGCATCCCAAAGCTGGGATCCTTGGTCATAATGTAAGTTAGGTTTGAACCACTGCCTCTCAGATGTTGATCTGTGATCTTAGCTTTAGATCCTGTAGAACAGGAATAACATAAATATGTGAACTTGTAATGTGTACCAAACTTATCCTCACCATGACAACATTTATTTGAGTGCTGCATGCAATGATGTCATCATTGGACCTGTGGTAAGCTGAAGGCCCCGGTTGACAATCATTGTTGGATCATTGCTCTTGGTTGCACGTATGCTGAATTCCAGCCTTGCAGTCCTGATGTGCCGTCCATCATTCACAGAGAGGAGCACCATGTCTGTCCCGACAGTTAGGTTATTTGGGACATATACCAGCAGCTTGTCCAAAACATCCTGATAGCTGAAGCTAGATCTCTGGAGAAGGACACTCCCATTCTCCAATGGCTGTGAGTAGAACTTCAGCCTGCACAGTTTGCCTGTGAAAGACCACAAAGACCACAACCAAAAATTGCCATGGTTTCAAAGTTTTGAACTTTCTGGTTGGCCTCATTTCAGTCCTCAAATTTCAGAGTTTTCAAAATGCCAGGGCTCCAAATGCAGTAAACACAGAGATTTCACATGCATGGTGCAAAAGCTATTTCAAGAATCCATCTACCTTCCTACGGCTTATCCATAGCAGGCCGAGGGGGGCCTGGAGCCTAACCCAAGCAGCATAAAGCAGAAGGCTCAGGGATGCCACAGATGCCAGACCATAGCAGGGCACACACACACACACACACAGTCACACACACATACACACAGTCATATACTATCAGCATTTTAGACACACGAGATGCAAAGTATATTTCTGACTGAATGGGGTTCAGAAATTTAATGAAAGTTCTTTGTCGGATTACATGAGGACTGAGTGAGCTTTGGTTCCCAGCACCATAACACATGATCAGGAAGCCTGACATTGGGGGTCTCACCTCAAAAACAATCTGCTTTTCAATTAGATATATCAGTCATTAGACTGTGAGAGTAAATGAGAGTACTTGTATGACATGGGGGAATACGAATACTCTACACGCATAGATGAAACTCGGGAAACCATGATACTAAAACTAGCTCAGTTCTGCATTTCAGCTTCTCATCCACAAATACAGAGGCATAGAAGATAAATGAAATAGCACAATGTTGAACGACACTAAGATTGATCTGCTTCCGTGAAAGCTGGTCCTTATCATAGAAATATATGGATAAGAGGCACTGCATATGATATCACAAGGGGAAAGTGACATTACTAGGACAGACCGAAGGACGGCTGTTTCACGATGTTGAAGACAAGCTTGTCCGTCTGCGGTCCGAGGTCCAGCAGGGTAAGAGAGGAGCTGGTGATGACCACATGGCTTCCATCCGAGATAATGTCGACTGACTTAACTGGGTCATTGTTTTCCCCCATCTTGCAAAGAAATTAGAATGAAGGGGGAAATAACTAAAATAACAATGGTATACAATATTCATCAGTACAGGTAAATAATCATTTCAAAAACCTTTATGATGGAATGATGGATTTTAATATTCCCTGAATAACACTCATGTTCAGTACAAAGAATTAATAATTGGTTAAATTTTCGATTTAGTAAACCACTCGCTTTGAGATAGGAGTGGCAATGTTATATCAAATGGACCTGGGAAGTTTAATACATAATTTTCCGGAAGGCAAGAGACTTCAGTCACTATGCCCCAATTAAGCAGCTTACCAGGAGTACAACAATTACTCCTCTTACAGACTGCAGCGTAAAATCTTAGTTTCATTTTGTAACAATGGCTTAAGTTTCACCCCAACCATTTCTGATAGATTACAAGCAGCAGCGAACCTTTTGTTGAAGAATGCATCTATAAAATATAAGATAAATAAAGCCTTCAAAATTCCCAAATAGCTATCAAAATGATCAGATATTGCAAAATTAGCAGGTCATTTATCTAGATTATCACTTGTAACATGAAGAGTTACATTTCTTTCCTTCCAAAAGATGTTTTCAATGCATTGATAATTTACACATTCATGTGTTCAAAATCATCAATGACATGCTACACTACGTAAAACTCCAGGTAACTTAAACTCCTATTTCTCATGAATAGAACTTACTGAAATTACAAGCTTTCATTCAGAGTGCTAATCCATGTGTTGCATTTTACAATAATATAATTTAAACTCTCCCTACTTTGATTCCTCGGTGCTTCGGCAAAGTCGTGATTGTTAAAGACCAGGTCTGGTTGTCATGGCAATTGTCATTCTCGTCGCAGAAAATGAAGTGGAATGTGTCAGTAACAGGAGCATTTCCATATTCAGATGCAATATACCTGAAACAAGAAGATAAACCATTTAGAATTTCTGTAGTATTTGAGCAGTAATATATCAATAAACATTACACATACTTATTTTTACCAGTTAAATTCTAATGATAATGATGATGCCTCCAATACAAGAATCTCAACAGAGCACTACCTAAATACCTAACTTGTTTAATTTAATATTAATCTTCACATGCACGCTTACACCTGTCTCTGAAAGTCTTTCATTTACCAGAGAATCACTTTCCTACCAGGACAAATACATAAAAATATGAGTTCACAAAGAATAACACTGGATCTAATCAATTATACCAGCCTACTTAATATTCATGTAATAGTACTCTTTGATTGTATCTAACGGGTCTCACCTGCGGGTGAATTCCAGAATATTATAATAATAGTTTATGGATTTTCAAATTTGCACCTGCATTGTACAATTCAGGACATTTATGGGAAAAATCCTGGACCCCCCCAACACTAAAATTAGAGTGTACCATATCCTCTGATGGTTGATGTCCTCTATTGAAAAGGATGAATTTTCTTTCAGTTCTTTGTGATCTGATGCTGAACTCTTCCAGGTAAGGACACCATGCTTGGGCAATGACACCATAAGAATCTTAATCTTCTTATTTGAAGAACTGCAATCCTGTGTAAATCCAACAGGCAACATTTTACTTGAGGGGACGTGAATAATTTAGTAGTACATTCTTACTTAATGCATTAATTAGCTAGTAACTAAGTCATGTACTGATCCCATGTTCATTCATCATTAATAAATCATGTCAATTCATGTATTTCATAGGGAAGCCTGTATTAGTTCATGATTTGTTGAGTATTAGTTATATTTTGCCTCCTCAAGTGAAGTCCTACCATTATTAACTAGTTAATTAACTAATATAGTGCCTGAATGGAATACATGAACTGCCATGATTGATTAATGATGAACAAGCATGGGATCAGTACGTAACTAACACTTAGTTACTGGTTAATTAATGCATTAAGTAAGCTACTAAACTACTAAATTATTCATGTTCCCTCAAGTAAAGTATGACCAGTCCAACATTTTATTTAGTATGCTGTTTTGACATGCTTTCACAAACTTGATCTGAGAACTGTAACAGAATCATACATGAAAATCTGCATGCAAGTTTGAAGTTTCATACACCAATTCTCCATGGAATAAAAAACAAAACCAAATCCCATTCTGAGTGAGTTATATAGAGATCCAGCAGGGAAAGGGACTCAGTTTTGTCTCTCTTCCATTCTCATGCCTACTGAGACTCATTAAATGGGCTTTATTAACTGATTAACAGAGCATGACTGGACTAATGACTCCAAACTCTGTGCAGTCATCTGTAGCAAAGAACAGTGGCTGTGCCACTTGTCTGCCATAAAGATCTTTTAGCTAAAAGAATGGCTGAAAAGGAACTGAAATATTTTCATAGGTGGAGTTTAATTTACATTCATACTAATATTTATCCACACTCACTGTGTAGGCCAGATGTGTGTGCCTAATTGGGGTGCTACTCTTCTCTGACACTTCCATGGATAGAACCGTGTCGCACTTCAGATTGGGCCTGTTGCCTCTTTCACCTGGCACCAGAACTTTCACTTTCACCATTGTTATCACGAGAGAGGAGCCATGGGTCACAATAAACGTCATTGCATCGTCTTCAGTGCTCTTTCCCGCGTGCTCATACTGAATAAGATGCTGTTTGATGTCACCTGCACTTAAGGTGTTGCCTGTCAAGCATAAGAAACAGCAGCTGAAGACAGTCACCCATAGTAAAACTCATCCTTACTGCTGAAGAAGTTCAGAACCATAGGAACTTAAATCAACAGTTAGCAAGCTAACAGCTAACAAGGAATTAATCACAGACTGTTTTCAACAATCTTAAACAAAAACATTGTTCCTTGCAAAATTCCTTGCAATTTGCTATAGGTACAATACAGTTGGCAGGTAATGTCGCAGTTGCATACTGGCAGGTATTTCTGCCTGGCCACCACTGCTGGCTCTCAGAAGACTGCCGTGACGGGGAGGCTCCACCAGGTCAAGCTGAAAATTAACGGCATCTGCTTCCAAATCTGTCCCAGTCCACTGCTGTACACCTACACAGGGCACAACAGAGGAACCTGGGTTTGCGGCGATTAAGCGGTTATCACAGCCCATTACATCAAAATATTGATTGCTACTTTTAAAACAAGATTGAAAACATATTTTTGCTCATTAGCATTTGAAGTACCTGATGCTTAAAATGTGATTGTTGTATTCATTCTTTTTATTGACATTTATTGATTTATTTTTTTAATGTGTTAATTGGTATTCTGTACAATACTTTGGTTGACATTTGGTATCTTGAAATGTGATTGATTGATCGATTGATCTTTAGACAGACATATAGGTCACAGACAAAAACATGGAACATGCTGCTTATTTACAGATTAAATCTACAATGGTATATCTATCCAATACAAAGGCATGAGGTAACACACAGGTCACAAGGGAAGGAGTTCCATAAACAAAATACCATTGCCGGGCACATGCTTCCACAATAAGGGCAATCACAGGCAATCACTCAAGAAAATACATGCCTAACTAACACAGGGAGAACACACATCAGTGCTAACCACTGAGCCACCACATGTGCTGCATAAAATCTATCATACTCATCAATAAAGACAAGATAATTCAGAGTGCTACAGTTACAAAACTGACAAATAAATGCAAGAGACAGATCCTTACCTAAAGCAACTCTCCCACCCAAGAGAACCTCTAGGACTGGGTCGAGGATTTCAGGAGGCTGCTGATCACTGGGCAGTAAGTCAATAGCAAAATCCATCTCAGGTGTGCTGTGGTTCCCAATAGATACTGGAACATTCATGTAACTAATATTAGTGACCACTGATAATAGAACAGCCACAGCTAAGAGATTCCATCAGATAGAAACACAGTGCTGTTGAAACCCAAATGCAAGCCCTGTCAGTTCCAAGAATTGTTTAAATTAACAGTTGAAAGACTATAACAGGCCATGTTGAAAATATACCCTGATATATATATATATATATATGTACTGTACACACACACACAGACATATATATATACATTCTACTTTAATTTAGTTTAATATATACTATATTCACATAATATATATAATCATATATATATACATGCAGTACATAACAAAGGCTCACTGAAAAAAATGAGGATGCTAATTTACCACACTTAGCCTGGGATTATTAGTAAGTACTATGGTCTAGCCCATGGTTGAACCATTAAATAGTTAACACAAGTTAACAGATGAAGAGTGAAAACGTGAGAATGAAAAGAGTGAATATATAATACCAAAACGACTAAAATCGAGAAAGCACTAGGCGAATTGCAATTCATTTAAAATGTGCTTTGGTCAAGTTAGAATAGAAATGTAGATTAATTTTGCTCTTGCTTGTGAACTCACCATTGTAAGAGTGCATTAACTTGTTTTAAGGTTAACTTATGAGGTGCTTTTTTGACAATTTCGAGATTGAAAAACTGACATAATGTCAGGCAGAAGAGCATTCCTTAACTAAAATTGTTAGCACCTGTTTCATTTTTAACCATATAAAACTATATTGCCTGATATTATCCTTATTGAATTTTTCAGCTCTGCAAATGTTTCTATTGGTCTGGCCTTATTATATAATATATTTGAGGACCTTGGAATTGTTATTCCCTAATTTATAAGCTACCTCGAAGAAATCCATAAAGAGACCCAGTAAAAAATACAACAACTAGTAAACAACAGTACGCTCGCTTTGTGGCCAATAACTACATGAGATATATTGTAAAATGTGAATGTGGTGGATTATTTGCAGAGGGTAATTTTACGGAATTTAAAAAAGAACATAACAACAGCGGTTAGGCCAAACATGTCCTAAGGGTAATACACATATGAACAAAAAAAACAGCCCCGAAGTTTTAAAAAATAATAATAAAAAAATCTGTTCAATCTGCTCCTGTTTTTGCTCTGTCTTTTTTGAAAAGCAAGCACCCAGCCTCAAAAGAATTTTGACCACCTACATAAATTCAGCAGTGTTAAGGATGCTACAAGTTCAGTCAAGCTGCCAGTGTGCTTTCTTAATTAGCAGAAACGCATCTTTTTCTCAGATACCAGCATCAACTTTCTGTGAATGCCACTGCATGTCTTCACCCACACACACTGGATAGGTAATTAACATCCAATTATCTGCCAAAAGGCATAGGTAAAATGTGGTCTTAAGGAAAATAAACTGAAATAGACTAACAGACAGAAAACTTATATTGTCCGTTGTCTATTGTTGTCTGTCATTCTCAGTGTAATATCCTAGAGATAAGAATGGTAACCGACTCATCACTCACCTGTGAAGAAACATTTGTACAGCCTTTTCATGAAGGGCAGCAACACAGGGGGTCGGTATAGGATCTTTCCGTTATCAACATCTCCTTGTGTGAAAGAGTACACAGGGGTATAAGCTTTGTCTTTGTGTTCTATAGTACCTATCAACAGATGGGACAAGAATTAATGTCTTTCTGTACCTCACTGGTGGGTAAGACTTCACAGTTATGAATTTGGTCTCTCAACAATATCTTCATAAACTTGCTAAAGGTGATTTCCACTGCAAAAAAACTTAAAAATACACTATTTGATTAAATGGTTTGAAAATGCTGTTAATGTTGGTACCAGTAAAGAGGAGGAATTGAAATTCTGAAGCATGTAACACTGGAGTATATGGAGTACTTGCGGAGCTGTTAGAGTGGTTTAAATGAAGTCACTAAAGGTGTTGCATTTATAATGGATTCTTGGATAATGAAACTGACTAGAGGGATTCTGACTGGCGAAACTGATTAGGGATACTTGGGTATTATTACAAATTTCTTTTGTGGTGGATTATTAATGTCTGGTGCGCTCATTGGTAAAAGTGACTGCTTACTGAAGTGACTGGGTGTTGAAAGTGATTTGGGAACAAAGTGAAAGTCATTAAGAGAATTTAAAAAAAAGGAGGCTTAGGTAGCGACCATTGAAATTTGACCATTATTTCTCCAAAAGCTGCATTTTGGACCTGATAATTCCCTTTTTTGTACCTTGTTCCTGAGCTAGCGGGATGGTGATATTGTAGATACAATTTTCACTGGGCATTTCTGTCACAACAAATGAAAGCCCAGAAGGTAGGATCTTTGTGGCACAATCCTCGGGAGCCTGTGTGGGGAAAAGAATATACACACAAACTCAGGCGGTGGAGCACAGCTTGACTGTTACAAACATGTCCAGGGTATGTTCTATGAACTTCCTCACTGTGATCTGTAAAGTGCAGCCCAAGGAGAGCATGGGAAATCCAGGAGAATGTGGAAGAACTCCAACCCTGAGGGTGTGTGCCAGAATGATGCTCTTCAAGGACCCCTCACATGATACCTGCAACAAGCAGTGTTGGCTTTCAACAATCCACCTTTGTGACAATAAAGATTTCAGTATGACTGAGTTATAATCTAAGAATATTAGGTGACACTTTACAATAAATGAACCTTCATAATGGTTTTATAATACATTCGTAAAACATTCTGTGCACCTTCGTAATGCATTAAAAGCAGAGATGGGCACAAATAAATCAAAAAGTATCTTGCTCCAAATTACAAAAACTTACTCATCAAATGTTACAAAATAACTACTGGTGGGAGAAAATGTACTTAATGAAAATACAAGTAATTTGTAATTTGAAAATACAAAAATATATGTAAAACAAAAACGGTACACAACAAATATCTATACCATTATAGCACTAGTAATATCATGCAGGGTTGGGTAAGTTACTTTAGAATTGTTTGTTAGAGTTACGAGTTACCTGGTGAAAAATGTAATCAGTAATGTAATCTAATTATCTCAAAATAAAAATAATGTAACCAGCTACTTTTAGCTACTTTTGGATTACATCAATGAGTAAAGACAAAAGTAAGAAATATCAAAAAATATATTTTTTTCAGGCAACAGATCATGTGTCGTTAAAGTAATATATTTTGGAGTTTTTGTCATATACACATTTAAAAAACACCCTCAGAAACCTTGGACAGTCTACTTTTCAAATATATATATAGGTAGAAACTAAATATATTTTTACAGCTTCGTGATACGAATAGAAAAACAAGAGTGACTGACTTAAGC
>JAODJU010000119.1:13093222-13103310 GCA_026776725.1 Gnathonemus echidnorhynchus
GAATGCCAAGAGTGTGCAAAGCAGTAATCAGAGCAAAGGGTGGCTATTTTGAAGAAACTAGAATATAAAACATGTTTCCAGTTATTTCACCTTTTTTTAAGTACATAACTCCACATGTGTTCATCATAGTTTTGATGCCTTCAGTGAGAATCTACCAATGGTCATGAAAATAAAGAAAACACATTGAATGAGAACGTGTGTCCAAACTTTTGGCCTGTACTGTATATGCAGGGAGTGATGCATCTTATAAAATTAATGTCATGGTATCCAGAGGGGGCACTATAACCTCAAGTCATAGGGTCCAAGTTGGGACCAAGTCTTGAGTCATAGGGTCCAAGTCAGGTCCAAATCTCGAGTCATAGAGTCCAAGTCGGGTCCAAGTCTCGAGTCATTGCCCTCAAGTCCAAACTGAGTCTAGGTCATTCCATCAGTTTTAAAATTTGTGACTTGAGTCTGAGTCGAGTTGCGAGTCAGTGACTCAAGTCCCCACCACTGGTATATACTGTACGTATTTTATGTCAGAAGACATTATTAGGTGGATCCTTGGAAAGGTTCTCACCCCTGCAGGCATCTCCATGACGGTGGTACCCTTGGGGACACCTGCACAGACATTGTCCCTGGTGTAGGACACTTGGAGAAGCGCAAGCAGTGCAATTGAGTGTGCTATTCCCTGCACACTGTAAACAGGAGTCATGGCAACCTGGAGATAGCGAAAGGAGCCGTTAGTAGAATCCGATTGCTTCTGCCAGGCGTAAGTTAACCCCTGCATAAAAATGGTGCCATTTACATTCTGTCTTGAGGGATTCCCGGCTATAACTGACAGACATAATTGGCTTCAACATGTATCCCCCGCACCCCCATTTTCTGACACAAAAGCATTTAAACCATTTCTTTCACTTTACTTGACAAATACTGATACTTCTTTCAACTGATTAATTCAAAGACCCAAACAAAATGAAAAATCAGGCACAATCTACCTCTGCAGGCGGGGATTATGCTCTCTAATTATAATTGAGCTGAACAAGTTCAGGGTTTTCCATCAGCAATATCTTTCTCCTTTTTTTCCATCTGAGCAAGGCTAATCCTAGAACGCTATGGCCCTCCTGACATCGTGACAGGGATCAGTCGCCTGAGGCATCAGTTTTCCATTAAATCCTCAAGATCTCCCTTCTGGGCATCAAGCAGACTACAGCTAGCAAGGAGGTGTCAGCACAGCGACACGGAGAAGCTGTTCATGGGAGCTGCTGGAGGTGCATCCTTGTTAATGTTGGCAGCATAAGTTGTCTGTGAGCAGAGCAGAGAATGTATTTCAGGAATTCACTTTTGTTCCCCTTTGGATAACTGGGAGGTATATGGGGTGCCACTGATGTCTCTGCGATTTACGTTTCCTCATATTTAATTCCCGACATCTATTTTAAACACAATGGATTCCTATACAAGTGCTTCCATTTTGTCACGGGGCAGACAAACATTGTATAGCCAAATGCTGTGGAGTATGGAAAGCAAATATAAAGTATTACAAAGAAACTGTGAAAATGGGGACAGCTTGGAGACACTGTGTCACATATAATAGCTGGCTGGTTTTTAGACCTTCAACTGCTATTGCACATAATGTCAACCTGCATCCCCCGGGGTGGCCTAATGGACTATGGCCTCAAGGAAAACCTGAATACTGCAAGTTTAAGTCTATTTCACCCATCAGTGCATTTCCCTGCCTCAGCATCGAGGTTCTATAACTTATTTATAAAACAATTAACCACAACACACATAAACACAGATAAACTCAAAAAAGATCATTCAGTTTGTGGGGGGAAAAAATATAGTTTTTCTATTATTTTATAATACTTGATCCCTACAGGAAGAGGAGAACATTCTAGAACCCCTTCCAGAGTTAATATCGAGACACTTACTTCTGCAGACACGGTCTGGGTCAGAGTAGAAATGGTCCTTGCAACTTGACACGCATGTTCCATGTGTGGCCCCAGCATATGAAAGCTGTAGTGCCTCCCCCAGGAACAGGCAGCTCAGGCAGTCTGAAGGCTCGGGTCCAATGCAGGAGAGGCATGACATGTGGCAGCCTGAGGGAAAATGCAGCATATCTCTGAAAGCAGTTTTAATCAATTCTAAAGTCCAATATCAACCCTACAGACATACAGCCATCACTGTTAAACTCTTCAACAAAACCAATGGCCATATTCTAGGAAGGACCATGATGCTGTAAGCAAAGTAAAGGATACTTTACTTTCACAAATGCTGCCATGAGCGTACATGCCCTTCCCACAGGTCTGGAGGCACTGCCCATAGTACAGGACCATAGTCCCAGGACAGAGGGAGCAGTGTGACACAGAAGACCCCCAGCAAGTCCTACACGAGCTGTGACACTCTGGGAAAAGAGGACAGAGGTAGAATGACATGAGCTAAGCATTAGGTGCCCTTCCTCCAGGTATTCCCATGTTTTTGATACAGACACAGAGAAAGGACTCCCCTTTTTATGTAAAAGTAGATATAGGTCTGGTACCTATGTGTTATTAGTATATGTCGATAAGAAGGATACTGAAATTCTGTCAGCAGAAAAAACCCCCACTGAGAAAATGAGATCATGGGAAAATACCCCAGAATTGACCACAGCTGTCCTTGTACTGCTGTTCAGGGGAATATGAGGTACATTTTCCATGATGCAGTTTCTGGGGAACATCTTGCACCGCTGCCATTTTCAGGATAGTGGGGTGAGCAGGATTTATCACAAGTTTCACAGAGGAGGAAATTCTAAATTTAAATTTAAAGGAGCTGGCACTGGCTGAAATTTACAGTTAAATCAGTGACACCTATATCAAGTGCAGGTGTTTTATTTGAAGTTCTTTATTAGATTCCTTCAAGTCCAAGACACCTAGTTAAAACACTTTCATACATACATATTAGAATATATATAAAAATATGTATTTCTAATACATATGTACATTTATATAACTGTTTTCTGAGTACAATTGTTCACTATATGTTCATGCAGACATCATATTTTTTTTTTTACTTATTAAATATTCCAACATTAAATATTCAATGACTGCTCTGTCACAGGTGTTTTATATGCTGATATGAGATAAACATCCATAAGGCAATAAATTAATGAGAAGACAAAAAGCATTATCACTCAAATAACTATAGTCAAAACATTTCATACGATATAATATGATTATTATTAGCTTTGGAATGTGAAACTGGCAAGAATATGCAGGTTCATACAAAGAGCCACAAAGTAAATCAATTGAATGTGAATTATCGTGGTTATGTTACGGATTTTGCTGTTATGTATGGTAAGTAAACCACAATTTTTTCTATATCCAGAATTAAATATAATGGCACCAACACCATTCACAAAATTTCTTTGCTCACTTGATTTTTCAACACACTGTAAATCTACCATGCAATGTCTCACTTATACAGTACTTATAGTAACAACAGTAGAAAGTATGGTAACACTTTACTTGAGAGGGCACAAATAATGGCAAGTTACACTATTTCACTAATTAACTAGTAACTGAGTGATAGTCTCATACTGATCTCATGTTCATTCATCATTAATCAATCATTGTGGTTCATGAATTTCATGCAGGAAATATATAAGTTCATGATTTATTCATGAGTAGTAATTGAGTAACTAAGTTATTTGTGGCCCCTCAAGTGTAACCAAAAATATCAACTTATACAGTATACAATATCAATTCATCCATATGCACTACCATCAAACTTAAATGTTTCTCATATATTCTGAAGGCACTCTCGATCTGTAATTTCACACCAATACCATTTTTCATATTCCTTTCAAAACATACATTCCCAAAAGACAAACCCATTTCTTTCCAGACCAAAATACTGGACCTACACCTCAGGCTTTAAGACAAAAATCTCAACTAAAATTGCCTACTGATTCTGTCCACACAGCTAGATTAATCAAGTGCTTGAACTGTCCTTCAGCTTTCATCCCTACATGGGGTTACCCAAGTCCATATCACCCGCTCACCTCCTTCTTACATAGGCCCTAGCAGGTAGAGCTGGGGAGTATGACCAAAAATTTATATCACGGTATTTTTTCGAAGTTATAACGGTTTCACGGTATACAACAGTATTTTTTTTAAGTATGACTGGCCGTTTACCACATTTTAAAGGACACATTTTTGTTTTACGTTTTTGCATTGTTCCCACATTAACTATATTATTATTAGCCATCGCGTCTATTTGCTACCTTAATGATAACATACGGCTAATGTGTTTGTTGGCTAACTGCTTATAGATAAACGGCTAATGTTAAGGTATGCGCAGGCCAAGTTAACATTTTTGATGTGTTTAATAATTCAGTGTTGCTGGAATGCGAGCTTTACTGATCTTGCGAAATTTCTCATAAAGACCGGGATGTCAATCTTTAAGATGCTTTGCCAAGTTTGATGTGCTCCTTGACTTCGTCGCCACAACTTTGTAGCACTTTGCATAGAGGCTTAATCGACATCCTTAGCCTTTCCATGCTCGTCTGCAAAATACTTCCAAACGGCACTTTTGCGTTTTTTTTTTTTTTTTTTTTTTACTAAAGCAGCTTGTGAAGTGTCTTCAACTGCAGCATATGCCACATTTGGCCAAAAAGGTCCCCCCTTAAACAGTTTCCAGCGGCAGCACTTTACAAACGTTGTGTAGGCTATTTAAACTGGCATTGCGGTCTAAGAAAAACTCATATCATAACAATAATAAAAACGGTTTTCGGTATGAACCGGTATACCGCCCAACACTACTAGCAGGGCTCCCTTTCAGCACCACAGCCTAGCTGAATGAAAGATCAGTGTTGGTTCACATCCCTGTAAACTACCTCCATGTGTTCCATTCTCCTGTCCCCCATGCTGGTGACAGAGCGCCCCATCCAATGATCCTTTGTACTCCCTCTCTTGCAGGGGCTCCTGCTTAACATGTCAAAGTGTTTGTACATGTGAGCAAGTTCATCACTTAATAGCGATTCCACCACCATGCTTAATAACTCATAATAAATTGCTGCATCTGTCAAAATCTGTGATTTCATCTTTAATAAGAACCAGTAGTATACAATTTGCAATGAATCTGGTCATACCTCAGAGATCTGTAAAGCCAGCTATAAGGCCATGATCACTGACTAAAATCCTATTCCGGATGTGCTTCAAGCTTGCCAGAAAAAAACACTCATCCCGCTCATTCAGGATGCTACTGCTGTGGTCTGCCTCCCCAAACACTCCTCTCACTCCCCCTTCCCGGTCTCCCTCGATCAGTAACCAGTTTGAGCTCATATTGCATTTGACACCTCAGTCCTGGCATGTAAGACTGCCAAGGGAACAGATCAGCAATTTCAAACACTACAGGCTTAGAAGATCGTTATGTTACTGTAAATCAGGCTGCCTGTCTGTCTCAGATTTGAAGGGCCAGAAATCAAAATCCTGCTTGGTTTCATCTGTAGTAACTCTGGGCTTCAGGACTGCTGAACCTCATTAAAAAGGGACTCATATACAGTATTTTAGACCACATTTCATTTGTGAACTCCTGGCTGCATCTGATTGCATTCAAAAGTCTGACTAGATGTGTTGTATGTTTAACTTTTGGTGTAATACATTATGTATATTCTATTTCATATGTGTAGGTACACTAGAGACGCCTCCCTACAACAGGGGTAGGCAATCCTGGTCCTGGAGTACTGGTATCCAGTGGGTTTTCTATCCTGCTTGATGGGTTACTATCTGCCTGAAGTCTGGTGAGGTTCTTCAGAGGCCAGGTTGGATGAAAACCTGCTGGATTCCAGCAATCCGGGATAAGGGATGCCTACCTCTGGCCTACACTGACTGATTATAGGCTTATGTTGATACTCAGAATACATCAGTTGCATAAAGCTCTTTCTAAGAGATCTTTAATTTGTGGAAATGCATCTGCCGAATAGATAGATGCAAGCGCGTTACCACATAATCGGCAGTGAATGAACTTCCGATTCACAGCATTGTTGGTGCGCACGCAGCAAAAGGCATTTGCAGTCTTAATATAGAATTTGCGGGAAGAGCTATTTTAAAGGAGCTTTAAAGGCTGAGCTTGATTCCGGATTTATTTTGTGCACTGCATAAAATGATGCCGCCAGGAAACAGTGCGATGCCACATTTAATACGATCCAGTAAAAATGCATTCTCAAAAGAAACACTCAGACTTACATTTGGCACTTACAAAAATTCATTTGGTACAGTAATTCAGTAGACTTCACATGGCTGTGCCCATAACTTATATTTTTATTGGAATGCTCAATACATTACAGTAGGACGCCTGGGGATAGCAAATGAATCACAAAGAATCTGCACATAACACTTACGTCTTTTTTACTTTTAAAGCCTGTGTTTATATAATGCAGTTTTCTGTAATGTAGCCTGGAAAGGCAAAAGTACTTTTCATGCTAAATAGAATTTACAGTACTCTACTAATGCATCACATCTTATTGCATATAGGACAGCAAGAATGGAGGGTGCAGCTTACAGCCAAATAAACGCATTTTAAAAAGCTGTAAATGTTACTGCATAGCTGGTCATTTCCTGCTTTGCAGGTAAAACACATTCAAAATTTACTTGCGTCCCCAAAACCTTATACTCTGGTCAGATTGTGTTATCATTTTCATACCCAAATTTTTCTTAGTTGTGACATAAATGCATGTATATACGTATGATGCATTTTATGTGCTCAAAAGATCAACTTCCAATGAGTCAGTCAATGGCACTAAATGTGAGTTTGAAGTGAGTTTAGTCAAATGATTTATAAAACCTGTAATTTTTAAGTAAAACTTAAGAATGTGATGGATTGTTTTAAGTGTGAAAAGGGATACTTAAGTACTCAACACATTTCCACCAATGCTGTGCTGGTGACAGTGCTGGACTATTTCCCAATCCGGAACTAGTTTCCAACCGCAAAAAATTGGCCCGGGGCCAGAAAAAACGGCTCCAGCATGAAAACCACAGAAAACCTGGTCTCAGAATATTTCATAGTCTTTTGACTAAAATGTAATTTAGTTTCGATCATAATTTAGTCATCTAAATTATTTTAGTTTTAATGTAGTTTTAGTTGACTAAATATCATAAGATTACAGTCAACTAAAACTACAGTTGATTTAGTAGACTAAAATTAAAAGTGCAAAGTGTAATGTTTAAAGTTTCCCTTTGATGTCAGAAAGTCATTATGTTCACTAAGATGAAATGAAACCAATGTTAAGGGATGGTATTAAGGTCTGACTGTGCAGTACACAAACTTGTATTTGAAACACAAATTTATGTTTATTTACCCGGAAACAGAGTACTGTAAAATCAGTGGTGCCATTAGTGCAAAAATAAAATCATCTCAAAGTGCATTGGCTATAATGCCACCAGGCCTGCTCTCTCTTAATATTAAAATCGAAATATTAAAATAAATATTTGTAGACGTAGTTATTGGTGATTTTATATTTGTTGAAGTTTCCGTTTAACAACTGTACTGTATAAAGTAATGTTATTTGTTGTTTAAATCAACTCATAAAATGTAAAATGCATGTTTTCATGGTGGTGCAGTGGTTAGCACTGTTGCCTCACACCTCTGGGACCCGGGTTCGAGTCTCCGCCTGGGTCACGTGTGTGGAGTTTGCATGTTCTCCCCGTGCAGTCGTGGGGTTTTCTCCGGGTACTCCGGTCCCCCCTCCCCCCCCAGTCCAAAGACATGCTGAGGCTGATTGGAGTTCCTAAATTGCCCATAGGTGTGAATGGTGTGTGAGTGTGACCTGCGATGGGCTGGCCCCCTGTTCAGGGTTGTTCCCTGCCTCGTGCCCGTTGCTTTCGGGATAGGCTCCGGACCCCCTGCGACCCAGTCGGATAAGCGGGTTGGACGATGGATATTTTCAGGGTTGCCATAAATCTCAAGCATCTGGCATGACACTAACGCAGGAAATCTTATGGAAAATCTATATTATACATACATTATAAATGCAAAATTAGCTACGTCCAAAGTGTATTTACATGGTTAAATACAGTACATAAGCAGACTATTTACAAGGTAAGAACTGTTACATATATGTGCAGACATCTCGAATTGAAAAACTCACTCCAGCTGGCCAAAGTTGGCAACCCCGTGTTTTATTTGAAATAAAAAGTAAAATGTTTGAAATGGCCGTCATTCTGTTTGCATTGTTACTCCGACAAATATAAAACGAATATGAGAAAAACACGTCACGTTTTATATCTTTTCGAAATAATAAGACCATCCATATCCTCCTCTAACAGCGATTAAAGTGATAAGTTCGTATGTAGGTTATATTAAAACGAGACTTAAATTTTATTTTATTAATTTATATCCTTGTCTTACGCAAACTACATTAGTTCTGACTGGATCTCGTCTCTGACAAACATTTTCGTTTCGTTTTTATTTGTTTATGAAATTATACTTCGTCATAGTCTTAGGCGTGGCAAAATCATTTTTATTTAGTTATCGTCTCGTTTTAGTCTGAAAATAAAGGTCGTTGACGATATAACTATGATGTAAATGGGTACATGTTTATTTTAATTATTTTGGAATTAATTGGAATGCTGAGACATGATTTTTATAGGCTTTATTTTATTTATTACATGACATGAGTAGTGAGATTGCGGAATTACGTCCGATGGAACGATCTTTTGGGAATCTGTTTCCACACATCGGATGTTCTTTGAGACAATGCTTAACTAAGTGAGACAGTTAACCTGGTCCAGAGCAAACTTGTTCACTTCACTAAGTTACCAAGGTAACTCAGCGGGGATTCATTTAAGACACGTTGAGGGAACGGAATTCCCACTTAAATGAGCCAGACTTATCAAAATAAGTCAGACTTTCCCTTAATCCTGCTTCGTGGAACACCCTGCAGGTTTAATAATAAAATATAAATATAGTGCAGTTTTAGCAGACTCTTTTATTGTGCGATCCTTTTAAATAGTTATAGTTTCAAAATAAGTGTCACTACAAAAATTGCTGAAATCTAATAATTCACCTATTATAGGCCTATTAAACTGCATGCTAAATCAAATTCTCATCTACAAGTACCAAGTGAAATTGTTTTGCTCTGGCTTTGAATAGTAGGAAATATACTGAATACCTTTCTCAGATATTATGGAAAGAAGAATACCACTGTATAATACTGAGGCACACTGTAGAAGAATGAAAGCATGTAAATCTATATCACATGTGCGGTACTTTAGTCACATACAAAAACACTACATGTAGGTTCACAAACCCCCTAAGTATAGGTTCCTATTTCAGAGCATTTTAAATAGTCTTTTCAATGGTCTTATTAACCCTGACCCTTGCAAGTTTACAAGTTTCCCTACGGGCCATCTTTTCATTATCAAAAGTCCACGTCTAACTTTGGTTAATTAAATGTGTTGTTTATTGCAGAGTTTTCTAAAGGACAGTTATTAGACTAGACAAGGTCATACTTAGGTTTGCACGTCATCTTGTCCTGGTTAAGTCACCTTTCACAGGACGGGACACACCGACGGTCACTCATCAGGAGAAACCATCCACACAATGTACACTCATCCTGGCCTGTGAGACACAAGGCCTTGCAGGCTGTGTGGGGGGACATTCAAGAAAAAGGCCATCGTACACTGGCTGAATGCACGTTCAGTAAGCTGCTTGAACAAGAATACATAACTCAATACAAGGTGAACTACTGAATTATGTCTTCATAAATGCTTTTTTTAAAAAATTTTCCTAGTTTCTAATGTTGATAATGGCAACATTTTTTCTTCATTATGCACAAGTTAATGCATATTTAAGAAGAGGAAAAAAATGTATGCAAATTAATTTCTGAGGATATACTTTGCAATATCAATGTCAATATCAATGCCAAAGTTTCATTCTGGAAGTCACAGTTTAAGCCATTCATTATTCATATTCCTGTACACTGGAATCCTGCACATCGAACACTGGCAATCTGGCATGCTAGAAATCTAGGGATGCCTTCAGCTCTAGTTGTGAGACAGCAACAGTGTTGTATCCAGAGATACTCACTATCAATTTGAGGCTTTAAGATTGTCACCTTTTGACAATCTGGG
>JAODJU010000119.1:13115743-13126445 GCA_026776725.1 Gnathonemus echidnorhynchus
TTATTTGAAAATAACGAACCTGCAAATGTCTCAACTGACCAATCAGAATCAAGCATTCCAGAGAGCCGTGTAATAAACCATTGATAAAAATGGGCTGTTGAAATACCATGATACTACAATGATAAACTCATTATTTCACAAAAGCCAAACAATCCACTGCTCCATACACCGACGCGGTGAAATCAGCTATCTCTGTACATAAAATGCATTACCTGCCCCAAGATGAGAAGAATAACAAAGAGGCCAAAGTTATCAAACTTCACCTTATCTTATGGACTTTCAGCCGATTCTTCATTCAAATACACAAATGCGCTACAGAAAAATACACATGGAGCCTCCATAGGTGATTTAAATGTGGAGTGGTGTTTCTCCACATAAACAGATTTTAGCTATGTTAGAAATACATTTTTACTTTAATTAAAGTGATTGGCTATCTGCCTAATATTACAGAAATACTTAATACCAGGGAAAAATACAAAAACATTAAGAGAATAGCTGGAGGTACATTTGCAATGTGACTGTATGTGTTATTTGCTGAGTAGGCACCTTACATTGAAAGCAACTTGACATTCAAGTCGACAGAGTGAGTGTAGTTTCAGTACTATAAACTATACTTACGCTACACACTGGCAAGTGAACTAAGAACTAGCAGATTTCAACATCCACTACATTACCTGCTGGCTACGCATAGGAAAAAAACTGAATATCAGTTCAAATGCAGACCTTCCAGTGCATTAGCTAGTTCCACTTTGCGGTGACTGACCTTTTTGTAGGAATGGTGGAGACAGGTCTGCTTGTGACAGTATGCCTGACCCCAGTCACAGAAGCAGGAGATGCTGGTATTTAGATGCCAGCGCTCCCCGTTCTATGGAAAACAAAAAGCTCATCAACAATGTACTTAAACATGTTCAGCGATGAAACATTCTTTCATTCTGAAGCCTCCTGTGGCTGCATCCCCACAACAAACCTTAAAAAGAACAACATATCACTTGGAAAAGAAAATGTTCAGAAAAGAGTGGGAGATTTCTTCCAGGAAAACAGTTTATCCCACACTCTGCCATTTCTGTGGTATTAAATAAACTTTTTCTGCACTGGAAGCTGTATTTGTATGTAATATTAGACTTTGATTCAGCAAGAGGGAATCTGCATTACAATACTAATAACATTGTTATAATTATTTTAAAAGGTGTGACATGCAGATTCGGTGATGATAGAAGTGTTTTTTTTATTGCTTTTTATATTTCACTACAGGTTCTGCAGAGACGGAACTTTGCTCAGATTAAAAAGGAAAGATATCATCTCTAATTGGCCCAGTTTACATTTGGTTTTAAAATGCATCTTGGGTGATCAGATCACAAGTGGATAGCACTACAAACGTGTAAATAACCACCAAGACATGTTGTGATCAGATCACTCAAACCACTTGCAGAGGTGGTCTGAGATGCAATTGACCACATATCTTTTGCAGCGTAAACGTCAATGCGTCCTGATGCAACAATGACATCACAATAACTGTGCAGGGCTGTAACAAAAGTGAACACAAATGGTCAGCTAGACACCTGGGAAACACATGATAGACACAGGTGTAAATGACGATGTGTCTCAGTCATCTACTTGTGATCCAATCGCCAAAGACGCATTTTAAAACCAAGTGAAAACAAGGCCATTGTTATCAGTTGGCAGATAATGTCAATCTTACTGAAATGACACTCAAACATTTTTATTCACGCCATAATTTTTTATTTTTCTGTGATATCTACAGGGCATTAAGAGTCTCTTTTTGCTGTATCCATAAGTGTACTATTCAACAGAAGCTCTTTGTTCATTGTTAAGCCTGGACAATACAACTGATCAGATGCTGCTTCTTACCTCTAGCATTTTTTTAATTTTCTGTCCCAAATAGCCTGAAAGTGACAACCTTCGATGTTGGCCTAGGGAGAACTGCGGCTTCATTCTTTGCAGAAATATATTAGCAATGTCGTTTTTCTAACCTACTCTATGGTAGGGTTACCTTGTGTTCTCTCCCATCCACCTGACAGGTGCTTGGCACACATTGGGGGCAGCATTCTCCGGCACGCATCAGCAGGTGCTCACTCTGCCGAGAAACACAGAACAATCCAGGGATTCTAAAATGAACTGAGGTTAAATCCATTTTGGTTGTTTACCTGCCACTGTTTTCATCTTGTCATTACAACCATTGTAGGAACGGGCCACTTTGGAAGCACTGAGCCTGGCTGAAAGGCAGGGACTTTTGACTTTTCACTATTGCATATTTCAGAAGGGATGGATTGTTTTTTGTTTCATTAGTTTTAACTGCTCTTCATCGTCATGAAATGCCTCAAGACTTATCCGTTCCATGAATTCCACTACTAGCCAGTTGCTCCTTTACATTCCCTGAATGTACTTTGTTGTACTTCTGATTCTTAAACAGTCTTAGGTACTTGCTTTGTTATTAGTTCTTGAGTAGTTTGTGTACCAGTACTGCATACACTTGTACCTGGGTAATCATTAGAAGCTCAGCCTAGCTACACTTATGCCCAGTTCACTCCCTGACAGCATGTATGTTTGTAATGTACTGTTTGTACGTTACTTTGGACAAAAGCAATTATACAAAATGTAACTGTACTATGAAATATAACTAAATGCAGCTTCAAGATCATTCTCATTCTTTCCGAACAGCCCAAAATTAGTGTATGCTTAGGACCTCTCAAAATTCAGTGTTTTCAATTCAAGCAAGACATGCAAATCTGGAGACTTTCTGCGAGGCACTGACCCGCTTGCATGAGACAGGGGGACACTCTGCGATGAAGCACTGGGCCTCTCCAGCATTGCAGATGCACTTGACGCAGCGAGCTGGCCGCCACTCCTCCCCATCCCAATATTCTTGATTTCCAACAAAGCAGGAGGCTGTGAAGGGGGAGTCCATGAATACAAGGCAAATGGGGGGTTGGCTAATAGCTGTGTGTTTTAGCCTGGACACATGTTGCATTTCCTTTCCAGTATCCTGGCATCCTTCCGAGCTGAAACGTGTCAGAATTCCATGTCCAAGCAGGGATGCAGCTGTTAATTTGCTCTTAAAAGAGGAATCAGGATGTGTCATCCACAGAAAAGTGACACAAGAGCACTGGAAACCATCCGGGGCAGAATGCATGTATTATACAACTTGGAGACATGAGCACATCTAAAAAACTCTCAGTCAGAATACTGTGCAAGACATTTGTTTATTTGTGTTTATATAGTTCTAGTGAATAGTTTTAGCTCAGTTGATGGATAATATGATTTGTCAGTGTTGATTGGTTTTGACTCTCCTGCTCATTTTATTCCATACAAATATCATAGGATTGAGGTTTAGAGACTGGACGGACTAGGCCGATTGTTTGAATTGTACTCCACTTTCCTTCTCATAGTTCTTGCACAATTCAGAGGTGTGCTTCACATCATTATATTGCTAAAGGTTGAAGCACTGCTACTGAATTCTTCATGGACTGGTATACCTTTGAAGTATTCTTTGATAACCAAGCTGGTTGACATTTCTATGGATTTCGTAAGAATCACCATTTCTGTCAACAGCAAGCAACAGTAGTCCCGAGACACTGACTCCCCCACTATTGAGAGCAGGAACCGCAAATATACAAACCATACATAATAGTTTTGCCTAAATATTATTTATATTCATCGATAGCATAAAGGTTAAAGGAGGTATACTTACAGGTATGAGATGTTTTCACTCTTTTTACAGGCATTGTCAATTAAATTGCATAAATAAAACACTTTAAGGCACCACTTATATTGTGTAAAAGATAAATTACTTTTAGAAAATACATAATTAGGTACTCCTGCTTGTTAACGTAAACAGCCCATTCCACCAAACAGTTAAGCATGTGGCCGTAACTGAATACACACAGCAAGCAGAGGGTCAAGAGGTTCAGTTGTAGTCGAAGGCATTTCTGTGGCCAAAAACACCTTGTTAATGAGAGAGGTCAGAGGAGAACAGCCAGACTTGTTAAAGCTAACCGGAAGGCCACAAGTGCATTAACCTGCTTACAGCATGGTTAGCATACACTTAATTTACACCTTTACTTGAAGACATTATTTTCATGTTTATGAACCAAAAATGTATTTATTAGTAGAACTACTAATTTAGGGTTTTCTTTGCATCAGCAGTTCTTCACCTCACCTGCATGGCTTGTCGTGCATTAACCCTTAACTAGTTCATTCTCCAGAGCACTCCCTCCCAAGTAGGATCTCACCTCCACTACGAATGCATCCGGGGCAGCGGTCCATGGTGCTTTCTTGCATCTCGCTGCTCCCACATCGGCAGCGACGTTTCGTACAAGAAACATTCCCATGAGAGCACATGCAGACATTGTATCCAGAGTCAGTCCATCGGTTTCCGTGCTGTTTAAAAATATTAACGTGTGAATTCATTACAGCTGCTTCTGCTGGAACATCACTCCATGAATTCTGAGGAAGAAATTCACCTTGTTGTATCTCACTAGATGTGATGGGTAGCTGTTTTGTAGACTTTTTTCTTGTTCTGAGATACACTATATTGCCAAAAGTATTGGGACACCGCTTTAAATCATTGAATTCAGGTGTCAATCGCTTCCATAATAATAATAACTGATACTTTATTGGGGCATGTATACTTTGTTGGGGTGCCCAGGGAGCTGGGGGTTAAGGGCCTTACTCAAGGACCTGCAGATGTGCTGAGGCTGGGCTTGAACCGGCAACCTTGTGATTACAGGCACACGGCTTAGCCCACTGAGCCACACGCTGCCCCCAAATACCTACAGGTGTATAACATCAAGCACCTAGGTATGCAGACTGCTTCTACAAACATTTGTGAAAGAATGGGTCACTCTCAGGAGCTCAGTGAATTCAAGCATGGTACCGTGATAGGATGCCACCTGTGCAATAGGTCCATTCTTGAAATTTCCTTGCTACTAAATATTTCACGGTCAGCTGTTAGTGGTATAACAAAGTGGAACCACTAGGGAACAACAGCAACTCAGCCACGAAGTGGTAGGCCACATAAAATCTCAGAGCAGGGACAACACATGCTGAGGCGTACAGTGTGCAGAAGTCACCAACTGTCTACAGAGTCAATAGCTACAGACCTCCAAACTTTGTGTGGCCTTCACATTAGTTCAAGCACAGTGCGTAGAGAATTTCATGGAATATGTTTCCATGGCCGAGCAGCTACATCCGAGCCTTACATCACCAAGTGCAATGCAAAGCGTCAGATGCAGTGGTGTAAAGCATGCTGTCACTGGACTCTAGAGCAGTGGAGACATGTTCTCTAGAGTGACGAGTCACACTTCCTTGTCTGTAAATCCGATACCTGAGTCTGGGTTTGGCGGTTCCTAGGAGAACAGTACTTGCCTAAATGCATTATGCTAAGTGTACAGTTTGGTGGAGGGGGGATAATGGTGTGTTGTTTTTTTTCAGGGGTTGGGCTTGGCCCCTTAATTCCAGTGAATGGAACTCTTAATGCAGCAGCATTTAAAAGCCATTTTGGACAATTTCATGTTCCCAACTTTGAGGGAACATTTTGGGGATGGTCCCTTCCTGTTCCAACATGACTGCGCACCAGTGCACAAAGCAAGGTCCATAAGGGCATGGATGAGCAAGTTTGGTGTGGAGGAACTTGACTGACCAGCACAGAGCCTTGACCTCAACCCGATAGAACACCTTTGGGGTGAATTAGAGCGGAGACTGCGAGCCAGGCCTTCTCATCCAACATCAGTGCCTGACCTCACAAATGTTCTCATAGAACAAGAATCGTCAAGAATTCCCATAAACACACTGCTAAACCTTTTGGACAGCCCTCCAAGAAGAGTTGAAGCTGTTATAACTGCAAAGGGTGGGGCAACTCCATATTAAAGCCTATATATTAAGAATGGGATGTCATTAAAGTTCATGTGTGTGTAAAAGCAGGTGTCCCAATGCTTTTGGCAATATAGTGTATGTGCATTTACTGTTTAAGCCCTCAGTTTTAAAAAAGAAGGGTAACACTTTACTTGATAGGACACAAATAACATAGTATTATAATATCACGAGCTAAGTTTTAATTGCATACTGACCTCATGTTACTTCATCATTAATGAATCGTAACAAATGTTTCATCTTAAGCAGTTACTATATTTCTTACTATAATAATAATTATAATAATTCTATAAAAATTCTATATAATTCTATAAAACTTAATGAACTAATGAAGGAACAAGTAATGATTAACACGTGAAATACTTCTCATCTTTGTTCATCATTAATGAATCGTGATGTATCTGAGGTAGTGATTATATTTCTTCATGATTTGTACTTCAGTAGTAACTGAGTTATTACTAAGTATTTGTACCCCATCAAGTACAGTTTACCAAAAGAAGGATTATTACTAACACTTTTCTTGAGCGGGGAAACATAATTTAGTAGTATACTCTTACTTAATGTTATTAATTAACCAGAAAAGTGTCGATAACATACTGATCCCATGTTCATTCATCTTTAATCAGTCATGGTGGTTCATGCAGTACTATATTACTTCATGATTTGTACTTCAGTAGTAACTGAGTTACTAAGTTTCTTTAACACTTTACAGTAAGACTACCCTTACAAAGTGTTTATGAATGGGTTTTTAATCAGGTTATTAATTAGGTTGTAACAGTAAATCATTAATAGACAGTTATAAACAAGTTATAATGCAGTTCTCTTTTTATTAATCAGTTATTACCATTTATAAGTGGCAAATGGGAGCCTTAAGCCTGACTTGTGAAGGATTGGGTTTTATACCTCATAAATGGATCCTTCATGTTGACAAGAACCACGAGAACACACACACTCTGGACAACATTTGTCGGGTGCTATTCTTAGCCTCTCTTCCTGCAAAATAATTAAGATTATTGCAGTGATTATTCCCACATATTTACGTTTTGCAGTCTTGCTTACAGTCACTCTCCAACGCTCTTTGCTTTAAAAACATGCAGGACGAAGTTACATCAGGTTTGGGCTCATTACATTGCAGTCTCACATCAATGGAGCTGAAAATATTAAGTGCATATAGATTCACCACACTTAGTAAGAGAACAAACTCCTTTCTGCAGGTCAAAAGAACACAATAACACCATGTGTTACTCTCCATTTAATTAATGGTATGCATTTCAAATATACTCCTGTCTTCTTGTATTACAGAGGCAAGCCCTACAAAGAACAAGAGCAAGCAAGATCAAAAATTCGGCTGTCTCACTCAGCCTTACTATACCTTCAGAAAGTCACACTGGGGACTATGGCACCGTCTCGTCTCACAGATCACAACGTCACTGATGCAGCTGCATTCTTGGCAGGGATCCGGCCTCCAAGATGTGTTGTTCTACGCCAACCACAAAGAAGCAGGTGAGCTAGCCTGTTGTAGTCTTATGACTAAGCCCTTTAGGGCACAGATAATTTCAAACCTAAATACAAGATCTACTTCATGGCCTTAGTCTTTATTTATCACATTAAAATGGAAAGCTTCAACATGATGGAAACATCTGCAAAAATGAATCTGAATGCTAATGAAAAAGGGTCAGTAATAATCCAGAGCATGTTCAATTACTGGGATTTGGAACAAGACTTAATGGCGGTTTTTATTATGCTATATATTTTGGCTGAATCTTAATGGTGCCCATCCCTTTCGTACTTATGATAAATACTTGTGCACATGGAATGCTTTTCAGGGACGCATTTTTTTGTGGGCAGAGCTGCTCAGGAATAGTAATTGTATGCAAAACAATACTTCATACAGAATAAGAACATTCATTGTTGCAGTTTAATGGAGTCTAATTAGTATGACTTTTGATCACCTACTACAAATAGGCATTGAGTATGTAACAATAACCTTTCAGTTTGGCTAATTATCATTTTTTATGGTGTATGTATAACTCTGAAATTAAATATTACTGGGTACATAAAATTTCACATTATACATATTTTAATTTATTTATTAAAAAGGTTTATACTCTCTATTATAAACCTTTTCATATTTGCAGCCTGTATTATACTTTAGAAATCAGACAGTAATTGTACATGAATACACACCCATTCCCTCCATTCCATAACCACTAATGTAGCGTATAGGTCCTAAAAGCCGGCATACCATGATCACAAAGAGTCTGGATGTATCAAAGGAAACAAAGGCTACAAGTCATGAGTCACTGTGGGCAGGATGCCAGTCCATGGCAAATGTAGATATATTATTCTTTCAGATACTGTTTTTATTGCTTCAACACATTACGTGGAAGGTATGCTTGAATCTGCACTTCATCCATGACAGGTTTACTGGCCCGTAATGGAATGGAAATGTTTCTGTGATAGCCAAGTGTAACAGCCAACTCAGCATCTAAGCTCCTAGACGGCGTGTTTTTATTTAACCAATATGGCTGCACTACTACAATTTCATGCATTTCCTGTGCTTGTTGAATTAGGAAGTTCTCTCTGTGCTCTCTAATCTGTGACAGGTTCCAGCACTCAGGCGGCAAAGAAAAATCTGTATTTTACAACTCTGTTGCTTGTATTGCAGAAGCATGACTGTAGTACTTTGCACTAAAACACAGAAACAATACAACTGATTTTTCCATGTCAAAATATCACATTAACTGCATGAATGCAATCCTTAATATGTCTGAGAAGCTAACAAAAGCAAATGAAACATAAATATCAGAGAAATTTTCTGTTGTCATACATTTCGTGATACTGTTTTAGTATAATCTCCATGACTTAATAAGGATTTAGACAAAAAAAAAGTATGCTGTGAGGGCTTTGGTATAAAATGGTTAGACCAAATACAGACAAAATGAATATATAGTTACCACAGACTCCATCCAATAAAAGCTGCTTGGAGATTTTCTGCTACACTACCACACTGTAGGTACTGCTAAGATCCTACCTTTCAATACCATGTTTCCCTCCATGAGAGAAATTTCAACCCTTAAACCAGCACCTGTACACAAGAAATCTACATGATTCAGAGACTAGTCGTTTGCAGCCATTACAGTGGATTTATAACAATGAAAGCAAATTCTTCATGTACCATGTTAAGAAGAAACGGTAAAAAGTCTGTAGAGGTAGACAAACACTGATTTGTGGGAAAAAAACTGCATATTACATATTTTAGCATATTATTTATTTATTGCACATTTCAATTCATTGAGCTCTATGGCTATTTGGAATTGCAGATGATCTAATAGCAAAACCTAAAAAGTGACCCAGAAGGACCAAACTAGGCTCATATTGATCAGTCTGATTTGTGAATGTTTTCCCAAATCAAATGTGGTCAGTCAGTCATAGGTCAGTGTATGTATCAGTCAGGTGGTGGGGAAAAAGCATTGTTTTTACACATAGGCCTTACTTATAATGAAAATACCCTGCAAAATCATCCAATTTGACATGATTTGTGAAAAAATTCAAAAGTATACTTGCCCACACATAATCATTCTGTTTACTTATATGGCCACAAGTCATAGCAATATATGGGACACAGTATCTTTACCGCGGTGAATAAGCCCAGATTTTAGCCTAAACATTTTCTCAAACACCTATTCATTAATTAAGATTCCAAGGTTGCACGCAGACAACTTCATGATTTTAATAGTGAGTGTATTTAGCAACTGTATGGACAAAAGATATCAAGACACTCTCCGTATTAATGGTATTTAATTGCAATTTAATTAACATAAATAGGCAACACTTACGGTGGGGTTTTGCCTATTTGGGCAGTCCATCATCCAGAACAGTGCCTGTATGTTTTCCCTATAGGTGCTCGTGCATAGCAAATACTATATACACTATACACATACAGTGTTATACACTATAGTGCTAGTGCCACGGTAATGCCAGTGAAATAGGGCTGCCACTAAAGACTATTTTTCTACAGGTTAACCTATCGACTATTTTATCGATTTGTCTATTAATCAAAACGATTCATTTTCCTTCAGAAAATCAACTTGACCGTTTAATGTAAGTTAATTCTATTCTGACAACAAACTGTATGCCATTGCAAGACTTTAGATAATGTATGCCAGCTTTTAGGCCCTATACGCACATTATTTTCACCCACAGTTCAATAAGTAGATTAATATATGCCTAAAAATATTAATAATATGTGTATTGTGATGTCCAAAAGTTGGTAATTTGCTTAAATTTCGCATATCCTCATGCTTAATAAATTCAGTTAGCAGAGCACGCCACATGCAACACAGGGAATAAGCGCATAAGTGGCGAAGAAGGAAGGGACAGATCAGCAGGCACACCATATTTAAGAAAGCAGATACTGTGGTTAAACAAGGTACAAAAGATGCTGGTGGTGTGGAGGTACTTTTTGCAGATTAATGTACCATTGTTATTTTAGTTCACAGGCAGAGTGGCGGCTCTGAGGCTAGGGATCTGTGCCAGCAACTGGAAGGGTGCTGGTTCAAATCCCATAAATACCTAGAGTGCTGAAGAACATAAGAAATTTACAAACGAGAGAAGGCCATTTGACCCATCAAGCTCGTTTGTGGAGAAGTTAACTCAGAGTTCCCGCCGACGGGATCTGACAGAATTCTCGCGAGACCATTTAAATAACTCCCCGAGTTTTTGTCATATACACATTTAAAAACACCCTCAGAAACCTTGGACGGTCTACTTTTCAAATATATATAGGTAGAAACTAAATATATTTTTACAG
>JAODJU010000119.1:13148991-13168396 GCA_026776725.1 Gnathonemus echidnorhynchus
CTGGTGCCAAGTGCACATATGGACACCCTTATGCTTGAACATGGTGTTCATTATGGACAATCCGTGACGGGCACAGAGTTTATCCTCCTGTGTTTTTGATTGGCTGGCCACTGTGTATTTCATTTCCCACTTCCATTTTGTTGAATAGTTGTCTTGGTTTGTCAGTGCCAGCTTAAGTTTAATTTTGTAGTTTTCTTTGGTATTGGCATACGTTGTTTTTTCTTATGTGATTTTGTATATAATTATAATAAAAATTCTCTTTTCCTTAAAAAGCCCCTGTGTTCTTTGTGCCTCACCCACTTGATCCCTCACACCTTGTTATGACCAAGGTTGACAGACCATTTCCATACCTGCCACTGTTGCATCCACAGCAAATACTTTTTCCCAGGACAACTGGACCCTCTTTTGCTAGATGAAATTTAAATACGCCGACCTTCCTTTCTGTGTGAAGTGTAAATCTGCCAGATTTATCCAAACCTCTCAGGCTTTTGGCATATTTTGACTGTAACTAATTGCTGCTTCTTAATCGCATCAAACCACAAACTGAGCTGTTAAGTGAGACTTAAGACATTGTTTAGAACTTTGCATCACTTTCTCATCTGTATTTTCTCTGTCCTTGGCTTCCAAACTCTGTCATTTTTCTTTCATTTCAGCTCCATTTTGCAATGTCATTCTCCTTTCGTTTATTCTTTTCTGTCATTTTAAGATTCATGTCATTATTAAATTGTTGTGGACCTTTGTTTTTAATAAGCTATAATTGCATAACAGGTGTGTTGGTTCTTGGGTGAATAACAACAAGAGCTCTGTAACTTTCCTTCAGAAAGTAATATGTACTTAATATCAGTAATTATTAAAGCTGTTGCAAATTTTAAAAAGTTGCATTTAAAAGTTGCATTATCATCTGCTTTTTAGGTAAAACTCATTAACTCCTGTCTCATGGTGCATAAAGAAATAACATTGTAAAATTTCCCCTCCTTTTACTAACCCCATTACCTATACTGTTGGGCTGTGCAGCTAGAGAGGTAATTTTATATATAATAGTTATATAATTATACAAACCCCCTCATATGTATGTTGTCATTAAGCAATACAACACTAATTATGTTAATTATAATGAATATTTTATATTATTTTACATCTTAATGTCACAACATATTAAACGTTGCACTTGCATAAGAATGCTTACATTACAGAATATGTGCCTACAACTATTATTGTATGTTCACCCATCTATGTATACATATGTGTACATATACACCATTTAGTTGTATTATGGGCAACTATAATAAATTCTTAGTAATATTGCAAAATGCGAGAGGCGGTTTCAGAGGGATGTGATCAGGGGTCAAGCCTCTCTGCTTACCTGTATCTACTTCAGAATTGTGTAAATCAGGTTTGTTCTGTGTTTGTGGGAGATAGAGACTGGGAGCAATGGCTAGGTTCCTGGTTATGTACCAGGCACTTGTCTGCATTAGACAGCAAACTGTGTATTTGTATTTTGTCCAGCTCACCTATCCATGAATACCATGAAGGCGACCAATAAATCTCCCATTCCGAAAATCTGTATCCCACAGATCAGATTGCCCTCATGAAGGACCACATTTTGCACAAAAATGATATAAAACAAAATATATTATTCCAACACTTCCACATATATGCTACTAAATCTCTTGCTCCCTGCGTAATGGCATTATAAATTCAGCAGCTTTATTAAGCTGAAAGTGTAGGTCACAGAATATTTTTATATTCTTTTCTTCTACAGAGCTCTCATGTAGAGCATGTAAAACGACTCGTATCTGTATGATTAATAAAACATGGTTATACAAAAGAAGAAAAAAAGGAATATTGGCAAAATATTGAACTAGATATGCAGTATGGAAAAATTAACCATAGAGGGTTGGAACAAACTGAAATCTGCCACAGACATTTCATTAAGTAGTTTTAAATGCATTCAATGTTGTGCTATATTACATCACATAATAGCGAAATGATAAAAGTATAATGTATGTTGTAGTATTTCATACAACCTATTTGGCTTGTAAATCATGGTCAAACACTACTTATGGAAAGGTTAAGTATTGCTACGCCTTACCATTGTTACTCTTTGCCTTTGATAAAATCAGGAGTTATGGTGTTCACCATGTTAGATTTGAAGAGTGCTTGCAATTTTGTTCATGAAGGGGATGAGTGGAAAACAGCGTTCATCAACAACTACAAGTACTTATCGATGTCATATGTGCTAGTAAATGCATGTGTTTTCTAAGCCTTAATGAATGAGGCGCTGAGGAATACGATTGATATGTGGGTCATCATTTAAATAGATGATAGCCATATTTATGCCCCTTCAATGTAGGAACATATACAGCATATGAGATAAGTACTTCTGGAGACTGTACAGTAACAGACTTTAAGTGAGCAGATAAATCTTAGTTTCATAAAAGTACAGTTCAGTCTCTTGGATGTACTGAGTGAGCAGAGTGTTGCTATTTTTAACCAAAAAAGGTAAATGCTATCACTGATAAACTCCAGCCTCAAACAATAAAATAATTGGAATTTAGAATACCTGATGTCAGTAAAACATCTTAATCCTCTTCACCATATTTGATTTTACATTGACTAGGGTTCAAAGATGGCAAACACTCTTATTTGAATGACCTGTAGTAAGGTTCAACTACAAAAGAAGCCATGCTGCCTAAGTCTTGTTATTAGGGGCATTTTAACAGGCTGCCCTTGTCCTCCTACTAAGACGTGTACTATGGACAGTCTGTCCTACATTGGATTCACACTTCTTACAGTTCTGGTAATTCAGGAATCCAGCACATAGTACATCTGGTAAAAATGCTTGGTTCCTACTACCACCTCCCCCTACTCACCAGAGAGTATAGTACCACATCTGTGTAGACTTTATCATTGACCTACCTGCTTCCCCGGGGTACTCTGTTATCCTGGTTATCATTGACAGGTTCCTAAAGGCATGCCATCTTGTGCCTCAAAGAAAACTACCCACTGCCATGGAAACAGCAGAAGCCCTGATACAGAACATCTTCTGCAACTTCAGTCTTCCAGAATATATTGCATCAGATTGAAGCACTCGGTTTATATCACCTGTTTGAAGTGTAGTTTGTGATCTTTTCCATAAAATGTAAAGTCCCACCTCAGGCTACCATCCACAATCCAGTGGACAGGCAGAGATGCCTAACTAGGAGATTGCTAGATTTCTACAGCCCCCACTACGGCAAAATTCACAACATAACTGTCACTTTTCCCCTTGGCATGAATATGCTTGAAACTCACTCGTTAAAGCCTTCACAGGACTAGACCTGCTCCAGTGTGTTCATGGGCATGTGACAGAGGGTTGTGCATCACCACAGAGCCCCTCCTTCATTCTAGGCTAAAAGGTATAGTTATGCATGCGAGAGCTACTATTGAAACTGCCCTCCGAGAAGCGTCCCAAGTTCCCTGGCCCTTTGAAGGTGTCTTGTACCATCTCTAGCTTTCCCCACACAGGATAACACCCACTTTTCAAGTGTCACTGTTTAAGCTTGCTTTATCATTAGCCCTATTCCCTAGATCCAAAGCAGAACCTCCACCGCTTCTGGACCCTGGACTGCTGTTTCTAATTAGTAAGAGTTATTGATTGTGTGTGGGTATCCATTTCATATGTTAAACTTCTACCACCTTTTCTGAGTCTAATGTCGTTACACCTACCTTTCCAATGTGTATACATTACTGAAAAATATGAATAAAAAAGCAAAAAAGTATATTGAGCAAACACCTGATCTAGTGAATGATTGAAGCAGCTGTGGAAGTACTGGAATGTTCCTCTATTTCCATCTAGCTGAGAAAGCAATATTTACCAGTTCATCTAAGAATAACACTAGCAGCTGTGTGCTTAGCTGACTACCCAACACTTCTCACTAATGAGATAATACAGGCTTCTTATCTATTCATATTGCTGCAGTGATTCTGGAGGTTACATTTTGTCTGTGTATTGAAGCACAATACATAAATGGGTCATTCATTGCAGCAACTAAATATTTCAAAGAAAACAATCATCCTTCATCCTCCAAAGAATGGTAGTTCAGAATTCATTAGATATGTGGCTTCAAAACACACAGAGAAAATTGTAAATATGAAAAGATGTTGATAACTGGAGCATAAAAGGGGGGCTGGGGGAACAGCTTGGTAAATATTTAAGATCTAACATTTAACTGCATCATTTCCTGTTTAAAAGTTTGCTGTTTCCTGAAAGACACCACTCAACGTCTGTATAAGGCCCTCAGGAATAAATTATTTAAGAACAAAATGCTCCTCAGAATACATTTGTAAAAAGTTTGTAAAATTGAGTACAAAGTTTTCTGTGGAAGTTGATGTTATCTTGCACACTGTTATACTGTACCCTAACCATTACCTGGAACGAGTTACTGTACATCAAAACCCTTCAGAAGAAGTAGGGTGAGCAGTGCTGTAAAGACTGATTTATTGGCTGCCATCTTTAAGCTACAACAGAATTATAGTTATGACTATTTGGGGTGCACGATTCAGAAAACCTCACGATTCAATTCGTTTTCGATTCTTGGGCTCATGATTCAATCCAAAACCGATTCTCGATTCAAAACCGATTTTCGATTCAAAACGATTCTCGATTCAAAACGTCCATTATTTTAAAATATTTTATATTAAAATATCAGTCTGATAGGAAATACAGCCCTGAGATAATAAAGTCGCATTACAAAAATATAAACTGTTGCAAATATAAACTGCAAACCTTCAACTTAAATTAATACTTTACATAAAAGTAGATTAAATAAAACCAAATTAGAGCCGCCATAGTTGGCTGTAAAGTGCCATTATCAGAATAAATTAAAATACTGCTACACTTGGCTGTACGTTTGCTTCCTCTCGATGATGACATGCCATGTGAGTCCTGAGGTCTGCAGTGTTTCCAAAATATTTGACTTTAGCTTTAACAAAGTTTGCATATGACATGAGTTTTATCAAGCTCTTTCTTGCCATCAATGTTGTAGAATCAAAAATGTGCCCAAACGTCTGCCCTTAAATGAGGACAGGGCAGGTTGAATGTTCCTTTCCATTGCGTTTTCCATTGCTTGTCCACAATCCTCACTTTCTTCTTGCTCACACCAAGGATTACTATCTGAGCAAAAACCGGAATTGCGTCATCTATAGGATTGGCAAACTATCCGGAAAACCAATAAAACTCGCGCCGTTACAAAATGGGAAATATGAATTGATTTTGAATCGGTAGAGATACTGTAGAATCGCAATTCTTTTGTGAATCGTTTTTTTTTTTGCACACCCCTAATGAGTATAAAAATAATGACTTGTTTCTATCCCCACAGCTATCAAAAATTATTTAAACTGCTAAAAATATACACATAAAACAAAGAGTATTCTATGTTTCAGTCAGAGCCTTAACCAGCTCCTAGTTAATACTCATCTCTAAATATACAGAATGCAAATGATTTCTCCCAACAAATGTTCTGTCCAAAGCATATTCCCCACTGACTGCTCGAGGACTGCCTGGTGTGATAATGGAGAAGCTAGGGGACCAAGGAATGAACCTGCACGTAAAGTCGTGTCTTTTTTTTTCTTTTTTGTGGGAGATTAATGAGTGCCAGGCCAGTGAAGCTTGCTGCAGGCCATGGGGTTCAGTCCTGCTGACTCGAAAGTAGTACGGCTGACTCCAGAGGAAAGAAATTATGAATAGTCTCCTGCTCACAGTGGGATGGGAGACACAAGGCAGACAGGTATGTTTACCTGCAATAACTGCGCTGGAAGGTATCTCTCCATTATGTAAAATCCTCTGTAGTTCTCCAATTATTTGCATGTATACATTTTTTGAAAATTATTATTTATTTGCAGGCATTTCTGCTATAACACAACAGATGTGTTTTTTTTTTTCAATTACACAATAAAAAAAACTGGGCTTGTGGAAAAGATTGGGCTGAGGCAGGCCACTTAAAACCTAACCAAGTCATTATCCATTATGTAAAAAATTTATTGCACTTTATGCAAGTTTTGTAAGTTTCAGCTCCTGAAACTTCATGAATATGCCTCATAATTTCTTGTAACCATTCATTCATATTTATAGCAATGGAACAGATTTTGGGAAAATTAGTATTATATTTTATTATATTTAGATTAATTTATTTATTTAACAGACACTTTTGTCTAAAGAACCATATAAAAGCTAGTAAGAGTACATTACAAAAGCATTAGGAGTGTTTATCACTCTATATTACTTTTAAATGTATATGATATGGTACAAAAAAAGGTAGTTGGCCGGGTTAGTTGAAGCAGGTCCGATTTTAACATGAAAAAGTCATATACAGTAATAGTCATGGGTGTATTGATTTCTGAGCAGTTTATTGGTTTTTACTTGATTTCCTTCTAAATTTGAGCGTAATTGTTTTTTTTTTATAATTGATGCAGCCACACCCGAGACATTTAGACTAGATTTACAGTTTAAATCAGGTTTTCATTACACTCCTAAAAATGAGCTTTTCCGAAACTAAACATATGGGCTAACTGAGTATTAAGTGTATTCTTTTGAGTTCAGGCTGAGTCACTCAAGGATGTTCACACACTTGTCCTGGAGCCAGTCCTGTATTGCCCTGGCTGGCTGCTTCAGATCATTATTGTGTTAAAAGGTCACTCATCGCCCCAACCTGAGGTCTTGAGGAGATTTTATTCAGGAATCTCTTTATACTTGGGCTCATTCATTTTTCTCTTGATCCTGGCGACCCTCCCAGCTGCTGCTGAAGAAGCCCCCCACAGCACGATGTTGTCACTGCTGTGCTTCGCCAAACAGTGCCTGCATCCTCCAGATGTTACACTTGCATTAAAGCCAAAGAGTTCACTCAAGGTTTTATCAGACCATAGAGTCTTTTTTTTTTCCAAAGAACTTTAGGTGCCTTTTGTGCCTTTTACTGAAGAATGGCTTTCGCCTACTCACCCTACCAAAAGGTCCTGATTGGTGGAGTGCTTATCCTTCTGGCCTATTCTCCCATCTCCACAGAAAACTTCTGGAGTTCAATCAGAGTGATCTTCAGGTTTTCAGTTACCTCCCTGACTAAAGCCCATTTCCCCTTTTTTGTGCTCTTTGGTTGGATAGCCAACTGGAAGGAGACTCTTGATGGTTCCAAACTTCTTTCACTGAAGAATGGTGGAAGACGCTGTGTCCTTTGGAAACTTAAAACTCACAGAAGATTTTTGGTTCCCTTCTTCAGCTCTGTGCCTCAACACAGTCCTGTCTCAGCAGCCTACAAATAATTCATTTGATCTCATGGTGTCAACTATTGGGCCTTAGAGGCAGATATGTGCTTGTCCAACCAACTGAATATACCTGACTGATACTCAGCTTGAATCAAGTTGTAGAAACATCTCAAAAATGATCAGTGGAATCCTTCATGTCCTGTGTCTTAGAATTGTACTGCTGGATTAGATCGAAGTATGCTTTTTCATATCATATCATATTTAATAATATAATATACTATCTACTATATATTCGATAATATACTATATATGTAATACTCTAGTAATATATATATATAGTATATTATCACTATATAGTATATAATATATATAGATCACAAAGATGCTAATTTGTGCATGGTGGGGGGATACTTTCTAACTCTTAAATTTTTAGTTATTTTATGTATGTTCTATTTATTTGCTTGTTTATTTTCCTTACAGAATTATTTATTTAATTTGTTAATTCTTCTTGCTTGGTTTACTTTATTGGAGGAGAGAGTTTATTTTGTAATTTATTCAAAACATTTGTATAAATATGCTTTTGTTTGTTGATCATGTTTTATTATGTGAAAGTTTATGATAAAAATGAATTTAATCCATTTTAGAGTACAGCAGTTATATCACAAAATATTAAGCAGTCTAAATACATTTGAAGGCACTGTATAAGATTAGAATAATATGGACATCTTTCCCCTATTTACTAATTGCATATGAGCCAATTTGTGTTTTGGAAACACACATAACAGCACAACTGCCTGTATTTAATTAGTATTGTAAATTTAATCCATTCATCTATTCATCCATAACCACTTATCCAGCAGAGGGATGGAGCCTGGAGCTTTTCCCAGGCAGCACGAAACAGGAGGACTAAAAGGCTGTGGACATGTGGCTGCCTCTAGCATGCTAATCTCAGTCAGCAACAAATGCAGCAAATGTCTAAATGTCCTTTTCTCATTGACCACAGCCAATGTGTACTTGCTTATTCACTATAAAACAGGATCTCTGACATTGCATCTGAAAACAGTGTAAATGGTAAGTTTAGTATGGGCTCTCTGTGTAATATGTCTTGTTACAGTTTTATGACTTCAATTAGAATAGGAACTGTGACATAATTAGACTTAAAGTAATAAATCTCTTTCATTTAATTCATGACTGTCCTTTATGCACTCGGGTAGCAATGAAGGGGCCTTTCATATATATATATACACACACACACACACACGCATAAATTCAAATCCTTACCCTTTACTTCACCTTCTATCCTGCAAGCTACCCTATAGTTATCTCATGCTTCCTTTAAATGTTTCACCTATGATATTTCAACCTTAGAAGACTCCCATATCTTTTTGATGAGAACATGCTCTGTGGGAGGACGGGCTGACTGAGGCTGCTGGTGACGGTTTTCATTCCCACCGAGCTGCAACTGGTGTCGTTGCCATTTCATCACAAAATTTGAAACTGCCCCCACTATGCTGTACAAATTAATTAAGATACAATACACATGCCTCGGGCATTTATATAATGTCAGAACTTCATAATGCCAACTCAACAGTTTCCATTCTTCAAAAGAATCAATTAAATTTAAAGTGATATAGATAGTGTGACAGTCGAATGTTATGCATTATTGCCTAAGGATTTCATTCTAGCACTGTATTAGCATGGAGCGTTATCATTCTTCTTAAAACCCAAAAGTATGATGTTCTGGTTAACCAGCCACAAATTTCTCCTGCCAGCGTGTGCTTTTTTGTTCTTCTTCTCCTTCATCTTCGGCTTAGTCACATAATGAACAGAAGCTGCTGTGGTATCTTCTGTTCTTTCCTGTTTCCTTTCCTTTTTTTCCTTCCAGTGTTGTGCAATTTCAAGCAATAAGCACCATGTACGATGAGGTGACACAATTGTCAGCACTACTGCCTCACACCTTTCGAGTTTCCGCCCTAGTAATGTGTGTGTGCGTGTTTGCATGATCTCCCTGCGTCATCTGGGATTTCTTCCACGTACTCCAGTTATCCATAGGTGCGAGTGATTTCAGTGCCTTGTTATGAGTTGGTGCTCCATCCCGGGTTGTTCCCTTCCTTGAACCTGTAGTTTCTGGGACAGACTGTGGACCCCCATGACCCTGTATAGGACAAGCGAGTACAGAAAATGGATGGATGCACAACTAACACAAAGAAAGAGTGAATGATTCAACTGAGCATTAATAGTCATCTGAGATATGTTTCTGAAAGAAACATCACATTACTTTGCCTTTAGTACTCAGGTTACATCATCCACAAACACACCTCAAAGTGTCTTTATATAGCCCCTTTAAAATGTGTTACATCTAAGCGTGTTTGACCGTAATGAGCCTTCGTTTCAGTTTACTAGGACGCAGCCTTTAAGGAATAATAGTGCTTTGCTCAGTGCATCCTGTCAAGCTCCTCCTCCCACTGCAGACTCGATTACACAGCGGAGGTTTAGGGTTATTGTGTGTAAGTGTGTATAGGAGGACATCGAGCACCTGCTTTTCTGCTAATAATGACATTGGCAGAATGCCTGTCCTTCATTCTGATGATGTAATAACTCTTCATTTTATTAAAAATAATGAAATGCCATCCAGTGACTGGCTTCTATTCCTTTGGGTAAGTGTAACTGATATTGACTGCTGAAGAAATCATTAAATGCAAATACCCCACTTGTAAAAATTGCAGTAATACTGCAAGTAGAAATTTGGTAACTTACTTTCTACACCAAAATATAGAATGGCTGTAGTAGCTTACATATCCAACATTTTCCAAAATTATCCATCAATTTTCCACACCCGCTTGTCCTATGGAGGATTGCAGGGGCCAGAGCCATATCCAGGAAGCTACTGGCACAAGGCAGGGAATAACCCAGGACAGAATACCAACTCATCGCTGTTTTCCCAAATTACTATTTGGTCTATCCTTTTCCTGTCACTATCCTTTACTTACAGATTTCTTACAATTTTCAAAAACAGTTTATATAATACATGCTCCAGGTGGGATAGTGTGTGACTGTTGATTAGAACTCTGTACCTGAGATTGGTTCAAATCCTGTGGCTGCCAGATTTATTTCACCAAAGAACCCTTGAGGAACACCCTCAACCCCAAATGCTCCAGGGACACTGGCTGACCCGGCTCTGTACTCCTCACTTTTATGTACGTTGCTTTGGACAAAAGCACCAACTAAAGGGAAGAGATCGTGAAGGGGTGTTGGTTTGGGGAAAGGGCCGCAACAAAGTATACGGGTTGGGCAGCAGGGTCTAGGAATTTTTACTGGTAAAAGCAAACATAAATCACAGTTATATAATAATTGAGAATGCAGCGCAGGTGAACTAAGTGAATGTGCTCTTCATCTGACTTTGTTCTATTCCAATTCTGTCCTTTATTATTTCCTATTAAAAATGACCAGGACAGTCAGCAGCTGAAGTCCGCCTCACCTACATCTAAACGTGAGTGGCACTTACACATAGCAACCAGGAGACAGCACCGTAACTAAGGATTGTGACGCAATTTAATACCTCTGTATGGCAGAGTATATCTTCTGTGCCCTTGTAATCATGAATAGGGTCTTAATGTTTTACTCATTTTGTTAAAGAATAAATTAAGGGTCAACCAATAAATTAACCTGGTTTACTAAGATCAGCTCTAACCTGCTTTGAGCTTGGCATGAATACTTCTTTTCACTCACACAATTGGAAAAGGTATATGGCAAAAAAGGAGCGTACTGGCAATAGTATGTTCTAACACTTTTTCCCTACCAGTATGACAGATAGATCACCATCATTTATTCCAGTCCTGGCTATGTGTGTAATGTACTTTTCAGATACATAAAAGTATTTACTAGTAATGTGCTTAACCTAATGTCCTCATTTTTAATGTTATTACATAGCATCATTGCATGTCTTACAAAATAAAGTGCTGATATAGGGAGATAACTATGTCACTGTACTTGATGGATTTGCAAAATATGTACATAAAAGTATGTGAACAAAAGCTTTTCAAACAGTTGATTCCAAAACCAAGAGTAGTAATATGAAGCTGGTCCACGCTTTGCTGCTGTAATAGCCTTTACTGATCTGGAAATGCTTTCCTGTTGCGCCAGGTCATGGTGAAGGACAGAGAATGTACAGTAAGGCTTCAGGGAAAAGGGGTTTTATTGATAACAGACACAAAGAGGGCAACTGGAAAACAAAGAGACCGGGGGGGAGGGGGGGGGAACACTAATGATATCCAAGACTCATGGGCAGGTAAGACACGTAGGGACTGTACACACACACACACGCACACATGCACGCATGTACACACACACACAAACACATGAACACACACGCATGCACGCACACATGCACGAACACACACGCACGTACACACACACACACACTAGCACAAGGCAACCGCACACCATGCAAGTAAACTCAATGACCAGCCAAAGAGAAGATCGGGGGCATGTAGGTGTGGGCATTTAACAAACCCAGAAGCACAGGTGAGGGTCATCAATGGACAGAGGATCAAACACCAGGAGAGACTAAAATAACGAAGGTAAAGTGACCATTACAAATATACAGGCAACAAAACAAAGGACCCACAGTGAAAACGCCAAGTGACTAACGCAGATCTACAAGAATAATAAATATCAGATTATAAACCTGGTTGGGGCTGACCACCCACAACAATAAAGGGGAGTGTGACCAGCAGCCACCCACTCAGCCCATTAAGTCACGTAGTGGCCTGGAGAACATTACAACACACCAGGTGCCAAGAACATTCATTTTTATGTCATTCTTTATTTGAACTTTTGTCTGCCATTCTGTCACAGAGACACAGATTTCACCAGAAATAAATCACAAAAACACACTGACTCTCTTTTTTGGAGAACATAATAATAATAATAATAAAGACGATGACGATGATATTATATTGGGGCAATGTTGCAATATAGAGATATAATCTAGGATAAAATTTAGCTCAAAAAGGGCTCATTGTCTTAACACCTGTACAAAACTTTGAATACATAACTGGGTCATGCACCATTCAGAACCAAATTGAGATTGGCCTTGAAATTCAAATTCACTTCATAAAACTGGCTGAAAACAGGGTGCAGAATTGCAATTTGAATTTGAATATTTGAATACAAAGAAGTGGGATTAAAATGGAATTAAATTCACATAAATACGTATACGTAGTGTAGGTGCAGCTGTAACAATACAACTTCATATTTCAATATTTCAATATGAATTATACATAACCAACCACCCCCCCCCCCCCACTCATGAAAATTTACTTGCCGGCAAATAGTCCCGTTTGGCCATGTGGTCTTAGTTCAGCACCTGCTTGAAAACTCTGTGAATGTCACTATTATTCAGAGTGAAAGAATGGCACATTTGAAGTGTCACCTACAGAATAAATACTTTAACTGTCATTTTGCCTACGTGGGGCAAGAGCACTTCATACAGTCATATAAGTAACCCAGTCACAACCCTATCCATCTGACAACCCACCGACACTCACAAGAAAAGCTACTGCAGACTCACACATACAGTTAAATATGCATATGCAAGACAATGAATATATGCCCATGGAAAAGGACTTAGAGGGCCAACATAAACCAAATGCATATTGTTAGAATAGGCTAAAATATTTACACATTTTTTTCTCTTACAATCATGCAAATATAAAGTATACTTCACTTACTAATACATACACAGGGTCATTATACATATCTACCATCTAGAAAGAAACTCTGGTCAATCCCAAATCTGGTCAGTCTCATCCAGAAAATAAATCTGGTCAATCTCAACACTGAATTGCAACACTACATAGTGAAACTTGCTATGTATGCAGTCATATCCTTTCATGTGGAAGGTGAATCACCCCTTATGACCAGCAATGACAGGGAATTGTGTAACTGACCGGAGACAGTGCTTGAGACAGTGCCATCCAAGAAGCCACGTTGCTTGTCTAAATGCTGTTTTGCGGGCAGACAAGAAACCCTCAGACAATCTCAGTAATAAACAATTCATAGAGAAATGCAGGCTGGCCTGGGGTGAAATAATGAGTCTCCTAAGTCTGTTGCTGGATAAATTGAATACAGGAACATGCCAGAATTTTGCCCTTAGTCCATTGTGCAGCCTCTGACAACTTTCTGTTTCTACACTACCAGTGGATTCCTGCAGATTGTCAGTGATCCCCATGGTCTCAGCAAGGCTGCTGTGTCCAAATGTGTGCATAGATTGATCACATTTGTATTGCTCCAAATTCCAGCAGGATGGGATGCCTTGCATGATACTAAAATTGTTTTTAATGCCATTGGAGACATACTATTCATACTCACAGTCTCTTGAATCCCATCTGCACCTGTCGAAAAGGGTTTCACCAGTAGGCCTAAATGTCTACATCAGGGGTGCCCAACTCCAGTCCTGGAGGGCCGGAGCCCTGTGTAGCTTAGTTCTTTCCCTGTTCCACCATATATGATTCAGCTCAAGAGCTGTGTGGTAATTAGCAGAAGGAGTTGAATCAGGTGTGTTAAATGAGGGGAAACCAAAATCTGTGCAGGGCTCTGGCCCTCCAGGACTGGAGTTGGGGACCCCAGGTCTACATGATATACAACCATCAAGGACTTTTTACAGACATCGTGGCCAAGTGGGCTAGGAGGACACATGATACTCATATCCAGTTTAGGAGTATTGTATTAGATGACAAAGAGGCGTGTGTTTCCTGGTGGCTGGTTATTGGGAAACATCAGGCATCCTTTTAGCAAATACCTGCTGACTCCAGTGTGAATCCCCAAACCGTGGCTGAGAACAGGTATAACACCACACACCAAAGAAGACACTCTACTGTAGAGTGCGCTATGGGCGTGTGGAAGTTGTGATTTTGGTGCCTGGACAAGTCCGTGGGAGCTTTAAGAATTTCCCCCTAAATGTTGAGATGTTGTTATTGCTGTGTGTGCTATGCTGCACGACACTGCAGTAATTATTACTAATTTTATTAATTTATTTTTGGTCACTCAGTTGTTGTTTCAAGGCTTCTTTTGAGAAGCATACATCCGTTTCCTATGGCTGCTCGTCATTACATTTTGAATCCATTTGTATATATTTGAGAAATAGGTTAATTACTATTGCTGTTAATTTTGTGTGTTTTCGTGTGTTTTTTAAATGATTGTCTAATTAGTTTTTTACATTTGCATATGTCTGGTGTGATAATCAGTGATGTGACAAAACATATTTCTCCATTGAAATACAGTATGTGGAATTGATGTTGCTGTTATCAGCAGTCTGTGCTTTTCCCACGTGAAGACTGGGGAGGAGCCAACAAAGAACTACTTAAAGTTGGTTTATTAAATTTGGAATAATGACGGCTTTTGGGAAACACTTGCAAATATCACTTGTTCTTTACCTACAACATTCGTTATTCACAGAAATCCATCTTTATCAGGTAACGAAGCCCAAACTGGTTATCGGTGATGCAAGATCAGGTCCCTTTCTTTGAGCATCTGAACTAGCTGCCAGATATGCCATTTCACAATGATTCCGACTGCAGTTGACCAGAGCAGCTGTAACAGGACCAAATTTTGGGGAACTGATTTGATAGAAAGAGTACATCCAACAATGGTACTAAGTTGAAAGTCAGTAAACTCCTCTGTATGATCACCCATTCTGCAATCTGCTGTTTGCTGCTGCAGATTGCTTGACTGTGCTTAATTAAACACCCGTATCTGCAATGGGTATGATTTAATTAGCCAATTATTCTAATTAATTTAATGGTCCACATACTTTTGGTTGTAAGGTGTACATGTATATGGCCGATCTGATGCATTAAATGTCATCTACATTTCTTCATTAACTGCTTAGGTTAATCTTGCATCTCATCTAAGCTAATTTTTTTCAACAAATTATTATAATAAATTGGTGGCTTTCAGCTGATTCCCATTTCATTAATCAGGAAGATGCTTCCATTAAACTTCAATATAGTATAGCCAAAATTTATGTAAGATGATTTCTATGTTGTGAATCATATGACAAATTACTGGAGCTGCTGTTTCATATGCCAGCACTGAATGACAATATTTTGTGACAATGCCAGGTGACAGCTGAAGGGATGTCTGGTATGCAGCCTGTCATACCTTCCCTACAGATGTGTAAATGATGTGGACTGATGCCAGCATTCCTTTCTTCTACAGAAATGACACCTTCAAAGATTGTCAGCTGCACAGTGCAAAATGTCCCCCTACGTTAATGGACCCTAGAACCTTATAAGGAAACACAGATGAAAACTAGAGTATTAAATATATGTGGCATATCCATCCATCATTTAAAAGGTGTTGGTGGGGGGGCAGGAGCCTACCCAAGGCAGCATAGGGCACAAGGCAGAGAACTGCCTTGGATGTGACATACATGCACACACTCACAATCACACAATAATTAGGAGCAAATTAGTAACTTCAATCTGCATTTCTTTGGACCAGAAGAGAAAACTAGAGTATACAGTACAAACAGGAAACCCAGTCTGGGGTATCTGTGGAGTAATTGAAATGGGCATTTAAACTGTTTTTTAGTGTTTTGTTAAGTATATATTAAAATGAAATGTGACAAAGATAAAAAAAAGTCCATTTTCTTATACTAATACGAGAAGCAAAACTTTTCTTAGTTTAAAAAAAAAAAAAAAACAAGGTATAGGAACTATTTATGTTTAAACAAAGCAATTTAAACAATCTCCCCACTGATGATTTAAAAAGTCACATTGATCAGTTTTTATTTAAAATCAGTTTACCCCATTTGTGAAATTGCTGCTGTAAATAAAGCGGGTAAAAGTATGTCGATTTATGATGGCTGCCAAATGACACATTTGCAGCCATTAAATTTTTCCCTCCATCAATCCACCAAATATAAGGAAATTGTGTGAACTGGGCACAGTGGATCCACATAAATAATACATTATATTCAAATGTATTTTTTACTTCATGAAAATGAAGGATAATGCATGCTACTCTCACACTGATAATGTATATGATGAAACTCCCTTCAATGTATTGAGTAACCTTTCACTGCTGAATGGAATTGTTCTTTCATCTCATCAGTAATACTCGTTCAGTATGGAACCCTTCATGGCTTTTCTACAAAAGTGCAAAGGACAAGGGGGAAGGGCCACAAAATCCACTTTGCTGGTGCATTCCTGAAAGGTTCTGATAACTAACATACAGCTCTCTCATAGACAATTAAATAGAAATGTACTGTAGACTTCATTGGACAAAGCCTTGGGATGCATCGCTCTATCCTTGGTTTTTTTTCTTGTAGTCTCGGAGTTTTCATATGTGAATGACCGTTTAACATAGTTCCATATGATGTAAGTTTAAGTTTGAGAAAATCAGTGGGAGACATGGTTATATTGACTTACTGGTCTGAAATACCAACATCTTCTATCTATTACAACCTCTGGTTTTGTTTTCATTTAAATTTATCAAAGTCTGAAAAATCAATTACACACCAGAACATCACAGAAAATCCGGAGTGTTGATCCATGGACTGCAAAATGCCCGGACAGTTACTTGAACAGAATATCTCTGAATCATTCATACATTTTTACCAGTCTGTAGGAAAGACATTCAGCAGGGCTCCTTAGAGCACCAAGGCACCTATGAAGAACCACTCCCATCCTATAAGCCTCTTAAACAATAAAACACATTCCAGTCCTGTTCTCTTCAATCTACCCATTAAAATTTGGAAAATTCTGCAGAGCTGCATTATTTATGAAGGGCATCTACCCTCAGATACTTGATGCAAATGATATGTCTAATGGTCAATACCGACAGAGCACAGAATCATCAGCTACTCTGTGGTACATTATTTATGACAATTGAATCAGAAGGCTTAAAACCTGAGTAAAATTATGTGGGAAAAAAATGTTCTTACCTCCAACATGGACCCATGATAATAGCATATTCCTGTAAAAATATGGGGAATATCATTAGTATAAACACAACAGGTTTAAAGAGCATACTAAGGCTAAGTAGAGGACGTTATCTCATACTTATTGGTATTAATGAATTAATATTCATAGGTATTCAATTATAATTGAATATATTATGTTAAGCTTTTAAGTTCATGAACTTTTCCAACTACCAAAGTTGTTTATTTTTAGGCCTATTTTTGTCATTTCTAACAGACAGAATGACACATTTCTAACTGACCTGACATTGCCTGCAATTTCTTCTGTTTATCCCTTTGCCATTTGCCATAAAATTCAAAATACAATAATTAGTACAAAGTTTGGTTTGGCCTGAAGGGTCTGGATATACAGTCCCCTCCAAAAGTACTGGAACAGTGAAGCCAGTTCCTTCATTTTTGCTCTACACTGAAAACATCTAGAAAGAAATTCAAAAGATGAATATGAGACAAGAGATCAGTAATTCAGCTTTTACTTTCAGGTATTTACATCTAAATACATCTTAATAGCACAAAATGTCTACTGTCAATTTCAGCTTTGGGTTTTGGGTCATAGTTAAAAAGGTGTAACCAACATGAAGACCAGAGAGCTGTCTTTGGGAGAAAAGCAAGCAATTTTGAAGGTGGGAGGAGATGGAAAATCCATCAGAGCCATTGCACGGACATTGAGCATAGCCACTACAACTATTTAGAATGTCCCAAAGGGGAAATTACTAGTGTACTGAGCAACAGACGTCAAACTGGCACACGAAGGAAAACATCAGCAGTTGATGACAGAAACATTGTGAAAACTGTAAAGAAAAACCCTAAAACAATTGTCAGAGACATCACCGACAGCCTGCAGAGGGCAGGAGTGAAGGTAACACAATCCAACATTAACAGAAGACTTCTGGATCAAAAGTACAGAGGCTGCACTAGAAGATGCAAACCACATACTGTATTAGCAATAATAGGAAGGCCAGATTGGAATTTGCCAAAAGGTACAAAGACAAGGCTAAAGTATTCTGGGACAACGTTTTATGGACTAATGAGACAAAGATTAACTTTTACCAAAGTGATAAAAAGGCTAAAGTGTGGAGAAAGAAAGGATCTTCTCATGATCCTAAACATACAAGCTCTTCTGTGAAACATGGTAATGTCATGGCTTGGGCTTGCATGATTTCTTCTGGGACAGGCTCATTGATCTTCATTGATGATGTAGCACATGATGCCAGCAGCAAAATGAACTCAGAAGTCTACAGAAACATTTTGTCTGCCAATTTACAGAGAGAATGCAACCAAACTGATTAGGCGATTCTTCGTCATACAGCAAGACAACAGCCTAAAACGCACTGCCAAAACAATCAGGGAGTTCATCAGGGGAAAGAAGTAGAAGGTTTTAGACTGGCCAAGTCAATCTCCAGACCTAAACCCTACTGAGCCTGCATTTTACCTGCCAAAGTGGAGACTGAAGGGAGACCCCCCCCCCCCAAAAAAAAAAAAAAAAACTGAAAGAGGCTGCAGCGAAAGCCTGGAAAAACATCACAAATGTTTGGTGATGTCAGTAGGTCACAGACTTGATGCAATTTTTGCAAGGAAAGGATTTGCAGCTAAATATTAAGTATTGTTCACTTTAATCTATCTGTTACAATATTTTTGCTATATAAAGTCGTTTAACATATCTAGATGTAAATATTTGAAAATAAAAGCTGAATTACCAATCTCTTGTCTCATATTCATCTTTTGATGTCAAAACCAAATGTTTTCAGTGTACAGTAAAAATAAAGGAATTAGCCTCACTGTTCCAATACTTTTGGAGGGGACTGTATAAGAGATTCAAGGGAGTATTTATCATTCTGGGACCAAAATATACAGACCTTTATGAAATAATTACATGTTAGATTCATTCATTAAAAATACCAATCAACAATTCACAATACCATTCTCTGAACCAAAACCAAAGGAGTACATTTCTAATCGTAAATATAAACCTAGCTTTTTTGAATATATGTATGTGTGTTATATTTTGAATTTACAGCATCCCCACTTCCTAATACTATATAACTGCCATTCGATCTTAGGGCTCTACACTGCACGTTCTGTTTTCTCTTACTCTTACACTACATGTTGAATTTACAGTTTTTTCCAATTGCTAACACACTAAAATCTAATGTAAAGCTCAACTGCAAAAACTGACACTCAGAGAGC
>JAODJU010000119.1:13177018-13196130 GCA_026776725.1 Gnathonemus echidnorhynchus
ACACTGGACAGCCTGTGTTAAAAATAATGACTGTTTTGAGTTTTGTGTCTAGAATTTTGAAAAATGACATGAAGGTTTTGTTATTAGTGCAAAAGTGATTGTAAAAAATTGTAATAATAAAATGAAGGTTGTCAGAAGTCCAGATTGTTTTACTGGCGAATGTATTGCTCAAAATAAACCAAAGGAACAGACTGGATCATTGTCGTGGGGCAGGCTGGGGTCAGGCGATGTGCGGAGTCAATCTTGGGGGCTGGGCAGGTATCGTAGTCAGGGTACAGTTGGGGGTCAGGCGATTCACGTCGGGCATTGAAGGGGCTGAACAGAAACTCGGGGTCAAAACGGCAGAACAACGGTCAGAGAACACGGGGTTGATCCGTGACAGTTTCATCCTTATCTTATATATATATATATATATATATATATATATATACACACACATATCGTATATTATATATATAAAAATTCAGTAAATGTTTTCAAACAGTACTATGGAGAACATATTTTTCACTGTCCCCTTACTGAGTCAAGTATACTTTTTACCTGTTTTCTTCTCTGAAGGTCTGGATTATAGTAGCCACTGAGAACCTGCTTAGGTTTGGTTGTACACGTTGCCCTGCCTCCCTCATAGTCATGCCATGCACCAGAACATGATCTATGACAGCTGCTCGAATGTCATTTGAAATTACAGATCTTCTTCTTCTTCTTAGTCCTTGCCCACCACCTCTGACACGGACTCCTCTTCCTCTTCTATTGTATTGCTCCATTGTTGGATCCACTCATGCCATTTGCGTTTGACTAGGCTTATATGCTGTTTACTAATTGGGTTCACTGATTGGACACATGCGTTTTCAATTTTGAGTGGTAGGGTGTCAATGATGAAAACAGTGTGTTAGTTGTGTTTAACTTCTGTAGTGTGCACCATTCTGTGTACAAGTGCACCACACTGCTAAATGTGTTTTGTGTTTGAGAATGTGTTTAGAGTTTTGGTAAATGACAGATTCAGAGTTGCAAATTGTGTCCTAACCAGATGAATAGTGTTTAAGATTTTGACAACTGTGGGATTGATTTGATGAAAGAGTTTTAGTAGTTGACAGTTTAGTTTTTACAATGGGATTTAGTGTTTTAGCAAATCAGAAAAACTGTAATATTTCATGTTTGTGTGTGCACTTCATGATCAATAGGTAGCTTAGCTGTCTTGCTTACAGCCACTGGCGGTGAATGGGCGCAGTGCAATTATTAATGAATACGTATAAACACATTAACATAACATGAAAGTCACATGGTATGCATTGTCCCCCAAAGTTTAATGCTTAAAGCACGCTGTACAGGATATATGTCTGTATCACTTAGGTTTATAAATACATTTCCTCTTTTGTAGTCTAAACGGACACAACGCAGTTATTAATAGCAATGGATAAGTATTGCGAGATCTCGCAAAAGTGCATGTTTTTTCCCTCCATGCCCCTTCCGGGGCTCCATAGAAGTACAGTGATAAGATGTGGAAATATTATAGCTCTGGGGGATACATAATTCAGCCACTAGAGGGCAGAGTGTTGCAACTAAAAATGTGACAGGCAGCCTACTCGATTATTTGGTATAGTTTATATTCCCTAGCTGTTTCTATGCCATAAGATTACAACTATGCTATAATAAATAATAAGTAATTTCCCATAGAAATAGAGGCGTCCTTTAATTAATTAATTAATTAATTAATTAATGCCCTTTTATACCACATAATCAGGCTCCGTTTGACCATCACAATACATCATGCTTTTGGTCTGATACACTGCAGTAAATTTATTTTAATATTGTACTATCTTCCTGTGTTTTTAAGTGATTTGCTTATTTCTCACAAGGTACTTACTGGTTCATGGAAACATGGAAATGCTTACTATTGAGTTATTAGAGGTATTGTTTGATATGAGCTATTTTTCCCCACACAGATACAAAAGGCTACATAAAACCATGTCTGAACATACATAAAGGAACATTTCTAGCAGCTGACTGAGTCCTGTTATAACCTATTTAATGCAATGAGAGAGCTAATGTTCCCTCCATTGTTTCAAAAAATTCTTTGTTTATAGTAGTTATTGTAGAAGTGGAGCAGTCTTAAACTCCTCTCCTACGTCTACCTCAACTTTTTAAATAAGTAACAACAGGATAGGAAAATAGAGGTTACATGGGTATTAACAAGCCATGTACCAGTACTCAGTGGACAGGGATGCCTGTTCTGTTTAAGAAGTAAATCTGGAATATATATATATAAATGCAGATTTTAAAAATATTGGCAGCATTTCAGTATTTGGTAGAGTCTCCCCTAGTATGAATGACAGCACTTTACCTCTTTCTCCAGTGTTCAACAAGGTTGGAGAACACATGTGGAGGGATCTTGGACCACTCTTCCGTGCAGAACATTTCCAACTCATTGAGATTCTTTGCGTTTTCTCTAGTGAACTGTGCACAAAATTGTGAGCACAAATATTATTTGGGATCAAGTCTGGTGACTCAGAGGGCAATTACAATACCTTGATTTTGTGTTGTTGCAACCATTTCCTTGTCAGTTATGATGTGTGCTTTAGGTCATTGTCATTTTGGAAGACCCAACCATGGCCCTGTTTCAGCCTTCTGGCGAAGGCAACTGGATTTCGGGCTAAAATCATCAATTAAATTAAATCCATTATACCACTGATCTTAACAAGAGGCCCTGGACTACTGCCAGGAAAACAACCCCAAAGCCTCAAAAAGCCACTAGGAGGTGCCATTCTATGTATGTAAGTAATGTAATCTATGTATGTAATCCCCACCCAAACGTGATGAAGATGTGCGTGGCCAAAAAACTCAATTGCTGTCTAATCTGACCACAACACACGATTCCAGTTGTAACTCTGATGTTGCTAGGCAAAGTTCAGACACCAGGATTCCTATGTTGGTCATGGGAAAGGCTTCTTTCGTGGACCTCGTACAAAAATCTTCTGGTCATGGAGGTGGTGTCTCACTGTTGATCTTTAAACAGTGAGACCCCAAGATTCAATTAAACACTGCAGTTGTGAAACTGTGATCTTTGGGCTCCTCTTTGCCTCCCTTAGCACCCTCCTCATTGTGCATGGAGGTGATATGCGGATGGCTCCCCTTCCTTGGAAATTTTCAATAGTTCCATGCTTTTCAAACTTATACCAAATTCCTATGGTTCTGATTGTGCTTACTGGTAATTTCAACTAACTACAATTTTTTTTGTAGTCATTCCCCAATCTATGCAGCTCAACAGCTTTTTTTTCCTCATTTGAGCTAAATGCTCTTTGACTTTACCCATGTTAATGGAAGGATTTTACTTGTGTGTTACTTCATATTTATATCCCAGGGAAAGAGGAAATGGTCATAAACAACAATAAAGTTACTAGACACTAAAAGTAATATCAAGAAACATTTTGCGCTATATGCAAATTCATTTGGTTTTTTATAGTATTCTTCAAAAGTGCCCACAATTTTGCCACATATTGTTTGACAGAATAAACTAAAAGATAAAACAACACTTTCACAGGGATATTTCTTATTAAATGAATAGCTTGCAAATTCTACAAACAGAATTGTAATTGTATGCATTATCTATATTACATTAATGTTTTTGTTCACTTTCTTGGGGGTTGCCAATATTTCTGGAGTTGACTGCAGATGTTAATCAGTGTTGTGTTTAGCCCTCAGGGATGTAACGCACATCAATTCTTAGCTCTTCAAGACAGTTGTAGCATATGGCATATGTGGCATATAGCTGTGCTTATATGCGTATCTTATGCTTAGACTTACTCAGAAATAGCAAAAGGATGCCTCAAAGAGGACAGGAGATATCGGGGAAAATGAATTTGTACCATGCACATCTTTTACCCTGTATTATGCTTTTCAGCATCAGCACTTCATGATTCTCACATGTATTTTGTTACATATGGTAAAATAAATTTTATTATAGATAACTAAATAAAAAATTATATAGGCTAAGACATCCATATGATATGAAATCATGTCTGAGTAAACAAAATATGTTTTTAGCCCTGATGCCAGTCTTCCTTCAATACAAGTTAAATAAATGAATGTGTCAAACTTGACTAAGGCCCCTGATTTTTTTATTAGCTAGAAACGCCCCTTGGCATCTCTATTGATTTGTTAAAAGGTCTGATAACTTAATATTAAAGAAAACCACCATTATTATTAGGTTTACAATGAGAAAGCTTGCGCATGCTTATACGCGATATTGGGATTAATTACATATTAATCAAATATATTCGTAGTATTACCAATACTATATTACTCACAATATAACAAAAATCATACAAAATGTAAGTATTGTACATCGGGATTATACACTGATTTAATATTGGCACCGGATTAATGTAATTAATACACTGTTTATGTAAGATGAAAGAAGAGTAAATATGGAGTTTTATTTTATTATTAACTTCCCTTCAACTTTTTGGTAAAGGGGTGGGCGTTGGAACACGCAAGGTTATGAGCGGCAGCCATGATAATTGCCCTTCTTTCGGGCTTTCAGGGACGTTTAGGAGGTGGCTGTAGCAGCATTCCGTCTGCATGTCTTTCAAAATTTCCCGTCGGCATCTTCTTCATCATCATCCACTGAATGCAGGTATATTTCGCTGCTACAAAAGCGGAGCAGTTACTTAACATGAAATGCGGGTCGAGGCGATCCTACGTGCCTATTTTTAGTCTCCGCCTTCCACGGGCTTGAACAGCAATGGAAAACAGTCTTGTGCATGGCTCTAGTGTCCGTATAGTTTTGAAGGCCGGTATATTTTGATAAATATTAGGCTTTATTTAGAATTTATTTCAATGTCTCGGCCTTTTTATGCCCACCCTACAGTCGCGTGCATGCTTTTAATTATGACGTCGCAGTGCCAGGAGCGAATCCCCCAGCGAAACGGGCCCACTGCGTCCCGCTTTAGCCTGTTAGCCTGCTGGCTAAGCCGCTGCCCATTAGCGCACGTCGCTAGTTCTGTAAACAGTCGCAATTGTTAACTATGCTGTATCTTAATAATATTGCGTCTGTGACATTACTATTACTAACTCTTTTTTTCATAGCAGAATACCATAATCTTATGGAAAAAGAGCTACGTGTTGCTATTCTGCCAACTATGTAGGGAATATGGATAGTTAGCTGCGCACTTTCTGCGAATTAAAATAAGTCAGGACACCGGTCACTAAGACATTATATTCTTCACACAGCATCCCTTTACTTATATAAGCTATAAGCAAAATTGCTTTCCTTGGTGAAGCTGTCGCTGGCCGCTCTGGCGTCGCCTTCCCGGGGCACATGAGCGCTCCTGCCTGCGCGTCTCTGACAGCTGCGCTAATGCCGGCGCGGACAGACCAGCTCGCGCCATTCGGGGGGGGGGGCAGCCAACGCTGATTTACTGTATAACTCTTTTATTTTGCTTTTAACATTTTTTAACGATAAGCTTAGTTTTTTTTAAGATAAGTTTTTTTTTGCTGTTTGTTATTGTTGTTATGGCATAAGGAATACAGGAAGTCGAACTACCTTATTCGGCGTTTTTTTATCAGCACTGTTTATTCGGGGATTATCTCTGAATTTACGTGTTCATCAGAATAATGAAACTTAAACTGTCTCTTAAGAGTACGTATATTTGGTATGTTATTTGACGACTTGATTATGTTTATAAGCTTAGGGGGAGACGCATGGTCCTGTATTAAGGCGAATGTATTAAAATGGTTTTTTTCCAAGGAAAAATCAATATTCATGTTTTTCCGAAATTGAGAAGTGCAGTTTACTTAGCCAGATCACATAAAAACATAAGTGGACCTTATTACACATCAGCATTTTGAGAAGCGGTTTGAAAAAGTTAGCGGGAACTTGACGCACTTGGATCTCAAATCTATTTTGGAAAGACAAGCTCCGATGCCAAGCGCCAGTTTCTGAATTTGTCTCTGTATATAAATAAGTGCCGCCAGAAGTTCAGATCTCCAAATAAACCAAGATTGAACTTTAACAAACAGTGCTGCACGCATACGTCCAGGTGTAGTGCACTAACCATGCTGTCCTTTGCCTCGTGTCTGCACCTTGGCCAGTACGTGGGACAGTGTTTCAGATGACATCACATAGCAAAACCTACTGTTATGCATTGCATGTTATATGAAGCGTCTTAGACATTTGAATCAACAAGTCAATTCCTGTCTGAAAATGTCTCCAGTGCAGATCTTTTCTAGTATTATTATTTAATATAATAATTTTATATTATTAAATATGGAATTATTTTTCGCTGTCAGTTTGCTGGAGGTAATTGTTCCAAATAATATAGCCATATCAAAGCTCTATTATATTTTTCATGTTATGCTTTTTTCTACCCAAAAAAAATATTTTTATTATGTTGTCAACGTATAAGTGTTTAAAGAAATTGCCGCATGCATTACAGTATGAATTAAGCCTGTCAATAGATCTTGACAAGCTGGGGCCAGCTGGCACCAAAAAGCAGCCGGAGAGTTTGCTGTCAAGCTGCCGCAGTTTGATATTTCTCTGCCTAATGGGGGGGCCCACGTACCCCCCACAACCCTGACCAAGATAAGAGGTTAGAAGATGGGTAGAAATGTACAGTAAACCCTGATTTGGGGAATAATCATGAAGGATTTTATATTTTAGAGAAGACTTTATACTTACTTTTTGGTTGACATTCTCCCAGATTAACAGGTATGCCCAGAGAAAAATATGATCCCCCAGATCCTCGCCGATTATATACAATCATGTCAGCTGAGGAGGCAGCAAGTGGAAAGAAGTCTCACTGGTCAGAGCTGGAGATTTCGGGTGAGTTGCCCCACCCTTCACTTAAGCGTTTCTTACTTTTGTGATTTTGACATTTTAAAACAAATCAGTTTTGTAGAACTTATAAGATGTACAGCTTCTTTTGAAAAGAGACATGCTGTCATAAATTCATAACAATCATGCTGAAAAATAGAATGCAGTACTGTGAAACGTCATGGGCGACCAATGAAGATTGTTTGGAGCATATTTTTCTGTTCAGTAAGCAGAAACGCTGAATTTCTTCTGAAAGTTGTTAAATCCCAACAAGAACACAGCTTTTGGTTCCCAGGAGCATCACAGTCATCTAAACATTTGTTAAATTTAATCATTTAATTGAACTTACCTTAGTTAACTTTTAACTTTATGACGTCTTTGGTTAGCCATACAAAGTGTGGTAGTGCTCAAAATTTGAGTTCAGCAAATACATGGATACACTGAATGGCAACCAATTACTGCTGTGACTTTGTTTGGAATCAGCTAAGCTACAATAACACATGTTGGCAGCCAGTACTGTATATGACATTGAGTTATCTTAGCTAAGTACATATTTTTATTAATCTTAATGCAAAAATAACAGGACCTACACGTAAATTCATTTACCAGGACGGGTTCGAAGCTTGAGTAGCTCGCTATGGACATTGACACACTTGACGGCGCTGCATCTCAACGACAACAACCTAAGTCGCATTCCTCCAGAGATAGCCAAACTCCAGAACCTGGTTTACCTGAATCTTTCCTCCAATAAGCTGCGCAGCCTGCCAGCAGAACTTGGAAACATGGTGTCACTCAGGTGAGCCCGTTTATCCTTGTGCTCATTGTTTTGTAAAGCTGCCATATGGCTTAGCAGTGAGTCACAGAAGCTCAAAATTCCTGGCATGTGAGGAGTTGCCGGCGAGTCTGCAAGCTGTGGTGGAAATTGGGGCTAAACAGGGGTGCATATAAGAGAAAGAAATATCTAAAATACTTCACCAATACAGTTTCTGTGTGTTTCCTTCTCTCTCTTTCAGGGAATTGCTTTTAAATAACAATCTTTTACGAGTTCTGCCTTATGAACTTGGGCGGCTGTTTCAGTTGCAAAGCTTAGGCTTGAAAGGTACTTTTTTACATTTTACTTTATACAGCATTTTGTAAATCTTCAGCCTACCGTTGTGTTGGTGATTTTTTGCCTCATTCTTTCCTTGGTGTCATGTTTACATTCTTTAGAGCTGATTTAGATACTTACAGTTTTCGTAGTATTTTAACCGGCATGAAACTAAACTTGGTATTTTTTTATTTTCAGGAAATCCTTTGTCACAAGATATCCTTAATCTTTACCAGGAACCTGATGGAACCAGAAAGCTTCTTAATTATATGCTTGACAATCTTGCAGGTACAAATTATTTTGCAGTTTTCTGTTTTTTTATTTAGTACAGATTTAGACTTATTTATATTTTCTACTGCAAACTTTGACATTGCTTTAAAATTAGAGGCAAATGTGCAAATATTTTCATTATGAAGTTCCTATGACTTTATTTTTATTTCAGTGCACCCTGAACAGCTTCCTCAAAGACCTTGGATTACACTAAAAGAACGAGACCAAATGATTCCAACAGGTATGTTTTCTTTGTATAAATGATGATGTAGCCTGTAGGCTTATTTGTCATATTTTGGGTTGGTCTGTGTAAGATACGGTCATCACTGGCATGTCCACCCCCCCTCCCCAGCCACATTTACCGTCATGTGTTACAACGTGCTGTGTGACAAGTATGCCACAAAACAGTTGTACGGCTACTGTCCATCTTGGGCGCTGAACTGGGAGTACAGGAAAAAGGGAATCATGGAGGAGATCACAAACTGCGATGCGGATATCATCAGTCTTCAGGTAAACTATGCTGACTAATTTGTAGAGTGGTATGGTTCAGTGAGTTAGGCCCCTGTGCCTGCAATCAGAGGTCACCTGTATGAATCCCGTGGTCAGCAGTATAGTCAGGGTGTTGTTGGACTCTTCAGCAAGGTCCTTAATCCCCCCAAAAATACCCCTGGGGCCATATGCAAAACTGTGCTGTATTTAACATTACAGTACATTATCTGCAGTTCTTATTTGTTATAACATTTAGTTTATTGTACTTAATTACTGATTTTTTTTCTTTACATTTTTATCGTCTAAGTTATCCTTTCTTGTATCTATTTCTACCTAAATTAATATTTTAATTAATCTAACTTTATTAGCAATAAAGTTTGGTCTTACCCTTTTTTATAGAAGTGAAACTTTAAGTAATGCATTTAGGCCAGAGTTTGAAGTACACCTGCCCTTCACTTGGTTTTCTAAGAGCCATGATCCAATGTGTCCATATTCTTACTTGTTTCTACAGGAAGTTGAAACTGAGCAGTACTATGCTCTCTTTCTGGAAACCCTGAAGGAGCGTGGCTATGATGGCTACTTCTGCCCAAAGTCTCGTGCCAAATTGGTGTCCGAACCAGAAAGGAAGCATGTGGATGGCTGTGCAATATTTTTCAAGACAGAGAAGTGCGGTTACAAGCCATCTTCACTGTTTAATGTCTGCAGGCAAAGTGATGGAATGTTTGTCTATTAGATTATCAATAGTCCTAAATGGATATGCTCATTTTTTCACAAAAAAGACATGGGCTTGTAATAGGAGAAAAAGGCTTCTTTGTTTGTTTGCCTTACAACATGCCTTTTTAAGAGAATACAGATGAATCTGTTAATATTATACAGTCTGGATAGACCTAATAGTTAACTACTGTTTCAGGTTCACACTTGTGCAAAAGCACACTGTTGAGTTCAACCAGGTCGCAATGGCGAACTCAGAGGGTTCAGAAGTCATGCTGAATCGAGTAATGACGAAAGACAACATTGGAGTAGCAGTATTGTTAGAGGTCAACAAGGACATGTTTTCTGGAGGTGAGGAAGTTCTTCATGATCCCTCAAAAAAGAGAGAGGTTATTTTAGGTGTATTTTCATGACGAACTACCAATGGTAAATTTTAAAATGTCAATGTATATATAAAGTCATGAATTGCTAGATGGTATTTTGTAGTGAATTCTAGTGAGTAAGATCTTTGAATGCCTATTGATATAGTTGTTGTTTTTATTTATTATGGATTGAATTTACTATTCAGTGGTTATTGTACAGGGACAAAGCCCATACAAGAGAAGCAGATGCTCCTAGTAGCCAATGCACACATGCACTGGGACCCTGAATTTTCTGACGTGAAGCTGATCCAGACCATGATGTTTATTTCGGAGCTGAAAAGCATTGCGGAGAAAGCCTCTCGGTCAGAGGCGTCCAGCCCCACCGCTCTCGATTCTGGCTCCATACCCATTGTCCTGTGTGCGGATCTCAATTCGCTACCAGATTCAGGTGTGGGATTTTAAAAAAGAAACACAGCTTAATAAATTGGAAGCACAATATGGCATATTGACATTTTCGTATTTCACATGTTAAACGTTTCAAAAGAATTTTCTTTGTCAGGCAAGATTCAGTTGCTTACTCACGTCGTTGTACATACGTTAAACTTCAATCAAACGAAAAATGATTGTTCTTTAAAAATATATTTTCAGTTATTAAATGCATTTCTTTATTTTATTTCAGGTGTGGTGGAGTATTTGAGTAATGGCGGAGTGGCTGAGAATCACAAGGACTTCAAAGAGCTCCGCTACAGCGAATGTCTAACGAACTTCAGCTGCAACGGAAAGAATGGCAACTCAGAGGGCAGCATCACGCACAGCTTCCAGCTGAAGAGCGCGTATGAGAATGACCTGATGCCTTACACTAATTACACTTATGATTTTAAGGTAGGACCATGTCACCAGTTACATTTCCTGGTAAAAAGTAAAAACCCAGACCATGATTTTGTTTCAACCAACCAGCTGAGTATAAAGAGTCACACTCACAGAATACTCAACTGTTTGGTTGAAACAGACTCTTGGTCTGGATTTTTACTTTCTGAACCTGAACTATCCACCGCTGCAGTGTATCGATGCCAGTTACAGTGTTGAGAAATTATTATTTTATGCTTTCTCTTTGGTCCTTAATGATATAGACATTCTCTACAGCTGGCAGTATAATTAGATGACAAATTACTTTACTTTTACCTATATACAAGTTAAAGTAGTTCCAGGTACATTACCCTGGACGACTTCAGTGAGTTATTAATTGGGGTATAAAGACACACTGATGTATCACGACGAACTGCTTATTAAAGTGGGGATTCAATTGCATAGGTCTGTCATGTCAGAATAGGTATCATCAATGTCTTTGGGGTTAAAATCCTCCTTAAAAATACTGCAGGTAGGAGCAGCAGCATGCAAATTCGAAATGTAGGATGTCATGAGAAGGTTCCTTAATATTCATTAAAGAAGTGCTATGATATAATTTCCACTATGATGCTTATGGGGAAACTCAGGCCTGTTTTTAGCACAGAACGCTCTCTCTAATGGTTAAGATAATCTTTGCATTACAAAGCATTTGAGAAACAACTCTCTTTTGTATTGCAAAAAAAGTCATTCTTTATGCTAGTTACAGCAGCAATAAGTAAAACAGATGCATGATATATCAGTTAACATATTGGTATTCATTAAAAATCAAGATATCAGCATTGCTCCAATATACTCGTGTACTCAGTGTAACGTCATTCCACTAATGGCCAATCAAGTAGTGGTTTCTTTGTTTCTTTTTTTTTTGTACAGTTCAGTTGTTGGCATCTTTGACAATTTACTCTGGCTTGTTCTCCCTCTTTAATAATAATACAATTTATGTTTTTTCTTTTAATTATGCACTATTATTGAAATGTAGTTCCGATGGTCATATTTGTGGGTTTTTTCAAAAGTCATTAAAAGTTTGAATTTAGGTTATCAAAACGATCGGATAATTTATTAATCAAGACAAATCCTGGTAGAAATGAAAGATTTCCAATGCATTGAATCATTCCCTAAAAAAATCACAATCGAATCACCATGGGGCAAACGATTGACGCCCTTTTTTTTTAAATTCATTAGCTTAAGTGTGTAAAATTATTATATAACATCATTAAGCATATTGTATAAAAACAATAATTCAAATCTTAGACCTGCCGGTTAGTCTTGCTAACGATTTATGGCTTTAAGACTCTGCATGCTTTGTTTTTGTGTTGAGGCCTCGATACATTACAGCATGCCATTCAATGTGAGCAGCGCTTTAACTGAGCCATTGTGTCTGCCACATCTCATTCCCTCTCCACCATGTCTCACCTTCTCAGTACATCACTCTCTTTGCCTGACATTCTCTCTTTTGCCCTATATCTCTCCACCAGGGCGTGATCGACTACATTTTCTATTCCAAGACTCATATGAGTGTCCTGGGCATCCTGGGGCCCTTGGACACCCAGTGGCTGGAGGAGAACTGCATCACGGGTTGTCCACATCCCCACATCCCCTCTGACCACTTCTCCCTGCTCACGCAGCTGGAGCTGCATCCGCCCTCCCTGTCACTCAATGGCCTCCACCTGCCCATCCACAGGTAGCCCGACCCTCCCCGGGGGTGTGGGCGTGGCCAGCTGCCAGACTGCCACCCACTGAGGAGTGAAGTATGGCTTCCGTGCTGCCTCGTCCCAAGCTGCTCCCTTTTAAGTGTTTGCACATGGATTTTACTTATTTAGTCTTGAAAGGCTGGACACCAAATTAGGGTTGGGAGTCTTGTTTTTGTTAAATGTCCTGCTTTACTTGGCAACATTATGGTTTAACCTTTTAATAAGCACTGTGTTAGCAATTTGTTTTGGTGTGTGAAAATGGAAATGGTAAATTTGTACTGATAGTTCTCTTCTGGCAGTGCATCTGCTCAGTCCTATAGCCATTATGTTTGAATTGGCATGGGGTTACAACACGTTCTGAAATTGCAAAAAATAAAAAATCTTACAAATGTCTTGCACAATGTCAAAAGTGGGTGGAAAAAAAGTAATAAAATTGTTGCCTAAAAAAAATTAGGACATAAGACAGAATCCCAGCCCTACTAAGTCAAAATAAACTTTAGATATTTCATGTTATTTGTGCTGCTGTTTCTACACTATGCATTTCATCTGTTATTTGCTTAAAACCAGTGTGCACATGAACCAAAAAGTTTAAATTTTTGAATCACTTTGCTTTCTGGGAGCGCAAACCTGCCAGCATCTGCAAGCCATTGCAAATCAGCACGCAGATGCATCTCTGCATTGTGTCCGTAGTTGGTTTTCATATCTGACAATAATTAGGACTTCATATAAAATTTGTCATCTGCCTGGAGTAGTATTGAAATAAGCTCACCAAATTCTCTACTCTCCTTCATCTGTTAAAATTCACATTTAAGGGTTCAGTGCTTCAGTTCTGAATGTACAAGTTCAATGCTAACTTTTTCTTGAGGTATCTGTGTTGAGTATCTTTTGTAGGGTAAAAACATGGTATTTATTTATCTAGTGGACCACATTGACTTCACCCAAGTGGTTGCCAGGTATCAATACTGTGCTGTGCCATTTCTATGGTTTAAGCCACTGTTTCTCAACCCAGTCTTTGCAGACCCCAGATGGTCAGGGCATTTCCAAGGATCAGGTTGAGAAGCACTGGTTTAAAATAACTACTCAAGGTATCTCAAAAATTTTCCAGCCCAGTGTATGAATTGTAGCTCTTGGCCTGCATCAAACACAGAAACAATAAATCACATTTAGGATGTGAGTCTGCATTGTAGTTTTCACGCTTCAAAACAAGGAGTTGGGTAAATCCATTCTCACCGAATCTGAATGTGCAAACGTGTTTGATGTGGACAGGACAGTTTGGCTGCCTGGCAGGTGTGAAATTAACCCCAGACCTCTATTTCACCTGATTCACTCAAAATTACCCCCACCCCACACACATACACACACACTAAAAGTAGGCTTTGCTTTGTTTGCACTCAAGCACGATTCAGATGGACGTGCTTCTTATACCCGTAGCGGCCGCCAAGCCCCATTCTGACAGGCGTGAGGCCTGTGTGCTGCTACTAGCACTTTGTGACGTCCATTCACACCATGCGGAACTCTGACCGCATGTGTTCTGCCTGGATTTGACCAACAGAGATGCTCACGTGTCGCCTTTCTTATAATAGTAGCTGTAGTTTGTGGTGGGTGGGGCTGCAGAAGGGGGACAGGAGATCTCTTTCTATTATGCATATTCTTCACAGTACACAAGCTTTGTTCGGATTCTTGTCTCTGAACCGCACTCTATAAGACATCCTGGCAGATCCTCACAGTTACTCAATGGCAGGAGATTGCCTCTTATTGTTTCATAAAGTAACGACCATCAAAATGGTACTTAACGTGATTTTAAGATTTTACCTTTTTTCTGATGATTACTTTATCACTGACACATTTTTACATAAACGTATTAAAATTGTACAATACTGTATGTAAATCAATGTGAAATATCAATGTTTTAATATTTAAAACACTTTCCTCTAAGCTCTGCAAATATCGATGACTGTGATGACTGTCCTGGGTGTTATACTCATATAAACTCACAGGTACCATCTCTTGGAAATCCATCTGAGTCATTACATGCACGTTTAATTCCTTTCAATCATTTTAACCTTTTTACAAGTTATATTTCCATGGGTTTCTTTGCATCTGACCACATATTTTATTGACTCATGAAAAATCATCGCCAGCCGCCTCATGGACTACGTGTATATCTATATTTATAGAATATAAAGTTCTATTTTAGACTCTATGCTACCGTTTTTAAGACAATGTGCCTACTTCTGCGTGACAGTGCTATCCTCGACATGCAGAGTGTCTATGGCCCGGTTTTGTTCCTTCGATTCACCACTGCCACAACTTCTTGGGAACCTCTTTGTGGGACACGATCTGGTGCTTTTTCTTCTGGTTCTAAGATTCTGAAATTGCAGGGAGTGTCATGTTGAGCTTTTGTGCCATGTAGCACATCCATACTTGAACACAGTCGCTATAGTGACGGCTCCTTTACCCTCTTCTGTTTTCTTTTTATTTGTGGTATCCATTAATCAACCGAGAAAGTCAAATTTTTATCGTTGCATATAAATTTCCCAAAGTCATTGTTTTATATTGTTAAAACACACAGCGTATCTTTGTATTGTATGACACTTCCCTCACCCCAACTTTTTTGTGCACTCACCAATATCATGATAAATCAAACAAAAGCTCAAATGAGATTAAGGGTCGAGTCTCGTGAAGAAATGGTTACTTCAGTATTTTTTTATTCACCACTGTACTTATTTATTCTTTTTTTTCTGCCATTAACATCCAGAGCATTTCAGAACTCCTATTTTTGGCATATAGACAGTACTGTAGCAGTGTTTCCCACAACTCAAACCATGCAATTGGCTACAAACAGTTACTACACTTGGAGGGTGGGGGGGTCCCGAAGTGACTTTTTGAATGGGGCCCTGGAAATAACAAACCCGCCCCTGCCTATGGAACTGCAAAATAATATATGCTCAAAAATAACTGTTGTATCTTACCACTTCCTATCACTGACTTTTTTTTTATGGATTTCATATGTTACATAAACAGTGTAGTTCCCAGTTCTATTGTTTAGAAGCTTTCAGTATTTAAATTTTTAATTGTGGTTATAAAGCATAAATGTGGAGATTGGTGATTGGGAAACTATATCTTGGATTATTTTTTCAACTTTAGGTTAAAATATATTAAAGTATGCAGAAAAATTCTTATATGGTATGTACTAAGACTAGTATAAGAAAACACTGTGTGCTCTGTGATAAGGGGTGACTGCTTCTCAATCACCAACACTACAAGGATATATGTTACATCTTCAACTTTAATTTACTTTTAAATGTCAGACTCGAGTAAAGGTAACTAATTGTGAAAATCAGAAATAATTGCACTTTGAATTTCTCTGTTATGTGAAGTGAAATTGTGCCTGAAACTGCTTCTGTTTCACGTCAAACGTATATCTGGAGTTCTCAGTGAATTTGGTGGTATCTGATGAACTCCGATGCTGCACTATAACTCGGACAGATCTCTCAGACTGGATAACTGGTGTTATCAGGCTGTAAAAATGAAGACGCTTGTGATTACAGTTGACTAGAAATCAGTATTGTGTCTAGCATTTATTATTTTAAGCACACTACTGTTGTAATAAATTCCACTTTTGGCATTTGTATTAATTTGAATTATCAGACACATGTGAAACTGATGGGAAAAAGCTATGTTTTTTTTTTTCTTCCAGCACTCACCAGCTGTTCAGTTAATGATTTTTTGGAATCTTTTTATTATTGGTTTATATACATAGCCAACCAGCACAAATATTAAGTGGTATCCAGTACTTGCTGATCTCACCAGTGATGAAACCGCTATCCTGAGATCCCACAGAAGCTGTGATTCACAGAAATTCTGTCGATTCCCAGATTTTTGCCAGCATTACCTAAGATGCCAGCGTGATTGTTTGGTGGGGTGGCAGCATGGTCCGGCTTTCAGTGCCACTGCTGGTGGGTCAGAGCACAGGGTTCTATATTGTCTCTGTCAAAATATTTCTCATTGCAGATATTGTCATTTTCCTTCAGTACATAAAGTATTTCACCTCATTGTCCTTTTTTTTGGAGAAAAAAAAAAAACTTCTTTCACTATTGTTTCCAACCCAGGCAATAAATAAGCAGTTTTCTGAAAAGTTATTCCTGTGTCTGTGAACGTTTGTGAGGATGTGCATGTTAAATGATTGCATTAAAGGATGGCTAGGACCATTGTTTAAAAGCAATTTAAAGGTCCAGTATGTTTTTAGGCTTAAAACATATTTTGTGTGCAGTTTCACATTTTTTTCTAGTTATTCTCCCAACAGCAGGTAGTACTACAGCAGTACTACATACCCTACAGCTATTTCCACTTCGCCAGTGGTTTCAACGACGTATGTGGTAACTTTGTGGTTAACCTGGTTTGGTTTACACGTAATATAAAATCTAGATTGAGCAATGATATTTTTGTTTTTCTTCCCTGATAAATTTCATTGTCGCTGTTTATAAAAAAGAACTGTCAATTATAAGCCCAAAAGCAAATACCCTGTGTGTTTTGCATAACAAAAAGTGTGCTCTTGTCAGCTGAATTTCTTACTAAATGCTTTTCTTTTCACTCTCTCTGAAATTAATATGATACATATATATAAATATTTTCTTATTATGATATTTCATTTCTTGGATATTATGAGACTGTGCTCTCATTTCCAGTTGCTCAACTGGAAAACTGGTTTCTAAGAAGAAAGAACCGGTGAAAAGCATTTACCTGCTCACATGAATCTTCCTCCTCCAATGATTTAAGTGAAACAATTGATGAAAGGGAGGAGTCAGCTTTATTTACACAGTCTGTGGTTTTCAAATGCTTTCACTACACTTCACTTTTCGTCTTTTACTTGCATGCTTCTGCTTCCTCAAAAATACCCCTTCAGGAATAAACAAAAGTGTTTATTTAAAGCCACTTTTCTCTAATGAATCGGAAGCACGTGGGTATTTACAGGAGGCTGCTGCCTCCATGAGTAGGTTTACGGTGATTTTAAATGTATATGTGTTTAATTCCATGTCTATGCTTAGAATTATATGAAGTATGTTTTGGAGACTTGTCTTGGTGAATTCCAAGTTGGCTGCAATCTCAAATCGAAAAAACATAAAGGAAACAGAAACTGAAATATTAAACAAACAGGAATAGAAACTTACAAAGCAGGTCAGTGAAAAGGGAACATCTCTGCATTGTTGCATGTGAAACATGTATGGACTCATTAAAATAGAACAAAATAAAAGACTGATGGATACTGAAGCCCACTCTAAAGAAAAACCTTTGTGAGATTTTGGGGGCTTTGTGGGGGACACTGTGTGGCTCAATGGGTTTGAATGCTGTGCCTGTGATTGGAAGGTCACTAGTGCAAATCCCAGGGTCAGCAGACTTGTTTCACTGTTGGGCCCTTGATCAAGGCCCTTAACCCCCAGTTGCTTTATGGACTGACTGACCCTACTATATCACAAGGTATATATGTTACTTTGGATTTGGATTTGGTTTCTGAACTGCTGATTTTCTCTCCCTGTCTCTTGATTGTGATTTGGACTGGATATGCATACTGCCCTGGGTTTGTTTCTAAACTTGCTTGTGTTGTCACCCTGATTCCTGAATTATGTTTTGGTGCTTCTCATTTTTTATTGTGAATCACCAAACCTTGAATTTTGGAACTTTTAAAATATCTACAGAGCATTCTGTTAGTTGTGGAATAATCTCCCAGCAGATGTGCAAAATTCAGGCTCACTCACAATATTCATGTCTAGACTAAAGACTCATTTGTTTAATGTAGCCTATAAGGACTCTACAAAGATACAAAGATACTAGCTCTAGCTAACTCCTCACTCCCAGTTAGTCCTATAGTGTGAGGTGTAGAGCTGGGTGGGGATCGGTGCCATTGGCTTTGGATGAACTGATCTGTCAGTGCTGTCACTCTAGCTTCACACCCCCTTATGGAATTGCAGTGCTGACATTTCAGGGACTCCCCATGTTGCGGGCTTGCCCGTAGTTTTCTTTCTTTCTTTTCCTCGATACCTGTTCCTCTCCTGTCCTACAGGGGGCGATATGACATCTGGAGGCATGGTAGAAGGAAGTCCAGAGAGAGATGATAAAGGTCAGAAGGAGAAGACCGAGAGGAAGAATGATTGTGCTTGTGTCTCTGCTGTGCTTTGGTGCTTTATGTCTATTGTGCTTTGAGAGTTTCCCCAGTGTGGACTGTGTTTGTTTCAGTTGGTAACACGGTGCATATATTTGTATTGTATTGTACTTTGTTAGTTTTTTTTTTGTCCATCATTGCTGGAAGGGGGTAAGCGCCATCTCATTTGTTCTTCTCCTTTGTTCTTGTTTTTGTGTAGTTAGGGAGATAGGGTAGATGCATGTCTTTACTTTTCTTGTCTTTCTTTTGGATAGGTAAGTGTAGTGTGTGTGTTGGGGTGGAGATAGTTTGGGATTATGTTTGTTATTTTGGCCTGGCTTACCCCTGGAGGTATGGTATGACTTTTATTTACTATATGTGTAGGTTTATGTTAGTGGGTCAAACACAATAAATTGCACAGCATTGGTGGTAATGGACAGTAGTGTGTTGATTTTCTTTTAGGGACCCAGTGGTGTTGTTACGTGTTGTATATAGCAGCGTAATACCCCATGCCTGCGTTCCCACCTGCCTCTCCCTCCTACTTATACTGCCATAGCCTTATCTGCCAGAGATTACATATTGCACTCAACTAACTCATTGCACTCCCCTACTTTGGCTAATGCACTTTTTATCCCCCGCCCCCCCCCCC
>JAODJU010000119.1:13200897-13211453 GCA_026776725.1 Gnathonemus echidnorhynchus
GCTCAACTGGTTGGTAGAAACAAAATCTTGGTCTGGATTTGTAGCTTCTGGACCTGAAATGCCCAACACTGGTTATAAACACAGCACAGAGCATCAATGGCTGCCCATTACCATCACTGGAGGGCACCTTTAGTCCTCCCTGCTTGCGCAGAGCCATTAACATCCTGAAAGACCCAACTCACCCTGGTCGTGACCAGTTTTCAATACTGCCCTCTGGCAAGCAATATAGGTCCATAAATCCTACACATCCAGATTCCAGGACAAGAGTCAAACTTGAGCCGAACTCTGTTAAGCCTGTTTCTATCTACTACTAAAGCTGACATTCTTACTTATTCTTTGATTGTTGGTGTTTTTTTTTTTGTTTGTTATTCATTCTAATCCTGTTACAGTACATTTTGGACTGTGATCAGGGACAATTTGTAAGGGAAGTGTTGGAGATGTTTAGGTTTATATGAAGGTTGATGATCTAGGTTTAATTAAATATTTTAAACATTTTTAATATATATTTAAGTTTATTTGCAGTTTTTTATTAATGATTTCATTCTTTGTGTATCCATTACATATGTTTTAAAGCCGTGGAGGAATCTCACACTACACACTACTGCGACGGTGGTGCAGGAGGTAGTGCTACCAGTTTGATAACTGGAGGGTTGCAGGTTTGAGCCCCGGATCCTCCTGACCCCATTGAAGTGTCCTTGAGCAAGACACTGAACCCCAAATGGCTCCTGGTGAGCTGGTTGGCGCCTTGCATGGCAGCCTCCGCCACCGGTGCATGAGTGTGAGGGTGAATGAGAGGCATAAATTGTAAAGTGCTTTGGTAAAAAGCGCTATATAAATGCAGTCCATTTACCATTTCATTGTACATATGTGCAATGACAGTAAAGGTTTACAAGCAGTCAAATTCCTGAACCCAATGAAAAACAGTGTCGTGTCCTGTCTCCCACAGTCCTGTCCTGTGCCCGTTTGACCAACTGAGGTCTCCTCTGCTGGCCGTTCTGTATGATTCACACCTGTCCTGCATATAGCCCTTGTTGGTTGTATTTTGACCTTAATCATCATTGTGATGTGGCATGTTGATAGACTTCTACCCAAAAAGACTGAACTCTGTAATTAAATCGAAAGGTGCTTCAACAAAGTATTAGTTTATGGGTGTGAACATTTATGCAACAAGCATATTGTAAATTTTATTTCCATTTAGCCCCTTTGTCCTCCTTTTTTCTTTCCCCCTTATCCACCTGTCAATTATTCTCCAATTCTGAATCACACAAAAAACGTAAAACACGTGCACAAATATACTACAGAAGCCAAGAACAGGTATGCTTGCAGTAATTTTTTATGCCGTGAGATAGATATTGCAGTATAGCGATAGATAGCAACAGCTTTTCATGGGTGTCCTCCTGTTTAGACTCATGTAAGTGGTCACACTAGTCTACATTAATTGCTTTTATTCTCTACCGTGTTATACTGAAGTCAGGTGCTTATTATATTCATACTTTCAATGTCAACCATCTTGCTTTATGGCAAATATGAAATGAAAAAAAAGGAAAATAGCATTAAGGTAAATATACTTTATTTTTGTATGTGAATAAGCTATTTTATATGAAACTAAACAAAATGTTTTATCAACACTTTCAAAGTAAATACATAATTTGAAACATACATAAAATATTACATTATACAGAATCAAGCATAATCAAAAGGCAAGTAAAAAATAGTAATGGAAAACTAACGGAATAGTTTTTAATTTTTCAAGTACGTGGAAAAAGGTTACCATTCTTACGTTTTGGTACCAGTAAGAGGTAAAATCTTTTTTCTTTGTTAAAAAAGCGTTCATTACTGCCCATTTATTTTTTGTTTTTAAGAAATACATTTGAACAAATTCAGTGGTTTGCCAATAACTGTTAGAGGAGATGTTTCTTGTGTTGATCTCATACATATTTATGCTCCAATTCTCTTCAGGCTCCTGAAACACAATGGATATATTTGGTACTCAAATATATTTGACGCTCTTGTGGTACAAGACAATTAAATCCTTATACAGAGTATATGATTATTTAAACTAGAGGAGATCAGAGGCTAAGTTAAGTTTACCCAGGGCTAGAGGAGGATAATTGACATTGGGGCTGAAGTACTTGGGGCTCAGCTTAAAATACTTGTACTGTAGCTATAGCCTTGAGTGATCAGACCTAACTATGCCCATGATTTAAACAATACAAAAACTTAAGTTCTTTGAAATAACCACCACTGAAGACAGACATTTACATACCTACAATATCACAACTTTAAAAAGAAAAGGAAGATCTGTAGAGAGTAGGGAACAATTACTACAGTATTTGAGCACCATACCTTTTTCTCCTTTGGGAATTTTTGATGAAATTTCTAGCAAACTTAGACTCTGGATTCAAACACTTCTTTTCCTCTCCATTCTTCATTGTGACTCTAATGAGAGGAACACATGAATTGAAACAAGGATTTAAATACATGTAATATTTAAACATCCTTTTTGTTTTAAGGGAAGCTTTATAATCCTTACATGATCTCCAAATTCTGGCATGAAAAACTCGGTGAATACACTTCAATCTTCTCAATGTTTGCTGGCTTAATGAAGTTCACTCCATCATCGATGCATAGACACCGGACAGTGGGAACAACTGCCATACCTAGGGAAAACAAAATGGTGGGAAAAGGTCTAATCAATCCTTTTAAATGAACAAGAATTTGTCTTGTATAGTTCTAATCATTAACACAACATACTACATCATACACATATATGTAAACTAAATATTGTAAGCAGTGAATATTCTTGTAATATTATAAATCCTTTACCTTCAACGTGTGAGAAAAGCACACAGGCAATCAGGATGACAGCAGGCGACTTCATGATTTCTCTGTCAAGGTCAGCAATGTAGGCTGAGTGACAATGTTCTGAATGAATGTTTGATTCTGAGATATTTATTTTGTGCCTGGTGGGAGGAGTGGCCAGGGACTTTCCCCTCAGATGAAATTGCAGATTTGATCATTGTAAAAGTTCTCCTTTCTTGGAAACATTTATTGTGGTAGAAAGAGAAAGTTTGGGTGTTTGTCTGCATACATATCCTTTGTCAGGGTTTGTACCATCCAACCCTGCCCTTTATGTGCCCTCCCTGTTCGGCCAGCAGGCGTTGCCGGCCATCCTGTTCTCCAACCCTGGTCTCTTGTCCTTCAAATCCTTGCCATGTTTCAGCAGCTCCTTGGACTGTTGCATAGCTGAATGGTCTGAGTATGTAAAATAAAGGCTGTAACCCTGCAGTTGTGGGTTTGAGTCCACCCTTACCTGTTTTGTTTGTTGATCGGTTTTCTGTTTTTCCCTAGTTTTTATTAGTCCTTTGCTTCCCTGTTTTGGTTTATCATACATGTTCTGTTCTGCTTGTGTTTGTGTTCTTGGTCCTTCCTATAGTGTTAGGCCTGAGTGTTTGTCTATGCTCCCCAGTTCCTGTATTTGTAATTTATTCCACCTGTTGTCTTGTGCTGTAACTGATAAATTGATTGGATTGTCCTCACCTGCTCCTAATTGCCTCTGATCCTGTATAGCCAAACCTGCCCCTTGTTAGTTGTTCAGTGTATTAAGGTGCCTGCATTTGTCCTCCCCTTCTGTCAATTATTGTGTTAATTACTGTGCTTATGTTATTGTGTGGAGTATTCTGTCTGTCTGACTAGTCCTGTTCCTGTGGCTGCCCAGTTCCTTTAGCTGGTGTACAGTATGTATGGTTCTGTTAGTTATTTTCCTATGTTTTGTTCTGACCCTCCTTTGTTTAGTATTTTACCCCAGTGTGTTCTGTTTTCTTTAATAAATCCCCTTTTGTCTTGGAGCTTCTAGTGGATTGTCACCTATTCTCACCTGTGCAACGCTGCGCCACAACATCCTTAATTCTGAAATGTAATTGTGTCATGTGTTTTGCTTTTATCTTTTATTTTCTGTTGAAACTTTTAAATATCAGTTAGGATAGAAGACATTCAGTGGGTTAGAAAATCAGCAGCAGAGTAATTGGTCTTTTAAGTGTTTCAGATGAAAATTATACAGCATTTTTTTAAAAATTACCTTGTAGATGAAAAAGTTCAAAATGCAGTCCAGTCAAAAGGAGCTGGACAATTTCTCACAGAATCCTGCCAGTGCCTTCACTGAGTGTTGTCTAAGCAAGCGGGGGAATGAGCTCACCATGGAAAGTGTCCTCACCTTGGTATAAATGTACAATATTGTGGATCTATACAATTGGCACATAAGATCATAAGCCTGGATATACTGGATTGACTGGATATACATCAACTGCTGCCATAAAAAAGAAATATATTACAGGAGCCAAAATACCTTAGCCAACACTCCTGGAGTCTTATTTGGGAAGCATAACATTCGGCACAGATTTTTAATACAATTAATTAATACAAATCTAATTATAATATGGATAGTAATTTTAAAATAAAAAAAGAATAAGACTGAAACAGAAACTGGATGTAGTTCTCCTTTTCTAAAGAGAACAAGAAATTATCAGTGTGTTCCTTAAAGTTGCTTTGTTGAAAAAATAATTGGGAGATTTCCAGGATTGTAAAAATCTGGAAATTCATTAGATCTTCTTACTTCTGCATTTCTTTTTCTTGAAGGAGGCAAACAGAGGTGAAATTGAGTTAAAGGTATTTCAGATTAAATGGAATGTAATGAAATGATGGTGGTTTTTTAATATCGCATTTCATTTCAAGCAGGCTATGATATTATATGTCTCCTTATGTCCCAATCACACTTTGAACCTGAAGATTGGTAAACTGTAAGGGGGGTGGAAATCACAAAGGCTTCTGCAAAGGGTAATGGCGGGAGAAACATTCAGGAAAACAGAATTGCTGTCAAATCTATTTTCTGTCTATTTGGTGAGGAATCAGGTATCAAAGTGCAGACCTGTACGCTGGGGGGTCAACAGCCAAACAGAAACCTGCTTTTCCTTATTAGATAATCTGCAGGTGAATGGAAGGGCTCACCATCTGAATTCACCATACTTTTGACATCTGTGTCACCTCCCATCTAACAGAGTTTATTTGTAGGCTGCAAATTCAAGGTGTCTCTGTGCTGCATAAACTGGATTTTGAATACTGATAGATGGCTATATATCAAATTTGAAAATCAATGTGTACTTTTTGAGTTATAGATGGAAATTTAAATTTTTTGAATAAGTGTGCATTCTTCTTTTTGTCATGGCGGAGCATGACAGGCAGGACAAAAAGCTCTGAGACTGAAGGGGCTTATTAATAATTCTGAACACAACAGGGTCAAAACAATATTGGAGAAATAAGAATGTAACAAAGAAATAAAGGAAATATACTGGGGAACTGAGCAACACAGGGAACGTGACTGAACACCAGAACAGTGCAACAAACACACAGGAACTAACCACAACTACAATGACCCATCAAAGAGAAGAATCAAAACTTAAACACACACAGAAACTCAGGGCAAACAAGGGACAGGTATAAATCATAATCTAATAAACCAATCACAAAAGGACCAGGGGCCTGTTTCACAAAGCAGGGTTACTTGCTTAGCCAGGTAACTTGCCAGATTTAAGGTTGTCTGGGATAAATGTAAGTTGATGAAAAGGTCTTAAGCCCAGACTACCTTAAATCTGGCAAGTTACCTGGCTAAGCAAGTAACCCTGCTTTGTGAAACAGGCCCCAGGATAATGATTAATAGATGTAACAATAAAGAAGCACAGAACTAGGGAACACTAACCAGCACTCTGAGAATACAGTAGGTAAATTTACAGAACCAAATAATACAAACAAGACCAGAAGTAATCAGGAAAATAAGAGGGCAAATCTATAACTGGGAAAACAGAACAGAAAACAAGAAACACTGGAGAACAAAACAAATAAATATAAATAAACAAATGAGGCTGGCCTAAAACTAGCCTTGAACCCACAACTAGCGAGTTAACAGTCTCCAACCCACAGCCTCAACCCTCGAGCTACACTAAGGACTTATTACTAAGACAGAGGAGGAAACAGGATGGCCAGCAAGACAGGAACTGACCCCAGCTAACACTATTTTACTATATTACAGAAACTCTTGTTGCGACACTGCAGATTTGTGTCTGTTCATATGAGCTGATGAATGGCTGATGAAACCTTCATCTTTCCTGTTTGAATGAATATTTCCATGAAAAGTGAAAGTCCACCATGTTGGTTTCAATCTGATAAGTCAATCTCCAGTTCCTTAAATAGGTGCTTTCCATCCTTTTCTAATCCAGGGACCCCAAATTAAAATATACCAGACCTACCCCTCATCACCATAATGTGTCCCCCCCAAAGGAACTATAGCAACTAATACAGGTGCCTTGCTAATTTTATTTATTTGAAAATGTAGACTTTCTTTGCCATTTGCACAGGCACAGAAATACAAGTTATTGGAATTCTTGCACAGTTTTCTTGGTCAAGGCTTAAAACCAACTATTAAGACTGTGACATATAGAAGAAACATTCACATGTACAAAATATTCATTTAGAATTTTCTCTGTGGAGCCCATGTGGCTGTTGTATATAGTACCCAGTTTGAACATTCCTATCTTACAGCTACCTTAATATTCACTAGCAGAGAAAAGAGGCAATTTTATAGTCTGGTAAACACTGGATTTTGGTACTTGGTCTTGAGAATTTCTGCAATATTCCTCATAAGCCCCAAAGCTACATCAAGTTTAATATCTAATCTTTAAGAGAATACCATTTATTCATCCATTTTCTATGCCCACTTGCCCTATGCAGGGCCAACCCACCACAGAGCACACATACACACACCTTAAGTTGGCACGAAGATAAGATAAGATAAGACACTTGAATGTCATTGTATCAGAAATACAATGAAATCTGTTTGGTAGTTCACGGCTCAGCAGCAAAGAGGTATACATTAATGTACCACATTAATATAGAATACAGTTATAAATATAAAAAACCTAAGATAACTTTTAGTAAAATATAATATAAAAAATATATTCCCTAGTGTAGTCTACAGTGTACTGGATTACACTGTATTTACAGATTATGGGTATTTACAAGTCAATGTGATTTAAAGTGACCAAGTGCATATCAGCAGCAATACAGAGGTGTGGAAGTGATTAATGGTCAGTGTTCTGTAGTGGGAAGGGGTGTGACAGAGGCCACTGCTCTCTGGAAAAAGCTGTTCCTCAGTCTGTTCGTGACTTAATGGTCCTGAATATTTTGCCCGATGGGAGGGGGACAAACAGTTTGTAACCCGGGTGGGTGGGGTCCTTGATGATGTTGCTAGCCTTCCTACATAGTCGGCTAGCATAAACATTGTTCAGATCTGGGAGCTTGGTACCCACGAACCTCTGCGCAATCTTAACTATCCGGGCCAAGTCTCTCCGGTTCCCTGCCGTGCAGCTGGAGTACCACACTGTAGCCCCGTAGCAGAGAATGCTCTCTATTGTGCTCCTGTAGAAGTTGACAAGGAGCTGAGTGGGAAGTCTGGCTTTTTTGAGTGTTCTTAAGAAGAAAAGTCCCTGTTGAGCGTTCTTCACCAAGTGAGAGGTGTTAACAGCCCATTTCAGGTTCTTTGAGATGTAGATCCCCAGGAATTTGATGTCGTTAACCCTCTCCACTTCCTCTCCACTTATGTGGAGGGGGGGGGTCGTTTTCCTGGCTCTCCTAAAGTCCATAACAATCTCCTTTGTCTTGGATATATTCAAGACAAGGTTGCTGTCCGAGCACCACTGTACCAGGTGTTGCACCTCCTCCCTGTAGTGGGTCTCATCGTCTCTTGTTATCAGTCCCACTACCGTGGTGTCATCTGCAAATTTCACTATGGTGTTGGAGGTGCAGATGGGTGCACAATCATGTGTGAATAGGGTGAAAAGGGCTGGGCTGAGGACACTCCTGTGCTCAGTGTGAGAGTGGATGATATGCGGTTTCCCACCCTGACATTTTGCGGTCTGTTGCTGAGAAAGTTCAGAATCCATGAGCAGAGAGTGATGGTTAGGTTAGTGAGCTTGGTAATCAGTTTGTGAGGGATTATCGAGTTAAAGGCAGAGCTGAAGTCAATAAATAACATTCTGGCGTATGTGTCAGGATGCTCCAGATGAGACAGGGTAGCATGAAGTGCAACTGAAATAGCATCTTCTGTTGACCTGTTTCCCCGGTAAGCAAACTGATGGCTGTCCAGATCAGTCGGAATGCTGGCCTTGATGTGCGCGAGAACAAGCTTCTCAAAGCACTTCACGGCAATCGGTATTAGAGCAACAGGACAATAATCGTTCAGACATGTGATTGCTTGCTTTTTGGACACTGGGACGATGGTAGTGGTTTTGAGGCATGTGGGGACTATAGTCTCCTGCAGAGACAGATTAAAGATGTTTGTTAGCACCCCTGCTAGCTGATCAGCACATGACTTCAGTGTGCGGCCTTGTACCCTGTCTGGTCCTGCTGCTTTGGAGGCGTCGATCCTCCCCAGGGTCAAGTCTCACCTGGTGGGGCTGTAAAACAAGTGCCGGCTCCTCCCTGGGTGGCAGAGTTATTTGAGTGCCCTCATTGTTGTTGTGGGTGTCAAAACGAGCAAAACTGCGGTTCAGGGCATCAGGAAGCGATTCATCGTGGTTTGTCAGCGAGGCACGCTTCTTGTAGTCCGTAATGGTCTTGATGCTTCTCCACATACTGTGAGAGTTGTTGTTTTTGAAGTGACTCTCAATGCGCCGTTGGTATCTCTACTTGTCTTTTCCCTTTTTCAGCTCCCTCTGGGCACTGGTGTAAGCCAGCCTGTCTCCTGACACATAGAGTATAGGTAGTCTATATGTAGTATCAGGTAGTTTTGGTTGCACAGCTTACACTCCCTCTTCAGCTTCCTCCCCTCAGGGAAAAGGTACCGGACCCTCCGGGCTCCACAAGACTGTCCAACAGCTTCACCTACCAAGCTGTCAGGATGCTGAACTCTGTCCACTACTACCCCCCTTGTCTCCTGCCCCTAGATAATAACCAGTCACTACCTACCAAGTAGCTACCTGCCAACTGTCTTTTTGCACTCAAAAGCTGCACTAGAATGCACTTCCTCACTTTCTTCACTCCTTTTTTTATGCTGTTTTTGCACTACTGACTGTATATTGTATATTGTACTGTATACTGTAAAGAGGTTTTCTTATCTTAGTTATATCGTATTTATCTTATGTCTTACGTTTATACACACACACACACATATATATATATATGATTATACTCAGCTCAAAATGAAACACTGCTTGCAGAATTGTAAGAAGTGCAAGCTAATTACGTATCTTCTCAGCAGAGTGACACTGAAGCCAGAAGGTTGCTATATTTTTTTATTTTAACACTTAAAGTCAAACAACCTTCTTGCTCTATGACAAATTTGAAAACTAAAAAAATTGAAAAAGGTATATAAATATGTGTAAATATAATATAAAATGATGTGTAATACTGAATCCAGAAGCCTATTACTGTATATTCAAACTTTCAATGTCAACCATCTTGATTTATGACATGTTTGCGATGTTAAAAACATAATGGAAAGAGGATTAAGGTAAATATACACTTTATTTTTACACGTGAACAATTATAATGTGAAACTGAACAATAAATTCACATTCAATAAAAACACATTCACAAGAAATACATAATTTGAAACACATAAAATTTTACATTATACAGAAAATAATACAAAGACAAAGTAAAAAATGGGAATGGAAAAATAACGGAATGGTTTTTAATTTTTCAAGTAAAGGTAAAAGGTTAGCATTCTTAGTTATCGGTACCAGTAAGTGTTAGATGCATTTTTTACTTTGTTAAAAAGTGTTTAATGTGCATTAAAGCCTATTTATTTTTGATTTTAAGGAATGCTTTTGAACAAATTCAGTGCTCTGCCTGAACTGTTACAGGAGATGCTTCTTGTGTTGGTCTTGTGGATCTTTACGCCCCAGTTGTCTTCAAGCTCCTGAAACATAATGGATACATTTGAAGCTCTTGTGTTGCAAGACATTTCAGTCCTTATACAAAGTGTGAAATTATATTCAAAGAATACAAAAATTTAAGTTCTTTGAAATAACCACCACTGTTATGTTGCAAAACAGACATTTTCATAGTGACACTTACAAAATAACAACTTTAAAAAGAAAATAAGATCTGAAGAGAGTAGGGAACAATTACTATTGTATTTGAGCACCATACCTTTTTCTCCATTGGGAGTTTTTGATGAAATTTTTAGCAAACTTAGACTCTGGATTCAAACACTTCTTTTCCTCTCCATTCTTCATTGTGACTCTAATGAGAGGAACACATGAATTGAAACAAGGATTTAAATACATGTAATATTTAAACATACTTTTTGTTTTAAGGGAAGCTTTATAATCCTTACATGATTTCCAAATTCTGGCATGAAGAACTCGGTGAATACACTTCAATCTTCTCAATGTTTGCTGGCTTAATGAAGTTCACTTCATTATTGATGCACAGACACCGGCCCTTGGAAACAATTGCCATGCCTAGGGAAAGCAAAATGGTGGGAAAATGTCTAATCAATC
>JAODJU010000119.1:13230198-13245125 GCA_026776725.1 Gnathonemus echidnorhynchus
GGTGTGTTCGAAGAACCCAATTAGCCGGATCATGATTAGCACGATGATATCATCTTGGATGTCTCATTTGATCTCGGGTGTTTTAAGCAACGTACGAAGAACGAGCCCCTGGTGTGTTTTTAGTTATTTTATAAACCCCTGTTGTCAGTGGATCGTCACCCTAATTTCCGCCTGCCCCACGCCATGCCGTGTCTGTGACACGGGTGCATCTTGTCTCCACTCCTGTTTATGATTTGAGAGTTTGAATTTAGTGAAGGAGCTCCTTTGTATCATGCATGAATTATACAGGACCAGGGAACATCAGACTGATAGATAAATCTATTTGGCAGCTGCAGTTTTGTGGACAGTGAGCCCACCTGTGGAGGTGAAGAGTAAACAGATCGGGACAGGCAAAAAATGTTTACATTGTGATATTTTAAGTTTTTGTTATATTTAGGAGATGTGTATGTTGCTGTGAGTTGTGCCAACAGACATAAGGTAGTGCTGACAAATCACTTGTTTATTCAATATTGTCTCTGTGGAATACAAAATATTTCCATACAGCGGAATGGTACTCTTCACTCTAAGAGTGAGTCCAAAAGCAAAGAGGAGAAAGATACTTTTGTCTTGGAGAGCTCATGCAGAGCTCATGCAAAAGCAGGCTGGTTTTTATAACGTATACTATGTAATGTTATGAAGGAACCATTATTAAAATTTGAAAAGCTTGCAAAGTTTTGTTTCCTAAGATTGATTAAAAATGTTTTTGCGCAACTTTTATTGATGGTCTCAACACAGCTCATTATACTCAGTTCTTGTGATGTGACAATTGCATGTACTCAGTTCTTATGATGTGACATAACACATCATGCAAGCCTGTTGAGAGCGGCACACCACTGCATTGTGCGTAGAGTTTGCATCATCACCCTGTGTATGGCTTCTTGGCAGATCCTTCCATCCATCACTGGAACCACTTAATCCCAACTGGGGTTGTTGTGTGTGTGTGTGTGGTGGGGGGGGGGAACAATGGGCACAGGCAGGAACAAACCCTGGGCAGTCGCCAACACACCACAGGGTGCAGACAGACACTAAGAGGGCCAGCATAGAGGTGCCAATCAACCTATCCTGTATCCTTTTGGAGGAAATCAGAGCCCCAGGCAGAAACCCACATGAACACGGGGAGAGCATGTGACTCCACACAGAAAGGCCCCACGCCTGACCCAGGGACCAAACTCAGGACCTTCTTGCTGTGAGGCAGCAGCATTAACTGCTACACCACCATGCCACCCACACAGATCCTTCTACTGTCCAAAAACATGCCTAAACTGACCATATGTGTGAGTGAATATGCACAATTCTACCTCCTGCTAAAGTTGCTCATGTTTACTTTGTACGTCTGACATTTTTGCACATGTTTTTGTCTTGTCCTGTCTTGTTCTGTTTTGTCTGTACAATATCCTGGAAACTATAATGCACAGTCACTTTTGAAACGTCTTATGTCCTCCTGATGTCCCTGTTTAATGTACAGAGATTTTTATAGTTTTTATAGGTATTTAATTGTGTACAGAAATTTTTATAGCTCTCAAGATACTTAAGTGTGTAATCTCTGCTTATATTTTTCTATATTTTATATTCTACGCACCATGGGTAGGGCTGGGTGAAACGGCATTTTGATGCACTGTATACCATGTATATTGCTGCATTGACAATAAATCCCTCTTGAATCTTGAATGTACACCCTTCAAAGTTTGGTTGATTCCCTGCTTCCCAATTGCAATATGTATAAACAATTATTCGGTTAATCATCAGATTATTTTGTAAATTACTCAATTATTGATATAATCAACAGCAACAACCCTACTGCAGTGATGGTGGCACAGGAGGTAGCGCTACTGTTTGGCAACTGGAGGGTTGCAGGTTCAAGTGTTGGCTCCTCCTGACCCCATTGAAGTGTCCTTGAGTAAGACACTGAAGCCCATATTGCTCCTGGTGTGTGAATGTGAGGTAAAGTGCTTTGAGTGCTTGAAGGATTGGAAAATGTGCTATATAAATGCAATCCATTTACTGGTCAATCTGTATCATGCATGATCATCATTACCTACTAATACTGTACAAATTGCTGAAATGAGGTTTCTCAGCATAGTTGCCAGACTCACTCATTTGGAGATCCCAAGAGCCCTTGAAACAAAGCCATAACTCCTTCTCGTCAAGAGATGGTAATGCATCTGATAAAACTTCTATTGTGGTTGACTCCCGGGGGGGCAAGGGAGCGTCCCAAAGTCCATCTCACTGGGCGGAGGTCTTGGACACACTGAAGGGATTGTATCCCCTATGGCAGGGATGGCCAATCTTATCCACAAAGGCCCAGTGTGTATGCAGGTTTTTGGGGTAACCTTTAGGTCAGCTGTTCAAACCCAGATGTGAGGACTCTTCAGCCAATCAGTCCTCTAATTAGTAATCTAATTCGGGAGCTGCAGTGAAAACCCGCATACACACCGGCCCTTTGCAGATAAGATTGGTCACCCCTACCCTATGGTTTGGGAACACTTCAGAATCCCTCAGAGTAAAAGTTAATCTTGTGAAAAGAAGGGTCTGATCAGACCTGTTTTGAGTGCTACCATTGCAGCCCTCTCCAGAAACAGTGTGAAGATGAGAAGTGGATGGATATCCATATGAAATAGCATAAAGCAAATGTAAAATATTAAAATAAAATAAACATCTCAGATAGAAAATAAATAAAAAATAACTAAGACTTCTCTCTTTCTTTCTTTTTGTTTGTGTGGTTGATTGTGTTTGTCTACCACTGCTGGAAGGGGGTAAGCGCCATTTTCTTTGGATGCCTCCTTTGTACCTGTTCTGGTGTAGTCAGGAAGATGGGGTAGCTGTAAGTGTTTTTCTTTTCTTTCTTTTGGTGGGTAGTAGTGTGTGTTGGGTGGAGGCAGTTTGGGGAATCTGTTTATTTTGGCCAGCTTGGCCCTGGAGAGATGGCATGACCATTTTGTATTATACATCTGTTGTATGTTAGGTACAAGGTAGGCCTGGTACAATAAATTGTACAGCACTTGTGAAGACATTTAAAGTGTGAGGTGTTTTCTGTATGAACCCGGTGTAGTTTATTACATAGCTTATCCTGGAGGTGTAATAACCACCTGCAGCTCTAACTAGGTAATCCACCTGAAGCTAAGTGGGTTCAGGCCTGGCTAGTACTTGGATGGGAGACCACCTAGGAAAGCAGTGTTGCTACTGGAAGAAGTGTCGGTGTGGCCAAGAGGTTAGTCTATTCTGTGCTTTGTGTGGATCACAATGCCCCAGTGCAGTAATGGGGACACTGTGCTATAATAGATGGTGCCACCCTTCCGATGAGGAGTAAAACTGAGGTCCTGACTCTCTGAAGTCATAAAGGGTCCTTGGGTATCCTTCAAAAGAGTAGGGGTGGTACCCCAATGCCCTGGCTAAAATTTCCCACTGTGGCCCCATCAGATCTGGCCTCCTAATCATCCCCTGTATCTAACTGGTGAATTCCCTCCAGCCCCTTCACCACCTTAGCTACTGTGTGGTGAGCATACCGGTGCAGAACGGCTGCTGTCTCATCATCCAAGTGGGTTCTACACAGTGGTGGTGGTAGAAGTGGCTCCCCATTGCATCTGTGAAGCACTTTGTGTGTATTGAAAAACACTGTATAAATGTAACATTCATTTCTGCTATATAATTTATATTAACTGTATGCTGTAACATAAGCATATCCATCCACTCTCATATCTTCTCATTGAAGTATGAGCAGAGGCACCCAGGATCCTGTTTGAGGAGACCATCCAGAGGACATCCTGAATGGCATAGCAGTTCAACAAAGAGCACACACTAAAATAATATGCAATTTAGAGAAACCAATTCCACTGTATGGAACTACATGTGTTGAGACTGGAGGAGAAAACCAGAATATCTGGAGAACCCACTCAAGCAAAACTTTTCTAATTTTCTTCATAGAGATTGCAGGATTAAATTTGTAGTATAAAATGGGAAATCTTTGTAGCAATTTCGCCCCCCTGTGGCACAAAACTAAAATAGATACAGCTGAAGACCACTCATGTTTAGGCAGCGTCACAAGGGGCCTGGAGACATTCCCATGCAGCCCAGGGCATAAGGCAGAGACAAAACCCAGATGATGATATCATCAGTCCGTCATAGGGTATACCCACATACACACACAGTCCCTGTATTCATATCCTTATGGGAACTCTCCATTCATTTCTTTGGGCATAACCATCATACCAGCTATGACAACCTGTTTATTATTATTATTATTATTATTATTATTTTGATTGCATTCACAATTTTTTTTATAAAAAATAGTTTTCCCTTGTAGATACTGGAAAAAAACCCCATTTGGTCTGTACAATGCATGACCACACACACACAAAACTAATTCATACATTCCTATCATTGTGGTGACTCTCCATTCATTTTTATGGATGCAACCCATATCCCAAACCCAATCTGACCTGCCATGCTGAAAGTGTTTGAGTACAGCACTCCTACAATAAGAGTATTAAAAAAATGCTTTTTCAGAGATAGGAATTCACTGTAAATGAAGAAGAAGAAATTACTAACTAAAAGAGCTTAAACAGATTGTTAGATTTAACATAAGTGTGAATGATTACAGACCAGAACTGTGAAGTGTGGCCAGTGAGGACTACGACAAAAGCATCCACGTGCTTATGGCGCTGAAGGTGTCCCCTGAAAGTGGCTCCAGATATAAACAAATCAGGACATTACATTAAATTTCCATATTAGTACATTTGGTTTTATTCAGGGTTGCTGTCCACCTTTTTTGAACTAATCAGTGTGATAGATAACCACAAATATGTTGTGTTTCCATAATTCTTTGTATTATACATAAAATCATGTAAAAATTTAAAACATAAAGGCAATATCACAATGTCTGTTGAGTATATTTCTATAATATCTAAAAATACACTGCCATCACTTATTAACAGTGAAACTAATTAATAGAATTTTGAAAATGTCACCTGTAAATTAACTGAACAGAAAGCTTCTTGCCTGTGTAATTAATTAACCTGGCCTTTCTTACTGTGAAGGCTGGGTTCCATTTCAACTGACTGGGATTTTTGCAGGCATTGGCAAGATTATTAATAGTCCAATGACAGTCTCAGTATGCATATGCTTTATGTTCAATTAATAATAATTTCAGTACAGCTTAACATTTGGTTTTTATGGTAGGCTTAACTGTATTATATGATTTCTTTTTTATTTACTGCTTATACACATCCATTTAGACTTCTCACTGAAATGTTAATACTAAATTCATATGCCATGCTTTCATTATATATTCAGCAATAACCTCAGAACAACTTGTGTTTCCATTGATAAGCTCTGCCAAAAAGTGTATTTAAAATGATAGATACATATGATCTGCATTTGCATCACGAATCAAAGTGATGCATCTCGGGAGCAGGTTTTTTTAACCCCCTCCCCAACCCACCCAGCCACCCCACCCATCTGCTATCTGGTCACGTGATGCCTGAGCCTCAGCACCGCTCATTAGACGGCCATCTTGGTTTACACCCAGTGCAGTACGCGCAGCCAATCCAATTATTACCAAGCAGTGGAAGACCGCGATTTCAGCAGCATCACCCGTTCACACTGCCTCTGAGGTCCTCTGACTGAACACTTCGGCAGCAGCTGATGTGGAAAATAGCGGAGACTTTGCTGTAGAGACGGTGACTTTAGTCCCTCACTTGTCTGTGGGGGAGAAAAGCCGAAGGAGGCAGGGGAACAGAAACGGAGAACATCCTTTTTGTGCTCCTGCGTTATTGGGGGTGGGCTGCTCTCAGTCTTAGTCGCTCCTGTTGTTTTCTTTCCGCCGTTTCCAAGCGGAGGAGACCGGCAGAGCTGTAGTGGGAAAATTCTTTGTTTTTTTTCCTTCCCTGTTCCTGGCCTGGAGGAGAGCTGTTTTTGTGCTGTGGTACCAAAGCTGAGTCATCATGTCTGATCTGACACCTCAGAGTGATGCCCCCACCCCCACCACTGACAAAATCACACAGGCGGCAAGGGAGACGATTTACCTTTGCAACTTTCGAGTCTCTGTGGACGGGGAATGGCTTTGTCTGCGTGAGCTGAACGACATCTCCCTCACCCCCGACCCGGAGCCGGCCCATGAGGGTGAGTCTGTGCGCGGCACCTGGCTGCCGCTTCGGGGAGAAACGGGTGAGGCCGCTTGGCTGGACATTTCATCACTGTCATTTAATGCGCGTCAGTGTTTGAAAACGCCAAGTCATATTTCCCCTTCGAGCACCAGACAGACGTGGTTATTTGCCGAATATGAGGGAAAGTCCTGATTCTGATGCGCCACAGCACATTATCATGTCTTACAGATGCGGGCACGGAGTTTGCAAGTCACACTGAACAAAATGGTTGTTTTGTTAGACAGGATTGTTTTCTAATGTTCTTTCGGGGAGGTTTAAGTTTCAGACCTGTTCATTTTAGCATACATCCAGCTGTTAATGTGTAAATGTCACTCTATTTCAATATTTTTCGTACATTTTTCTAAAGAAGTTCTAAAGAATTATACAATACTGAACGGTCCTGATTGTTGGCACAACATAATCTGGATCCCCAAGCCGTTGGTTTGTGCTTTCGAGGGGGAAGAAATCAATATCATTTAAATTCAGAAAATTCAATTGAGAGCCGGAATTTTTTGGTGAATTGATTTTGTTTGGTGTTATGGTTAACTGTGTTATTTATATATATATATATATATATATATATATATATATATATATACACACACACACAAACATATATATTACAGGTCCAAACTGTAAGATGCAGGCTCCGTTTTATGCGTTTATTTGATTTTATTTTTAAATAGTTAAAATTTAAGTTTAAAATGTATGTATAGTTATTGAGATTATCTACTTTATTGCAGGGAACTGTAAATTAACAAAGCAAGATATAATTCGTTATGATTTGGATGTATCACCTGGAATTGTAAGCATATATAATTCTACATTACTGGGGAGCCCCACGAGAAGTACAGAATGCAAATATGTAAATGAATAGCCCAGGGCAAGTGGTTTCAACTGGCACCAGGACCTTAAAGTCTAGCAGTACATTGAAGTTTAGTTTAATAAATTTGTGGAATTAAAGGGTGCTTTGATTACAAAGTGAAATCTGGGAAAACAGAATGGATGAAGGTAGCTATAGTTTCTCTAAACATGCTGTGTCAGTTTTACCGGTAATATTAGGGGTAAAGATGAGAATACCAAGATAGAAATTCACAGCATGATTTAGAACAATAAAATCCACTTATCACGGACTTCAAGGGACCTGGCAAAACAGTCTGTTATATTCAGAGTTGCTGTTTGCCCAGAACACAACTACAAGACACCATTTACTCATGCCGCACCCCAGCAGACACAATTGTGGTATAGATTATTATATTGAACATGTAGTAATCCAACTTTACCTGACCAGATGCGTGACTATTAATAATCCCGACTACATATCTGCGCTGGATATCACCGGCACGCCAGGTGCCTTGTAGACGAACAAAACTACAGCTAAAAGCAGCCCTGGGGACAAAACTGTTTGTCCGTTATAAGCAAAATTCCATTATAAGCAAGTCCACTATAACGGGATTTTACTGTACTATAAATCTGCTTTTAACTTATTGGTATGTTCAGTCTTTTTTTTAGTTTGTATAGATTAAAATTACATGACATAATTATTATGTTTAATGCAAATTCAGGCAGAACTATAAAAATTAGAATAACTTTTATGTTATGAAGTTGTCACATGATACACGTAGTTAGGAGCAGGTGGCAGGTGGTGTCTGGCTGTAACGTGATCTTTGTAAGTCATACGTTTTTCTTTTACGTCATACAGAAGAAGGTAGAAATAGATTGAAATTCCATTTAAAAAAATTAATCAGAAAATGTTGTCATGTGGGGCTGAAATACACCCAGCTCTCGTTATTCTGCACAGTCCAAAAGGGGAGAGCGAATGCTCTGCAGCCAGACCCTTCTCCAAATGTCTCCCATTGTCATGTAAAGCACTCATTTTACATCCAAAGTTGTCTTGTTAACAGCCATTTGCTGTAGAAATATTTATGAAGAGCATTTATGTGATTGATTTAAATGTGCCCGGCCCTCTTAATGGACAAGGGAAATTTCAGCTTACTTAGCATTTTCAGTGCATATTCACTTAAATGAGGATTTTTCTTCAGCCTGCTTGAAGCTGAAATTATTAGTGTTGCATTTACCTTTTACTAAAAATATGGAAGTACATTTCAATAATGATAAATAATACAAATCAATTTGATAAATTCAGAATAGTTTTTTACTTTTTATTGCCATATTTTCTTGTAAATACAACTTTTATACATGTTGTATGTTAATCGCATGTATTTAATATATTGTTTTAATCTCAGTACCAGAGTATTAACTAACCCAAAAGGCTGATAAATGCATTTGTACAATAATTAAGGCAGTTACCTAGACGTCTATGCAGTAATTGATGGAAATGGTTCATCTGAACCCACTGTTCCTCTCTCCTCCAATAAGTGAAATTAAATATACTAAGGTCCAGATTTGCACTTTTTACTTTTGTGACATTCTGCCACTTGCCTGAAAATAATAATCCATATACGATGTGAATGTGAATGTGGATTTAAAATTATTTAAACTCTACTGTTGCACTTTGACAGTGTAGTGGGTTATCCCTCATGTAACTGGAACACAGAAACAGAATCCCCAACGTGCCTTCCAGGCAAACATTGGATGTTTTTTTTTTTACTTAATATTGCAAAGGAAGATCAATAATATAATCACAATATTGTCCTTCAAACTGAAAAGCATGCAGATTTAAAGAAAAGTTATAAACAGGACCACAACATATATTATGTGTTTTGCCTATACACAATTTTATTGACATAAAATCTTTTCTGCACTATATTTCTGATGATAGGAGAGGTCAGAATGACTTCAAATTTGCATCCATTTGTAAGAAAATCAAACTGCTGTCATGCAAAAACAGATTTATAGAATGCTTTGTACAGACATATTTGCATTCATTTTAGATTTCTCTTAGAAATTTTCAAGATGTGTGAGTGCTAATTGATAGGCCGAAATCATATTGATATTATATGGCACATGCGCAATAATCACCAGGGCTTCAGATCAAAGGCGAAGCATTTGGCTGGTCGCCAGCTTTTCAATACTATACGCACATTTATTCATGCCCAATATTTGGTAAGCAGATTAGTAGTACAGCTAAAATATTAATGACATGCGTTTTGTGAAAACTTAGTAATCTTTATTAAATTTTGGTTAGCGGAGCACACCACATCATGCTGGTTTGGTATACTTTAGTGCTATTTGCACTGAAGTGTCAGTGAAGAAAGGAACAGCTCAACAGCCACGACATCTTTCAAAAGAGGAGATCTTGCAGATAAACAAGGTAAAAAGACATTGATGGTGCGGTGGTACTTTTTGCAGTTTCAAGTCTGAAACGTTTATTAAACATAAGGATATGCTGAATTTACTAACTTTTGGGCTTCATAAAATGCCTCATTAATATTTTAGTCATACTATTAATCTGCTTAACAAATTGTGGACATAAATAAACATCCATATAGTACTGAAAAGCTGGCGTTTGGCCAAATGTTTTGCCTGTCATCTGAAGCCCTGTTGATTATTGCGCATGCGCGATATAATATTGATATGATATCACCCAGCCCTAGGCCCAAATTATGTTAACAATACATGTTTTACACATTTTCGTCTTCAGTTGTTTAATGTTATTTTCAATTTACATAAAATGGCTGCCTGCTTAATTTTTTTTAAGGAATATTTTAGGAATTTGTAAATGAAGTGTAAATGATTATTTTTACTTATCCTGATTTGTAGATTTAATTTGAAGGAAATACAAAGCATTCAGCATGCCACTCAATCTCCTCCAGTAGAGCCCTGATATATTTAAAGGTGTTTTTATAAGAACTTGCCAATTTCATTCTACCTTTTTCTCTGTTCTTGGGCTCACACTACCCACCACAAGGCAGATTATCTAATTAATAATTAGATCTGAAAGTGCTTTCACGCCTTGCTTCTCATGCTCTTCTACCTTTATCCATGCTTTCCTGAGTACCAGTGAGCTGCAGAATGTCGTTTTGTCTTCTCCCACTTTTTCCGGGGAAGCTTTTCTGCGGTATTGTTTTCCCAATTCTTTCCCTACACAGTTCATAAATAATCTTAGATACATTTAGCTTACTCTTTCATCTTACAGTGATATTTCTAATATGGGCAGATTCTGAGCTAACCTACTCCATAGTTCTTGTTCGCTCACCCTCAGCCATTTCTTTTAATTCACTTAATTTCATTTCATTTCCTTCTCCTTGCCCCTTCTTCTCTTCATGCCTTGATTCTTTGAACCAGTCACTGGGTGTTTTCTTCTAATAGTCCTCTTGTGGGTTATCTTCCTGTTGCAGTCCTTTCTGCGTTTCCTGCCACCCATCTGAAATGCTGGATAGGCTTTTGGTGCTCAGCCCAGGTCTATATCCACCTAGTTTGACTTGCTATTGCAGTGCATGGTTACTTCTGGTCATTCCCACTTCACTTGGCCTTGCCTTAAAGGATTTGCAGGGTCCTATGAGTCGTAACCTTTGTTCTCCCACACATTCATTCCCTGAGGATTCTTTGCTCTTCCGGTCATGCCACGTGGTTATTTCCACATAATTGATCCTGTTTAGTTCATTTTCCATTCCACCTCTCATGGGACCTTTGAACTATCTTCCTCTCTTAGTGCTTATAGTTTGTAAGGAGATGTCCTTATGATGAGAACCTGTGGGTAGGGTAATTGACCCACACAACTCTAGCGCACCTTAAGTCCTGCTATCAGTCAGTCATTCCTGACAATGCTCCAGTTTTTTCAGTTATCAATGCATGCTGAGACATAGTAGTTGGCTATAGAAGTAGATGTTAACCTGCAGGACATTGCTGCCATTTGCATCTTCCCCAAAGTGTCTTTATTAGTTTTCATATTGACAAAACCTTCATTTATGAACCCAGGAACACTAATGAAATATGTGCTACCAAGTTAGCATCAGTAGTACGATACCAGTCTAGGCCAGGCTATCAAACCCAACACTCTATAACAACAGTGCTCAACAAATAGACACCACAGAATTTTAGGCTCTCAGCGATGCTCAGATTAATTATACTAGTTGAACATGATATTAGATTAAAAATAGCTTTACCTTTGCAGCCAGAATTGATGTGTGTATATATACTTTACTGACAGTGACAAACTGGGCAGTCATTGACTTGAGCACTGTTCTCCAAATAGGGTGTTGGTTAGTTCAGTGTATCACTGGGATCCTTCTTTTTTCCGTCTCTTTGATAGGCCTTCTTCATCTCCATAATGCTCAACAGTGCCCCCTGACATCCCAGGTGAACCCCCCTCCAAACCCACCTAAATTTACAGTATATACCAGAACCAATTTACTTGGTATACATTCAAATAAATTCACCAAACAATCTTGTGCTATTCAGTTTCACATGATTGTTAAAATTTCCAAGTTAGCTTTGTTGCTAATCTACTAATACTTTTCTGGATATCATTTTGGTTTTGTAATGCCTCTTTTTTTTAGTGATCTTTAGTGTGGTAATGCAATACTACCACCAACTGGACTAGAGTGGACCTTACTATGGGATAAAAGGTGCCTTACCAGAGAAGCACATTAACCCAGACCATTTCTTGCGACCCTAACATGTGACATTACCGATACTACATTGTTGGTGGTTTTGTTGACTATGTCTAAATTTATTTGATCTCATTTTGCTATATGGTATATAATTACTCATTTGTTCAGCCGGTTGAGAACACTCTGTTCCTCTCTCCCATCTCTGTAGAGTGATGTCTCCTTTTAACTGGATTGCTACCTTGCTGTGGGTGGAATTAAGCAAATGGTGTGTCGTGTTGCTCATTGAAGCTCACAGCCTACAGATTTAATGGAAGGGGATGACTGATAACCCTCATTACACGAGCTTCATGCTTTTCTTGAAATGGCTTTAAAATGGTAATAATTATGGGTGGATTTTTTTTTTTTTTTAAATAAAATTTGCTTAATGTAGACCTACTAAGGAGTCTGAGCCTTTTGGCAAACACCCTCACTCTACATGTAGCATTGGTGGGTTTTTTTTGTTTTGTTATCTTCAAGCCATAATATGCATGACCTTCTGTGCTCTCCCCTCCTTTTCATTTTTCTACGCAAAGACTCATGGGAGGATTTCACAAGTTTGGTGGCGGAAATGCAAATGCTTGATGAGTTTAAAGGTGCGTATTACGGCATCACTATCAAGCTCCTACCACCCCAAGCAAGTTACCTAGATGCCGTCTCCAGTCCCCGAGCTGGGATGACCACCTCATTTCATTATGCTGCCATATAACTCTAGGTGTAGTGCATGACTCTTTGACATTTTTACATTTACTTTAAAAAAAAATAAAAAATCTTTTTTCTCTTACCCAAAATCAACAGTCACGGTGCACGCTGTAGCTCTTATTGAGCACTGATTCAAAACACACCCCCACCTGCATCGAATGAATAAGTGTGCAGATTTGTTTTATTTATGTATTGTCAATCAATTTTTATTTCATATAAAGCAATTTAAAAAACAAGATTGTCACAAAGTGCTTTACAGTGTTATTTCAAACCAAAATCAAAATTTTGGGAAAACCAGAAACATATTCCCAGATCACTTTAAATGAGATATATCTGTATACGCTATATAGATATGTCTATAGAAAGTTCAAAACAATAAATAAATAAATAAATTTCAAATAAATAAAGAACGCTTAAAATATTATACTTCTCAGTGCCAGATCCTGCTGGAACATGTTCCGGGCTCTCCCTGTTTATGACTGTCTGCCTTCTGCCACCTATTTGCCTGCATTTGACAGCTGTCTGGTTAAAAAAAAAAATTATAAAATAAAATAGGTATGCGTTTTAATTTATAGACCAATTTCACATCCTTATTAGTTTTTAACTATTCTTAAAAATACATAGCATGTTTTCAGCACTGTTTTTAGTACTTGTTCCGGGAGCTGCGCCCACCTCATTACCCTTCAGCCTTTCATGTTCCAGCACCTTCTGATTTACAAATTAAGCGCTGCTTATTATGAAGAACACCTGAGAATGACTGATCATGAGCTGTCACACAGGGTCTCTAGGTCCACTTGATAATCTGTAGTCTCAGGGCCAGATGATGGGGGGGCTGGAGGGAGAAAGTAGAAAATGGGCTTATGAGTTATCATTAGTAGCTATATAGCATTAAATTAACTATGTGTGAACTAGTTTACAGTGGACACCAAAACAGGATATTCAATAGCTAATAAATGCAGTTATATGGAATGTTAGAGAAGTATTAAAGAAGTAGGTTTTATTCTAGACTGCAGCATCTCTTTCTGCCTTTTGCAGTATTATTTATCTGAACAAAGGAGGTTTCCGAAATGCTTCTAATGTATGACTCAGTTTCATGACAAATGTAATATCATGAGTTATTGGCGGGACTTGCATTGATGCAGCAATCCTGATTCATCAGACTTTCAGTCATCAGATTAGCATGAATGATTTTGGGGTCCCTAATGTCCTGGATGAAAATTGTCAAGCTTAATATTTCCAAGGGGCAACATACATTATATTACCAAAAGTAATTGGGGCACCTGCCTTTACACACACACGAACATTAATGACATTCGATTCTTAATACATAGGCTTTAATATGGAGTTGGCCCACCTTTTGCAGCTATAACAGCTTCAAGTCTTCTGGGAAGGCTGTCCACAAAGTTTAGGAGTGTGTTTATGGGAATTTTTGACCATTCTTCCAGGAGAGCATTTGTGAAGTCAGGGACTGATGTTGGACGAGAAGGCCTGGCTCGCAGTCTCTGCTTTAATTCACCCCAAAGGTGTTCTATCGGGTTGACTTCAGGGCTCTGTGCAGGCCAGTCAAGGTCCTCCACACCAGACTCACTCATCCATGTCCTTATGGACCTTACTTTGTGCACGGGTGCGCAGTCATGCTGGAACAGGAAGGGGCCATCCCCAAAACATTCCCACAAAGTTGGGAGCATGAAATTCTCCAAAATGGCTTTGAATGCTGCAGCATTAGGAGTTCCTTTCACTGGAACTAGGGGGCCAAGCCCAACCCTTGAAAAACAACCCACACCATAATCCCCCTTCCACCAAACTTTACACTTGGCACAATGCAGTCAGACAAGTATTCTTCTCCTGGCAACCACCAAACCCAGACTCATCCATTGAATTACCAGACAGAGAAGCATGATTCCTCACTCCAGAGAACACGTGTCCACTGCTCTAGGGTCCAGTGGCGGCGTGCTTTACACCACTGCATTTGATACTTTGCAGTGCACTTGGTGATGTAAGGCCTGGATACAGCTGCTCGGCCATGGAAACCCATTCCATTAAGTTCTCTACGCACTGTTCTTGAGCTAAGACAGTAAGGTCTGTAGCTATTGACTCTACAGACATTTGGTGACTTCTGCACACCATGTGCCTCAGCATGCATTGTCCCCGTTCTGTAATTTTACGTGGCCTACCACTTCATGGCAGAGTTACTATTGTTTGAAATTGCTTCCACTTTGTTATCATACAACTAGCAGTTGACTGTGGAATATTTAGTAGTGAGGTACAGTGGTACCTCGGTTCTCAAACTCACTAGAACTTGAATTTCTTGAAAGTCAAACAAACCAGTTTGACCTAGAACTCGATCTAAATATCAGAAGTCGAACCGTGAACGCTGACCTAATATAAATTGTACGCGCCAGGAAATGAGTCACACAGCATGTCTCTGAGCGGAAACAAAAGGTAACGCTTCAGTGTCAGCCTCGCATTTGCTGTAGTAGCAGCGCTTGTTGGT
>JAODJU010000119.1:13245225-13262923 GCA_026776725.1 Gnathonemus echidnorhynchus
AAAATTTAAAACTGGATATTGATTAGCAATGGCTGCGAATCATTTTAACGGGAATTAGGCAATTGTTTCGCAGGTGGATGTTTTTACATAGCAAACTGCGATGCGATACCGGCTATTTCGAACCCTGTAATGGTAAGGTAATGTAATTTCTCTGAAGAAAAAAATAAATACTTTATTTCATTTTAACACACTTTTTTAAAAAAAAAAAAAAAATCTCAATTTTGTGAAAATGGTCTGTTTTAATATTTGCTTAATGTTTTATGTTAAGCTTATGATGCACAGATCATTAATTTCCGACAAAAATACTTCTTTCTGAATTTCAGTGCTTTAAAAAAAGGCATATACCATGTATTTTATCAAACAAAATAAACCAGGTAAGTCAGCTTCCCTGTGAGACACTAGCTGAATGTTTTGGTTTAAACTTTGAATTCTGGGATTCTGTGCAATGTCACAACCTAAACTTTGTGTTGTCTACAACCAGGAAGGAATATTATAGGTCTCTGTTAAAAATTTTTGCTCATTCTATTCTCCCATTTGGTTATCATTACACTGCATGTGTTCATTTGACCAAATGAATAATAACCTGGCATAACGTTAATTTTAACGCTATGCGTTAACGTGATAAATTCCCAGCCCCAACTATTATTCTGCAGATCAATCTTCAATGCACAAAAAACATATGCTGTAAATCGTTAGGTTTACTGTTACGTTTCTCTGTTGCTATGTTCAGTGTTACAGCATTGATATACTGTTTACTTTGAATGGGAAGTTGTTCCTCCATGTCATTTCTAATCCTCATTCCAGCTCTTCTTCTATGAGCTGAGCTGAAAGCAATTTAACTTCAGATTGTTTTATTGACTTTGTATGTATTTGTAATTGTATGCTTCTTTTAATTATCCATTAATATCCAATGTTTTGAAATTGAGTTATTGTGAAATTGAGTGCTGATTTGAACCCAGGTGTCCAGTTTTCAAGTGCTCCCTCATTGTGAACTCATGACCTGTGTTCCACCAAAATGTCTGAACAGGCCATTTTCGTCCAATTGAATGTTTAACATACAAATTAAGCTGCTCATGAAGTTGCTTGAGTAGCCTAGTTATTTGATGGGTACCCAGCCATATACATGCAACATTTTTAATGAATGCTTTTGTTGTAAAATCATCATATTAAAGTTCTGAATTATTTCTGTTGCAACCGTGCTAGATGGGATCAGACTTTAAATTTATATAAAACGATTATTTAAAAACACTGATAATAACCATTGTATGATTGTTATTACTATATTTGGTCATCATACTAAATTCTGAATGCATCTGTCTATCGACGTTGTATACCATGTATCCTGTGCAGCATTGCAGTGATCTTAGCTAGTGTTTCTCTTACAAAACATAGAGCAGTACAAACTATGGAATAAAATTACACACCCTATGGACAATTCAGAATCTCGCCTAACTGACCATTTTGGGTTGTGGGATTGAAATTGGGATACCTAAGGGAAACACACAAACATGGGGAGCAGGAAAACTTCCCGCATTTTGTTATTCTAACACCAAGTTGTAGAACGCAGCTACATAAAATGATAGGCAGTTTATATATGATTCAAAACCAGTTTTTAAAACCAGTTTTTAATTAAACTGGATAAAATTGTATAAATGTTTTTTTTTGTCTGTGTGTCTGTGTGTGTGTGTACATTTAAACTTCGTAGCTTATTCAAATTATCAATAGGGCTAGATATCAATATCAATTTTTTTTTCCCAGTTTATTTTAGCACTATTAGCCTACAGTTAGCCTAATCATAGTTGAATATTACATATACACCTTAAAGAACTAAATATTGAATATTTGGAACATGTGTATAAAAAAATGCATTTGCCTTTTAAGATAAAATTTATTTAATCTATGAGGTACCTTACGTCTGACAAGTTATCTGGCTAAGCAAGAAATCCGGCTTTGAAACATGATACAGACCCCTGGTGTTAATGATTCCGTTGACTTAAAACAATCCATTTTCTTTTCTTGTCATTTTAAGACTTCACTCCAGTCATCTATTTCCAGTTTTTTTGGTCAACACTTCAGATACAGGATATTTAGTTTTCATTAGTTGAAATTGCTGCTATCCAATGACATGGTATTTTGGTTCACGCTAAACTGAAATATGAAATTTGGCATATTTTGTGTTTCCTTCAGCCATTTTTATATTCATGGATGCGCATAACTGATACACAAGCACGCATTCTTCATGTGTGCAATTGCATATTTATTTTATGCACATCTGCATTATTATGACAAGATATAACTACATGTACACTGTGCATTAGCCTTTATAATGCGAAAGCAATACAAATTAGCCACATAAAGCTTAAAATGTATGGATTGATTCAGAAACTCAATGAGATGATGTCGTTAAACAAGCACCAGCAAAACATTACACGGTAGAAAACGATGTGGAAATAGTGATAGAATTTTGACGGTTCTGTCTCATCCAGCTATTTTTATACAGATGAATAGAGACTATTCTAATGATTATGCAAAAACTACACAGTCAGTTCATATAATCACGAACAGGTGATTGTGTAATAATGTGACAGGGCTAATTTTCAATAATATATACTGTAGCCTGCAACCTTTAATCCCTTGTCAATTCTTTCTCTTTCTATAGTATAGTCTAATATTTAACTTACAGCATTCTAGTTTTTATTGGAAAATGCTTTTTATTCCTTATTGCATTAATTCTTCCATCTGCTTGATCAGAGGTCATATGGGTTTTCTGCTATATTGTATTGCTTTGACACATTTAATCACTGCTTTCGGTTGTTTTGCTTTTACAGTTGAGGGGGGATTGCAGGACACTCTTGTGTCAGTGGTGAAAAACTATTGTCTTGGTACTCAATGCTTTATATTCATCTGAAAATACAGACTCCTCATTTAATGATCTTCCTGATTACTGACTGTCTGGACTTACGACCAGCTCTCCGACCTGTTGGTATTGTACGCTGTATGAGAACTTTAGTTGTGGAAATGGCAGCGTGGTCTCTCAGTGTCAAACATCTCAGCTCGCATCACCCTTTCTTAGTCTCGTTCCTGCAGTCGCTCAGTATTCACTACACTAGCATTTGCAATCTCCAAGACTACATATTTCGTCTATAAATTTGTACTTTATTTTAAATTTGTACAAGATGTTGGCAATGTATATTACAGCTGATTTACTCTATTCTGTTTATTACAGTATACAATATACTACCGTATAACCATTTATAAATAAAATATATGGACAATAAAATAAAAATGTTATAAATGATGCAAAGGTCAAATTAAAACAGTAGTTAAAGATGGTTGATACAAACCCAGTATCAGTACAGTACCCCTGAAATATCGGTAAGGGGTGGGTCCTCGCTGATCGACCAATTTGCTTAACGACCTAGTCATAGAAACAGAACTCAGTCATTAAATGAGGAGTGTCTATAATACATAGTACTGCAGTAATTTTTGTAAGTACATTTTGAAATCTTCCTTTGTTGATGGTTGGAAATTTGTATTCTTGGTTATGTTGAGCACTGACATTCATTGTTCAGAAAATTCTCCCTACTTTCTCCCAACTTTAAATACCAATTTATACTTGCTGATATAAAGGTCATGGCTTACATGTACAGTATGTCATTCGTTCACACTTTAGTCACTGTCAAGTCCTTTGTGACAAACTTTCACTTAAATCATTAATATACTAAATTTGGTTTGAGTGCCATTTTATGTAGCCTAAATGTAATGTTGAGCAGTAAAGATGTGCAGTAACCCTCCTCCCATTCTCTTTAGATCCCAAGGATCCAATTGCAATTGAGAGGCTCAACCTGATGAATATGGCCAAGCTGAGCATAAAGGGGCTTATTGAGTCGGCTCTCAACCTTGGGCGGACCCTGGACTCGGACTACGCTCCCTTGCAGCAATTTTTTGTAGTGATGGAGCACTGTCTTAAGCATGGCCTGAAAAGTAGGATAGCTCTTCTGCTCATTCAAACTCTTAATTAATTGGGATTAATTGCTTTGCAAATGAAAACACTGATGAAGTAGATTGATGTTTAGGTGTTCAATGTTATAAAAAAAAATTTGGGCTAAGTAAATTCATCTAGGAATGCCAATCTGATGATAACCTTATAATTTATTAACCATATACTTAGATCATTGCTATAAAACGCTGAATTTATACAGTTTATTTTGTTGTATTATAGCCAAGAAGACATTTCTTGGACAGAACAAATCCTTCTGGGGTCCGCTGGAGTTAGTGGAGAAGTTAACACCTGAAGCAGGTGAAATCACAGCCAGTGTGAAGGACCTCCCTGGGCTCAAGTAAGCATATTTTTGTTGTAGTCCACTTAATAAAATAAAACGCAATAACTATGGCTCAGGTATACCTCCAAATTTGTGAAAATTTTGGTAGTCTTATCTTGCTCTTCATTTCATAACAATTGGTTAACAAACCTTTATTAAACTAATTATGCCCCTTTTTATGTAAGAATGTATTGCGTTTCCATTATTTTATGGATTTTTGCACAGAACATACAAAAATGTACTTCAACTTGTTAAATTTTTGCAAACTGTATAACCTACTGAGCTCTGTTATTCTGTTGTTCTTCACTATATTGTATGATGGCAGCAAGACATTTCAGACACTCTAATTTTAAATAACGTAAATAACACATAATGTAATGTGGTGCTACCAATATCAGGGACAGTAATTTGAATGAAGGTAAACCAAACCACAAACTAAGATGGCAGGGATGAGCAGCTATGAGCAGATTTTCAAATGGTCTCTTAAGTTAGCCTTGATTCTTTTCTAGTTATAATTAAATAAAATCACTTTGCCACTAAAGCCATTTTCAGCAGACTGTTAATTTCCTGATGCAGGACACCAATTGGGCGAGGCAGAGCTTGGCTTCGTCTTGCCTTGATGCAGAAAAAACTGTCAGATTATATGAAGACTCTGATCAACAGAAAGGATCTGCTTAGGTATGCATTTGATTACTAAAACAATTTTATTACTCAAACAAACAACGGTCATTTTGTTTTTCCCCATAAGGAACTTTTGTATCGATGCCGCTGCCTGTTTCTGTATGAGTAATTTTTGATTTCTCACAGTGAATTTTATGAAGCAAATGCACTGATGATGGAGGAAGAGGGAGCAGTCATTGCTGGGCTGTTAGTGGGTCTGAATGTTATTGATGCAAATCTCTGCATGAAGGGTGAAGATCTGGATTCTCAGGTACATTTTCTCATCACTATGGTGGTATATGGTCTTAACAGTGTGACATAAAACCTCAAAGCAACCCATATTTAGAACATTACTTTGTAATCATTGGGGCATCATTTATTGATTCTGTATGTCTCGTTGAAAACATGTTGTTTAAAACAATGGGAATTTTAATTTGGTTTACAGACCCTTTCATTTAGATTACTGCAGGCAATTGTATCTTCAAGGGACCAAATTAACACAAGAGCTCTCCTTAAATGGAAATGCATCAACAATTTAATGGCCCTCTGTTAAAGTAAGCTATGTTATTGCTCATAATGGAATTTGTCTTGCTCACCTTGTCATAGTAGACATTTCAAACTATGATTGAAATACAGAACCAGTGGCTCTTCATGCTGAACACTTATTTTCTTCTAGGTTGGTGTTATTGATTTCTCTATGTACCTAAAGGATGGAGGACCTACCAGCAAGAGCACAGAGGGGTAAGTGAATGTAAATCCAGTTTTTAATGAAATAGCACTAGAAATTAGCCAAACGATTGCACATCTGAATTTAATCTGTCCACCTGTACAAATTAAGATGTTTTTCATACCTTTCTTTATTGTTTTTAGAGATGGACAGATTACTGCAATACTTGACCAGAAAAATTACGTTGAAGAATTGAACAGACATTTGAGGTATTCTTCCTTGACTCTGATATGACCTTCATCATCTGTTACACTCTTAGCTGTAATCAGTATGTTTAAAAAAAAATTTATTTTAACTTTCAACCAACAGTGCTTCCGTGAACAATCTCCAGGCTAAGGTTGATGCACTAGAAAAATCAAACACAAAGTTAACAGAAGAAGTACGTAAACATTTACTTAGCAAGGTCTACATATACTTGTAATGTATCACTTAACGGCTGATTAAATTCTTTTTTAGCTTGCAGTTGCAAATAACAGGATCATAACTCTGCAGGAAGATGTAGAACGGGTAAAGGAAGAGAGTTCTCAACTTCTGGAGTCCACCTGCAAGGTATGTGTAAACATGTACTTACCAATTCCAAAACTACTAATATAGGTCCTAAGATCATGCACTTACAGGAACATGTAATATTTTATTAGTATATGTTTTGTATATAATGTAATCTGCACACAAAAATTAAAATGTGAGATGTGTTTGACAACGTCATAAGCGAAATTCCATTATATGCGAGTCCGCTATATCCTATGCTTTTAGTGCACGTTCTTAAAGGCGCACGGCCGGGACCAGCGGACCTCGTCCGTTGTAGACGGTATTCCGTTATAAACAAGTCCACTATAACGGGATTTTACTGTATATAAAAACTTATTTTCTATTCCTGCTGACTTTTCAACCATGTTTTAATGTTTGTGTATTCAGGTGTCAAAATCAGATGGAAGTGCCAATGGACAAGTACTTGGAGAAGCACGGAAACAAATCAAAGAGGAAACTCGACTGCGTTTGGTGCGTTGTTTTGTTCTAGTGGCCAGAAAAGTCTAATTGGCAGTACAATTTATTAAACCATCAATATTGCCACACAATATTCGAAACAGGGATGCACCGATACCAGTATCGCAATTGGATATCAGGCTGATACTGCACTCAAATGCTCTTACTGGTACTCGTAGAAATTGTCTGATACCAGATGCCGCTCAATCAGATTTTGGCATCTAGCAAGAGATTTGTCGACTGGAAACATTTGGGAGAGAACACCGGCATTTGCAAACTGCCGAGTATACGCGGAGGATGTCAGCAGTTTGGGCTTATTTTAAGATAAGGGATGATGACAGAAGTGAAGCAGACAGTAAGCTCTCTTCTGCTAATGTGTCAAGAGGAGTAAGGGACAACACGTCGTTTGATCTAACATTTAACCATAGCGCGCAGAGTACACAAAGTTTGCTAATGCTAGCAGAGAAAGACCGCAACAATGAACTTTAGCTTCTTTTATGACTAAGTAACTTATTTATAACTAAGTTTATTTAATGTTAGGTATAACTAACACTTCAGGTTCAATCACCAATATACGTACACCTGGGTGTATACTTCTCTCCTGTAAAAAAATACCAACACTACCAAGTGGACCAAACAAGCTGAAAATTGAGACTCCTGATATAAATGATTTGAAGACTCAGGTTTCAAGTAAGGTAAATTCATATTTAAATTTACTGAATTGTCATTATATATAAAAACCCCATTATATATACAATATATAATGATAAATGTAACACATGTATATATATAATGCATGTATTACATTTTGTTGTATAAAGTTAGGAAAGCTTTGTTTAAGGTTTAAGTTAAGACTGATGTTGCCTTACGTGTAAAAGAATGATCAGTCTCTTCCACACAGTGAGGCAAAAACATACAGCTTATTAATTAAACACTGGTATCGGATCTGTACTTGGTATCGGTTGATACCCAAAGCCCAGGTATCGGTATCAGAGGGATCGGTGCATCCCTAGTTTAAAATTTTTAGTTTTCATTGGTATATCATAGATTTTAATTTGGATTGAACACTCCAGGTGTACATAATCTGTATGAACTAATAAATTTAGCGTTCTTTTACATTAGCATAACCAGAGATCAGTCTTCTCATTATGTATGAACCAGGATGTGGAGAAGGAGCTTGAGGTTCAGATCGGCATGAAGCAGGAAATGGAGCTTTCCATGAAGATGTTGGAGAAGGATGTTTGTGAGAAACAGAATGCTTTACTGGCACTTAGGCAGCAACTGGATGACTTGAGAATTCTCAACCAGGAGCTCTCCCATAAGTTGCAGGTACCGTCCCCTTCAAATTCGTCCAACTGGAATCACACCTAGAGGAAAAAGGGGTAGGAAAATGTCCATGAAGGCCTTTGAAAAAAAACATTACGATGAATGCAAGGAAACATCTTACTGTTGTCTTTTTTTGACACCCCAAAATGCCGAAATACAATTTACCAATGATATTACAAGATCATTATCAAGACTAATACCAATATAAGCAAAGACTAATGCAATATAAGAAAACTAATGCTACATTAATTTTTTAACCTTTTTATACACACTTATCCTGGTCAGGGAGTGGCATGTTTAGGGCACTGTGTGACTGACTTTCCAGCCAACTAAATTATTTGCTAAAAAGATAAACCCTCTCACATAATCCTTATAATGCCAAAATAATTCCTTCTCCTATGTTTGCAAGCTTCTGTGCATGTGTGTTGTGATAAATGTATGTGAGGATCTTGTTAATGGTTCACCTCAGTATATTGTTACCTTCCTTATTGTTGTTTGTTTATTGTAGGCAGGGCTGAACTGGTGTTCGGCCCACAAAGCCGTTGGCCCACCAGGAAAATACCCATTATGCCAACTGGCTTGTCCATCCCCGATTGTGGGAAAGTTTATTATATTACTGTTTTAAAATATACTGTGTGTTTTGATGTAAATGCAGACCTCTGATGGAGCCATGAAGCAGAAGAATGAAATCATGAGCCGTTTAGATGAGACCGCAAACCAGATGGCTGGGACAATTAAACAACTGGAGCTGAGGTAGGAGCCTAAACGTACCACTCGCATTCATCTAGCTCAATGCTGTTTTTGTACTAATGATTGGCGCTTGCAAAATGCAGCAAAATGTAAGCATATTTTTATAACAGTTGCATTTTGAGCTGGTCTTGTGTTGTGATTTCTATTATATATTACTCAAATATTAGAAACCATGTAATCATGGTTATGTTCATTGCTCAATATCGATGTCCAAATTTAAATGATATATTAGGTGAATTAAATTCTGCTCACCTCAAAAGTGAGCTGATTGGTCACCTGTAACATAAAGTATGTTCTTTTCTGCTCTTTTTGTCTTTATTGATTTATTTTATCATTATGTATTCATTATTTCCATTTCACGATTCTTTATAATTAGTGAAAAGGATATGGTGAAACAGGCCAGAAGTCTTAATACTGCAGCAGAAAAACTCCTTCAGAAACCGCATTAGGGCCCACAAAGCAAACCTTCAACTAATAGTTTCCTAAATCTGATACTAACTTTTTATTATTATTATTATTATTATTATTATTATTATTATTATAGTGCAATATATAAATGTCTGAGTTAGGATATTTATTTCAAAGTTCTTTGATCAACTGTAGAACACTTCCCTCTTCTCCACGGACGTCTCTACATTTGCTTTGTTTATTGGTTACTAGCAGCCTTTTTCTTTTTTTGCCTAAATGTTAGAACTGCAGTGTCCTCAGCAAAGGGTCAGTATGCCATAAGAGAATTTTTAAACTCTGCTTTCACTGAAAGCTTTTCTGTTCCTTCATTTATTACCACTCACACTTCCTTACAGATACGTGGCTAGTGTAGAAATGGATGCGTCTCCCACTTCCACACATTACCTTACCTTGCCTTTTCTATGGATACACTTTTGTGTGGAAGTGTCTGATAGTCTGCTTTAAAGGAGCGTATCGGAACAGAGCGAAGTAATAAGACAGCCATTGCTTAAATATTGTATATCAAGCAACAAATTGTTGATGTGTATTTATAGCACATTAACAAAATACATAAAATATAATCCTGTCTGTTGTATCCCCCTAAATGGTGATGTTAAATTGTGGAACAGTATACATGATGTGATCAACCATTTTCTGGATAGAGCGAGATCTTCCAGAAGCTTTAATTTGGCAATGAAAGCTTCAGCTTGATCTTCAGCATATACCAGAGAAGAAAAACCAAAAATAAATGTTATATGATATCCATTTTGGTTGAATTACCTTTGGTTCAACAAATATGTTACTGTTTTTACAACAGAATTGCTGTTAGAATATTGCGTTTCTTTTTAACTTTATTTGCCTTCGCCTGGGTAAGCTGATGTCCCCTTTGGCGGAAATATAATGTTGTACGGGGAGGTTTAACCGGAACTGAAAATGAGAGAAGTAAAATGAATTATTCAGTTTACGGTTTGCTGATGTGCCTAATTTACATTGCTAACCAGTATCATTAGTCAGAACTGCTAGGTAGACGTGACACAAAAAATTCAAGAACTCTTTAAAACGTAATCTTGAACAATCTAAATGAATGTTTTATTGTTTATATGAAAGTCTTAATTACAATTCTACTGTATTTACAGTGCAAGGGAAAAGTGGAAATGTTTGTTGATTTAACATAGATGTGAACTGTAATAAAATACCACAATAAAACGGGGGAAAAAGGCCTGGTTCACTTTGTGAAAAATTCATCACTGCCACCCTTTTTATATTTATTTTCAGCCTTCCATTTTGGTTATTTTACCATTCCATTAATTTTATAAATATTTCTGGCTGATTTTTGTTCTGTCATGAGTTCATCTGGCTCAAATCCAGATTCCAACAGGCTGAGCAGGGGCGGGATCTTGCCCATGAGACCAATCAGCTCTTTAAGCAGGAATTTGGGGACAAAATCAAGAGTTTGCAGCTGGAGGTGAATAAACTAAGAAGGGAGAGGTACTGTGTGTATCACCTGTTTTCTTTTTTAAAGGTCAGAACTCTGTGGAAGTGGGCTGTCTGAGCACTGGTCATTAGAATGTTGCAATTTCAGTTAGTCTGGTGTGAATGACTGAATGAGTTCTTGTAGTTTTAATTTCTCTGTATCCTCCATAGCAATCTCTATGCCAGATCTTGCATAATCTATCAATGTAATTGTGATTACTTTTTATTAGATTAAATGCAAAAATTTGAAAAGTATATGATGCAGGTACTGTTTGGACATGGAGCTCAGGAAGGACAAAGAGCGAAATTACCTGTACACCTTGTCAGGTGTGAAGGGGTCTTTTCCAGCACAGAAAGATTGCTGACCTCTAAAAGAAGAGTTTACAAAGGTATCATAAATGTCACTTTTTTTCAATAATGAAATTCAAACGAATTTCAAATGTCATGCAGTTAATTCGAAAATATTTCAATACCTGCCGCCTGCCCCGCCATGAAAAAAATGCGACATAGAATCATTCTTTTCAGTATTTTATTGAGAGCCTGTACAACGTCATAATTGTATAGCACAGCCAAGGGGTCAGGGTAGGAAAATATTTTTTTAAATACCTTTGCGTTCCCACGCAATTGTTTTGTGATCCATCGCAATAGTTTTGCGTTACTAATAATTACTGTACTCTGTCCGTTTCAAGTACAAAACATAGAATTAATGGACTAAGTATGAACCCTAAACATAAATAAATAAACCTATGAACCTCTCCAGTTAAGTATGTTGTAAGCATGTGGGGGACTATGTAACTTTCATATATGTGTTTTTATAGTATGGCATTTAATTAGTCTCAAAACTCGCGCACATGAAACCACGCACGCGTATGCTCTGGCGAGCAGGAAACCCATCCTCTCTATTCGCGCTCATTGGATATGGAACCCGAAACAGACCAAAAACATGCGAATTTTAAAGCACAGAATACGTGTATAATACACATTAACAACATGTTCACCGTTTAAGGTAATTTAAGGAAAATTAATCTTTTAGATTAATAGCCGAATTAATAAAATAGTCCATAGATTAATCTAGAAAAAATTTCTGTGGCAAAAATCGTTTGTGTCATATGGCGCGATGCAGGCGAGCGGAGAAGCAGGCAAGCTGAGCCAAGGAGTCCAATAAACGTGGCTTTTAATAAGCAAAGACGGGCAGTCAGGACAGGATCAAGCACTACGCAAGACAACATCAATGACCGGACTGGGGAAACTAACCGAGACGCGGACTAAATACAAAGGGTAGGCAGAAAGTAACAGGACACAGGTGATCACAATCAGGTATGAACACGAGGTAATGAGGTGGGCGTGGCACACAGGAGGATCGTACGGAGCCGTGCGTGACAGTTTGTGGCAGCCCTAATAATAATGCAGCCATTAAAAAAGCAATCAATTTTTTTCATGGGCTCCAAAAAAAGGGAAGAGAAAGACAAAGAAATAAGAAAATGTCTAGTATGTGACATGTGTGGTTTAACCCTAGTTCTCAACAGTCAATTCAGCTGAAATAATGGTAGTCTTAAGATGTTCCAGTTTTAAGCAGGTGCATTCATTCTATTAACCATGTTTCGAGTTCGGTTGCGACTGTTCTTGAAATGTTTGTGCTAGCGACCCCTGGTGGCAATAGTACACTATAGCACGCTGGCTTAGACGACCTGAAAGGAAAGCCATGTCTCATATTGATTTTAGATTGCTGATACAGTTGTCTGTTTTTTTTATTATTATTACTATTATGATGGTTAATTCGTTCAAACAGGACAAGTGGCCAAATGGCTCAAAAACACATTAATTTTAACGTGTAGAACACACGTACGTAACACGTAGTTAACGTGTTATGGGTTAGGGTTATGGGTTATTTTTTTATTCGCTCGCTCGGTGTTAAATTAGTCTGAAAACCCCAGACCACTATGGAAAACGGGTCCAAACACGTTAATTTTAACGCACAGAATATGAGTAGAATATACGTTAACAACACGTATTACAGCCGGAAAACTAGATGCAAAATTAAATTTAAACCTTAAATATGACACTCCTTTAAAGCCAAAACTACTTTCGGGTATACCTCCCTGGTATTCTCACTTGATGAGGCATATGGGGATACGCGAATCTATACTGAAATATTCTAGTAAACGGGTTTGAGTTTAAATCTTAACACTGCGCTAAGGTGAGCTTTTCTATTCAGTTTTCTGGTTGTAATACCTTTCAGTGATTGGAACATATTTCAGTGTTTGTATGTGAACTTCACGTTCAATAGCCCAGGTGTCTTCCTTAAAATCACTGGTGGTGAATGGACACAGTGCAATTATTTAAAAAATACGTGTAAAAACACATAGTAAAGTTACATTATGTAGATTATTCCCCATAGTTGAATGCTTAAAGCACTTTACAGGACGTCTGTATTATTCAGTTTTATCCATGCCGTCACGCAGCAAATAGCTAGTGGGCAAATGCAGTGTGATCGCAAAAATATTGAGAGGGATTACAACAACATGTCCTTATAGGCTACAGTGACACTTTAATATTTGAATGGGATAATTATAATTCAAATATGAATTATCCCCATTCGTTCGATCATCGGTTAACAGCCCAACTAAATTGGCATATTTTTTGTGTACGTTTTAAAAAGTATTTTCCTACCTAAATATGAAGATTTTCAAATTTTAACAATCTAAATGGTACATGTAATATTAGGAACAAGACAAACAAAATAGAAAAGTCATAAATGAATTTAAGCAATTAATTCATCAGCAAAATAAATTTTAAAAGCACTTTAAAGCTTTGAAAAACCTAATTTTATTTTTGAATTATTTAACTGATAACTAGCAACTCAATAAAGCGTAATTAATAAAAAGCTCAGCTGGAATATCTGACCTGCATCCTAAATAAGCCAGGAGGACTCTGTTGCATGTTGATTTACTGAATGAAAAGCCAAATTGTGAAATGATGCACTTCTGTTTCTCACAGGAGCTCAAGGCGATCAAACAAGAGAATATTCTTTTGCAAACATTGGTGGAGAAAAAGCAGAGTGTCGCTTTCTGTGTGTGAGTTTGGGATGGTCGGTTTCGGCCGTCCATATTAAGCCCCAAGGCTTCTGGGTTAACACTGTCATCACAAGTCTGGATCGCAGTTTTCTTCTGACCTTGTCAGGGCCACTCCAACAGAAGAGAAAAAACTGTTTCTCAACTATAACATATTTGGTTCACAGAACCAAAAGCGTAAATTAAATATGCGATACTATGAAAGCATCAGGCTAAACAGAATTTTTTGATTGTTAATCATAACACTTCAAAGACAATATTCTATAAGCATAACTGTGCATTGACTCCTATTACCTGACCTATTTAAAATACCTTATATATAAGTTTTCCTTATTTTAAGGTTGCTGCCACAAAAAATAGATGAACAGGTAACTCTGTTGAAGTTGTAAAGACCTTAAGACATTGTAACCAAATGCATATGCTGTAAACTAGAGTTAACATGATTCAGGAGAAACTTATAAATGGGCTGAAGGTACGATTTTTTAGGATGGTCACACTTAGAATGCAGCTGCCTCAGATATGCAGGTGGAAGACTATAATAAAAAATGTGGACCTGCTTATGGGTCTTAGAACTAGGACTGAAAAAAATCACTGATTTATGGGAATACAGTAATTATAACTACAGTGGAAACCTCTTATAGTGATCACATCTGTCTGGGTGAAATTGATCACTATAAGTAGATGATCATTATAACCGATTTTTCTTTTTCTTTGTCTCAGGCAGATTGCCATCTAAATGACATTTGTATATTTAATACGTGCATATACTGTAAGGTAATAAAATGGAGAGCGCTGCTATTTACTGAATTTTATTGACTTTTTAAAAATATATTACGGCTGTTTCAATCATTTTTCAGATTACAGTATTGTACAGATTAAATTATTGAACTGTGTATAATTAAAATATACTATGACAGTATAGCACTGTACATAAAATACAGCTTATTGTAGTTTTGCTGCTTCATCTCATTGGCTTGTTTTTGGCAGTTTATCATAAACTTTGAATCTGTATTTGTCATTGAGAGAAAATGATTTTCTTTTTCCCGTCATGATTTCTGTGTACGCAGCATTAGCCTCAGGTAGCCTAGCTAGCCAGATGCAGACAGGTTACCGCAAGGCAAAGTAGGGCTATCAAAGTAAAGTAAAAAAAAAATTACCATTGTTTTACCTTTCTCCATATGTTGTCATGAATAAAGAATCCCAAAATGAACACTAACCGGACTGCTTTATTACTACAAGTGAACCATTTAAACAGTATTTGTACAGGATTGATTCTGTTCCAAAATGTTTGATGTATATAACTGGTTCATTACTATAACCATGATCACTATAAGTGGTTTCCACTGTGTAATGTATGTGATTTAATCATAACAAGTGGGTTTAGGTTAGGATATAAAGTACCTTCTCTAACTGTGTGTTCTTTTTATATCAAGTACTTTAATAGCCTGCAGTAGTCTGCTTGAAATCGTGTGGGGAAGGAAACTCCATGATAGTGCAGAAGGTACTACACTAAACTGAATGTTAACAATAAATTAATGTTTCTTGATAAATTTACATCTGGCATGACTTGTGTTTATAGTGTTTCCTGGGTATAGCAATGAGAAGATTTTGATGTTATTTTTTTTTAATGCTCTCAACATGCTAGGCAGCAGGACTAAGATACTGAATCTAAAATACGTATATAAATTTGTATATTCCTTTTTCAAAAACAGGAAACAGGAAAAGATTGCTACAGAAGTTTCATGGCAATTGACTTTCCCTAATCTTCAGTCAACCTTACAGAAGTCTACAATATGTGCCTTTTTATTTTGACTACTCACTGTGAAGGAGTCTTTTTTTCCAAGAAATGATCCACAGTTCAACATATTAAGTGAAAATAACAGGTAAATCAAAACATATGATACTTTGAAGAAAAAGGCCTTAATCTGGACAAATATCATTATGGACCACAATGACTGACCATTGAAATGAATAACTTTTCTGGCTGCTGTTGTATTACTTGAATTGTTGTATTAATTAACTTTGTAATGATCTACTGTATGGGTATCATAAACATTATCTGTTGCATTAAAATCTGTCTTGAATATATTCATGATAATTGTGTCTTTGGACACATATAGCTTTAAATGAGTTATTGAATATTTAACACATTTTCACAGCATAAATTTTGCAAATTCTACCACATTTGTTGATTTTTTTTAAACCAGTTTGTGATTAAAACGTTATGTAGCTTTATATTTGACTTTCTCACTAATACAAGAACTGAACATGTGTAAGAAAAATTGAATAAAATAAACATTTGAGACTCATATTAAAAAAAGAAAGATTTAAACAATACTGTGTCACTCCTGGATACAATTTTATTAATGACTGGAGGTATAAATGAAATCTTTAATGTGCTTAACTTGACAGAATTAATTCAAAACTCATCCTCACTGACTTTTTTTAATTCACTCAATGCACACATTCAGGTTTTTTTTTTTGTACAAATTGTAAATGAGAATATTAAATGATCCTTAAATTGTCATTAGTAGTAAACACAAATTCAGTGCTACATGAGCGGTATTAGAAACTTGTTGTTGTGAAAAACAAATTTTTGATGAGTATCATATTTTGGCCAGTGTAAAATTATTAGAATAGTGTGAAGTATTTCTGAAGCATCTTACGGGTTTTGTATGATTAACCCAAGTCTTACTACTGTTATGCTGTAGATGACTGAAACATCTTTGGAATTCTGTGTTGACTAGGAATAATAGGAAATAAATGGAGTTAGTAAACAAATAAGTTTCTCCTTTTTGAATAATATTTATGTAAACTTTGATTTCCATAACTATCTGTCAATCTTAATGTTTTGCAAGCAGAATGTCATAAATGTGCTCTCATAGGTTACCAATGTAAGATAACTAATTAATAAAACTGCCTTAACAGAAATCAGAATAAAGAGCGGCTCTTAAAACTGGGTGAATGCAGTTATCCTTATTTTCTGTTTAAATAATAATTCATTGTTCTCCATTTCTTAATTAGCATTCTCCATAATGCTTTTATTATAACTCATTACATTAACAGTAGTCAGAATATTGTCCTTATTTTGCTCTCATTCTGCTAAACATGAGCGGAAGCAGTTTCAGTGTGTGAGATCACAAATCCCATTATGTTTATATAAAATCACAATTTAGAGGCTGGCATGACAAATCACATTTCCTTCTCTTCCATTCATCAAGCATGGTTGATAACCTCAAAAACAAGCCAAATCGAATACATTGTATTACTAAAAATAGGAAATCTAGTTATTACCAACTCACAGTAACTTTATTTGCTAATTCAGACCTTAATCTAAACCCTTAAAATGTGTATTTTGTTTGCCAATCACTCCAATCACTTTGTATATGACTGTATTAGGAAGTAAAAGGTATCTGCATATCCTAAATTTTCGAAATGTGTGATATATACAAAGGTAAAACCAAAATAAATAATCCACTTTGCGCTGTAAATATCAGAATGTTGCACAGATATGGTCGCAACAAATGTAACAGGAAATACTCAGTGGATAAGAACATATTCAAATACTTCATACATTTCAACGACGTGTTGAATGAATATATATATATATATATTACATTACAATATATATATTACATTACAATATCTATGGGGCAGCATGGTGGTGCAGTGGTTAGCGCTGTTGCTTCACGCTTCTGGGACCCGGGTTCGAGTCTCCGCCTGGTCACATGTGTGTGGAGTTTGCATGTTCTTCCCGTGTCGTCGTGGGGTTTCCTCCAGGTACTCCGGTTTCCCCCCAAAGTCCAAAGACATGTTGAGGCTGATTGGAGTTCCTAAATTGCCCATAGGTATGCGTGTGTAAGTGACTGGTGTGTGAGTGTGCCCTGCGATGGGCTGGCCCCCCATCCAGGGTTGTTCCCTGCCTCGTGCCCGTTGCT
>JAODJU010000119.1:13263023-13280738 GCA_026776725.1 Gnathonemus echidnorhynchus
TTAGGTGTAATTTTGGGGGGCCGGGAACCAATTAATTGGTTTTCCATTATTTCTTATGGGAAAAATTCGATCAGAACCGAGAACCGAGGTACCACCGTATATATATAATGTGTATATATGAATATATATATATATATGAAAAGCAATAAAAATATTTCATGATAACCTTATCTGTCAATGCAGAGATTTCTCTTAAACTACATAAAAATGTAGGCAGTTTAGGTAAGGTTCAGTCCAGTCTGTGACTTGATATGTTGGAAAAATTGGAATATTCCTACAAAAAATCTGATAAAATAATTTTGTATTTTTAATATCCAGTTTACCTTATATAAAATGCATTATTTTCTAAATATGTAACAGGCTTTTCAAAATTAAAAACTCTTGTAAAAAACAAAACAGATCATCCATGCACATCCATGTACTCCCTCTTGTAATTGCAGGTACAGCTGAACTACTACTACTATCAAGACCACCAGCAACAACAATCATCCTCCTCATCATCATCATCATCATCTGCCTTATTTGAAATGACCTCGATACGGTTAATACCCAAACCGGATGTGACTCCGGAATATTATTTCCGCTTTCCCAGCCGTGAGCTCGTCCCATGATATCGCGATGCCCCGGTACCGTGCGCCGAGACTTTGGAGGAGAGGAAGAAGTTTTCCCTGACATCCAAGCAGCCGGGCTGGCACAGTGATGTCAACTTGCTAACTGGGTCTAATCAGTCAGCCCATATCCGCCGCAGTGGACGCACATTTGAGACCGCAGTTTCCTCAGTTTTGGTTTTATTTTTCCAAGAGCGACTTTCACGTTGGGAAATGAGCTTTTTGTTGTGAGTACATCTTCAGTCTTTGGCTTTGTGTCTGGCGACTTGGTGCTATTGTCTTTATAGCGACGCGGGGAGCCGGATAACTAGCTTCGTGTCTGTGATGCGGATAGTTAGTTAGCGAACTCTCACTGCTGCGGAACCACTGAACACAAACCTCAAGCCAGACCGCGGGGGTATCGGCTGGACCGGGAGGCCGAAGTCCTTAGACAGATGCTAGCCGTGAATCACACACTGCTCGGTGTATTTACCGGCTCATTGATTATTTAGCAAAACGGCTGAATCGCAGCTGAAGCAGTGTTTGCTGTTTCCGACGTAGCTAAGAGGGGCCCCGATTTTGCTGGCCAGATGGCATCAAAAAGAAAAACCCGGTCGTTTGTATGTCCGCATACTTGTTTGACACGACTAATATAATCAAACACCCTATTATAAATAACCACTCGTTAAATATTTGTCATACCCGTTTGTTCTGGTATGCCATATTAATTTCGAAACAAGGGTGTCAGTAGATATATTGAGTTAGATCATTGGGTAGGTGAGCTGATAGGATATTTGCACTGTGCGGATCCCATCATGATGCGCTTTGTCACCGTCGGCGTGCTTGATACATGGACGGGAAATGGGGACGAGGCGCAGGGACCGTACAGCCTGCATCTGGTCACCGCACAGACAGGACCGATCTAAGGCGACATGTAGCGATATACTGCAATCATGCCCATCCAGGCGCACGGTGCTTGCAGTTAAATATGCTGGGCCAGGAATGCTGTCAGCGGGGGCTGTTATTGGTGAGTTTCAGAGGGGTATAATGTCGGTGCGCTTTTGGCAGGCGATTCAGTGACAATAGCTACTAATGAAAAAAAGTCTCCGATATCAGCAAATTGAAAATGAAATATGACATCATCACCGGAAGACAACAGTAGCTTGAGTCGCATACTGCTTGTTTGCCAAAATATAATTTCAAGTCAACTTATGAATCAGGTTCAGTATTTACTGTATTCCCAGTAATTTGACTCACATTTTAATTTTTTATAGAAGTCACAGTAATAATCCATCCATTCATCCATCTTCTAACTACTTGTTCCGCGGCTTGGAGGCTATTCCATGCAGCATTAGATACAAGACTGGGGAAGACCCCTGGATAGGCTATAGTTCATCTCGAATTGGATCTTATAATATGTTGTTTTATTTGATTTATGAGAATTCTCTTAAGAAATGCTGGCTGTGTTTTCAGGTAGTTTTATTGTCCCATACTGGACCACCAATATTATCATATCATATCATATCATATCACAATTTTGATGCAATTTTGAAAAGTGTCCAGTAATTTAAGGGGTGCTTAGGAAAATGAGTGTAAGGCTGTTTATGACAGTGTTAAGTTTTCAAGAATTCAGGATTTTGGAGTGCGGATTCGTCTGGTGTGGTCAAATGAAAGTGGGCAACTGAGAGTGAACTTATAAGCAGTGATTGGCATACCTATGGTTCCACATGTCATCCTTCTGTGATTCTGCTGAAAAACATTTAATCTGATTCACCCAAAGGGCCTTGGGGCAGATGCAGAATCTGGGAAATATCTTAGGCAAGGACTGATTCCACTCCTTGCCTTTAAATAACATTAATGTTCCATCCCGAGTTATCATCTGCAGCCTATGATTCAGCATCCCCGACCTGCCCTCTCTCCCTGATATGGAGGGTGACACAGCACATTTTGCCAATGAATATTAATGATGTACGATTCATAAGATTTATACATTTCACTCCCAGTGCCCAAATGCCAGCTTGTGTATAGATTAATTCATTGTCTAGTGACTGAAGCAGTGGTTTCCGCCATAAGGAGGTATTTTGCATGGGGAACACAGCCAGATTTCTGTGGAGCACTACAGACTCATCTTAGCATCAGACTGCACTCAATGGGGCAATTTCAATGGTGGAGCAATTGTTTGTTTGTTTGTTTGTTGTTCCATCTCCACCTACACTGATTCCATACACTAGTAACAGCTTCTTTCTTGTCAATATCTTATTGCTTTTGATATTTGTACTTTAACTGCTTGACTGTTTGTAATTTTCCGCTATTTGTTGATTTCAAGATTTTTCTGCTGATAGCATTCTCTAGATTTTATAAAATCAATATGCAAATACTTTTACTGTAATTGAATTAGACATGCTGCATTAAAATGAAAAATTGTTACTTAGTGGTTGTCCTTTGAGCTGTTTAAAAGGTGCTAAATACATATAAGTGAATAAACAAGAATATTTCACCATTTAGAACATATATGAACTCCTTTTTGAATTCAACATAATTACAATACTCTATTTTTTCCCCTCTTTAAATGTTTCCCTCCTCGATTCTGATCATGATAAGCAGTTAATGGATGGATGGATGAATAGATGTTCCTGGTAACCGCAAGCAGCCTGATGAACAGTGACATAAACATACCTTCTAAATAAACTTATAAGAATGAACATTTAACTCTTCATAGTTTGTATTAATAATCACCCTGTAATAAGGTGCTCGGCTAAGCCCACTGCACTTTTGATATTGAACTGTGCAACTCTTTATGTATTTTTCCCTAAATTACGTTATAGACTTATTTTTTTTTTACTTGTTACAATGTACAGTTTTTAGAAAATATGAATTCACAGAAAACAGTAGCAGAAAAGGGAGCCTTATTTGTAATATATTGAATGTCATTCATCTAAGTACTAATTGATTAAAGGGAATCTTAAAGGAAAAGGACATGAAGCAGGGATGTTTATCTACACAGTGCTCACAAATGCAAAGTAACATTTGAAATATATTCTTATTTTAAAGTTGTAATGTCTGTTAAGTGTGGTGAATATGAGCATGGCTTTGTAATCTTTGCCTGTTTATATACCAGCAGTGGTGTAAAGAATACCACATTTGCTCTGCATCATCTAGTGCAGTAGCAACATAGAGTAGTAACTTGGTTTCCATAAGTGTCAGCTCAGCTGAAATATCTTTTAAGTCTTGTTTCATGTCGTAGTTTTTAAATATTAGCTAGAGTTGCTGTTTGTGCAATGCTGCTATTGTACCTCCAGCGGCCTATTGTTTCTTCTCAAGGGGCTGTATCACAAAATAAGCACCCTTAGATAATGTCTCAATGAAAAACATGGCAATAAAGGTTGTCCTTATAGTTATATATGTTAATTGTTTTCTCTCCATATCTTTCTCTTCTGTGTAAAATACTTGCTCACATGGAGATCTCTCTTTAGTAATTTAAATGATGTATTAATGGTTTCTGTCTGTGCTTCATAACTAATGTAAAACAGGCACCTGCAGACTATCATTTCACGACTGATTTAATCAACTGAACATGCTGTGTTCAGTCTCACCTTTAAAGCAGAACGTGACTTTCTGCCATGCTCCCCCGCAGCGGAGTCAGTGAGTGCCCAGTTACCTTCTGAGCATGGGTGGTGTCATGCCCTCAGTGTAAGTTGATGCCCTCATTCAGAGGTAGAATCACCAAAGTAATGTTGGATAAACCGCTTGCCCATTCTGGGTCGTCTGCTTTCCTATATAATTATTTTGAGCATGCTTTGCTTGTAATAAAACGAGTCCATTTCTAGTTCTTCATTTTAACATCTTTTTTGGACTTAAACTGCAATGTGTGCATAGAGTATTTATGCTTCTTTTAGGTGTTTTGTTACTTTAACTTAGTTAAGTACTTTCCACTTTGAAAACCATACCTGTTTTTAACCCAGTGAACAGTGGCTAAGTTGTTTACTGTTCAGTGAGAGAATGCCTTGTCAGGGCCCTATAATAGTGCAATTGACTTAAGGAAGGAATTCAGGGTTTAGTTAAGGCTTTGTGTAAGGTGAAGAGAACCTAGAAAAGCTGAAGTTTATTGATCTTATTGTTTTTTGGTGTTAATGCTTCTTCACAGGCAAATCCATATCCCACCACTTATACAAAGGCAGTGAAGCTCATCTCCAGATGGGGTTTAATAGTGTTGACCTAGCGTGTGCTCTTCTGCTTTAGGTTTTTCATTAGGTGCCATTCGCAGTGTTGTAGAAAAGGTTAAACTCCGCTGCTGTGCACTTGCTTAGCAGGTGAAGTCCGTACATCACAGTTACAATTGATGGTGGCTTGGTTGTTGATGGATGAGTTTTCTATTTAGTCACATGGTTCTGCCAATTATTTTTGGATTTGTGATAATCCATCATGGGTATCGTGTCTCCTGTATTTACAAGATTGTCGTATTGATTAAAGGACGTCTCTGTCCCAGCACACAGAGAAGAGCAAAAGAATCTTCCTGCCCTGAGAAATGCCTTCAAATCAAAGCAACACGACAATCTATAGAATGTAGCTTTTTGAGTTTGTCAAGGTTACAAGTTTGACCTTTAAAAACAGTGTGCAATTGTTTGTGTGTGTGTGTGTGTGTATGTATTTGCAGTAAAATCACAGAATTGCTTGGACTGTTAGCTTATATGCTTTTATAATTAAAGCCTTTTTTGTCTATATTCAATATCTATATGTATATATTAAATCTGTGGGTAAATTGACGGCATTGTGTCATTCCCATCCTAATGGCCACAGTGGAAATCGGTCGTCTAAGACGTTCAAACCAAAGAAAAACATCCCAGAAGGCTCCCATCAGTATGAGCTGCTGAAGCACGCAGAGGCAACACTGGGCAGTGGGAATCTGCGCATGGCGGTCATGCTTCCAGAAGGGGAGGACCTCAACGAATGGGTGGCGGTCAACAGTAAGTACTGGCAGAGGCTTTCTCTCTTCCCCATAGCCAGTTCTTAACCACCAACCTGTTTGGATGCTGGAATAGCTACATCTGTAGTGTTGTGTACCTTGATCTCTATTCTCACAAGAACATTTTTATTTGCCGCTTCTGGTAAGGGTGGAAAGGCATTGTTAAAGTGCCTATCTAGGTGTGGAACACAAGTAACTAATGGTAACCAAATGTTACAAAAATAAATAATAATAAAGCAATTAATGTGTCAGGTTCCATGCCTTGATAGCACAATAATGTAAGGAGGAAATTGCAAAGGGTCTGGGTTGGGCTTAGAACTCGCATTTTTGCATTTTAGGTAAACACATTGTAATATTTTTTTGTTTGTTTGTTTGTTTTTTTGGGATAATGAGCACAGTGATGAATTGCAGCACTTGAGTCAAACCAGTCAAACCAGCATAAAACCTGTTTTACTATAACAAAATATCCTTGTTTGTTTTGCAGTTGAGCCTTTCACCCAGTTGAGAGCAATCACTGTGAATATTACATAATGTTCATTGTGGTTTTAAGCAAATGTTTTCTCCATTTCAAGGCAAATGTAATTTCTTGATTACTGTTTCCATGCTTCTAAATATCATGCATTTCATTGACTCATAAGGTGACGCTGACTTGTTCCATCTTAGGTGACCATTCAGTTTGTCAGTTTTTTTTTTTTTTTTTTTTTTTTTTTTAAATAAATGACCAAACATATATAGCTTAAATTTGTTAAAACACATCAAAATAATCCACATCCAAATGACAACATGCATCTGCTTTTAAATATTCATTATGTTATGCATGTTCTAATTTTATAGTGATTTTAGCCTCCTGTTGATAATTCAAAGTCTATTTTAATAGGAACATGTTGAGAGTACACTAAAATGTAATCTTTATTTTCCTTAACGCTGCAGTCGTAGCCAGTGGAATAAATGAAATGTAAGCTTGATCTTGGGCAAACTCACATCCCAGTAATTACTTCCCTTTAGTTAATGGAAAAAAAAGTAGTAAGACATCCAACTGCAGCTGAATTTTAACGATAATCGATAGGCATGTTGAGGCTAGGGATGCGTAAAAAAACAGATTACCCAAAGAGTCTACAAAACTATAATCAGTACCTTTTATGGATGCCAGCAATAGAACTCTAAATTTTAGATCCAGGCTAGATAAGAACATCTAGCTGCTGCTGGTGGCGACAATATTAAATATAAATTTAACATTAACTGCTGTCCAAAATAATTCTTTTACATGCCATCCTTCAGACTAGGACCAGTCGCCACAGGAACAGTTTCTTCCCTCAAGCCATCACCCTTACAAACATCTGACCTGCAACATCAACCTAGACCTATTTCCCTGACTGCTACACCCTGCTCCACTCACAACACACCGCTGAACTGAATCTAAGACATCCCATACACTTTGCACCTTGCATGTTGTTTGCACTTTATGTACATTGTTCTGTCTGTAAATAAGATGTCCTTTATACTGTATTTAATCTGTACTGGAGAGACGCCAACTGCCGGAAACAAATTCCTTGTGTGTGCCACACACACACTTGGTCAGTAAACCTGATTCTGATAGTGACGTTAACAGGCTATCATTTGTGTGACTATAAATATGGCCAGATTGTCTAATCAAAAGAAATGACGGATGGAAGTCTCTGCCTAACCACACAATCTGCCATGGCAGATTCCATTTTCAGAGCTTAAAATCCCATACACCTCTCTGGCCTCCCATCAGTATTTATGGAATCCTGCCCCACCCCATCTCCATCTGCTTTCCCGGTTTACCATGTTAAATATGCCATCTTCAACACCAGTAGCAGATGCCATACTGGCAGGACAGTATGCTAAAATTTGTAGCAGTCATTGTTAACTAAATCAGCTTCTTGAATTACTAATGTTTCCTTTGATTACTTTGTATTTAACCAGTTTTGTGATGGCTGTGAATGACAGCATGCTGTGTAATCACCAATGCTAGATCATAATCTTCACACAAATATTTCCCTTAAAATGTAGGACTACAATGTTTTTAGTTAACAATAAATGAATCAGTTTTGTGATATGAAAACAGCACATGCAGTTCAGCCATAATAAATATGGCCCGTTTAGATTTGAGTGACCTATAACATTCAGCTTGGATCACTGTGTTTATGTTAAAGCGATGTCCAGCAGTTCAAAGTTGCGATCTAACATATTATCAGACAGGCTGTGGTGCACTGGGGCACCTTTTGATCTCTCAAATATTGTTCTGCTAATTCTACTTGTGTTAATTACAGGATAACTTCACACAGAGTGGATAATGGCAGACTGTAGTTAATGCATGCTTTCTAATGCTTATAAGATTTTGGGCCCTTTGGGAGAGTCCTTTAGCATATGACTTTAATTTTACAGAGAGGGCAGAAGTTAAGGAATCTAATATATTTTGAACACCTTTAAGAGTATAATGTGGAGTTGCATGATATATAGGTACACATATATAGGTACACATATATAGGTACACATATATAGGTACACATATATAGGTATATGTAAGACACATCGGTTTTGGCCGACGTTCATTAAGAAAACAAAACAGTGCCGATGTGTCAATCTTGGTCATTATTACCAGGAGATTTTTAGACTTCAGTCATTTTTTGAAAGTTAGCAGCACCTGAGATAAAGACATAACTACTAAAATCATGACTGTGTTGGAAGATGAGCAGTTTTCCATAGTTTAGGGCTCATTCACCACATAGAACCTGACAACAGTCTCCCAAGTCATGGCTACTTCACTTGTCGCACCCACACACATTAATGGGATCTTAAGTAAAGTCACCAACATCTGTCTCACTGCAGGTTTGTGGAGCTCTGTGGGTAGTTGGTTACCTGAAATATTAGACAAAAATACATTGGCTATCATCATTTGCAAAATTTCCACATTGGTGCACCACTAGTATCATGTTTTTGTTTGTCCCTGACTGGTCTGAATATCAGATGCCTTCAGATTGACTCGGCTGAGGAAAGGAACTGCACCATTACATTATTCTTTAATTTTTATTTTGCAGGTTTTCTTTTTTTGTTCCATTTTCTGTTTTCCGCTTCCATCACTAAGTGAAATTTGCATGCAAAGCAGGAAAAAGAAAGAGTGCATTCTGTTTCTCCTCCCATTCACCCGCTACAGCACAGTGTCAGAAGCTTTGTTTGCCATTTTCTCTGGAGCCAAATGAGGCTGAGAACATGTCTGCCCGTTTAATTTCCCCAGGGTCCACTTCCTCACACATGGGCCACAGCCAACTGCCACCCGTCCATGTGAGATTATCGAATGAAATACATGCAGAGGCGTGTCAGTGCTTAGGCATTTTACTATGTTTGATCTGCTTGTCTGGTATACAGTGATCAGTCTGTCGGAGGGGGCGGGGGAACTTGGACTGTAGGCATGGCGATTTCATTTCTTTTGCCCCGCTCTTAGATCAGTGCCAGACCATCTCCAGTCACTTCTATTGAGGAATGGCAGATGGGGGGTCGGGTTTTAGAAGGCGCTTTGGTCTCAAGGTCACCTTTTACGTATCCCTTGCTAGAGGAAGGCTTTGTGTCCTCGCTAATGAATATTCAGTCTGTGAAACTTCTCCCATTTTAATGCTCTTGGTGTTCCCAGTTGACGTTAACAAGATTCCCTTTTTCACCCGCCACCACTGTTCAAGTCTATATTTTGAACATATGAAGTGAACTTGCAAATGTGATTAAATGAATTCAGATTGTATGATTGATTTCCAGTAAGCGTAAAGCTGGAAACTTTGTTGCCTCACTCAGCTTTAACCAAATGAAAAAAATTATTGTGCATGAATTGGGTATCCTGCAGACTGTTGCTTCCACTTTAATGTAGGTAAGTTTTGGCATCTAGTTGTTTAAGTCATTTATCCAAAGCAGAATAAGCATATAAGCATTTATTATGCTAATATAGTTTTCTAAATGACTGTTAAATGAATGTTAAAAATATGTCATCAGGACCTAAGAGGAGGTCAGCAGACCTTTCAATAGAGACAAGCCAGCACCAAATTGTCTATATAGTAAGTTTTTGGGAGAAAGCTTGTTTACGCTTGTGGAATCTTGTATGTAGTTTCTATTTTTTCATGGTTGAAACACTAGCCATCAACAGTAAATCATAAATGCCCGCATGATGCATTTCTCCTAAGAAATCATTTCTGGTTATTTGTTTTGGCACAAATTTGACTGTGTATGTCAAACATAGATAACTAACATTAGGTTGACTGCAACAGAGCTTTATTTTCTGAAACGAGAAGAATAATTTGATGCTTTTTTGAACTTGCAGAGATGCTTGTCAGGTTGGTAGATTTACAATAATTGTGTTGTGTAAAGCAATTTTCCTCCTTTGGTTCCATACATAAATCAAAGCCACGCTGTCCGACAAAGGTCTTTGCAGTGTAAGCATTTTTTGAATGGCTGTACTTGAATTTTCTCTCTGCAGTGTGATAAATTTGGTAATGATCAGCCTGATTGGCTTTTTTTCTTATTCAAGAGATTATAAAGACTTCACTGAATTCACTTTGAACAGTAGGACAGCTCATTTAAATTCCAAATCTCACATTAATTATTTTTTTTTATTATTTCAAGCTGTAGATTTCTTCAACCAGATCAACATGTTGTACGGGACCATAACTGACTTTTGTACGGAGGAGAGTTGTGCTGTTATGTCTGCCGGTCCCAAGTAAGTGTATACTTCTGTGTGTATTTGTGCAGGCCAAGTCAAAATCTAGTCATACATTTTGATATTTCGCTTCTTTGTAGATATGAGTACCACTGGGCTGATGGAACTAATATAAAAAAACCAATCAAATGTTCAGCACCAAAGTACATTGACTACTTGATGACCTGGGTACAGGACCAGCTGGATGATGAAACACTCTTCCCATCTAAAATTGGTATGACTTCTTTTCCTTTTGTTTTGTTTTTATTAAAAATATATATATGCTGTTCATCCTTTCATGAGTTGTCAAATGGAGTAATCTTTTTTTTTTTTTTTTTTTGTATTGTACTGCCACAAATTTATTATGTTTTGCATGCACAATCTGTCTGCCTCTACTTCTATCTTATATTGCTGTTTTATCAGGTTTACTGTTTTAATTATCTTCTGTTAGATGACCTTGAGGGTCTTGACAGGCACCCTTCAGTAACATTATTATTATTATTATTATTATTATTATTATTATTATTATTAGCAGTTGTACCAGTAGCAGTATTGTTGTTATATTATATAGCCTGAAGAACATAGAAAACTTTACAATAGAAACGCCCTTGAGTTTAAAGGATGCCTTTAATGTGCTCCAACTTGTAATTGTAGGCGTCCCATTTCCCAAGAACTTCATGTCTGTGGCAAAAACAATCCTGAAGCGCCTCTTTCGGGTTTACGCCCATATATACCACCAGCATTTCGACGCCGTCATTCAGCTTCAGGAGGAGGCCCATCTCAACACATCATTCAAGCATTTTATCTTCTTTGTCCAGGTGTGTCCTTTCCTCATAGTCCGTCTTTATCGTAATAAGATTCTTTCATGGGATTATTTTCCAGCTCAAAGCAAACTCTGAGCTTTGCTGTGGACTGAGGCATACCGGTGAAGCCTCTTGGGTTGTTTTACAGTTCTAAGGGAGCATTCTGATTTTTACAATACCACATTCATCATTTGAAGAAATTTAAATATTTATTGCAATTATATGATGGATCATTGCGCAGTAGCCTAAGCTTGTTGTGTGCAACCGACCGTGATGGTGAAACTTATTGAGGACACAATAATATATAATAGCACATTAATTTATTTAAGCTCCCCACAGGACAGAAACATTAGCAGCAACAACAACAAAAGTCATCTGTATTGTGGCATTAAACTAAACCATCAAATGTCTGATATTTGACAGCTGACAGGCTTACGTGCATAAAATAGTTTAAGAAATTATATCATGGCAACAAATGCTGCCTTTGATTTAGGCTGCATCTAACGATGCTTGGGCATTATTTAATTTTCATACTACCCATACATCTTGCCACTAATATGGTGTTTTGACAGCATTTTCCAAAGCGGTGCTATTTATTCGTTCACAGGGGATCCCATGATAAACTGCCACCAATATCCAAACAGTTTCCTGACTGCATTTTTCAGTATCTTAGGATTCTTCTTCTGATTCACACATTAATTCTTTGCTGGCTAGTTCTAGCTATTTTGGCCAGCTCAATCAATTTATGGCAGTCAGTAGTCCCTGGGAGTAGATCCCGTATTCTGTGTAAAGCAACAAGGGCCATTAGGCAGAACAAAAATAAGGAAATGTGTGCCTACGTAACACTTAAATTCAAACCTGGATTTCTGCTGCTGAATGTAAATATTTTAAAAATTCGAAATTTATTCAGGTGACGAAGTTCAAGCTTCCTGCCCTGCCAGGTACACAAAGGGGGATGATTGTAGCCTAGTTATGGTGGGTTACATCTGAAGTCTCGGAACACAAGCCTCGGTTAGCGAAATGGGGTTTTGGTGAGTGTGCTAAACAGAAGCATCTAACGCTCTGTTTGTTTTGACAGGAGTTTAACCTGATCGACAGAAAGGAGCTGGTCCCATTACAGGAGCTGATTGAAAAACTGACCTCCAAGGACAGATAAAAGCAGGCAGCCTTCTCCTTTGCCTTACAGATCTCCCCCGATTTCCCCTGCTTTCATTTTGTACAGGCTTCTTGTTTCTTTGTGCTGTAGTGTGAGCTGACATTAGGGGTATTTCCTTAGGGTGGTAGGAATGAGGCAGACGTTGATGCTCAGAGGATCATCAGTGTGTCTCATTTCAGCAAGGATGTATTGGCTTGTTGCTCTTACGTTTGGTGGCTGGCTGCTTTGAATTTTGGCCATATTCTCCGTATCCTAAATCCCAGTGGGGGAGGGGGGAAATCAAGTGCCTAATGGTTCACCTTATCACTGTTACGGTCCCACAGATGATAATCTGCAAATTATTTGGAAAACGTTAAATTTAAAGCCATTTTAAAATTATTATTTATTTTTATATTCTACTGGATGACTGACCTGTTTTTGGAGATGTAATACTGCAATTCTGGTTTAAGGTGGGGTGTTCATGTTTATTTTTCTGCTTCTACCGTGCCACATGCTAAACTTTTTCTTCCCCTTTGTTCGGTTTGTCTTATTTTTGTGCAAATAAAGTGACAATACTTTATCATAACAGCTGTTCCAGATCAGCATACTATCAATGTAAAACTGCACAGTGAAAGTAAATCTCTACAGTTTTTTTTACATTTTAAAAGAATTTTCTGCAGCCTTTATTTTTGCTTAAGTTGCTATCATTACTCGTTTCATCTGGCTCTCAGCATATTTTTAATATAGTTCAGAATGTAGATCTTTTTAAATGGTTACATACTTTATTTAATGAAAATGATTTACATGACAGCACATGTCAGCATAGCTATCAGCTTTGAAACCCATAACTAAATGATTGTAGCTGCTAGAAACTCCATAGGTGTTCATTTGCTTAATATGAAATGAACGGATCCATTTTGAAAGAGAAAGTATTTTGGTGCGGCTTTAGACTTATTTTAAAGGTGATTTATAAGTGTGCTGGGAAGTTGTTTCTTAAAAAAAACAAAAAAAAAAAAACAAAGAAAAAAAGATGGTTATATGTATATATTATATTTTCACACTTCCTGTTTTCAAGGAATTACTTAGGGTAGCTGTTTATATTCCCATTTGGATGAAAGTATCAGTTGGTTCTGTGAAACCTGCTTTTTTCTGCACCCACGCAAAGCTCAAGGAGATGCATGTACAACCTACCAGGCTAGCAGTTTGTGGTAGTTTTAGTTAATAAATCATATAGAGCACAATTGGACCATAAAACCTAAATAAGCTTTGTTTAATCATTGTCTTTGAAAGTCATCATTTACACGATGACTGTCAGAGCACTAAAAAAAAATTGCCCACCTTTGTCATACTATGCAGTAGACAAATAATAAACTTTAATTTACAGTCTAGTATTTAGACACGCTTTGCTCATCAGATGTCTAGATCATGGTTAACCCATGACACATCTTCCCAGACCTTTGCCCGACATACAGCAGGACACTCTCTAGCGCCCCCCTCAGGTCGCTTGAATCTAAGTGCCAGAGAATGCCAGCTGCGTGTCCAAAACGCTTATTAGCAGATTAGTTTCTCACAATGCAGAGACCTGTTCTAAAAAAGAGGTCCCCTGTCTCTGTAGCCAGCATTTTGGAGGGAGTGGAGCTGCATTAGGGAGGATGGAGTACTGAGAGACTTCCAAATCTGTAATGTATATTTAAAAGTTGACAAAAAAGACTGTTGCTATGCAATGTCCTTATACTCGGTGGATTGTTACGCTTTGATTACATTTGTCTTATTTTCCTTCCCTCCCAATCCGATTTTAATCAGCACTGATCATATGTTTCATTAAGTGTAAATTAGAACAGTATTGCATGCATATGTCATTTTTACACAGACCTGCTCTGCAAACTGTGAAGCTGAATTGGTTGGAAAAGTCAAAGTAGAAAAAAAATACTGATTGTATGAATTTTTCACAAATCCTGTGGAATGCACTTTTTTTTTTTTCCTTTTCCCCCATTATATACATATTTGCTATATAGTTGCAGACAGATTTGTTTATAGACTCATTATCTTCTGAATTCAGATAATTATAATGTTAATTTTAAGGGATGTATTAGTTTTTCCAGAGTATTTTCCATTGATTCTAATGATAGTGACAGCACAGCCCTTAGGTCACTGATGGTAATGCAATGCTTTGTGATATTGTAAAACAACAGCGCCAACTGTTCTTGTAATTTGGCAGATTTTGACAGTTATAAATTCTCCTTGTGTGGTTGTAATATTCAGCCAGCTTTTGTTGAGAATGTTGTAAATAACGCATATATGATGTGGTATGCATTGAGATTGAGGATAGTAAGTTGCAGGATTTTTGTGGAACAATGTTGAATGCCATTTATAAGGATAAATAAAGGTTTGTTCAGTCAAATGTTTGGTAGTGCTGGAGGTCTTTGGAAAGATTTTATTTGTTAATAACAAATAAACAACAAATTATTACCCAACATTATCTGAAACTAGTGTTTATACTGTATGTGTGCTCGTACACACACACACACACACACACACCATGTGTCATGCAATTATGCAAAACATTAATTATCAGATATCTTAAACAGTAATGAATTGATGCTAATAATAATTGATACTTAATTTCCCCATGGGAATCAATAATCTTTATGCCTCCCCCAACTTGCTCTTTTTGTAGAGTAAGCTGTCTGCAAAGGGCAGCCACCTGTTGTGGTGTCCAGGGAGCTATGGGTTAAGGGCCTTGCTCAAGGACCCACAGATGTGCTGAGGCTGGGTTTTAACTGGTGACCTGATTACAGGCACAGAGGCTTAGCCCCAAGTTCCCATTATATGTTCGAATATATAATCAAAATCAAGCCATGTTGTGCAATACTTGGAGAAATATTTATGATTGACCAAAATGCATGCTCTTTCACTGAGCCACACTAATATGCAGTATTATGTAATAATAATAATAGCTATCACCATTACTCAAATGAGTTTTAAAAAAGCATTGATTTAACATTTTTCCTGATTTCTTGGTAATATGATAGGAAGACTGAGCATGGCAGATAAGTGTCCAAATAGAGTGTGAAAGCCTCAATTGTGTGGAAGTGTTTCATATTAAAAGTGAATGAAAATGCAAACTTAGGTATCACACGAGCACGACTACAATGAAATAATGTATTCAAAGAAGACATCCACATCCAATATTTAAAAAACAAAACAATAGAGTCTGTCTAGCTTAAGTTGGTGTTACCTCCAGATTTTGCTCAATATCGTCTCTGTGCAGTGCAAAATATTTCCATACAGTGGAAGACGACTCTGTTGGAGACCAGTTTTTTCTTTTCTTCTACTCATTCATTTTTGTTAAATCTCACAAACCCGCCATAATGTGAACGAGTCTGATAGCAAAGACGGAAGTGATTATGATTGGCTCAGGGAGTGCCTGCAGAGCTCATGCAAAAACAGTGGCAGTGCACTTTACTCTGATATTCATCTCTGTTTTTCTTCCACAGTCCAAAAACATACAGGTTAAGTGAACTGGACTGCCTAAATAGACCAATATGCGATGACTGCACCTGCAATGGGCTGGCATTCCATCCAGGGTTGGTTCCTGCCTCCGCCCAATTGGTTTATATATACTGTGTATATATTATATACATGATTGCTCTATTAATCATCTAATTAATTGGTAGATTACTCATATATTAATATAATCAACAGTGACAGCCCTACCCTAGCCCTAATGACGATTTCAAGAAGGTGGTTGTAACAATATGGGATACATTTCTAACAATGTTTATTCTCAAGGGAAAACAGCTGTGCTCTAATGATTCCTATATAGCAATCCTGCTAGGTGGAGAGTTTATTTAGTCAGTGGTAGATATGACCAAGATGAGTCTTTGATCTGCTGACTTGGATAGCATCTGAATTTCTACAGGTAGAAAACTTCTTGCTCATGTTGAAATAACACTGTACAGTTATTTCGGTTACTTGCATATGGGGGTATGTCGAGTATGAAAACTGAATGTTAGCTTACCTGCTAATACGTTATATTGCCAAAAGTATTGGGACACCCCTCCAAATCATTGAATTCAGGTGTTCCAATCACGTCCATAGCCACTGGTGTATACAATCAAACACCTAGGTATGCAAACTGCTTCTACAAACATTGGATCACTCTCAGGAGCTCAGTGAATTCAAGCGTGGTACCGTGATAGGTTTGAATTTCATTCAACTTACCTGGTTTTGTTGGTTGTTGAGCCAGTCTATACTTTCCTTATTTGACAATATCAGTTGTATGGTGGTAATGTTAATATCACTAAAGCCATCTCAGTCAAAGTAAAAATGTTTACAAGGCTTCTTTACGACCCGGCACATCTGAAATCGACACCTAATGAAAACACACTGTACAAGACATGACAGCTAGTTAGGTCAGTGACAGCGAGGGAATGGCTGGCACAGATTATACTGGAAGCCTAAGTAGCTCTAACTGCGCCGATTACCTCAAAAATTTAGTTCTCAGTAATGGTGAGAAATGACCAAATCCCTACGCTATTCCTGATCAAGAACAGATTCTAGATATGTCCAAGTGGCCAGAAATAATATGGCCCAATATATACAACTATCTCATAGAGAAGCCTAGTGTTTACACAAAAAAAAATCTGCACGCATACAAATATTTAGATGCATATAATTATGGATATAATGTGATCCCATCTGAATATTAAATATTTTCCTACCATGTTTTCTGTGGTTTGTGCAGTTTACTGCATAGCAACTCCTTATCATCTCTGCTTTATGCCTTGGTTAGTGCTGCTTTCTACCCCCTCACTGCGCGCATATCTCTGTGAGGACACTGCACAGAAACCTGTCTATATATGAGATAACAGAAACAAATTGGTCAGCAGACAAAGCAATTGGAAAAAATGAAAACTTTATTGGTCTGCAGAGGGCATTACAGCAACTTAGACTCAGATAGACCTCAAAAATGGACACAAAGAAAAGAGAACAGAATTAATAATAATGTAACTCAGATGTGCAAACATGTCAAAGTCAAATGTAACAAATACTGTCCAGTTATCAGAGGTGACAGTATAGAAAGTATAAATCCAGATCAAGATTTTGTTTGAACGAAGCAGTTAAGCATAAAGATTCACATTCACTGACAGGAACTGGTTGGTTGAAACAAAATCTTGGTCTGGAATTGTACTTTCAGGACCTGAACTTTCCAGCTCTACCAGTTGTACACTGTCAGACAGGGGGAGGTTAATGTATAGTAGGGCTGATTAGTCGACATAGTCGATGATGTCAACGCTGAAAATGGGTTGACATTAATATTTTAAATCAATGCAATTTTTTTTCATTTTAATAAAATTACTTTTATGATTTCTAAAAAGTGTCATTCTATGGCTGCTTTGAGAGACTTTACACACAAGGCACCAGCAAAACAGCAATGATGTTACATTGTTTGTAATTCCCTCTCATTTCTCTTTCCTCTCAAGTACCTGCTTTTGGGCGGGGGGGGGGGGGGGGGGGGGCCA
>JAODJU010000119.1:13304129-13320306 GCA_026776725.1 Gnathonemus echidnorhynchus
GGCAATCGGCAGATCATGATCTTGGTGATCGGTAATCGGTGATCGGCCCCAAAAATGCTGATCGGAGCATCTCTAGTAATAATAATTTAAGATTAAAAATCTCTCATGCGTGCCAGACTTCATGGCATCTGGAAATGTAAGCATTCATCTAGGCTGGTTAAATATGTGCTGTGTATTTATAATGTTCTGACAACTTATTTCAATTTATTTGTGGAACAACTTGCAATAATGTGCCGAAGACATTATTTCATACACCAGCATCTTAATTTTAAATAACAGTAGAAAAATATATTAGTCTGATATTGTCTTTTTAATGTTTAGCTGTATTACTCACTTTTTTTGTTTGTAAATCAACTAATCAACTAAAAATTACACCACCTCTTGGGCAAACCCTTAGCAAGCATTACAGAGGATTGGCCTTTCAGGCCTGGTAGTTTCAGTAGTGTGAGTAATCCTGACTTTGGCCTTGGTTTTGTTTTGGCAGGGTGCTAGCTTGTCTTCACCCCTCCCTTTTGTTTTTTCTAATTGTTCCTTGCGTAATTGTCAAAATGGATTGTGCCAGAAGGATCTTATTGTGGAGCAGGGTTGGGCATTTCTGAATATAGGCTTGTAACACATGCATGAAGATTTCAACATCCTTATATCTGCAAAGTTTCAAAGATTATCTAGTTTCTCACATTTAGGTCATGCTCCCAGGTTTAGAAAACTGCCCATAAGCATATTATTTTGACATTATCTTGCTAAATATCTATGTGTGAGTCTTTGGCAGTGTTGCAGTTTGCCTTTTGACACACATGGTTATGGCATGATTCAAGGATGGCACCTGTCCAGAGTTTTTTTCTGGTTGTACCTCCTAAAGAAATTCTGTAGGATTAAATTAATAATTTCCTGTATGATTATTGTAACGTGCATAATTTAATATGATAAATGGGTTTGTGAAAGGTTATATATTAGTTTTCATTTATTTTTAATCTGGTGAAATATTACTGTACTGACCGCTGATTGATTATTATCGAGAGTGATGCCAAAGGGTTAAAGAATCTAAAATCACAAGTAAATCTACATCGCAATGGTTGAAACGGAAATTTTGCATTGCAGCATGGCAAAACTGAAATTGGGATTTTAACCCAGTTAAAAGACTGTCACATGATTTGCGGGACAGACCCAAAATAAACCGATTGAAACTGTTCTGTAAAGAAGAATGAGCCAAGCCACCTGCAAACTGAAGGTAGAATTTATAAAGGGGTGCTGCACAGAGGTGGATAGTTCAGGTCCTGAAAGTACAAATTCAGACCAAGATTTTGTTTCAATCAACCAATTGAGTATACAGCATTGTAGTCACAGAGTATGCAACTGGTTGGTGAAACTGGGATTAAGCAAGTATCACTATAAAAAAAAAAAGGAAATGCAAAAAAAAAAATTAAAATCTGCCCCGAAAAGATAAGATCAACTCTGATTAAGCAAAAACAATGTTTGTCTGGATTTTTGCTTTCTGAACTTGAACTATCCACTTTTGGTGCTACAATGGCTTCTTTTGAAGTTTGGTTAACGTCTACGATAAAGACATTGTTTTTGCTTAATTTGAGTTTGCCTTTTTTTGCATTCCTTTTTTTATAGTGATGCTTGATTAATCCCAGTGCGGTTCCCTTCTCACTTTACCCCACCTTTCTCTCCATGAGAGACACAGGCACATGCAGCAATGTGAGCAAGCTTGGGGTCACAGTGAAGGATCAGCCACCTTGTGACACCCAGGGAGCTGGGAGTTAAGGGCCTTGCTCAAGGTCCCATGGACATGTGACTATTCTGTCAAAGCAGGGCTTGAACCAGCAACCCTCCCCTCACAGGCATAAAGGTTTAGCCCACTTGTGTATACTTCTTGTATCACAATAATTGTACAATAGTTCCACCTTTGAATTATAACCACTGTTTGTGGGTTTAATCTAAATTGTTAGGTGAAAGACATTCCATTTGAGGTGTAGGTGGGTGAAAACAATCTTGGACTTAACCGTAATACATTATTTGGCAAATTCAACCCTTGAGCATGGGAAGAGTCACACAGTCATATCCATGGTATGAGCTTTCCAGCTCATAGTGCTTTAGGAACTTAAATGGTGCTTTAATAATGATGTACCTTGGCAACTTTAACATACTATTGGTGAGAAACCTGAGCTTTAACAAACTGGTCAAGCCATATCCTTCTGTCATTGAAGCTGAAATGAATGAGAATCTTTCAATAGGTTTGTATATCAAAAGCCTCTACAGGAATTTAACTCATCTGTGGAGTTCTGAGGACAAAAAAACGCCTTGAGGGAGGAGTGTCACCTACTTCATAATTTGTTTTTGCCGAGAGCGCAGTACCTCCTGTTTGGGCTCTTCTTATATTTCTGAGCTAAGACTTACCCTGCAGCTCTGCTACTATTTATGTTATTCAGCAAAGACGATTAGAAAGATGATGTACACTGAAGCAAGGCTAATCCCACCCTCAGTTAGAAACTGCAATCCATGCACCTGTTTCAAGGAAACACTGGTGTAACAGCCTCTTTAAATGTGCCAGCTACCTAAAAATTATTTAATTTAGGAAGTTAATGTGTGATTAGTGCTGTGAGATCGTTAGGGTGTTGCTTAAGAGAGAAGCTGTGGGTGTGGTGCTGTTGAGATGTAAGGTTTTGAGTGGGATAACCCATAGAAACTGAGGGCATGGAGAGGGATACCAGAGTCCACTACAGGATACAAGTGATTCAATTTGGTAACCTTCGCCATAAAGAGATCTCCTTCTTTTTATTATGGACGCTCTGGCAGCCAAGCTGGATCGTTATGTCCTTTTTCAGTCAATCAAGGTTTCATTTTGGAATGGTGTTCCTTCATTGAAGCCTTTTAGTTTTTGTACCCTAGAAAATATCAAGGCTTTTCTTTTTCAAGTTATGGTTTTTGTGGCAACATGCAGGTGACAGGAAGGCGTTAATAATGTAAATAGCAGTTGGCTAAATGTTGTCCAAATTTGCCCTGAGAACTGTTCAATGTAACAACTTAATTTTACCTCTTTGCTAATTTTATAATTAACATTTTTTTGAATGGATGACTCTTTGGTCATATTGGTGCTTTCAGGCCCCTGGTCAGCAAAACCCATCGAGAGGGCCCCCTCCCCAAAATGTATAGGTGGCTGTGGGCTTCATACTCGCCATTTTCCATGTAGATGCAGTGTGTTTAGGTGGCCACTGACCTTCTGATTTTCATTCATTCATCCTTTACACAGTTCACCACAGCAGGGGTTTTCAAACTTGGGTCTGTCATCCCCTCAGGTTTCAATGAGCTTTGTAGTTAGCCTGTAAATTAACGTAATGTTAGTATTAACAGGACATTAACATTAAAGAGGATCCAACCTGTTTGCTGTTCTTGGTTACTAGTAGTAACTTCTGTGGTCACCTTTTAGTGGTAGAGAGCCCTATCTCTGGTGTATTTCCATTTGTCAGTCTTCGGTGAAAACCCATACCATAAACAATGGACATGTGAACTCTCCTAGTGGTGGTATTGATTACCCCATGGTAGAAACTTTGAGATATCATTCTGTCTTTGAAATATCATTCTGTGGGTTGTCATGAAAACTGAAATAATTTGCTGATTTAGTGGTGGGTAATGAACCTTAAGTATAGGTGTGTGCTCTGAAGGACTCAGATGAACTGCTATGTGTAATTAGGCTGATCTTAATGTCATTTATAAATATGTTCACTAACTTGATGCTGCAGTCTGTATTTTCCAGACTTACTAGTTTTGACCAAGTTAATCTATTACAAAGGGAAAAAACAGCATTTTATCATGCCATCAGCATTATTGGCTTTTTTGCACATCCCTCTGGTTGCTTGTTCTGAAAATTGTAATCACTCATATTGGGTTGGGGAGTATTAAGTTAATTGGGTATCCTCCAACATTAATTAAAAAATTTGCTTTTGAAAACACTCCGGAGTGTATGACTGGATTAAAAAATAGATACTGCCCAAACTTACGTATAGTGTATTGTGATTTATGACCTGCAACATTTACAAGGCTTTATGAGACATTTACAATGTCTATAAAAGATATTCACGCCCATAATTTCATTTTACGCAAGCCTTGTGTTTGCCTACAAGGATCTCATTTTTTTGGTCTTTAATGTCATTTCTAGGAGTAATTTTCTGCTATTTTTTCTATAGATTTTTTTAAACTTTTATCAGTTGTAGCGTCCGTAAATAAATTACTGAAATGACCCCTATTTTACAAAAACCTAAAAGGTTTGACATTTTAGTATTTGGAAAGGATGCTGATGTCAGCAAATGACTCAAAGGGTCACTCATTAAGGTGGCCTGAGAATGTTTTACGGTTGACCCGTTTCAGAGCACAAAGTGCATAGGGATGGTTTATGTTTAGCTTTGTTTTAATAATCAACTGTTTCTATAGGTTTACTTTATCCATTTTGATGCTTTACTCCAAACCAGATTTCACATACCAGAAGAAAAGCAGCCTTTTCCTAGGTGAAGTGATTAACGGATCTCGGATCAATAGTTTTTTAGGTGATGATTTGGAAACAATGGCAAGAAAAAATATACTTATGAATTCCCTTGGATTCTGCTTTGAAAATTTAATAATCAGTACATTTAAAAGATTTAGCACAGAATTCGTCAAAAAATGCATTTTAAATATCAGCCATTTGATCTAATATGAGTAAACGGTAACACTACTCAGCTGAGGAGAATGACTAAAACTGACATGGTCCTCATTTGTGTAGAATGACAATTACCTGAATAAAAATGGTGTAAGGCTTCCAAATCCTGACTGCATATGGACAAATCTCGATGTGTTTGACACATGTTCCTTTTGGCCCATGCTCCTTCAAAATGCCCTCCCCTAGTGTGTGTAGGGGGGAAGCTTTGTGTTTTGTGGGGCCCAGCTCAAATGGGAGGGTGAATGTAGTACTACTGGGAGTTTAACTCAAGTAACCCGTGTTATGCTACTCTACTCTGTTGTAGAGCAGATTGGTTTTTCACTGAAGTGCAGCTATATTGAATTTTTTAAGCTGAAGCTTCACAGACAAATTCATAATTCTACTTTTCAGTGCACTGTGCTTCTTTGCTATAGACTTCAGGCTAACCCAGCAATCCTGTACCAGATAAGAAATATTTTTTAAGAACGGATGGATGGATGGATGTATGGATGTATGGATGGATTGATGGATGATCTCAAATGCCTGTAATCCAACTTGTGAATTCCTCTAATTTTTATGTTTGTAATTCATGTGTGACTTTGCCACTGCAGGTTATATCAGTCAAATGGAGGATGAAGGAGGGAAGGGAGCTATTGACATTACACAAGCAAAGAAATTCTACCTCTTATTTATACAATTGAATTCTGTTCTTAAAATATACAATGTACTTCCCCATTGGCTTATTGCCTTTAACAAGGAAGTTGGTTGACAAAGGTTATAGTTTATATGATATCACATTTGTTACACTTACATAGAGGTAAGTATTAATTTGCAGTAATTTGAGTGTGGGCTGTATGGTATAAAGTCATTGCTGCAGAACTGAGAGGGATAATTAATGCACTAACCATTTACTGAGACTTCTAAAAGCTGGCACCTCAGTTCTCATTTGGTTATGACTTGGCATTTTTTATCTCATAGTATTTTGCGGAGGACGTTGCTTACGGTTATGAAAGCCTTTCTTCTCCTGAGGTTTTTCAGCCAACACCCCTGAAGTGGAGTCTAGTGTGTTTTTAAATGTACTGCTGTTTGTGTGCCTAAGTACCTGTTTGACTGGTAAAGGTTTTCTCTCCTGCAGCTGAGATGTTTAATAATCCATAAACCTCCAAACGTGAATTAAAATGTATGTAGAAGTGTTTGCTTTTTAATGATGCTGAACTTTAGTAATTCCATTTAAAGGACTGTCTGTCTGTCTGTCTGTCTGTTTGTTTATTTATTTATTTGAAATCCCTGGGTGTCTGAATTTGCACCCGGGAAAAAAGAGTATTGATTTGTGAATAGTAGACATTGTTTTAAAACTTCAGTATTAACTAGCCAAAAACTCTGAAATTATCTTGCAACTGTGAGGGCTTGTTATTAGTATTGTTAGTTTCCTCTTAAACCACCAATAAAGGGGTTTCCTGTATTTTAAGGATGACTACAGCCAACTTGTTGTAGTTTGGTGGTTTACTATGGTTTACGCTTCCTGTCTTCCATAACCATTTATACAGTACATGGTCCTCTTGTGAGTCTTGAGCCTGTTCCAGGAAGAATAGGACAGAAGGCAGATCATACTCCTGAGAGGGTTTCCAAAGCTGCATGGTATTTTTGGAGTATGGGAGCAAACCGAAGTACCAGGAAACCCAAAGAAATATGGCGTATCTGGGTTATGAACCATATTTCCTTGCTGTCTCTAGTCTCACCTGCTGCCGAGCGGATCCGCTTCATGCTTGGTGAGGAGGATGATGGGCCTCCACCACCTCAGCTCTTCACCGAACTTGATGAACTCCTGGCCGGGGAGGGTCAGGAGATGGAGTGGACAGAGACGGCGAGGTAGGCCTCTGCATGTGAAGGCTGAAGGTTGAAATGTTCAGATCCATATGTGACAAGTCTTAAGCAGAGTGTGGTACCAGCAATTCTGGTTCATAATTACTAAAATTAATAAACACTTGTTTTATTATGTGAAATGGAGTTTTGTTAATCTTGTGGCAAGCTTTAATCAATTTAATCGAGTAAATGTTATGTGCAGTCGTCTACTGTATGTTTTCTTTCTAACCTTGGTTTGATGTGATAAACTGACTTGAATCTTGAACTTACTTGGTATGACATACCATATTGTACAGTGTTATTACAAGTTATTTAATTATTTTCTGATTTTTTTTTTTTTTTTTTTTAAACAAAGCTATAAACCATAGAACCTTGAAAAATTGTTGGTATATTCCATGTTCATGGCCTTCCATGTTCAACTGAATGTTTGCTGCCATAATGTATTCAGGTAAATGTAGAGTTAAAATACAGGAAGTTTTGAGCTCTTCTCTACCTTTTATATTGTAGCATAGCTGAATTTTGGTTGAAATTGTTGGTCTTCTCTACAATATTCATTTTGTAAATCAACTACTATGAAAGGTCTATGCTCTAGGAGTCGAATCATAGAGAATTAAAGAATCAGAGTGATCTCTGGTAATATTTGTCAAGGTGCTTCAGAATCATAATCCCTGAAGAAAAATGTCATCAGTAAATTCATTGTTGGCATGTCATTAAATATGAAGATTGATTTCTAAGGTGATATTGTTCTTAGGATATAAATGGAGCATTGTATTGTGGAACAATAGTTGGAATTTCATAAGGATGACAATGAGTGAATTTTACAATGGGGTGTACAGGTTTCTGTATACCCTCAAAAGGGACTGTGTATGTTTTCTGTTATGCGGTGAAAATTTAATTTGAATAGCGTGACATTCCATAATTTAAAAGCCAAAAATTTGAAATGTGAATTAAAAGCTAAATCCAAAGGGTGTTTCTCTTTCCACAGATGGATCAAGTTTGAAGAGAAGGTGGAGAAGGGAGGAGAGCGGTGGAGTAAGCCTCATGTCGCCACACTGTCCTTGCACAGCCTGTTTGAACTGAAAACCTGTATTGAGAAAGGCACCATTATGTTGGACTTGGAAGCATCCACACTTCCACAAGTTGTGGGTGAGTTGTCATTGTCATCCCTATCAGGGAGGGTTGTGGGAAAGCTGTGCCCTGATTGACATTATGAAAACATCTGGCCATGCATAAATAGGATGTTTTGATGTTCTAAGGGATACATATTTAAACTATTTATGCTGCATGGGTATGTATGCCAGTGGATTTTTTGTTTTTAAAAATTCATGTCTCCTGTTCTTGATAGGTTCAGTGTATGTACTTCAGAGTGCTTTTTTGTTCTTACCCTACAGATTTTGGGTCACTTAGAATATTACTTGCTTCTGAAAAAAGCTAGGTTTTTGTCCATTAAAATAACATCACATTGATCAGAAATACTGGGCAGACATTGTCAATGCTCCAAATGACTATCATAGCGGGAACGACTGTTTAATGGAATATCTGCATAGGTTTGCAGAAGTCCATTATCAGCAACAGTTAGTCCTGTATTCCAGTGGAATGTTGTTTGCAAATGCAAGTTTGTAATTTTAAAAGGTAAATTGATCATTAGAAAATCCTTTTGCAGTTATGTTGGAACAGATGAAAATTGTTGTGCTGATTAAAGAAGCAATAAAACTAGTATCTGGAGCTCAATTCAATTTTATTTATATAGTACTTTTAACAACAGTCATTGTCACAAAACACTTTACATACAGTATAACCAGCCCGAACCCCCACCAGCAATTGTGGGTTCGATTACAAGCTCAGAATGGTCAGAAACAAAGAACTTCTGAAACTTGTCAGTATATACTTGTTCCGAGAAATGAAGGCTATTCCATGCGAGACATTGCCAGGAAACTGAAGATCTCATACAGTACTGTGTACTACTCCCTTCACAGAGCACCTCAATAGAGAAAGGTGAGGGAGGTCCAGTGCGCAATTGAGCGAGAGGATAAATATATTAGGGTGTGTAGTTTGAGAATCAGATGCCTCATAAGTCAACTGGTGGCTTCATTAAATAGTACCCGCAAAAGACCAGTCAATGTCAACAGTGAAGAGGCAACTCTGGGATACTTGCCTTCTAGGCAGAATTGCAAAGAAAAAGCCGCTTCTCAGAATGGCCAATAAAGAGAAATGGGCAAATGACACTTGACAGAGGAAGGTTGGATAAGAGGGCTTTGGATAGACGAATCTAAGTTTGAGGTGTTCGGATTATTCGGATCAGATGTTCGCTTAATTGGAGCCAATTTCGTCCTACAATAGGACAATGACCCAAACACAGCTCCAAACTATGCAAGAACTGTTTAAGGAAAAAGGAGTCAGCTGGTATTCTGTATATAATAGAGTGGCAGCACAGTCACCGGATCTCAACTCTATTGAGCAGTTATGGGAGCAGCTTGACCGAATGGTACATGAGAAGTGCCCCTCAAGCCAATCCAACTTGTGGGAGATGCTTCAGGAAGCACAGGGTGAACTCTCATCAGATTACCTCAACAAACCGACATCTCAAGGTCTACTACAGGGGTATCAAACTCTAGTCCTGGAGGGCCGGAGCTCTGCATAGTTTTTGGTTTACCTTCATTTAACACACCTGATTCAACTCCTTGTGCTAATTACCACAGAGCTTATAAGCTAAATCATTTGTGGTGGAACAGGGAAAGAGCTAAGGTACACAGGGCTCTGGCCCTCCAGGACTGGGGTTTGACACCCCTGGTCTACAAGGATGTAATTGCTGCAAACGGCAGACTGTTTGAAGTAAGCAAAGTCTGAAGAACACAATTATCTTAATTTCAAAAATGATTTTCTAACTATGACTATTTCCTATTTATTTATCTATTTCCTATTCAAACTCTTTTCATGAAAACAAGGCAATTCCTAAGTGACCCAAACTTTTGAACAGTAATGTATTTGGAGCCAATTATCCTCTTAGACTTAAACAGTTTTAGTTGGTTTATAATAATGCTTTTGCATTTTTCCTGCAGAGATGATTACCGAAAACCAAATAGCAAATGGTCTCTTAAAGGCCGAACTCAAGGACCAGGTGATGTACACCTTGCTGCGCAGACATCGCCACCAGACCAAGAAGTCCAACTTGCGATCCCTGGCTGACATTGGAAAGACAGTCTCCAGTGCAAGTAGACTGTTTACCAACCCGGACAATGGTAATATCAGGGCCTGTCCGCTTTTGTTTTTTCTCATTTGAATATTACTTTCTTAGAAACAAAGATCAAGAGTTGTACAAGACGGCGTTGTCAAGTTTATATATTAGACAGGAAGGCATGATTATCTTTGAATATTACAAAACATAAAGAATATACACTATGCATCCATTTTTAAAAATTGCCTTTAATTTATTCTTTGTATACAAGCATAGAGAGAGAAAGCATTGAATCAGCTTGCTTTTTAAGTCAGATTATTACTTGTTTTTCACCTCCCTAAATTTTATTTTCAGTTGATTTGTCTTATGATGACATGGTAGATTGCAAGATAATTCTATAGCAATGTGCAAATTATACTTTCAACTCTGGACCACTGTCTGAGGTAATATGTACACTGAAGGCCATAGGGCGCTGTGTGGCTCAGTGGGTCAGGACACTGTTCTTGTGATCGGAACATTGCTGGTTCAAATCCTAGGCTTGAGCAAATGGGCTTTGTCATGTAGGGCTGCAACAACTAAAGGATAACATCAGTAATAATGGTTAATTAGAATAGTTTACAATGAATTTTGTTATCGATGAGCTGTATTTTTGTAGATATTATAACAACGTCACCAACAAGTAATATTAAATTTGGTGTGTAGAGCCTAGTTCATATTTCACTTTACTATGTGCCATTATGATCCCAGCATGGTTCTGCGTGGACTCTTGTGTATGTACTGCATTTGTCTGTGGACACAGACTGTCACAATCGGCGCATTCGCACAGCAGTCATATTCAGATGAGCAGAGGGCAGATGTGTAATGGGTAAATGCTCATGATCAGTTTTTAAGTTGTTACTACATTTGGGTGATATAGTGGTAATATGGCACTTTTGAAATCTTGGGCAATTTTTATAGTCAAGATTTCAAAATGCTGAAAGAGGTGCTTTTCAAAATTCCATCAAGACTTTGTATATTGTGGTATTAAGGACATTAGCAAGTTAATAATGGTGGGGACAGTGGATTTTTATTCCTATGCCTTTTTGTCAGTATAAATAGAGATGCTCTACACCAGGGGTCACCAACATGGTGCCCACAGGCACCAGGACGCCCCCAAGGACCACATGAGTCGCCCGTGGACCTGTTCTAAAAATAGCACAACTTGCCAGGGAGCAGCATCTAAAATTTAATTTTATCCTGTTGCTATTCTTTTTTAATCACATTTTCATTTATATAGATTTGAAAATGACAATATCTAAAAAAAAAAAAGTATTTAAAACATGTTCATTTTACATGAAGTTTAGGTAGCCCTTTGTATGGCTCAGTACCCATGAAGTAGCTCTCAGTTTCAAAAAGGTTGGTGACTCCTGCTCTCCATTGTGTAAATAATTACAACTGTGGTTTTAAAATACCTCTTTTTTTTAATGAAGCATTTACATTGTACTTTAAACCCTGTCTTGGTCCAACTTATCAATTAGTCATGTGATCTACTAATTTTATGAAATATTGTCATACCAACCATATACAGATAATGAGATGATAATAGCATTCCCCCAGGACCAACAGTGTGACATACAGTAGCATTGATGAGAGGGAGGTTCCACAATACTTAAAGTTCAAAACATAGGCCCATGCAAAAGAGGCGGGTTGGACTCAAGGATTTATACACACAGTGCAATGTGCATGTAAATAATTAATACAGCAGCATAACAGTCTAATGAATCTAGTGACTGACATAGCAATAAATAGATAATAATTATCTATAAAGATGATTGGGTATCTTTACCCTAGAGAGGCAGAGTCTCTGTGCAGTAAATATAGGGAGAGGATCACCAGACTAATAGTGCAACAATTGAAGAATAATGTTCCTCAACCTAATACTGAAAAGTATTTGGGAATTTCATCATCTACAGTACATAATATCTTTAAAAGAGAAAGAGTTCTCTGAATGCATGGGACAAGGCTGAAATGCAATAATGGATAGCTGCGAACTTCAGGTCCTCAGGCAACACTGCATTAAAAGCAGACATGATACTAGTGGAAATCACTGCATGGGCTCAGGAACACTTCTGAAAATCAGAGCCTGTGAACAACGTTTGTCACTGCATCTACAAATGCTGGGTGACACTCCGCCCACTTTTCTGGGCCCAAGGTCATTTAAGATGGTCTGATGCAAAATGGGAAAGTCTCCTGTGGTCCGACAAATCAAATCAATTTCAGATTCTTTTTGGAAATCATGGATGCCCTGTTCTCCATGCTAAAGAGGTGAGGGACAATCAGTGGACAGTTAAAAAGCCAGTATCCGTGATGGTATGGGGGTGCATTAGTGCCCATGGCTTGGGTAGCTTGCACATCTGGGAAGGCAAATTAATGCTGAACAATATGTGCTGGTTTTGGAGCAATATATGCTGCTGTCCTGACAGTGTCTTTTTCAGAGGAGGCCTTGTATATTTCAGCAAGACACTGCTAAACTGCAGTTGTTAAAAGTGCTGAGTGTTGTTAAAAGAAGAGGTGATGCAGCATAGTAGTAAACGTGGCCCTGTCCAAACTTTTTTGAAATGCGTTACTGGTATCAAATTAAAATTGAATAATTATTTGTCATAAAACGATATTTCTCAATTTCAACATCTGATACTTTGTCATTGTTCTATTTTCAATTAGAGGTTTATTTAATTAGTAAGTATTGCATTCTGTTTTTATTTACATTTTACATAGTGTCTCAACTTTTTTTGGAAGCGAGGTTATATTTCCAGTGTTCGTTTCAGTATCTCGTCTGTAATAAAAGGTCAGACCATGTCACGCTGTAGCCCAGTCACTAGCGGCCTCCTTTTACATTGGTACTGTATCATATTTGGTGGTTTTGGATGCTCCTTTATTGGCATCTCTTTTAAATCAAAATAGTTGCAGTCCTACCAAAAATATAGTAGAACTTTCACAGTGGTAATATTATAAGTATATAAGAATAATCCCAGCTGTGTTATTCGTAAGTATGTGATGTAAGGTCAACAGTATAACAGGCGCCTGTAACCCCACACTGCCCTTCATAAGTGGCCCCTTTTGCAACAAATACATCAGTGTCTTTACGTCTGGAAGCTTTGGGGTCACTGTTTTTTCCACAGCAATAGCTATATTGGAAATTGTTTCTGCTGTTATATATTTTCCCAGCTGTTTCGTTGCTTTTGGTAATGTCATATTCATCTGTTTTCACTGTCTTGCCAGCTGACCTCAGCTCGTACTATAACTGCATTCAGAATCTGAGTACCTGGAAACATTTCCTACCTATTCATAGTTCTGAAAAAGTTCAAGCCCTAATTGACATGCAGCACTCCTACATGTTATTTTCAATTACACTACTGCTCACTTCAAAAACCATTCTGTTCCCAGAGATATAATTTGAAATGTGCTCAGATTAGAATGTTAAATCCATATACTCTAGCCATGAATATAGCCGTAGTTGCTGTCGCTACGTTAAAAGTCAACATAGCTACCTAAATTATAATGTTAAGCTACATTTATTGTGTGGATATCATGGACACCTACTATTATGAAAGGCCAAAGATGAAAATGTGTTGCTACCAGTACCACCAATTAGTTGGAGGATTTATTGCTTGCCGGAGTTCAGTTTGACACTTTCCCACGCATTTGTTCAAAAGAATTTAGGTTTTTTTTTTTTTATAAAGGAAATCGTATACCTTTCCTTTGATAGAATGTCCCCAGTCCTTCCAGTTGGGTTTGGGTTAGACTAATATGTGCATAAACTTTGTGGAACAATACTGTTCTTCCTGACAAAGTTGACTTGCAGTCCACATGGGCAAATGCCAGTGTTGCTAGGTGGTTTCTTTTATTCTCATCAGTGATAAAATGTGACGTGATACCGCTGCTTATTGAAAGTTGCCAGTTTTATTCATTGTTTGTTGAAAAGGACATGGCTGAAGTACATAATGCCCAGGATCACCTGTAGGCACAATTTTTTTTTTTTATGTTGTATGTGAAGCACGTCCCCTAAGACTGGACTTGATACTGCTGTCCTGTGTAATTAAGGGATACCATGTGACAATCATCTTTCTTTCCTGAGGGATACGATAATATGCAATATGCCATATTTGGTGACCATGTATTGAAATATCACATGTTTAAGATGGCAGAAAGGGATTTTATTATGGGTGACTACACTAACTTGAATAGCAATTTCCAATAGAATGTCAAAGCTCACCTTTTCACTATCTAAAGAAAGCTTAAAAAGTAAGAATATTCCTGTACTTCTTTATGCACCATAAGCCATTTTAGTGATAATTATAATGGCTCTCTCTCTGCTTTGTGCTAGTCTCTCTACTGTAGCATTGGCGCTTTGTCAACTTTCATTCTCTCTACTTTTTTTCTGCCTTTTTTTTGACCTGGTCTGCAACCTTCTTCTTCAGCTAAAGCACTTAACCCAGGTGAATACCCTGTGTCATGCCTCACATCCAGGGATACATCTGAGTCGCAGGTCCACAGGAGTATGAGCATGGAACGGCTCCTTAAGTGTCCTGAAAGCAAAGCAGAGTATTTTAGCCTCCTGGCTAGAAATAGCGTCATTTTGTGGTGCTTTTGTGTAATATGCTAAATTTTAAAACAGAGGCACTGAACATGGTGAATGTGTGTATACATGGTGTATGAACTGCGATACCAGTTCAGTTTCATTAACATACCTTTAATTTGAATAAAAGTGATGATACCTACAGTAGTATTTATTTAATGCTAGCTGAATTTCCAGACATCACTGAGTTGTAGGAAGCAGTGGTTTAATCCTCCTTGTTAATGTATTTTTATTATCCTTCCCCCAGTGTTCTGTTGCTTTTAAGTGGTTAAGGAAATTGATTTTTTTTATTTATTTTTTTTACAGCAATTATTCTGTAAAGATGTGTCCCTAGGCAGGTTTTACATGATACATGGTACGTGATATAGGTGTGTTCATTGTAATAAAATTGGTCATTTTATTTGGGAAAATTTTGGACATGAAAAATGACAACTAAGTATTAGTCTTCATATCTAAATGTATTAATTGTTCAAAGACTAATAATAGCGAAATTGTAAGTCAGGAAATTTACAGAATTCTAGAAAACAGATAAAGGCACAAGTAGAAATATGGTCACAGAAATATTGCTTTTCTGCGCAGTACTTTGCAGTACAGGCTTACATGGACTGTAACTATATTGAAATTTGTCCATCTATCCATCCACCCATTTTACAGCACTGTTCCTGGTGAGGGTTGTTTGTTGGCCTTCCTGGCCACCGGCTGTACATGACGCTGCAGGATTCCCCAGTGCTTCCCACTGCTCATGTAAACTGCTCACGCATTATCACCTTGTTGCTACTGATTGTAATTTTGTTTCCAGTCAGAATTACACTTCAGTTAAGTGATGATTAAGCTGGATGTTTATATAATGTGTTCCTTAATTAGACATTAGCGTGGTTGGGGAAAAAAAAAGTCCAGGCTTTTTCAGACATTAAAGGAAGTGCATTGCATCATTACATATAATGTTTCAGTCCTTCATTAAAGTGTTTTCAAACTCATTAACAATTCAGTCTTGCTTAACATTGACCTGTCTCTGTAAGCAAGTATACTTATGATAAATTAAACTAGCTTCTTAAAATAAATGTAGAACATATTTACTCCAGCAAAAGAGATATTTTGCTTGTGGATGCAACATATTTCCCCTGAAGTATACTTGACTGAAGTCAAATGACTACCCAGGAATACCTCAGTCGACACAATTTGACACCTTATGATTAAGATGAGTACCTTTTTGGGTTGGCTGTTGGATAGTAATAATTGACAAGGAGTTTCTAGGTAAACATAATGAAGCATCTTGGATCACATTGCAGTTTGTTGAGGTTCTTGGATCTCTGACATGACAACGGAAAAAGAAAAGAAATTACTTTGTACAAGTGACAGTGCAGTTGTCAGCAACACGATTAAAGCATGCATGAACAAGGAGCAGCTTGGAACGAGATATCGTGATACGGGAATTTTGAGGACAATATCAGCTGTGAAGCATAGAAAAACCATTGAGACAAGAAAAATAGAAGATGAAGTCTTTGACGCTGTTTATAGTAATTTTAAATTGGATTACCTTGGATTTAACCATAGTATTTGTGGTGGCCTAAGAATGACCATTCCATTCCCCACAAACTTCTGTGGCATATTTACAGTGATTTTGATGATGGGGATGAATCTGAGTAATTGCAGACCATATGAACAGTAACATCTTCTCTGTGTGTGTGTGTGAGAGAGAGAGAGAGCAGGTTTAACTATCCTTATGGGGACACAATGTCCTCATAATGTGATAAATATCCGTTTTTTTTCCCTTAAAACTCTATTTTATAAAAATCGGTGACTGCTATGAAAAAACTAAAAATGCAAAAACTCTTGTATTTTGTTAGGT
>JAODJU010000119.1:13331146-13343523 GCA_026776725.1 Gnathonemus echidnorhynchus
CAGAGTACTCTACTGGCTGGTTGAAACAAAATCTTGGTCTGGATTTGTACTCTCTGGACCTGAAATCTCCACCTCTGCCTATTGGACGTTGTTTTTTTTCCGTCTATCATCTTTGTCTAGGTTTGTCCTGCAGCGAACTGGTGCCGTATCCTTCCAATCTGCCCCTTTCTGCTACCTACAAATACAAACATTTGAATACAAATGCTGCCCGAACTTTTCGGTAACCTGGACTTGTGGGTTACTGGTAACCCTGACCCTGCTCAGCATATATACTTATTGTGCAGTTCAAGGAACAGTAGAGTATTATGTGATTCAGGGAAAATGACTTGGATCAAATGGTGCAAGATGCTGCTAACTAAAAACTTTACATTTTCAGAAAAAGTCGATGGCCACAAACAAGTAGAAATCATAAAATATTGCTGCGTCTGAGTTTTAAACGATCCAGAACCTTATGGTTGGATTGCTTACTTTCACATTTGAGCTTTTTTTTTTTTTTTTTAGTAATCTATCTAAATAGATATGAATCTCATTCACATAAGATTGGTAAGTTTTCGATTTTTGAAGAAACACAAGAGTTTTTCCTTTCCACAGGGAATGACTCGAGTACCTCTGAAAATGTTTTGGATTATATCAACAGCACAGATCTGGTAAGTCACTCCAAATGTTGCCAGCAGTGGTCGATATTGTGGTTTTTCATACTTTGTTCCAGTAGTTATAGGTGTGCTTTATATAATAAAACTTTAAATGGATCAGTTTTTGGGAACACTTAAAGCTGTCATCTGTAATGCATTATAGATACATTCATCATGCATTATTATGGTTGGTATCAGAATTTAGGATGCTTTGTACTGCATTGTACTGGCGGGTAAGCTGATTCTGATTATGTAAATGAGAGGTAAATGACAGCTTCATAATGTATTCATAATGCATAATTAACATTTCTATAATGTAATGCCTTTTTATAAATCTAGCATCTATAGACATGCTTTATGGATGTATTATGTGTTCAACATCTTTGTACATGGATAGTTAAGTCCATGGCAAGGGGAAAGGAAAACTATGTAGACTAAATACCCAAATGCCCATGGTAAAAACTGCATTTTGATAATGTCCATTAGAATTTGCCATGATGTTGACCCTGCAGTATGAGAGCAGCTAATATGTTCCTTTGTATGCATTCATTGTTTTTTGTTACCTGTATTTATTGTCAAAGGTTGAATGTGGCCTGGCTGTGACCCCATTTGTTACAGTAAAAGAATATGCTGTTTAGAAATGCTGAAAAAAGAAAAAAGTTGTCTTTCATAAGAACTGCGGTAGCATTGTACTTAGGTCAAAACACAGGTCCTTTCTCAGTTTGAATTCATCTAAATGTAATCCAGTTCTGTAACAAAAATAGTTTGATGCATCCTCATTATTCTATTCATAAGAAATTGTGTTTCCGGGCTGTGTCTATTGTTTATGGAGGTGATAATGGCTTGCCTTGCCTTGCCTTGCCTTGGCTTGACTTGCCTAAGTGGTGGAAACTAAACACCATGTTATAATTAGGATGCTGGGTCAATAATGATTTTGCATTTTCTAATCGGCAGCCTTTCTTTCACAGTTATGAAAATTGGCAGGCTAACTGTCGCCACATTGAATTAGCTCAGCAGACAGACAAGGTCTGCTCAGTGAAATGAATCCTTTCTATGCAGTGGGCCAGTTAAAGTTACAGTGGCACCATCAGAATGACGTGAAAGATATCGTTACCCCAGGAGACTCTCTGTCCTTTCCTTAAACCTTTTATTATTGGGATTTGCCATTTGAAGACTGTGTTACCTATAGCTCGTTCATTGTATTTAATTCATTTGTACATGATGTCTATACATATTACATAAATTTACACCAGTGTATATGCATAGGGAATGCTAAAATGCTTTATATGCAGAGTGACCTAATTCGTCTTATGAAATGAATACTTGGTCTATAGTAGAACTGTACTTGGTAAGATATCCATGGTGTCTGCAAGCACTTCATATGCTCATGATGTTGGGTAATGCAACATTAAATGTCTTAATCCAAGTCTATTGTTCCTCAGTTTTGATCGAAGTTTCTTAGTAGCAGAATTTTTTGTAACTGAGTCAGCCATGCCTTGATTGACACTTTGTAAAGTTTGATGTATTATTCTCACATCAGCTGTTGGACCTTTTTTAAGACAAACTGGAATTAAAAAAGTGGGTGTAGTTACTATAGTGTTAATATGAGCATTGATTCTGGTAAAACTTACATTACAATTTTTTCTTGAAGTGGCATTAAAAAGATCTCAAATTTAAAAAAAAATTAAAAATTCACCTCAGGATTTCTACAGACCCCCTGTATTCATGGCGTTATGAATCCATGCTGCAGATTCCAAATGCTACGTGGGCATCTCTGAGCAGGGATGAGTGCCTGAAGTATGGCGGCCAGCTGGCAGGTCTGGCTTGTGAGTTTGTCCCTGACATCACTCTGATGTCTTTCATCCTGTTCCTTGGCACCTACTCCTTCACTATGTGTCTGAAGAAGTTCAAGACCAGTCCGTTCTTCCCCACAACTGTAAGTCCTCATGCCAGCTCAGGCCTCAATCAGTTACTTCTGTCTTACCTGGGATTCTATCTGTCTCATCTATTGCGTTTGAAGCATTAAGTCAACAAAAGCCATGTCTGATGTCTTAATATTAAATTGGTTTTATTTCTCTCCTGGGTATACTGTGCACGTTATCCAAGCTTTATTTGTAATCTTACTCAGAAAATGAAATCCAGCTAGTCAATTATACAAACATCGTCGGATTTTGTGCTTATTTATAGGTTTATAAATAGATTCAATTTTTGTCAGTGGTGTATTTTTCTTTAATTCTTCTTGTATTTTGGAACTGTTTCTGTCAGTTTACATTTCCATATTTTATTTTATGTGAAAGGGTTAAATATCGAGGGCTCAGTACTCTTAAAAAGGAAAAAAAGTTGGATGCATGGAAGAACTTTCTTAAACTCTTGCTACTTCATGAATTGTATCCATTGTTTGGGAAATTTGATCATTTCCTACAGAAACCACTGCTTCATAGCATCGATTTTCAAAGTGAATGTTTTCTGTTCTTTTTCTTTTTTACCTTTAGGTTAGGAAACTTATCAGCGACTTTGCAACAATCTTGGCCATTTTGACTTTCTGTGGTGTAGATGCTGTGGTTGGCGTGAATACACCCAAACTGCTGGTGCCGAGTGAATTTAAGGTAACTTGTGTTACACTTGACTGCATGTGTTGTGTTCATTACACTGCAGGTATGTCCGGCTGAAAGTCACCTGTGTTTCACTGTTGACTTTAGTAATGCAGGATACAAATGTTTCCATGTACTGGTAATTTACAGTGGTCACTTAAATCTGTGGAGGTTTCACATTCCTCTTACTAATAAGACTTTGTTATTGGCATAATTCACTGAGAATGAATTAACTTGAAACTTTGGCACTAATTCTGATTCTATATAATGCTTTAATCTTAATGGGATCTTAATCTTTTCAGGAGGGGGCCTGCTTCAGAGCTGACATCAAATAACAGTGATTAGCTGAGATTCTGGCAATGCTGTGTGTTTTGAGTACACATGTGCACACACATATAAACACACACATGTACAGTATGCATGTATGTTTGTTTTCTTAAGGGAATTGGTGTAGTAATGGTATGAATACATATTTAAATCTTTTTTTCCCTTTGGTCTTCTTGTTTCACCCACATCATTAAAATGTAATCACGCTGGCCATACAATCATTGGTTCAGTGGCTTGCTGAGCTTTTTCACTTTTTATTCACCAGCCAACAAGCCCATACAGAGGTTGGTTTGTACCCCCATTTGGAGGCAACCCCTGGTGGGTGTACCTGGCGTCGGCTCTCCCTGCCCTCCTGGTCACGATCCTGATCTTCATGGACCAGCAGGTCACAGCGGTCATCGTCAACAGGAAGGAGCACAAGCTAAAGGTTGAGTATCTGAATTGTGCTTTTTGGTGTTTTAAAATGGCTTGAGCTTTGACAGTTTTGGACAGCATCACTAGTGGCAATATGAATTATTGATTCAGTAGTTCATGTGCCTTTTGCAATTAATTTTGAAAGTCATTGGTCATGTGATCCTAGTTAAAAAAAAAGATCTGTTTCTGAAAGTTTAAAAAAAAAAACACAATATATAAAGTTTTACAAAATTGTAGAAATTGTGTATCCATGCTCCCCCATACATTGTGTTAATACAGAAAGGCGCTGGTTACCACCTGGATCTCTTCTGGGTGGCGGTCATATTGGTGATCTGCTCCTTCATGGGCCTCCCGTGGTATGTGGCTGCCACTGTCATCTCCATCGCGCACATTGACAGCCTGAAGATGGAGACGGAGACGTCAGCACCTGGTGAGCAGCCCAAGTTCCTGGGTGTCAGGTGAGTGCTGCCTGTGCCCTTCTCATCATGGATGCAAAGCTGCATGTTATCAGCTACGCCAAAAGTTCACCAGCCGTAACCACAGCGAGCAGAATGAATCTCCACTAGACAAGTTCCCTTCATAATCTGCAAGAAAAATGAATAATGTGATTTGTGTATAATTTGGCTTAAAAGTAAAAATATGGAAGCTCTAGATTAAAATATAGAACTGTATAAACTGTATAATCCCACAAAGGCAGATTTCCAATTAATTTAATTTTAATTTGTATTACTTTTTTTAATATTTCACTTGAAAATACATGAATGGCATGAGTTACATTGTGTTGATGTAATATACGGTATTCATTGTAAAACGCTGAATCTCAGATTTGCTCCCTTTCACCAGTTTGACCTTAATCATGATAATGATAATGATGCGGATGAAATAAAGCACATTGTTATAACTAAATCTTGATTTTCTAGGGAGCAAAGGTTGACTGGTATCCTTGTCTTTATTCTGACTGGCCTCTCTGTGCTCATGGCTCCAATACTTCAGGTACACCGCTGACTCTGCCTTCCCATATATGGTGTCCCTCCCCAGCTTAAATAAGGACAGTGCAAGGAGGCACACACACATAGTTTGAATGATCACAAAGTTAATCATTAAAAATTTATTAGAATTCCTTATTCTTTTTTTTAACACTATTTAACTGTAATTGTCCTCATCACAATACACAAGACTAACTATGGTAACTTGCAAAAAAAGACTTGGACTCCCGCTGTTAAAAATAGTCATTTAAACGTACTACTCACCCACTGCTTGTGCACGTGTTATATGACCCACCTCCTTAGAAATCTTTAATGAAAGGGTAGGTAAATGCTAAGCAGTGTCTCCTTGTGGTTAGTATAAGCAATAACCAAACTTCATCTAGTCAGCATAGTGAATATTGTAGCACCATATCTCATTTGTAAGTCTTCTATGCAGATGGGAGTTTAGCCTGATTATCTAGCATTTTTTTATGACTAGTTTGACATTATCTGGCCCAGGAGTTGTACTAATAGCTTCTTTGCTTGTGCTTGTTTTAGAGAGTGTGTATTATGGGGTGTTTCCAACCTCTTTCTCTGTCCTTCAGTACATTCCCATGCCAGTACTGTATGGAATATTCCTCTACATGGGCGTGGCATCGCTCAGTGGTGTGCAGGTGAGTTTACCACTTTTCTTTGTAGCTAAGAAGGAAGGGGTTGCAAAGTAGGATTTGAAAGAGGTCACAGGGTGGTGAACAGTCAAAACAGGTTCACTAACATTCTGCCTCTGTCTGACTTCTGTAGTTTATGGACCGCCTCAAACTGCTGTTCATGCCCGCCAAACATCAGCCAGACTTGATCTACCTTCGACATGTACCTCTTCGTAGGATCCATCTTTTCACCTTCATCCAAGTACTCTGTTTGGCACTCCTGTGGATCCTTAAGTCTACGGTGGCTGCAATAGTCTTCCCAGTCATGGTTGGTCCAAAGCTGCGCTTTGATACCATGTTACCATGACCGTAGAATGACTGATGCTGATGTGCATCTAGTGACGTTGAGCATCTCTTTTTGTGATGAGCAGACATCGTCTGTTGAGTAATGGCTTGAGTGTCCTTTGCAGATCCTGGCACTGGTCGCAGTGAGGAAGGCCATGGACTACATCTTCTCTCAACATGACCTCAGCTACTTGGATGATGTCATTCCTGAGAAAGACAAGAAAAAGAAGGAAGATGAGAAAAAGAAGAAGAAAGATAGTATAGACAGTGATGCTGATGATGTAAGTGTGATATTGCATGATTAGTATAAAATATGGATTTTATGTTGTAAATCCTAATATGAATAAGTCAGTTTCTTTTTCCTTGTGCATAGGAATCAGCTTTTTGAACCTGATGTCCTTTTTTGTATAATCCAGAAGTGATTCAGGGCTTTTTAAATGTGCATTATATTCTGTAAGCTGTTGATCTAGACTTCAGCCACCTCTTAACCCTTTTTCACTCCTCCTTCACAGTCTGACTTCCCCTATCGGGAGACGCTGCCGGGCATTAAAATACCCATGGATATCCTGGAGCAGGAGCCCTTTTTGGGCGACAAACGTCCCGTCAGTAAGTAGAGCCATTCAGTAACGGTCTGAAATTATGGAACAGGAGCCCATTCTGAACTGGTGCTTTTCAGAAACTGACAGAGCTCCTCAATTTGCCATTAACTTTCCTAACCGTTGCTTAAATAGTCAAACACACCTTGAATCCAAATTGCACAAGAAGCATTAGTTTAACCGTGTGAAGTAGATATTGACCTCTTTCTGCCAGTGGAAATGTTGTATGATATTCAGAGTTGTTATATGACATCTTATTGAACATGTATCTCAAAAATAGTAAACACAGGGTTTAAGGAGGGTGAGTCTGAACATGGATCCTTGCTTGTGTTAATCAGAAGTGGTATGCATGTTCTTCCATAGGAGAGAAGTCCTCCACTTACCTTGACCCACACTCCGCATGCTGAGTGGCTGAACTATATCCGGGCCAGTTTGGTGGTGAGGTAAGCTTACAGCTCGCTTTCTTAAACTGATTCCCAATGTATTATTTAAATAGTTTGGTTAATGGATTTTTCTAAGCCTAATAATGAGCAATCAAAATTTTTTTTTTAAATAGAGCCCCTCCTGTAGTGCATCTAGTAATGATTTGCTCACACAGCTTTCTCTCTTAACATCATTATGGATTGATATGCATTATACACATATTGGCCTCTGATATACAAGTGAAATCTACTTGAAATGCAATGTTGCTTTCAAACCAAAAATCATAATCCACCAACTTATTTGTCATTTCTCATTTAAGATTTGTCACCAGAAAGTAATAATTCTACCAATGCGATATTTAAGGCAAAATTCTTAAGTTGTTTAATATTTTAACCACCTGGAATGTCTTTTCAAGTCTGCTAGTGTTAGCTTTCGTGTTATCATGTAACCCATAAGTTAGTTAGTGCGGTTTATTGACCAACTTAATGAACCATGTAAGCGTGAATCAGGTGATCTTTAATGTTCATGGTTTTATGTTTTAGTTGCATGTTTAAAGGTCACTACATCATCATTAGTCTGGAGCAAAGTGTTGCATACCTAAATGGTCCAGTAATGGGATTTTAATGTAACAGTTCCCTTTTTCTGTATGTTTTTTGATGCGGCATGGTGAGGGAGTCAGAAATTATTCCTAACATTTTAAGATTGTTAAAGAACTGTGTCATGATAAAGATGGTTGTGGTAGATTTCCTACCACTTTTTCCCCTAAGCTAACATGAATGTATTAAATTCAACAGAACTTTACAATTGGTATGTGCTGATGACATTTATTTTCATGATTTTTTGCCTGCAAAATGCTGAACGAATTTGATTTTTTCTTAAGATTGGTAAAGCAGCAGGTTTCAGTGACATTTTTGTGAATGTGACTTGGGATAATGAGTACTATGTCCTTTTTTTTTGGTCTTTAGGGGGGGAAAACGGTGCCTCAGAGGAGAACCTTGAAGACTAAGGCAAGGGGTCCTTTTTGGAGAACCATGCCCAAGGTCTTTCTAGCTAATTTTGCAAATTCCTTTTAATGACACATTTCCATAGTGGAAAAAAGAAAATAAATTCCTTAATTAGGGTGAGAGTTGAGGAAGGGTTGTTTAAAAAATATTTTGGTCAAACTTGAAGGATCCTTTCTACTCCTCTTTTCCTTGAAAAGAATGAATGTATCGTCAACTAAACAAAAACATTCAGATATGCCTAGTTTTTATTTAACAGCAGATGCCATAGTTGACGTACAAAGAAACCTTTTAAATGTGAAAAAAAAAACTGTTTGTCCCCTCTGCCGATCATTTCGAAAACTGCCGTTCAGTACACATATCATCCTTACTATGCAAAACCTCCCTGTGTCTTCTGATGAACATATTAAAACAATAGAATTATGGGATAACCTTTTTTGTGGGCCTTATCTGAATTTCTTAATTTTCTGAAAGAACTAATCAACTTTTCCAGTAGTAGGAGAAAATATTTTTATAGTTCTACCTCTGTTTGTCATTCTATTAAATTGTTTTGATTTGTAATGACTACATCATATGATTTTAATATTTCACCTTCTGTGATGTCCTATAACTTTGTATGAATCTAAGAATTGCTATGGAGATGCACATAAGTAACAGAGAATGTGAATGTTAAATGTGTTCACACAAGATTATGATTTTACAGTTTGTGTAGGAACGTTAAGTTTTTAAACGGTGATTAAGTTAATATAATGTAATTTTAAATGGACTGGCATGATCTGTATACTTTTGTTTCTCATGAATTTATCACTGTATTCTGGATTAATAACACCAGCAGTTATCCAACTGTTATTGCTGCCCCAAACTGTATTTAACTCACTGAAAGAATGAATGCTTGGTCTTTTCTATACCCAGAAATACAATGGTCTGTATGTGTTTGGTATGTTTAACAAAAAACAATATTAATATATTAACATATTATTATAAAATGTCATATTCTAAAAGGTTGGTGTTTTCCAAACCCAGAAATACAATGGTCTGTATATGTTTGGTATCTCTGTAACAAAAAAGTAATATAATACATTATTATAAAATGTTGCATTCTAAACTCTTTTAGAACAAAGGATAGCATGTTATGCAGAATATTTTCTTTAAAAATCTAATGGACGCATTATACTGTAGATATCACAGGCAAGAGTTTACTTGATGTACCATTTTGGTAAGAGTTTGAATTTTGATTAATAATTCCAAGGATTTATTAAGTCTTCCACTACTGAATTTGTTCATCTCTGAACAAAATCAATCGTTTGTTTGTCTTAATATACAATGCTTGAGTTATGGGGTTTCTTGTTTTTGATCATGTTTTGTTTTTATTTTTTATTTTTCCAAACCAATGTAGGTTTTCACCAGTATGCACACTATATTAGAAAAGTAAATGCAATAATGGTTAAAGACCTTATGCCATTTAAGTAATTTGTTGCTGTTTTGAATAAAAGATTAAAGTGATTTTTTTTAAAAAAATTTATATAATATGGATAGAATTTGTATTTTTCAGAAAATGTATATTAAATAAACTCGTAAAGCTTCTCTTTATTTGTGTCATTCTCTGAAGATGGATTTATTCTAGTTCATAGCTCCAAAAAAAGAAATGGAAAGTAATTGCTGTAAAACTACTAACATCCGCTTGCATCCATTTTATCAATTTTCCACAACTGCTTTTCCTCTTATGCTCCTTATTACTTGGATCCTTTCTGGATGGGACAATGGGAAACCACGGGAAGCTTCACATACTACTGGTGCTTCAGTTCCAGCAGATCGCTGTGTCTTTGTGTGGGAAATTCTGCCCGCACAAACACAGGGAGAACATGCTCCACACACACAGAGAAGGGTCAGATTCAAGCCCACAGCCCCTAGAGGTGTGCCAAGGACCCTGCTGAGCTCCATGCCACTTGAGTGTAAAATTACTCTTAAGAAATTAAATATCATTAACCTCCCGTGTCACTTCTTCATTGATCTTGAGAAAGTCCCATGTTACAAGTTGTTTATGGAGGGGGGGGGGGTTCTTTTTTTGTTCCATTGCCATATGTGAGAGCACAGCTGATGCCTAATATATAACCAAGTGGGGTCCCACATGGGGAGTGTCTTTTCATGGCATTGCTCAGCTGCTTGCCAAGATATTCTAGTTATTACATTAAATACTTTTTTTGTATTTGCTGGCTTTAAGCTTTAAATACGATGATCTGACGTTTTGGTAATTTTATCACTGGTTAACAGGATACTTCTCTGTCCATTGTTTTTCATTGCACACTAAATAAATCTTAGCAATGAGCTAAACTATGACCTGACTCTCTCCCAGGCGTTCTCTCACATATCAGAATGCCTTCAGTCAGTGCAAAGATTATCGTTGAACAGAGTGAACTCTTTTACAGCATACAGTAGTTATCTGTACAAGGCCATGTTGTTAGAGAAGATATATTCCAATCCTTTGTATTACTAAGGTCAAATATTTATTTAATGCTAAAGAACCTTCACAAATTATTTTTTTTTGTTTCATACCTTTTAAAAACTTTACACTGTAATGCCCAGTGGACATTTCCAAAAGTCCACAAATCAAATCATGTGCAACATGAACAGAACTGCAATTTTGTTTACATGTTCCATTTTGTTATCCCAAACGAAATGGCTATAGTTTAGACATGGATGCATCATATATATGATGTACCGTAGATATATTGTTTTGGGAAATTATTAAAAGTCAACTTTGAAAAGTACCAGTATTCCAAAAGCATTTCACCGAGTATTACCTGTCTTCAGTTAGGTGCTAATCTCCATGAGTTACGAACATATGTTATATGGTACGGGTACTGTAAAGATTTCTGGCTGTTACATTGCAGCAAATTATGCATCTATGGAAAATTAGATTTCTGGTCATAAGAAGTTCAGTTGTATCACAAGATTTTAGAGGTGACCCACCCATTAATCGCTTCAGATTATACTGTCACCTCCAGACAAAGACAATTAATTGCCAAAAATTAGGCCCGACTTTGATCTTGCAGTTTTCCCACAGTGTTTTCCATAACATCTCTGATTAATGGTTACAGGTGCTCTGTGTGAGAGCCCTGAAATAATTGTCCCAAGGTCGCTGGAGTGTAAAGACCAACCTTTTACCTATCATTGCTACAACCTGATTTTTATAAACCAGATTAATTGTTTAAACTTGACACACAATTTAGTTAGACTGATTTTTAATTACGTTTGTCATTTAAAAATCCAACGTTGTTGTAATATAGAAGTTCTATGCATGTCAAGGGTATCAGCCTAACTATCCAACTAACTATCAACTTATCTATATCTGCCTGCAAAGTCAACTATTTAATAAACTATTACTGCAACAAGCCATATTGTTCTAAAGCTCTTATTGGAGAAAATTTAATAAATGCCAATGATGATTAGAGAGAGTTGTTCCATTAGTCCTTTGTGAGTCAGTCAAGGCCTTTTTCGAGGCTGAGGCAGTTACTGATTCGGAAAACCCCAGATATCTCGACAATGTTTTACTTGTTTATGCACATTGTTCCCGGATTAAAAAAAAAAAAAAAGTTTGCATAGTTTGCATAAAGTTTGCATATACTTCTTTTTGAAAACATATTAATGGATTTTGTAATTGCATCCTCATAAACAGGAAGTGGCTTCTTTATTTTTTTTCCACATTTGCATTATTATACATATTTGCAATGAACTCGAGGTTTGATAAACATTCTTTAGGTATTTTTTAGCTGCGTGGAATCTGATGCCATCTAGTGGTGAAGTCTTGCACCATAGGTAGGTTTTTCTGGACGAAGTCAGAGTAATAAAGCTATTGATGTAAGTTAAAAAAAAACAAAAAAAAACGTGGAAGACAAAATAAGAGAAACTAAAGCAGCAGGAACATCTTCCCAACATGAAATTTAATACAATTAAAAATATTACATAAGAAGATAAGAAACTTACAAGCAAGAGTAGGCCATTCGGCCCATCAAGCTCAGTAGGGGTGAACTCAACTAATAGCTCAGAGTTATTAAAATCTTATCTAGCTCTGATTTAAAGGAACCCAGGGTTTTAGCTTGCACTACACCAACAGGAAGACTATTCCATACTCTAACTACACACTGTATAAAGAAGTGCTTTCTCAAATCCATCTTAAAGTGTTCTCCCGCTAATTTCCACCTATGGCCACGAGTTTCTGTAGTTGAACTAATATTGAAGTAATTATTTGGTCGCATCCACACCTGTTAGAATCTTATATACCTGGATCATGTCCCCCCTTAGTCTCCTAACAGATTAATGTCAGCTAACCTCTCCTCATAAAATATTCCTCTAAGATCGGGAATCATTCTTGTAGCCCTATGTTGCACCCTTTCCAAGGCAGCAATGTCCTTTTTAAGGTATGGTGACCAAACCTG
>JAODJU010000119.1:13434971-13449302 GCA_026776725.1 Gnathonemus echidnorhynchus
ATTTGGAAAAATTAAGCCGGGATTGTCGAAATAAGCCTGGCTTTTGAGGTTAGCTCGCTTCGTGGAACAGCCCCCTGTTTATTTTTGTGATCACTGTGCCCCTTTTACACAGGCTAGAGGATATTTTACTTTTAAATTATGTTTTATTTTGACAACTTGTACTTTGTTGATAATAAAATTTATATTTACAAGTTTCATCCACCCTGGCTAACAGGTCTTCTCCTCAAAAATACCAAAGTCAGTGCTTTCTTAAACAAATGCTATTTTTTTGTAATGGCAGACCTTGGTATTCAAATAAACTCCAGGTTTTATTGCATGTCAAAGCTCACTGTTTCAATTGGATTAAGAAAAAAACAGTAGCTCAAGAAAGATGACCCTAAAATGTAACTGTAGATTGACTATATTTAAACAGCCAAGATCCTTTTATATGACTTATGATTCTTTATATAATGTCACAGATTATCACATAAAGCGTGTTGGAAAGTGATTCACTCAGCTAATCAAAGGAATTTACAATGTACAGGCTGACATAACAATGCAGCTGGAAAAGCTTTTGTCCCCCCTCAAGAAGAAAAACCTCACTTACGGTAGGTAGGTACCAAATCATTTAAGAAATTAAAACAAATCCAAAAAGAACTGAAACAAATGGGGCGCTTTTCAGAAATGCAGTTTGCTGCAAAGGGGGCATGTACAGTAATTCCCTTATATTGTCATCAACCTTTTACACAAAATATTCAATCATGAATACACAATGAATACAATATTATCTTTACACTTCACAATTTTCAGTACTTAAATTTTAAAATGTGATAAATGAAAAGATAAACTGCCTTATTAAATGCAAAAATGCTACATTACCTGGTTCATTGCTTTGCTAAATAAGTTATAATCCATATGTCACTATCATTATATTCACATAAATACTGTCAGGATCCGTGTCGGGCGAGCGGGGAATCAGGCGAGAGAGCCGTGAATACTTGAAAACGGGGTTTTATTTGGAGCGAACAGGACGAAGGGGAGCACACGGCAAACTCACGTTAATGACAGATCTGGGGAATACTGACTCAGATGCGGACTAAATACACAGAACAGGTTGAACATAACAGGAAACAGGTGATCACAATCGGGAATTAACACGAGGTAACGAGGGGGCATGGCACACATGAGGATCGGACGAGCCGGGCGTGACAAATACACTACATTCTTATTTAATGTAACATCCATCTAATGCATAGCAAATAAAATTTACATGCATAAACCGATGGCAAAGAATAAAATAAATATTGTATTTGCCATTAACTGCAGTAATTTCCTTCTTTTAAGGGGGTTTTGAAGCAACATTTTTTGACATTTGTGCTGAAAATCATCTGAAATCACCATCATCATCATCTGGTTTCATCCTTGGGTTTAGCACCTTACATCTTCAAGGATTTCTACTGAGCTTAGGAGATATTTGATGTCTTTTTTGGCAAGACAGTTTGTTTTCTGAAAATGCACGTCTGATAATCTATCAAGAACCTACATGCATCACAAGCATCAAATTCAACACTGGCATATACATCACACTGAATGTGCTGAAATCTCAGAAAAGACAATCATGAGAGAAACTGCAATTCAAGCTGTTTAAAAGACTGGTGCATATATCCAAATGTAACATTACACAGTGTCATTGTATGTCAAAGGAGTACATTTCATTTGGGTCAATGTGGATCATATTGCCAAATACCTATCAAGGACAAGACATCAGGAAAAAAGCAGAATGGCGCATGTCTCTAAGACACTTTTGTTGTTTCTGGTGTGTGGTGGAACTAGTGTTATAATCCATGGCTTACTACTCTGAATACTTTTTAATACCATTTCCTTAAAATTAAAGATAATTTCCAATTAATTGAAAGAAAAAAAAACACACACACACACACACACTGTTGTAACTTGTAAATGTAACTTTTCGACAGGATCATTCTGCACCAATGGTTGTAAGGCCCAAAGAAAAACTGCACACATCACAGGCCCCAGCTTCACACAGTGGCAATAATTTCTTACCCTCACTGTCATTCGCACCATCTGTGTATAGATCTGAAGTGCGTGGGAATGCTTTAGGACCCATACGTACCAACCTCCCATCAGAGGGAGTTCAGACGTTGCCCTCACAAGAGAGTCCACATGTGCAATCACATCAGCATACTTCTCTTGGTCATAGTCAGCAGTCTACATTGTATGATTTTATGCAACAGCAAAATAACATCACTGCTCAGCTGGTTCAGAATCAAGTTTTAGCCACTCTTCCTCCACGAGCTATCCCTGAGTTTGATGGAAATCCACTTAAATATGCTACTTTTATTAGAGCTTTTGAACAAGCTATTGAAAAGAAAACCATAGATAAACAAGAGTGTCTGTATTATCTGGAACAATATACCAGAGGGCATCCAAGGGAATTGTTTCGAAGTTGTTATAATATGGCTCCTGGTTAGGGCTATGATCGAGAATCTGTTGAAAGAACACTTTGGGAATGAATTTAAGGTTTCTGTTGCCTACATGGAGACGGCTATAAAATGGCCGTCGATAAAATCAGAAGACACTAATGCTCTACAGTCTTACTCTATCTTTCTTAGGGATTGTTATAATGTTATGGAGGATTGAATGTTCCATCCAACCTTCGTCTAATGATGTTGAAGTTGCCATATAAATTGAGGGAAAAATGGAGGAGTATTGCTTGTGAGCTACAGGAGCGACGTGGTTATAGGGCCATGTTTCCAAAATATGACAAAATAAAGCAAATGATGTGCTCATGTCAATACAGAATTTTGTTTTGATAGGTGATGAGAACAAAGGAATACCAGTGAAAAGGTGGGTGTCAGGGACTTTGCACTAGATGTGTAATACATTGATAAAGTTTGGTGTATTTCCTGGGTTATGCAGGCATATAGGAATGTATTTGACTTCAATGGGTTGGGTTTGTTTATGTCCTGCCCCGATCATCCGCTCCTTCCATGTGCCATGCCCCCTCGTTAATTTCGTGTCTATTCCCCTTGTTTACCAGCTGTTTCCTGTTGCTGTCATTAGTTCAATGTATTTACATCTGTGTTTAAGTTTGTTTCCCCAGTCCAGTCATTGTATTGTCAGTCTGCGTTTGCTGCCTGTTCGCTTGCCTTTCCTTTAATTAAAACCCCGTATTTCCCTGACTCCAAGCGTTCTGGAGTCCTTGTCTGCGCTCCATGCGCCGTACTACGAGACAGTTTAGCTACTGATCTTGTATGATTAATACACTAGAAAAATATATAAAGAATATAAATCAGGTGCAATATCATAAAAAATAAAATTTAAGAAAATCACAATTAAACAGGTATAACTAGAAAGCTAATCAGAGACATAGCAGTCAAGTAGATATGCTGCCCTTTTCGAAGCCTGTTTTACAAAGAGACAAAGACTCTGAAACTGCCCAGTCCCCACAGGGTTACTGAGGCTAAAACACTGGGTAGATGAATATTTCATGTTTACATGTTGTTGTTGGATGTGTCTCTTTCTAACTAAATTATAGTCTGAGCATCTTTGATAGCCAAGTAAGGAGGCAACCACTTTTGTGCTTTGATCAGTGGCTTTGCTGAAAAAAAAACAGCAAGATATACACTCAACAGTGACAATAATGATTAAATTCTGATAGATGTAATGTCTTCTTAACCCCTCCTTGGACAATATTCTGCTTATGGCCCTCCTGGTAAATGTTGCTAAAAATAACCCTGAATGTCAAACTGCATCAGATTTGTCTCACACAAAGAAAAAGAACACAAGAGATTTTCACACAGTGCTTAAGCAGAAGCACAACACTGATATTGATTTGGCTTCAGCGTTATCACATCATATCAGCATGACTTCTTTTGAGCGAGGCTTTTCACGCCCCAGTTAAAAATATAAGGTTGTATTGTAGAAACAGATTAATAAATGTTTGACCAAACCAAATTAAGACCAAAGTTATAGGTATGGACATTAAAATATTAATAGATTGGCTTTACAGACATTATAGACTTTATGTTGCCAAAGAAACAGAATGTCATTAGTCAATATACGCCTAATGATGACATAAGGTATCAGTAGAAACAAAAACAGCAATGACATTTCTTATATTAATGATTCTTATTGTTAGTTAGTGTATATTCATGATGTTTCAGTCATAAAAAATTACCATACTTCCATCTACAAAAGTGATTATGATACATAAAATATAATTAATAGAATCAGATCTACAAAATAAAATATTGATTATGAGCAACATTTATAAAGTATATTATTTCAATTTCATTATTCTCATGATGCAATCTTTGCAACATTTCTATCCAGTTGTTTGCATCAGACTTTTGATGTTACTAATTACTAGATAACTGTTTTAGAAATAATAATAATAATTTAATTATTTTCACAATCTTATTTCTGGTGGCTGATATTACCTGTCTCAGCTTCTGAGACTTTTGTTTATAATAATGATAAAGATTATTATTATCAAAAACAGCAAAAATAAATACTAATAAGGTTAAGTCAAATAACAAGTGAATTTGTTTTAGGATTCTAATATAGTTCTGTCTCTGCAATCCAGTCCATATTTTAATCAATATATACACACCACAGCTTCCCATGGATCACTGTGCAAAATCAATACAGTAGAGCATGTGTGATGCTGTGGGTGCAAGATAGACTGCTAAAACCTAATGGATGATGATCAGAACCATGCTGCAACTGCAAAATACCAATTGGCAGCTGAGGAAATACCCATTATCTAAGCCAACAGGATGCAGCTGGCAGCCTGTATTTGCTGCAGAAAGACACTAGCCTGTGTCATGGGTAGGAAAACCTGACTGGTGAGCAGCCTGCTTATGATTTCTCATAAGGCCATGAGGAAGGAGCTAGCCCCTCACATTCCAGTCTCCCACAGCCTGCTCAGCACTTGCTCTTGCTAAACATATGAAAGTGAGAATCAGACAGCAGGGCCAGCAAGTGCCCCTGGAACAATGGGGGTTAAAGATGTTGGTGAAATACTGAAAGCCAGCCCCAGCATTTTAAAAGTGTGTGGCTCTCTGGTTTTCTCTAAATGAAACACTGTCTCCTTGTTGGTATCTCCTGTAACTCCATCTCTCAGGCCTTCTTGCCCATCATACTGGTGGAGCCATGAGAGACCACTCCCTTGCCCACAGAATTCGGGTAGTGCTGATTTTCAATATCCTGCAGCAACTTCCACCACCCCTTTCGAAATTAGGCGATGGGGCCAGGACCACAAGTTTCATGACATTTTTTACATTAATATCATGTACATACAGGGGTTGCACAATGAAAAATAAACACCTGATTTTAGACCACAATGATTTATTAGAATGGTGCAGGGCCTCCTTTTGTGGCCAATATAACATCGATTCATCTTGGGAATGACAGATACAAGTCCTGTGGCCAGGGGGATTTTGAACCATTGTACCGTCACCAGGTCACGGTGTGATGCCGGTGGAAGAAAATGTTTCTTGACTTGCTCCTCCAAATCAAATGGCTCAGTAATATTCAGACTGGTGATTGTGCAGGCCATGAGAGATGATGAACTTCACTTTCATGTTCATCCAACCACTCTGTCACCAGTCTTGCTGTGTGTATTGGTGTATTATAATTAGGGATGCGCCGATCCACATTTTTTTCAGTTATGATCCGATTCCAATACCTGTCTGCCGATACCAATACAAGTGCTCTTTTTGGTATAGTATTTTAATATAATAAATCTATATATAATATATAAATATTTATACTTTATATACTATTAATACTAGTAAATACAAATAAAAAAATGTATGCCAAAAAGCTTTAATTAGGCTACTGGTAACATACATAATGCAATGTTCCACCTCGTTTGCATATGTTGTTTTAAGCATTTATGAGGCTTTTGCAGTTCAATTTGAATATCTTCCAAGCGAAGATAGTTAGTATTTAGTATGATTGTTAGAATTGGGCATTTTCCAATTGACCTGTCACATCACAGATGTAAAAAAATAATAAAATTAGTAATAAGGGATGTGTGGACAACACAAGCTTTAATTGCGATCTGATCGGAAGAACAGATACAACAAGATCAGGATAGGATAACAAGAAATAAAGTATTTTGTATAATATACTATGACAGCACAGTATTGGAATTTTTTCAAATATTGCAGTGATTTTTGCTGTAATAAATATTGGGGCATTTATGAAAAAGAAAATGAGTTCAACATAAATTTCTCACGAACCGTCTTGAAGTGATTTTAACAGGTCAGGTCAGATCAGGTTGGGGAGCATGCACTGATGGAGCTCGTTGCCGCACCCACCACATGGTGAAACTCCTTGGGATCCCAGCTGGCAACCCCCCAGGCAGACACACGGTCCAGTCCCACGCTCCAGAAATGGCCATCCATCTGCCACAGCGTTATGTGGGCGTCCCCTCAGCCTGGTCCAGCCGCCCAGATACTCAGCAACTAGGATCCTGTAAGCTGGATCACCCTCAGGGAAATGCGGCACATGGCCGTAGTGTCAAAACTGATGTTCCCTCACAATGCAGGTAATGTGGTTCATTCGGGGCTCCTCTAGCAACCACTCGTTCGGCACAAAGTCAAACCAGTGGTGCCCAAGGATCCTCTGAAGAGACACAGTACCAAAGGCGTCCAGTCTTTGTCTCAGCTTACTGGATAGTGTCCATGTCTCACAGCCATACAGCCAGACAGGGAGCACCAGGACTCTAAAGACTTGGACCTTTGTCCTATTGCAAAGATATCGGGAACACCACACACCCCTTTCCAGTGAACTCATGACTCCCCATGCTCTCCCAATCAGTCTGCTGACTTCATAGGAAGAGTCACCAGAGACATGAATGTCGCTGCTGAGGTAAGTGAATCTCTTGACGAGGTCAACATTCTCCTCGCAGACAGACACACTACTGTTGGCTGTGCCCAAATGGATCTTGGTTTTTATCCAGGACACTTGCAATCCCAGACACTCAGACTCCTCATGCGCCTTGTAGGTGGAGCCTGTATGTCCGTTATAGCAAAACAAAACTACAGCTAAAAGCGGCCCTGGGGACTAAGATGTTTGTCCGTTATAAGCAAAATTCCGTTATATGCAAGTCTGCTATATCCAATGCTTTTTCTGCATGTTCTTAAAGGCAGACGGCCGGGACCAGTGGACCTCGTCTGTTATAGACAATATTCAGTTATAAGCGAGTCCACTATAATGGGATTTTGAATTAATACTTCTACTTCAGCATCACTGAAGTTTTTTCCTCTTAGTGCCAAGCGGCTCACAGCCTGCGCATCTCTTCACCATTCCTTGCACACAGCCCTACAGTCTCATGCCCTTTTATGGGAAATTGCATGGCGTTTCCCTATGCTAATTAGGACAAACTGGCATGCACTTTCAGTTACGACGTGGAATTCACCATTCTTAAGAACAAAGGTGCAAACAATTCTGCTATTTAAGAACACGTCATGAATCTGTCGTAAGTTGTTCTTTACAAATTTCGTAGGAACCAATTTAAGAGAATTCTTAAGAAAATATTGGTGAATGAGGCCCAATCTTTTTAAAAACAAAATAAGTAACGTGGATGTGGATCAGTCGCATATGGCTATCTGATAGATTCCCGATCCGTCTAATAGGTCTGGATCGGTGCGGATACTGATCTGAATATCTCTAATTATCATCCTAATACACCACCTTCAGGGTATAATGTTTAATCCATTGGGTGAACATGGTTCTCCAGAATGGTTCGGTAGTCCTTGGCAGTGAAGTGCCCATCAAGAACAAGTAGTGAGTCTAGGGAATGCTATAATATTGTACCCCAAACCATTACTGATCCACCCCCATGATGCACTCTGGATATGCAACAGTCTGGGTGGTAAGCCTCTTTGGAGCTTCTCCACACCATAACTCCCCCAGATGTGGGCAAGACAGTGAAGGTGGACTCAGCAGAAATCTTGTTCACATCCCAAGATTTGCACTGCTGGCACTATTAAACACATTGTTTGGCATTGACATGAATGACCAAAGTTTTGGCTATAGCAGCCCAAGCTTGTTCAATATGCCCATCCATGCATCCATCAATTAAATGTATTAAATGTGTTTTATAAATATAATGACTTAACTTGATCCATCCATCCATCCATCCAACCATGCCTTCATGCATCCATCCATTGTCTGTACTTGCTTGTCAATGCAAACTCAAATTTTAATCTTTCATTTTTACCTAAATTTGGCAAGCAATTCTGTAACTTAACTGTTCATGTAGACAAAGCTTGCATGTGTCATGTTGAGTGGCCCTGTGGTAACATTACTGCTTCACATCTCCTTGGCTGAGTCCCCCACCCATTCTGTTTGCATGCAGCTTGATGACAGTGAGGTGCCCGTTATAGATGTGTTCCCTCTGACAGACTGGCATCCTGCTCTAGTTGTAATTCTCCTTTTTTATCTATGCTGCCAGGCATAGACTCCCGGTCCCCTGTAACCCTGTCCTGGAAATCAGCTTGAATATGGGTGTAATATTAGGTGACTGGAAAATGTTCATGTGAAGTGACAGGTTTTGTAAACATTCTGTATCTCTCCACTGACATATGACTCGACAGTTGTGCAATCATTTAATAAGATTTGTTATCATCGTTCAGAAAAAGATCAATATGATGATACAGTACACTGTAATATTAAATATTATAATCTGAATGGTGTAAATTGCACCATATTAATATATTAACATATTAATATTGATGACACACAGTTTTACATACTATAAAAACAACAGCGAGAATAAATCCTGAATAATTTCTTACAAAAGTAAAATAATCAAAATCACCACAATTTGGTTTAATGGTCTTCCATCTGACTTGGAACCACTTACCCTGGTCAAGGTCATGTAGGTTTTGCAATCATATACTGTCTTAAGTTTAACAAGTCACAAACATAACATCATTTGCACCATTATTGTACTGTTTCTGGTATTTATTCTCATTATTTAATATCTTTGATTTATTACAGACAATCCTCACTTACTGAATAAGTTTTGTTCCTACAGCTAGGTCGTTAAAATGAATTGGTCGATAAGGAAGGAGTCGCCCCTTCACCCATATTTCAAGCATACTGTACTGGTAGCGGGTCTGTGTTAACCATTTTTGATACTGTTTTAATGTCCCCTTTGCACCATTTATAACATTTTTAGTATATTTATAAATATTTATACAGTACCTGTTCTCTCTGTATGTGACAGGCGAAAATATATGAGTGAAACTGTAATAAACAAAACACAGGAAAGACTTAAGAGATGTCTTATTTAGTATAGCAAAGTTACAACAAGCTGGTCGATAAGTGCTAACATCAGGGCCGTTCCTAGCTATTGAAAAAAATCAGGGGCTGAGTCAACTTTATCTGGGGCTTGACCTTTTTTTTGTTGAAGAAAGATTGGCATTGGGGATAAAAGTCTCTGCGCTATAGCCCCGAGTGCCCGGACCTAACGATGTCCATGGCTCGCGTTAATCAACGGAATTACAAATAAATGATATGCTAACATATGTAGACATGTATCGCAAATTAGCAACCCTGTAATCCAATGAGTCAGTGTTAGGGTCCTTTGGCACATTACTGAACTAAAACATAGAACATAAATAAGTCACTTTTACATATTAACTAATACATGAAACAAGTAAAAAACTTACAACCATTGCTTTTGAAGATGTAAGAAAAGAATAAGACACAGGAAAACATTGCGCACGTCCGTAAAAGGACATGAGTAAACCTATGCATATCATGCACTTTGACACTTGTGAAACCTGTAGATAATTTGTGATTTAAATGCCTCACATCCATTATTTTTGATGCAGATGGAACAAAGAGCAGCATCTTAATGCTCAAAAGCTATTTCACAAATTTCACAAGTGCCAAACTGTTTCACAAGTGCCAAAGTGCATGATATGCGTAGGTTTACTCATGTCCTTTGGCACATGAAGCGGAGAAAACTCCGGCCTTGGAAGGTAAAGTCCTTAAAAGTTGACCGTATGCTAACAACTTGTTATAAACGCATTATATGAATTTGCGCAATTTAGCTATGTATTTTATGAAAGCTGTTAAAATGATATACACTGCCCGGCCAAAAATGCATGATATGCATAGGTTTACTCATGTCCTTTGACCAAATGCTGAAATTTAGTTGCTGGGTTCTTTGGCTTTGGACCATTAGGATGCTCTATGTTTCACCTGAATAGAAAGTAATGGACGATACATATTTAATTTCACAAATCACCTAGAGGTTTCACAAGTGCCAAAGTACAGGATATGTGTAGGTTTACTCATGTTGTTTGACTAAAAACTGAAATTTAGGAATACCTTTTACAGTTTTGCAAGTGTTAGTGGACCTTGTAGTAGCTGCATTATTTTGCATTTTCACAATTGGATGAAGTAATTGAAAAACCAAGGTGTGCATGTAATTTCATGAACACGCATGAATTTGGGAATGTGGACTTTCCTTGTTTTTGTAATGTAAAAGAGCAAATACAGAGAAGATCTGTGAATGCCTGGTTAATATCAAACCCACTAACTTTACTCCGGTATGGCACCGGCTCCTTTTCCATGTTCTGAGTGCAGTATGTTTAGTTATTCTTCTTCTGGCAGCAGAGTCTTCGCAGCAAGACAAGTGGGTGACAACCCGGTGGCATAGTCGTAAGTCTAAACCAAACTCACACTGGCATCATTCATGTATTCGTGTTTCCAACAGGTTCTCCCCACTCAGTGAAACACCTACTGAGATGCTTGTTGAAGGCGCTCTGGTAATTGGAGATTCTATTTTAATAATCATGAGAGTAGTGACTCCAGTGACCATAGTAAGTTGTCTCCCTGTCGCCAGAGCAAGCATTATTTCAGCAAATTTAGAAGTGTTAGCTAACAGTAAGCATAAATATTCCCAGATTGTCATCCACGTCGGCACTAATGATGCCCAATTGAGAGAATCGGAGATCACTAAGACAAATTTCATAGAGGTGTGCAACCTGGCAAAGAAGATGTCTGTGTCAGTAACGTGCTCTGGCTACATCCCTGCTTGACATGGCGACAATTGGGATAGACCAGGGGTAGCCAATCATATCCGCAAAGGGCCAGTGTGTATGCAGGTTTTTGGGATAACCTGTAGGTCAGTTGCTCAAACCCAGGTGTGAGGACTCTTTCAGCCAATCAGTCCACTAATTAGTAATCTAATTAGGGAGTTGCAGCGAAAACCCGCATACACACCGGCCCTTCGCGGATAAGATTGGCTACCCCTGGGATAGACAGACAATTGGCGGATGTTTTTTGGTAGGCCTGGGCTTTTGAAGTGGGATGGTATTCACCCATTGTGGGCTGGTGCCGATCTCCTATCCAGAAGCATAGCTCATAGTCTTGAGGGAAATCGCTGACTAACCAGAGCCAAGTCCAGTTGGCAGGCAAACCGGCATAATTGGCTGCCTGCTAGTCGCTTAGAGTCAACACCTTGGGTTCAAGTTATTGAGACTGTTTCCCGCACTTTTAATTGTGGAGGTCTGTTCCATCGTAGTGTACATCATAATAACTTAATAAAAATTAAACCAAATCATTCATTAGATGATAGGTGTACTGCAGGGCTAAAACTTGGACTTTTGAATGTGAGATCACTGGCTCCTAAAGCATTACTAATAAATGGAATGATTACTGGTTTTAGTCTTGGTGCCTTATGCCTTACAAAGACCTGGCTTAAACCAAATGAATTCATGATATCAATCTACTCCAGCTGATTACAGTTATAAGCATAACCCTCGAAAAAATGGCAAAGGTGGTGGTGTTGCTGTGATATTTCAGTCTTAGGAGTGTCTGAGACATTCTTGTTCTTAGTTTCCTTCCCCTCCAATCATTATTATTATTGTGTACAGACCGCCTGATCCGTATAGTAATTTTCCTAAGGAGTTTGCAGATTTTATAACAAATCATCAGTGTCTGACCTCACACATGCTTTCCTGTATGAATGGTCAAAAATTCCCATAAACACTCCTAAACCTTGTGGACAGCCTTCTCAGAAGAGCTGAAGCTGTTATAGCTGCAAAGATAGGGCCAACTCCATATTAAAGCCTATGTATTAAGAATGGGATGTCATTAAAATTCATGTGTCACAATACTTGTGACAATATAGTGTAAGTTTGACAACCTCAACCTCTGTGGTCTTCCTACTCAGCCTAACACAGTGGTCAGAGATCTTGGTGTCCGGGTTGATTCAGATTTATATTTCATTGCTCACGTAAGAAGTGCTACTAATACTATGTTCTATCATTTACGGTACATAGCCAAACTTTGGTAGATGCTCGCCTTTAATGATCCAAAAAAACTGACATGAACTGAACTGTCAGTGCTGTCACTCTAGCTTCACACCCTGTTATGGAATTTGGGGAGTTTCAGGGATGCCTGCATTTCCGCATGCCTGCATTCCCACTTGCATCTCCCTCCTACTTATGCTGCCATAGTCATATCTGCCAGAGCGCCAGAGCTTACATAATGTACTCACGTAACTGTTTGCACAGAGACCTCAAATTATCAAGATATTCTGCCTACCCCGCTGCCTGCAACGTCTCCACTACCTGTGACGTCTTTCTGGCCTGCTCACCCTTCTGCCTGTGATGTCTCTCTTGAATCTCCTGCTGCTGTACCCCTGTTCATCTTGCCATCGGAAGCAGCACAACCACCTGCTTGCCATCACCTCCCTGCCCCCTGCATTGAGACTCAAATGTTAAAATTGGGACAGTGTCAATTGGAACTTGCCCATTTGATTTCCCTGCCGGCCCCTGGAGGATGTGCTCCCCCTTTGAGTCTGGTTCCTCCTAAGGTTTCTTCCTTCTAAGAGTTTTTCCTTGCCACTGTTGTGTCTGGCTTGCTCACTGGGGGCTTTGGCTGGGGATATTTTAAAGTGCTTTGAGACAATGTAATGTTGTGAAAATGCGCTATACAAATAAAACCGATTGATTGATTCATTGATCAAAAAATAAAAGTCAGTTACAGCAAGTAATATACAACCTTTCTTCGCCAACCCAAATAAGTCAAGGACCAGAACAAACACAATAGAATAGAAATGCCATGCTGCCGTTTCCACAACCAGTATTCTCGTACAGTGTACAATACCGAATGGTCGTTCAGGCAGTCATTAAACAGGTAGCTTGTTAAGTGTGGAGTGTCTGTATTTACTCCTATGTACCATTCTGATGTTCCATCATTGTCCGTTTGAAACATTCCATCAGTATTTACTTTAACATTGTGTGTCAGTCTCCACACACACACACACTTGTCCTGTCTATCCATGTACTTTATGTATACTGTATATGTCCAAGAAACATTATTTTGTTTCACCTTATACAGAGTACTGAATATGGTTAGTGTGACAAAAAGCCCCACTTGACTTCATAAACACTAATAGCATTCTAAATAAAATAAAAAAAATAAGTAAACTGTTCATTGAATTATTTTATGGCAGGGTTTTTCATCCTGGGGCAGGAAACCGTCTGGGAGTCTGTAGAATTGTCACAGAGGGTCCACAGGGATACATCAAAAATGGACTAAAAGAAATAATAAAGCCCCTGCAGTTACTTCCGTGATAATGTATTAATGGCATTAATACATGTATTGCATTGCTGTCTCTGTTAACATTCATTTGGTGATCACTGGTTGACTGGAAGCTGAAAACTACTTCTCAAAGGTTATAAGCAACACCATCAGAAATATGGACTCCCCATCAGAAATATGCAAATTGTGTCAACACAATTAAAAAAATAACACGTTACTATTTTAAAATGTAATGCATGTGTTAACACGTTAACTTTGACAGCCTTCCTCCTCGCCCCCTTTTGACGTTCCCTCAAGCTCCTCCTGCTCCGGCCTCGCGGTCGCCTGCTGCCCCTGCTGCTTCCGTCCCTCGCCTGCCGGGGTTCCCTCCAGCTCCCCATTATCCCCTGCCCTTTACCTCCCTGTCCCCTACCTTTGTGCCCCTGTGTTTGCTCCACATCCCTCTGTGCCTTTGTTCCCTTCTGGTCCCTGTGTGCCCCCTGGTGTTGTCCCTCCGTTGTCCCATTTTGTGTTCCCGGGTCCTGTGTTTCCATCTTTGGTGTCTCTGTGTCTATCTGCGTTCCCCGTGGTTTGTCGTTTGTTGTCTGAGTTGGTTTTCTTGTGTCTGTTCTGCGTGTCGGTGCTGTTCCCTTTGGTCCGTTGACGTTTCCCCAGGTTCTGTTGTGCTCCTGGGGGCTGTTCCACGAAGCGAGCTTATAAAATCGAGGATTATTTGTAATAGCCTCGCTTGAGTTAACCTAACAGTTC
>JAODJU010000119.1:13449402-13461552 GCA_026776725.1 Gnathonemus echidnorhynchus
CAAACTATTTCTTTCACGACCAATAATTCATAAACCGTCACAGTATTAAGACAAAACACACATTTTTCCATAAATATTACTGTAATGCTCTCAAATAGCTTGCTCACTCCTCGCGGAAAAATGTCAGTCGGCATTCTGTACATTCTGTACATGTTTAAGCACTACTTCTCATTTGTGGCTCATTAAATCGGTCGCACACACTATATCGTCCAGTTTATCTGTGGACGTGTTGCTACGGAGTTTTATACGTAAAGCACCGTGCGTAATGTGTTATCAAGTGATATTGCTAACAATGGCTACCAATTGTCACGCCCGGCTCCGTATGATCCTCGTGTGTGCCACGCCCCCTCATTACCTCTTGTTAATTCCGGATTGTGATCACCTGTGTCCTGTTCCTTTTATCTGGTCTGGTGTATTTCAGTCCGCATTTCCCCCTGTTTCCCAGATTCGTCATTGTATTGTCAAGCTGTCAGTTTTCCCCGTGTGGTCCTGGTATCTAAATAAACCCCGTTTTCACCGTTCGTCTGGCTCCATTCGCCTGCTTTCCGGCTCGCCCGCTCCGCACCGTGACACCAATTAACCGTTCTAGAATTGGATTTCATGATTAGTCGGATTATTTGTCGGATTTAAGGTAGTTCGGGCTAATTGTAAGTGAACGAAGATAAAGGCCATTTAAACTGAGGTACCTTAGTTGTCCAGCTAAGCAAAAAATCTTGCTTTTTCCATATGGATCCATGGTATTGCTATTTCTGTGGCAAATGGAACATATCTGACTCGGTTTTCCCGAGTTTTTAGCGGATGTGACGTAATATCGGAATCTGAAAATCGGATCCCGAGGCAAATGGAATGCACGATAACACTGGGGAATTGCTTGCAGCTGTCCCGTCCCGCCCTAGTGGGCGTGACACTGGATGGAATGGAAATTGACTATAAGATTTTGTGTGACCCTTCAAATTCTTTAACAAGTGAGCATATTCTGCATAAGGTACAGAGGGGGTATCTGAGGGTGGATACCTGAGTATTATAGCTTTCTCTTGTCCAATCTGTTCCATTCTTATCTACAGTCATGAATGAGGCCTACGAAGAAACGAACACAGTACTTACGGTCATACATGGTGGAGGTCCTAAGATGTTTTGGGGATGTTTTGCTGCCTCTGGCACTTGATGCTTTGACTGTGTGCAAGGCATCATGAAATCTGAAGACTACCAAAAGATTTTGGAGCGCAATGTAGGGCCCAGTGTCAGAAAGCTGGGTCTGTGTCAGAGGTCATGGGAGTTACAGTACAGCAGGTCAATGATCCCAAACATACCTTTAAAAGCACCCAGAAATGGTTGAAGGCAAAGCACTGGAGAGTTCTGAAGTGGCCAGCAATGAGTCCGGATCTAAATCCGATTGAACACTTATGGAGAGATCTCGATCTCAAAATTGCTGTTGGGAGAAGGCACTCTTCAAATCTGAGAGACCTTGAGCAGTTTGCAAAAGAAGAGTGGTCGAAAATTCCAGTTGAGAGGTGTAACAAGTTTGTTGATGGTTATAAGAAGCGATTGATTTCAGTAATTTTTTCCAAAGGGCATGCAACCATATGCTAAGTTGAGGGTGCCAAGTTTTTTGCGTTGTTCCAATATTTGTTATATTTGTTTTATTTTGTTGAAGGCTAAAACCTTAAAATGAGGGTCTTTTCAGTTATTAAGCACACTTTTAATGGTGGTCAGGAGGGGGTCCTACACAGGGTTGGCTAATGTGCTGCACCCCTGGAGCTGGGGGTAAAGGGCCTTGATCAAGGTCCCACACACATATGACTGTGCTGCTGAGGCAGGTGCTAAAACCTGCAATTTTCTGATCCCAGGCAGATTTAGCCCACTGAGTCACTTACTGCCACCTAACAATGGAAATGACCTGCTAATATGCTACAGATTCACTACAGATGACCATTCCTTTGCTGTGAATTCGCATGTGAAACTCTTGTGCTGCTTTTCAAATAATTAAGCCATAAATATAAATTAATGAATGCATTTTATTTTTGATATTTAATATATTTTTAAATATTCATGTTTAAATTTCAGCAAATGTTGGTTGCTACCTTAAATCATGCCACGTCTATGCTGTGGACATTCTAAATAATGAGGCTAGTGCCTAGAAAAAAGACATTTTAATGTAATACAGAAGAACTCCTGGCAAGCTAATCATTCTTATAATATCCTCAAGGGTTTCTCTTGTGATTTAACACCTGGAACCTTAAGAAATACACATTGGCATACACAACCAGGATTACTGCATTACCACTTGCCTGGATTAATTATGCTCAAGATGTAGCATGTGTACCTTAACCACAAAATCCTATTCATCTTATTGAGATATAGAATAACAGCTACATCAATAAAGTCTGGAAACTGCTCTCCAAAGGAAAAAGGACAATGATAACTTCTTAAAAGTACAAAGTGGTTTCCTCAATTTCTTTCCTTGCCATTTTCTATTTTGTTTGCACTGATATGACAATGTAATGATTATGTTTTTAAATTTTAAACTTTCACAGGCTGCAGAAAAATGCTAGGCTTGATCTAGCTTTTTCAGTTTCACATTACAGTATACTGTATTTCAAAAGCAAAAAATAATTTGAAAATGTCCCTACAATATAAAATGTTCAGTTCATCCATCCATTTTTCAGTCACAGCACAAGGTGGTGGTATTTACTTATTTTCTACTCATTGGGTAAAATATTTGTTGGTATATATTTTTCAGACCACAGTTAATAGATTCACTTGCAGTGAAGTCACTCTTTTGTTGGGATGGAAATGTAATATATAAATGTAATATAAATGCAATATATATGTAATATATAAACAGCAAGTTAGCTATGCATTTCTTCTAAATGTCATTCATCAATGAATGTCCGTAGTGACATATCACAGTTTCTGACTCCTTTTCAACCTAAAGTTTTTACATATATTTATGTATAGAAAATATCCAAGCATATTGCGATAAAGTGCACATTGCAGCATCACAACAATACTCTGCTTAACAATTTTTTGGTGCACACTTTATAATAATGTTCAGATATACCACCTATATAAGCTTTTAGTTAAACATTAACTACTCATTTACAAAAGCTCAGTAAGACATTTAATAGCCTGTAGTTAATGATGAACAAATCATTTACATATTCTTAATAAGAATAAGCACATAGTCAAAGGCTACCTAATCATTTGCAAAATCTTAATAAAACATTTATAAATGATTACAAGGGGAAATTATCATGAACAAATCATTACTAAATGATTACTAAGCCTGTAGTTAATGATGAACAAACCCATTTACAAATTCTTAAAACATGTATTAACAATAGGTATAGTTACGGGTTAACTAATTATTTACAGAACTGAAATAAACATTTATAAATGATTAAAAGGGGAAATGATTATAAACAAATCATGGTAACACTTGAAGTGATCATTTATCATGCACTATATGTATTATAATGGTCGGTATAAGAATTAATTAAAGCATTAGAGCATGTTCTATTAACAGTCATCAGGCATTATAGTGTAGATTATAATACTTCAATGTACTTCAGTGTATCCACACTTTTTCAATGTTTATGCAGTACAAAAGCAAGATGAAATTTACAATAAAACCCGTGGTTCACCCTACTCAGAGTGTATGCAATGCAAAAGCAAAATCAAACATACAATAACCAACAACAAAACTTTGGTACAAACATACCCATGTAACACAGGAATTACTCTGAGCACTTTTTATAAAAAAAATATATATAACATGCATATGCATGCTATACTGAATGTGACAACTTTCAACACAGCGTAAAATGGCGCGTACATGGTCGAGCATTCACAGTGCGATTACCGCACATAGCTCAGGGTGATGACATCACCCACTCTTCTTAAAGACACAAACACCTATGTCTCTCTGCCAGCAGAAGCTGCAGCTGTACTGCTCATACGCATAATAATCCATGAATAAATCATCTGTTAGGTATTGAAACTCTAGCATTAGCTTTAGCTAGCTTTTTGACTGATTTATCAGCCGAAAAATGCCATGACATTATGAAGCTATCTGTGATGCATTATAGGTGACAGCTTTATGTGTTACCATGATTTGTTTATGGTCATTTCTCCTTTTAAGAATGTATAAATGTTTATTAAGGTTTTATAAATAATCACTACATGCTTCTAAATGTCGTATTGAGGTGTTGTAAATTATTAGTTAATGCTTAACTAAAGGCTAGTATATGAGGTATAACTGAATATTATAAAGTGTTACCATTTTTTTTTTGGTACCTGGTAGCTAGAATTGTACCAATGACAGCGACAATAGTGATGCTTTTTTTATAGACTTTAACCAGAGTGAATCTGTGACTGAGCCTGGGGTTTTATTTGCCCTTCATTTTCCTTTTTAGAAATGGTTTACTTCTGTGTACCGACTACCCACCTAATCATTTGTAGAGGGTGAATGAAACACTTGAATGTCACTGAACTACTTGCTCCTCTGCATTAAAGATTGAGGAATACTCTTGGGCCTTGTTTCTCAACCATGTTCTCGTAGACCACCAGACAGTCCACATTTTTGCTACCTGTCAGACAGTCCATATTTTTGCTCCCTGTCATCTTTCATGATATTTGTTCTATAAGCCAATGTAATGCACCTGTCTTTGCAACATACAGCAAATGTTTTTGATTTCATATTATCCTTCATGAAAGGAAAATCAAAATGCTAGGCATTTATGACTATAAAATCTTAGTACTTGTGCATTTCATAAAGCTTATGTATTACATAGATTGTACTTTTTTCCTAATAAATTGTCCAGATTGCATTTAAATGCAACTTTTATCAGGCTCACAAATAAAATAAATGAATAATATTGCCAAAAATTCAAATTTTTGTTACTATAAAATTTTTGCAATATATACTTAGGACTTTTTATAAGTCTATATTGTCTCAAATTAATATAATAAAGCTCAAACAATATTCGGTAATACTTTCTATGAATGCCATGTCTATAAGAATCTATGACTCATAACTCATTATAATACATTCATAAAGCACTACAAGAAATAATTGTGCCCTAAGCCACCTGGTAACCCTGTATTGGATGAGATTTAATGATAGCTGAAAGGATATATGTATGTGAAAAGGTACAGTTATTTTGAAAGAAAATTGACAATATGGCTCCATCTATCGACCATATTTGGAAATGCATTCCCAAAGTACAACGTTCAAGTTGAGTACATACACCATATTGCCAAAAGTATTGGGACACACACACACATGAACTTTAATGGCATCCCATTCTTAATATGTAGACTTTAATATGGAGTTGCCCCACCCTTTGCAGCTATAACAGCTTCAACTCTTCTGGGAAGGCTGTCCACAATGTTTAGGAGTGTGTTGATGAGAATTTTTGACCATTAGTCCAGGAGAGCATTTGTGAGGTCAGGCAGTGATGTTAGACTAGAAGGCCTGGCTCGCAGTCTCCAAACTAATTCATCCCATAGGTGTTCTATTGGGTTGCGGTCAGGACTCTGTGCAGGCCAGTCAAGTTCCTCTACATCAAATTCACTCATCCATGTCCTTATGGACTTTGCTTTGTGCACTGGTGTGCAGTCATGTTGGAACAGGAAGGGGCCATCTCCAAACTGTTCCCACAAAGTTGGGAGCATGAAATTGTCCAAGATGGCTTTGAATGCTGCAGCATTAAGAGGCCCTTTCACTGGAACTAAGGGGCCAAGCCCAACCCCTGAAAAATAACCCCACACCATAATCAAACTTTACACATGGCACAATGCAGTTAGGCAAGTACCGTTCTCCTGGTAACCCCCAAACCATCGGACTGCCATACAGAGAAGCGTGATTCATCACTCCAGAGAACACGTCTCTACTGCTACACGTCCACTGCCAGCGTGCTTTACACCACTGCATCCAACACTTTGCATTGCACTTGGTGATGTAAGGCTTGGATGCAGCTGCTTGACCATGGAAACCCATTCCATGAAGTTCTCTACGCACTGTTCTTGAGCTAATCTGAAGGCCACACAAAATTTGGAAGTCTGTAGCTATTGACTCTGCAGATAGTTGGAGATTTTTGCACACTGTGCACCTCAGCTTGCGTTTTCCTTGATCTATGGTTTTATGTGGCTTACCACTTCGTGGCTGAGTTGCTGTTGTTCCCAGTTGCTTCCACTTTGTTATAATACCACTAACAGTTGACCGTGGAATATGTAGTAGTGAGGAAATTTCATGAATGGACTTATTGCACAGATGGCATCCTTGAATTCACCATGCTTGAATTCACTAAGTTCCTGAGAGTGACCCATTCTTTTGTAAATGTTTGTAGAAGCAGTCTGCATACCTAGGTGCTTGATTTTATATACCTGTGGCTATGGAAGTGATTGGAACACCTGAATTCAATGATTTGGAGGGGTGTCCCAATACTTCTGGCAATATATTTATTTTATATATTTTATTTACTAGTTATTGCTTTATAAGTCTATATTTTCTCAAATTAATATAATGAAGCTAAAATAATATTCATTAACACTTTCTGTGAATGCCATGTCTATAAGAATCTGTGACTCATAACTCATTATGATGCATTCATAAAGCATTATAAACTTGGCCGTACATATTTATTAAAAGGCATAATGTATTATAGTCAGGTTTATTATGCATCATGAATGCTTTTTGAAGCTTATAATGCACTAAACATACCTTCATAATGCAGTACAAAGCATCCTTAATTCATATTTATAAAGATATCTATAGTACATCATTTATGAGAGCTTCACTGTAACTTATGATGTATTATATTCAACACAATATTGCCTTATGACTGTAAATAAAAGATGCTGCAAAGGTTTATTAATTACAACCCCATTTTCAAAAAAAAGTTTAGACGCTGTGTAAAATAAATAAAAACAGAATGCATTATTTACAAACCATATAAAGCCATATTTAAATGAAAATAGAACAAAGGCAACATATAAAATGTTGAAAGTGAGAAATGTTATTGTTTTATGACAAATATATGCTCAATTTCAATTTGATTCTAGATTTCAACTGTTTCTCTCCATTCATCTCCTACCATGGAGTCCCATGAAATATCATCACATAAAGTATCTCTGCTTGTATAATGCATGTATTCAGAATGAAATGTTAATCGACCAGTCTTTTGCCCCTAACTCTAAATAACATATTCCTTGTCTGTATTATGCCTTGTTCTTCTCATATTATTCTCTGCATTCATTGCAGGGGGCTTGCCATTCACATATTACACTTTACTTGAAGGTACACAAATGTAGTAATATACTATTACTTATGTATTAATTAACCACATACTAATTGTTAGTTACAAACTGATGTCATGTTTGTTCATCATTAATGAATCATGATGCAGCTTTTATCCCAAGTAGTTTGTTATATAGTCCCAAGTAGTATATTTGTTACTATATCTGTTAATTCTGTAAATCTTAGTGGACTACTGAAGGAACTACTGAAGGAACTAGTAAGGAACTATTGAAGGAACACAATAACACAAGAAACACTTATCTTACATTTGTTCAGCATTAATGAATCATGGCACATATTTCATTTTAGTGTTAATTTTGTCATAGTTATCGTCAATGACCTTCATTTTCAGATGAAAACGAGACGAGATCCAATCAGAATTAATGTAGATCGCATAAGGCAAGGGTTTAAACTAAAATTTAAAGAGGTCCAGTTAGAGAAAATTTCTTTAAGCAAAGGTCCGGAAGATTAGAATGTCTAACTATTTAGTGTGATATTTATTTAAGTAACCTATTAGTTGTATCAACATTGCATGTAATCAATACCAAATGTCAAATCAAATTAATTTAGTACAATTGAAAAACTTTTAGACAGTATTTATTGTCACATGACATAGAACTGAATATATACGTATGTATGACTGCCGATATGTATAATGTTTTCTCATTTACTAAATAAAAGTAGGGCTGCATTTCAAAATAAGAGAAAATAAATAAAATGTGAAAATTGTGCATGTTTAAATAAAGTGCTTAACTTAAGCCGTAAAACCCCAATAAAGTCATGTTTATGTAATATATTTTAGTGTTCATGGATTTAAATATTGGTTTCAATGGTTTCAGGCAAAAACAGTGCATTTTACTTTTCATTGCAAATAAAATGCAGGGTTGCCAACTTCGGCCAGCAGGCTGGAGTGATTTTCAATTCGAGACGTCTGCCCACATATGTAACAGTTCTTACCTTGCAAATAGTCTGCTTTTGTATTTAACAATGTAAATACACCCTTGACATAGCTAATTTTATGTTTATAATGGTATAACATAGATTTGCTGTAAGATTTCCTGTGTGAATCTGAAAGCGTGAGTTTCATGTCAGATTCTTAAGATTTGGCAACCCTGAAAACGTAGATTTTTTTGTTTCCCCTGAGTTGATTTATATAACAAATAACATTGCTTTATACAGTTGTTAAAAAGCAGAAATTTCAACAAACATGAAATCACCAATAAACTACGTCTACGTATATTTATTTTAATATTCAGAGAGAGCAGGCCTGGTGGCATTATAGCCTATGCACTTTTTCTTTGAAGTGATTTTATTTTTGCACTAATGGCACCACTGATTTTACAGTACTCAGTTTCCAGGTAAATAAACATAAGTTTGCATTTCAAATAGAATTGAAATCTGTGTCTTTGTGTACTGCACAGTAAGACCTTAATACCATCCCTTAACATTGGTTTCATTTAATTTTGGTGAACATAATGACTTTCAGTAATCGAAGGGAAACTTTAAACATTACACTCTGCACTTTTAATTTTAGTCGACTAAATCAACTGTAGTTTTAGTCGACTGTAATCTTATATTTAGTCAACTAAAACTAGACTAAAACTAAAATAATTTAGATGACTAAATTATGACTGAAACTAAATTACATTTTAGTCAAAAGACTGACTAAAACTAAATGAAAATTTGCTGCCAAAATTAACACTGCATCTTAAGTAGCGACTATGTTTGTTCATGATTTGTTCTTCAGTACTAACTGAGTTATTACTAAGTATTTGTGTCCTGTCAAGTAAAGTGTAACCTGGATTCAGTTGGGCAGCTGAAGGCATTGTATGAGTGTAGATTTGAATTTGTGTCTCTGAAAAAGTTTCATAACTTCAAATTAAACTGAATTAAACTGAATTTCAATTTACGGACGATTTTAGGATTCTAGAGTTTCCAGTTAATTAAGGGTTATTCTGATTATTCTCAGACATCTGTTGTTTATAAATAAGCTAAATCAGGGCTATTCAAATCATAGTCCTCAGGGTCTGAGCTGATTTTCCAGCCTTCCTTTACCTGTAAGCCAGGTGTGAAGCCTCTGACCAATCAGAATCAGCAATTAATAAACAAACTACCTGGGAGAACTTAAAACACAGCCTGGATTTGGAATTGAGGTCCAGATTTGAGGAGCCCTCAGCTAGATTATTTCAGACGTAATATCCACTAACACAACATGAAACCACAGTGATCTTGGTTCAGAGACTGCAAGGCAGCTACAAAGTGATACAGTATCAGCTTGACACAGTGGTCAGTTCTGCTCAGGGACTAGTGCAATTTCTGTCTTTCTGATTGGTTCAGTAACTGATTCAGTGAGAGTGGAACGCAAGGTCAGACTTATGCACAGGTTAATCAAAAGGTCCCGTTAGCAAGTTACATAGTTAGAACCATTCAGTTGCATGGTTCCAACTATGTAAGATGTTAACATTGTTAGCAACTGTGCTTTTGGAAAAAATAACTCCTGAGTTGTAGGGAGGTCCATTTTTTTTCTAGTTGTTGCAGTACAATTCTAGGCTGCAGGTAGGGCCCCAACAACAACTTAACTCCAGGGTCCCCCGCCCCCTTAAATTTGCCCATGGAGGGAGGGATGAGTCTATGACTCTAGCAGCAGGTATGCAAGTGCTTGTTTATGTGCCACTTCTCACTCAGTGGGGGTTGAGATGGTTCCAACAGATATGAGAGAATGAGTGTGTGAGTCCATTCCCATTACATCTTACTTGTGAACTTCCATCGGGGTGTCAAACAGTACACCCAAAGAAGCCCAGAATCACAGAATATTGTGGTGCTGGAAACCTTACAAATCTAACAAAAATTGGCAAAAGTGTTAAATTGAAACAAAATACAGTACATTATTAAGTCAATCACATGTCTATAGTCAAACTGTATTATGGCAGCATAATGGTATGAAGATACTTCTCAGCAGGAAACATTGTTCAACATGAGGGAAATATATCATATCATGAGGGAAGTATCTTTCAGCTTAATAAAAACTTATTTTTAAAAACAGAGAAATTGAAAACGGAAATTGTTGCTAAAACTAATCTGAAACTGTAATTTTTGTATCCAAGTTTTTGGTTTATTTTTAAATTAAGACGTTTAATGCCCCATGATGGCCTTGCAGCCTGTCTAGTAAGTTACCCCGCCTCGTACCCTTTGCTGCCTGAAATAGGATCCAGCCCATCCCCCCATGACTCTGTATCTGAGTTGTTGGGAGATACATTGAAAATGAATGACCTATTTTAAAGCAACAGGCAGTAATGAGAAGCCATGAGAAGTGGGTAGCACTGTTACCTCCTGCCTCCAAAGTTGTGGGTTCTAGGCTCACCTCCAGTCTGTCTGTGTGGGATTAGCATGTTGGGGCCTGGAACTAAGGACATGCGTCTACACTAATTAGCATCAATAAATTGCCCATTGTGTGTGTGTGTGTGTGTGTGTGTGTGTGTGTGAATGCCCTGTGATGGACGGGCATCCTATGTAGGGTGTACCTCAGTCTTTCACCCTGTGCTGCCAGTGATAGGCTCCAGAAAACCCTCATTAAGATAAGTGCTTTGAAGATGGATGGATAATATGGATTGTTTTATTGTCTTTTCTGGAAATGGAGCAGCATAATAATGCTTTTGAATACTTTTCCTGGCATTTTATATTAGCCTATTTATTTTTCCACTTTCACAGCCCTATTTTCCTGGAACTGGATAATGTTGGCAGGAAGATGACCAGGACATCCCAGATCTCATTTACTCCAGAAACAGATTCCAGCTCCTAAATGGTACATTTAACCTGTAATACACAACCACTCAAAACACCAGTCTACACCCAATCTTCAAGTAATGTGTTCATTCTAAATCCTGTCAGAACTATATGAAAAAGAGGAAGAAGAAGAAGAAAGATTGTAGTGGACATTAGTGATGCAAGTGCATAGATTTGGGTATAGATGGTAAGGACATGTCCCTACCAGTATTGTTTCTGCACCAAAATTTTTGTGATCTTCAAACTTTTTCATGTTAAGATCCTCATGGTAGAATGCAATGTAGTTCTACTATTTAAAGTACACAGAGAAGATCTGGGAAGGAAACTACTGGAATGTCCAGGCTTGAGCAAGATTTGTGACTACCTGCAGCCACTCCAGATGAGAGTGCCAAAATCAATAAAATTTGTCGAACCGCATACTGGGAGAATTTCAAAGAATTTCAAACAATAAACACACGATCACAAGCAAGCATCATTTGCTTTCACATTGAACATTCACTTTGTTGGCAACAAAATACATTGCTAATTTGTCGTGATTTTATGTAAATGTCCCTACTTGTTTCTTTTTTCCTTTTCCCAAATAATTGATTATTGCATCTTTAGTCTATTTTCTGGAATCTTTGATCTTTGACTTTGATACGTTTTATTGTACATTTTTGTATTATATTTATTTTGAAAACCTGTTTTTTGAGTAAACTCACTTTTAGAAGATCTTTTGTCTAGTTAGTACGATCGGGTTGCAATTTTTCTCAGTTAATATGTTTGGGTAGTCAATGAAAATACCCAAGTTGAGGTCTGTGTGTGGTCTTTATATATATATATATATATATATATAGAGAGAGAGAGAGAGAGAGAGAGAGAGTTTCCTCTGGGTACTCCGTACTCCGGTTTCCCCCCACAGTCCAAAGACATGCTGAGGCTAATTGGAGTTCCTAAAATTGCCTGTAGGTATGGATGTGTGAGTGAATGGTAACAGTGTGTGAGTGTGCCCTGCGATAGGCTGGCCCCCCGTCCAGGGTTGTTCCCTGCCTCGTGCCCGTTGCTTCCGGGATAGGCTCCGGACCCCC
>JAODJU010000119.1:13461652-13476169 GCA_026776725.1 Gnathonemus echidnorhynchus
TAGGTATGCAGACTGCTTCTACAAACATTTGTGAAAGAATGGGTCACTCTCAGGAGCTCAGTGAATTCAAGCATGGTCCCGTGATAGGATGCCACTGCTGCAATAGGTCCATTCATGAAATTTCTTCTCTACTAAATATTCCACAGTCAAATGTTAGTGGTATTAAATCAAAGTGGAAGCAATTGGGAATAACAGCAACTCAGCCATGAAGTGGTATGCCGCGTGAAATCACAGAAGGAGGACAACACATGCTGAGGCGGACAGTGTGCAGAAGTCGCCAACTGTCTGCAGAGTCAATAGCTGCAGACCTCAAAACTTAATATGGCCTTCAGATTAGCTAAAGAACAGTGCGTAGAGAACTCCATGGAATGGGTTTCCATGGCCGAGCAGCTGCATCCATGCCTTACATCACCAAGTGCAATGCAAAGCCTCAGGTGTAGTGGTGTAAAGCACGCCACCACTGGACTCTAGAGTAGTGAAGACATGTTCTCTGGAATGACGAATCACACTTCTCTGTCTGGCAGTCTCATGGACGAGTCTGAGTTTGGCGGTTGCCAGGAAAACGGTACTTGCCTGACTGCATTGTGCCAAGTGTAAAGTTTGGTGGAGGGGGGATTATGGTGTGGGGTTGTTTTTCAGGGGTTGGGCTTGGCCCCTTAGTTCCAGTGAAAGGAACTCTTAATGCTGCAGTATTCAAAGCCATTTTGAACAATTTCATGCTCCCAACTTTGTGGAAACCATTTGGGGATAGTCCCTTCCTGTTCCAACATGACTGCGCATCAATGCACAAAGCAAGGTCCATAAGGACATGGATGAGCGAGTCTAGTTTGGAGATTGAATTAGAGTGGAAACTATGAGCCAAGCCTTCTCATCCAACATCAGTGCTCAGATTTCACAAATGCTTTCCTGGAAGGATGGTCAAAAATTCCCATAAACACACTCCTAAACCTTGTGGACACCCTTCATAGAAGAGTTGAAGCTGTTATAGCTGCAGAGGGTGGGCCTATGTATCAAGAATGGGATGTAATTAAAGTTCATGTATGTGTAATATAGTATGTGTGTGTGTGTGTGTGTGTGTGTATATATATACTGTATATATATATATTAGGGCTGTCAAAATTAATGGGTTAACGCAGATTAATCCATCATCATGATTAATCTGATTAAAATTTTTAACGCAATTAGCCCATCTGCAGCGCAGAATGACTCAAAATCCCTGAAATGTCTCTGCCAACCCATTTCCAGCAGTTTTGGTGCATTCCATTTGCCCTGGGAACTCGTATTCCAAGTCGGATTCCCGAGTTTTGAAGCCGGAAGTGACGACATGCGCGCTCCTGTTTCTCGGAGATCCGAGAAATATTTCGGAGCAGCACAGAGGATCCCGAGTTCAGAATCCGAGATGACTGCGCCTTTTATCAACAGAAGGGAAAGTTGTAGTTTTATACTGTTTAAGCACTACTTCTCATTTGTGGCTCATTAAATCGGTCGCACACACTATACCGTCCAACTTATCTGTGGACGAGTTGCTACGGAGTTTTATACGTAAAGCACCGCGCATAATGTGTTATCAACTGATATTGGTAACAATGGCAATTAACCGGGCTAGAATTGGATTTCATGATTATTCGGATTATTTGTCGGATTTACGGTAGTTCGGGCTAATTGTAAGTGAACGAAGATAAGGACCATTTAAACTGAGGTACCTTAGATACCACAAGTTGTCCGGCTAAGCAAAAAATCTTGCTTTTTGATATGGGTCCATGGTATTGCATTTCTGTGGCAGATGTAATGCATCCGACTCGTGTTCAATAAACATGTTAAGTGCATATATATTCCCTTTTTTCTTGAGTCTGTTTGCTCATGCAAAATGTAATGCGATTAATATTGATTAAAAATGAATGATACAGGTATTTAATCGTGATTAATCGAAATTAATCCACAGCAACTGTCACGATCAGGACGCGAAGCAGGCGACGGAAGCCGTGAATATGGATCAAAAGGGGTTTATTCATGGGGAACTCCAACACAAAGACACGTAACGTCAATGACAGACCTAGGGAATCCATATTATCCATCCATCTTGAACGCAGACTGAATACACATGATAGGCAGAAAACAACACCGGGAAGTAACGTGTCGGGAAGTAACACGAGGTAACGAGAGGGGCGTGGCACACACGAGGATCAGACGAGCCGGGCGTAACAGCAACCTTGTGATTAATCTGATTAAAAGCACTAATATATATATATATATATCCATCCATCCATATATATATATATATATATGTATATATATATATAAAATCCATAATGTAATAAAAACCTGTTGTTTTGACCTTTGACCTGTAATGCAATCAGTCATGTATTTTGTTTGGTTACCTTATGGTTAAAGTTATGGCTTGGTTAAGGTCATCATGTTGGGATTAGAGTTTTCCCCATAGAGGTGAATGGAAAGTCCCCACAAAGATATGCAGTAATTACAAACCCGTTTGTGTGTGTGTGTGTGTGTGTGTGGGGGGGGGGGGGGGGGGTGGGGGGCTGATTTGGTCTAAATCTATGCCCCTGAAGTGAAGACATGGCTGTACATAGTCACCCGACTTTAACCCCATTGATTTGATTTGGGTTGAGATGGGTAGAAAAATCAAGGCTACACAGACAGCTGGTGCAGATAATTTTTGCATTTATTTGTTCGATTACATTAGGACAATTTCATTGATCCCGGGGGAAATTCTTGTGCAAACAGCAGAAAGGTACACAGAGCACAGACAAAAATTGGGTTTAGTGCAGAACAGGCAAGGTACCAAAACAGTACACATTGTGCAAACAAGTATACGTAGTGCAAACAAATAAAAAGAAGTACACAGTATATAAAATGGATTCCTGAAAAACAGAATATTACAGAATATTAATTCAATAAATATTAAGAAAAAATTAAAATATAAATTGGGGGTGGTGTATGTGCAATTAGAAAACATACAGTTTTACTACAAATTTACATACAAATTTACTATTGCAGAGATTTTCTTATTACATAGGTGGTGTTCATCAGTTGTTAATTTTTCTTCTTAATTTTGTGCATTATTTCTTTTTTTATGTGGTACTGATAGTGCTTAAGATAAAATGTAGGATGGATGGATGGATGGAAACTATCAAGTGTTCAGAGACTTTTAAACATCAATCCGTTTAAGGTTTGAAGTCTTATCTAGAACAAAGCTTCACATAAGCCTCTTATTTGTAGACTGAAATGTAAATAAGAATGACATCTTAGGAAATATTTTGTTTTGTGCTTAATGCAAACAGATTGGTGCAGCTAGCATGCGTGTATATGATATATTGTCCTTTAACATATACTCTTTCATGTGCACTTCTTGAAAGCTTTAAACAAATTGTAGCTCACAGCCTTTAATTTAGAAATGGGTGAAATAAGGTGGCCCTACTCAGTGCCCTCATTAATGCTGTACTGACATAACACACTTATGTGTGTGTGTGTGTGTGTGTGTGGGTGGGGGGGGGGGGGGGGGGGGGGGGGGGGGGGGGGGCAGGCAATGAAGTTCAACATATTGAGATGAAATATTCCAGCTAAGTCTAACCATTCTGTGTATAACATGCTGTATTATAAAGAGAAAGAATATGAGAGGGTAAATGAAGAGCAATGCGACTCCTTGACTCAGGCAGTCTGTCACTCGCACATCCCTCATGTCATCAACTTTACTTTGCTCTGCTTTCCTAACTTGTTCTCCCCTGACTCTCATTTCTTGAGTCATTTCATGGTTGCAGTTCATGGAGTGTCAACATCTTTGTGTGATTGTGTGAGTAGTCTGTGTGGGTTCGTTCATTTTCCTTGTTTGGTTGCTGTTTGTTTTTGATTTCTCAATAAAATATATCATAAACCTTCAAATCTTTTGTACATTCCTTTTGTCTGCAAGTTCTCTGTGTTTGTCATAGACTATGCCTTTGAACAATGCATGGAGCTGAATGTTTTGACAGGCAAAAAGCAATTTATCAACACGGTCAGCTTTTAGGATAACAAAAGGAGAAAACTCACCAGATATCAGTGGTTGAGCATTTAGCTCAGTGGATGACCAAAACACCAAGCCCTGCACCTACTCCTCCTGCAGCCCTTCAGCATCCAGCCCCTTTGGCTCTGCCTTCCTCATGTGAGTGCCTTCAAGCTTTTCTCGAGTATTATAATGATTCCCTGGATGCTTGTTTGGCGATTCCTCCTGCAGTGTTTCAACTGCCTCACTCCGGAGGAGGCCCATTACCACTCTGATGCCTCCAAGCTCACTTTCATCATCACACTGTTGGAGTGGGACACAACAGCATGGTAACAGCAAGGTGAGGAAAGGAGATGATAATCTTAGTTCACAGATCTCTTTCAGGCAGTTTTCCAGCATCCAGCAGAGGGATGGAATGGCAGGAGAGCAGCTGCTAAAGCTCACTCAGGGCAATAGGTTAGCTGTAGATTATGCTTTTTCGCTGTAAACCGTAGCAGCCGAAAGTGAGTGGAATGAACAGTCCCTCATTGCAGTCTTCCAAAGTGGGCTAAGGCAGGATTAGTTGATCTCGATATTTCACCAGTCCCCAGTCTCTTCTTTAGGTCTTGAAGGGGAAACATGAAGGAAAGGTTCCTGGTCACCTGTGCTGATAGGGCATTCACGAACCCCAAATCTCATTTTAGAATGATGTCAATAATAAAACATTTAAGAATCTTTTAAGAAACTTGCAGGCCAGAACCACCTGGATAAGAAACAACTTTTTCTCTCAGGAGGTTCAGATCCACAATATTGCCTCCAAACAGTAATGCAAGGCCAGTCTGCCCTTCACACTACTTCCCTGAAACTTCCCAACCACAGCATAACACCTCCTCTCCTCCATCCTCTCAGATTTATGAATCTGTATATATTTGCTCACCACTGTTGCTCATGCTGCTAATGGTAGTGGCTGTTCTTGTCTTGTACAATCAGGTCAGGTCAGGTCAGGTTGGGGAGCATGCGCTGATGTAGTGTGTTGCCACACCCACCACACGGCGAAACTCCTTCGGATCCTGGCCGGCGATACCCCAGGCAAACACAGTCCAGTCCCACCCTCTGAAAATGGCCATTCATCTATGTTACGCGGGCATCCCCTTGCCCTGGTCCAGCCACTTGGGTCCTCAGCAATGAGGATCCTGCGAGCCGGATCACCCTCTGGGAAAAGTGCCACATGGGCATAATGCCGTAATTGACGCTCCCTCACAATGCAGGTAATGTGCCTCATTTGGAACTCCTTTAGCAAACGCTAGAGTCTTATACAATGTTTGCATGTATATACACTTTATTGGCAAAAGTATTGGAACACCTGCCTTTACACACACATGAATGTTAATGACATTCCATTCTTAATACATAGGCTTTAATATGAGAGTTGGCCCACCATTTGCAGCTATAACAGCTTCAACTCATCTGTCCACAAAGTTGCACAGTCTTGTTGGAACAGGAAGGAGCCATCCCCAAACTATTCCTACAAAGTTGGGAGCATGAAATTGTCCAAGATGGCTTTGAATGCTGCAGCATTAACAGTTCCTTTAACTGGAACTAAGGGGCCAACCCCAACCCCTGAAAAACAACCCCACACCATAATCCCCCCTCCACCAAACTTTACACTTGGCACAATGCAGTTAGGCAAGTACCATTCTCCTGGCAACCGCCAAACTCAGACTCGTCCATCAGATTGTCAGCGAGAGAAGCGTGATTCGACACTCCGGAGAACATGTCTTCACTGCTCTAGAGTCCAGTGGCGGTGTGCTTTACACCACTGCATCCAATGCTTTGCATTGCACTTGGTGATGTAAGGCTTAGATGCAACTGCTCGGCCATGGAAACCCATTCCATGAAGTTGTCTATGCACTGTTCTTTAGCTAATCTGAAGGCCATATGAAGTTTTGAGGTCTGCAGCTACTGACTCTGCAGACAGTTGGCGACTTCTGCACACTGTCCGCCTCAGCATGTGTTGTTCTGTGATTTCACGCGGCATACCACTTCATGGCTGAGTTGCTGTTATTCCCAATTGCTTCCACTTTGTAATAATACCACTAACAGTTGACCGTGGAATATTTAGTAGAGAGGAAATTTTGTGAATGGACCTATTGCACAGGTGGCATCCTATCACGGGACCATGCTTGAATTCACTAAGTTCCTGAGATGACCCATTCTTTTGGAGATGCTTGTAGAAGCAGCCTGCATCCCTAGGTGCTTGATTTTATACACCTGTGGCTGTGGAAGTGTGGAATTCAATGATTTGGAAGGGTGTCCCAATACTTGGCAATATAGTGTATATACAAAATCTGTATGGTTGTGGCATGTGTGCATCAAACATGTGTGTATATTGCTTAACTATTCAAAATATATTATTGTTGTATGTTAAGTGTATGATTGATTTTCAGAGTGTTTTATATTTGTTTTATATATTTATATATATTTTATATTTTTAACTTATCTTACCTGGAGACATGACATTTCATGCTAGTAATTTGGGCCATGGTACACCAATGTTTGTGCACCAGTATATTTATATGGTGAGATGAGAATAAAGAATCTTAAATCTTGAACATCCTGGTCCTCTCCTTCCTTTTGTAGTTGAGGTGTATACCTCAGCAGAAGGGGGCCATCATGTCACAGAAATCTTACCAAATTATATCCCTGGGTTTTCTTCTCGAAATATCACCTGGTGTGAGAGGATATTAAGTAGGGAACAGGTAGCCGTTAGCCATTAAATTAGCGCTGAAAAAGCAGTTTCACTGGGAGTTCAGCATCTCTTTAATATGTTCTTGGATCACTCAGATCTAGAGTATATACATCAGTATCAGCCATTCACTCTGTGTTAGGCTAGGTTGGGCCCTGATTTTCATTTGCTTCTCATTTAATATTTCATACAATATGAAAACATGACAGCTGATACCCTGACAACTTGAGGGAGACCCATTACCCTGGAATACCTAGTCAAAATACATCTCACCAGTAAATAAATGATTTTGTAATAATTTATTTTTATTTGCCTTTATTTTACCAGGAAGCTCCATTGAGACTAAAAATCTCTTTTACAAGAGAGACCTGGCCAAGGTAGCAGCCATACAAACTTACGACATAAAAAAATACAACATATGCACAAAAAAAAATCCATACATTGCAGTTATTTAAACTCACTGACCTCTCAGGAAAAACAGCTTCATGTCTCCTTCAGCAAATTCTTTATGATGCCCTTAAATCCATCAATAGAAATTAATCTGGCTAATTTTAGGTTGTTCTGCAGATACAGTAAGAAGGTCTGTGCTTCAGTGAGCAGCATGGAGATATATATGTATATATTGTCACACTCGATGGCACACGGCGTGTAGGAAAGGCGCAGGAAGCCAACAGTCGGGGCAAACACGGGATTTAATAGGAGCGGCAACACAAGGAGCAGGCAAAACACAGGCTAACATTACAATGACCGGACTGGGGAAACAAACTGAAACGCGGACTAAATACACTGAACTAATGACAGTAACCGGAAACAGCTGATGAACACGGGGAATCCACATGGGGTTAATGAGGGGGCGTGGCACACGAGAGGAGCGGACGATCGGGGCATGACATATATACACTGCCCTCAGCCTAAAATTTGTGTAAATAGGGAAAAATTAAGACAACTGCCTGCTGTCCTGTTGGTGAAGAAGCAGGCGTCTGCAGAGAATTTGTGATGCTTTTTGTAAATGCTGGAAACACCTTAATGGGATGTGGTGGGGCAACATGACCCGGCCCATCCAGAGTGTCCACCTAAAAAAGCTGTTCTGCTCTGTAGACCAGAGACCTCTGATTCTGATACTGTCTCAAGAGCTGAGAGCTGAGCAAGGTTTTACCGGACAGGGGGAAACTGGCGTGTGTGTTCAACTATTCTGAGTCAGTGTTGTGCATCATCCTCAGAAATCTGGCAGATATCGAATGATGCTGAAAGCAGTAACTTGGAGCTTTTGAATCATATCATCATTATGCCTACAGGTATATTGAAACGGAACAATGAGTCTAATAGCTCCTGGAGCGTTTATTCCTCAGAATGTGGAAATTCTGGTAATCATTGACATATTCGTCCATGAGGGGAGACAGTGAGTTTTTTGTAATGCGAAACACACCCTCAGAAATTAAAGCCTGTCTGTGGCCAAAAGCTCCTCCTGTATACCTCTTTTAATGATTATCAAACCACAATCAATGGATACAATATGCATGTGTTCCACAAGAGACAGTATTACAAGGAAGTTCTTTGCAACAGTGCATGTATGTGTGATGACTGTCTAAACAAGCACAAGAGACACTAATGCTTGAGCAAAAGAGAAGGGAGGAAGATAAAGTAGACAGTAGGAATTATGACAGGATGAGGAGAACAGAGAATCGCAATAGAAAAATGAAGAACCAATTAGTACAAGACAGAAAGAATTTTTTTGTGATACATTAACCACTTCTATAGGAACATTCTGAGAAAAATACTTCTAAACTAATGAAAATCCATATCTCAGGATGTAAAATAGTTTCTGAATTTGTCATTAGCTAGCACACCTCTAATTAGCTGGAGAATGTAAATGATCCACCTTAAACACTTTCTGATGCGTCATCTCCCATCCTTTGAGACACACAAAGATGCACAAGTGACTATGCAACTCTGCATCCCATCCAGTACAGAGAACTACTGAAGCACTTCTGGTCCATGTGAGTGGATCTGCATGATAACATCCTCAAAATAATGAAGACAAGCACAAATTCAACGGTGTAAATATTTGGAGCTGCAGGGGGTAGGAAGCTCAGGTTCAGGTTTACACTGCATATAGTCAGTGTTATGTACTCACTAAAGGAAACTGAACAAAAGGATGCATACCTTCTGCCTTCACCTGGATAATCATTAATATTTATTTGATGGCACAAATTGGTTTTCCACATTGGATTAAGTTAGCAGGTATAACCAAATCACAGATTCAGAAGTGAACAATCTAAAAAAGGATTTTTTTTGCCTTTCGAGCTTGTATTACAACACTTCAGTCTTGATCTTATTTTCTTTAATAGCTTATGTAGTACCAGTTTTGTAAATCTTGGCACTCACTGACTTTTTATGTACTTGTGTAGGACTTTATGATGGTTACAACCAATGGCAAAAGCAAAAGTGAATTATGTGAAGGATTAGCATGCTTTACCTGAGACACACATTCCTTGTAAATAGTAATATAACTCCAACTGAAAAAAGTCACCTCTGAATGAACTGATATCATTAAAATTACATTTATTATTGCATAAAATGTGTGTCATTTTTAAAAATGATCACATTGCTATTTTCAAAAATCAAATGAAATTATTTGATGCTAATTATTTGTTAGGTATTTGTTTTAATGAAGCAAAACTGAAGTATGATGTATTTTTACCACATTTCCTCAGTGAAAACTGTCTTACTTCACAAAATAAACTAATTATAAATAAAACTCAGACGTGTGCTCTTGTTTATGGGAGTTTTCATGCATTTTCTTGACCCTGTAACAACTGTGAGATTATCATATCGTTATCATATCATATCATTTGCAAAAGGGGTGGGCGATCAGTGTGGCTTCAAGACTCAGTGAGTCAGTGACTCTTGTGCTTTTTATTCTCCTTACAAAGCTCTAAAATATATATTTAGTTTCTTTCTATTTATATTTAAAATGTAGACCTTTCAAAGTTTCTGGGAGTGCTTTTTAAATGTTTTTATGACAAAAACTCGCTGAGTTTCCTAAATGGTTTGTCTAGATTTCTGTTTGATTCCACGTGCAGGTATGATGACTCCAGAGGGTTACGTATTCAATGTTCTATAAACATATAGTCATTTTCAAACCATGTGCTTCTAACTCTTAGCTAATAACCCAATATCAAAAAATTAAGAGGGTCTAAGACAGACATCTATGTGTTAAACACAGGGGCTATGGTTGTTTGTTTAGTGTTGTCTTGCAATCACTTGCTTCTTCACATGAATAAAAAGAAAAAGAAAAATATGAGGTATGCTTATAAATTTTCCTTAATTGCTGACCCAGTACAGGGTTGCAGGGAACCAAAAGCTTATCCCAGGAAACATATGAGGCAGGACACACACACACTCTGTGGGCAGTTTAGGGATACAAATGAACCTAATCACATCTTTCATGGGGGGCAGCATGGGGGGGAAGTGTCAGCTCACACCTCTGGGACCAGGGTTCAACTCATTCACTGTATCATTGAGGGGTTACCCCCTGCAGTCAAAAAAAAATTTTGAGGTTAACTGGAATTACTAAATTGGCCACAACCCCGAATAAGACAGATGGTTACAGAAGATGGATGGTTACAGAGGGCGAATGGACAGACATCTTTTATGACTCTGGAAGGAGACCTATGGATCCCACAAACCTATGAATAAGAGATTTCCGTGTTAACAGCTTAGCCACCATGTTCCCCAAGCAGCACAATAGGTCAACCTAAATCGTTTCTCCATATACAAATATATGCAACTGTGGAGACAATGAACACTGGCTGCCTAATCTGGGTAAATCTACGTCAGCACTGCAATTTCAAAGGCTTAAAATAAGCAGACCACAAAAAAATCACGAGATAATGGGAACATAAAAGAGATACTTCAAATTCAAGAAGAAATAATTTTAAGTATATTTAATTTTGTTTATATAGAATAGTAAGTAACCTATTCCAATCAAATGTAGTAGATAGCATAAATTAAGGTACAGGAAACTGGAAAGTGTCACACAGGACTGTTCTCTCTGGGGAGGCAGTGGCACGTGCTTGTTAAGGAAAAAAAAATCTGTGAGTATCCTGAACAAAAGGCTGTGATGAGATGTAAATAGGACAAAAGCATGGTAATCAAGTACTGATTTCATGGCCTGCCATGACATGAAACTTTCATTCCATTTGTAATTTTAATAGCATGTCAACCTAACCCTCATACTACATATAACACAAAAAACTTTTATGCAACGCTTTACTTATTGTCCTCCTGAGAGTGGGAGTATCTGAACTTCCCACACATCACACTTCCCAAAGATAGAAAATTGGGTTCCTTTAATTTGAACTGCAGGCATTGGTCTTTTCTGCAGAAAAATGGGTCATTAGTCAGACATTCTGCTACTACCTTTCAAGTTCCCAGAGATGAGCTCTGCCTCTGAAACCAAATGTCTGAAGAACCAACTTCATTAGCCAATGGCACTGGATGCTGATGTGGCCTCTCACTAATTTCATATTCAATTCAATTCAGTTTATTTTTATATAGTGCCTTTCCCAGCAGGGTCACCCTCTTACAGGGGTGTGTTGTGATACATTACAACATCATTATGGCAGAATAATACAAAAACCTATGCACCCTTAATGATTTTGTTCTGGACCCACACTGCTGCTGTCATCTTCTCCTCAATTGTTGAGCAGTTCTTGGGGTTACAATGAATAAAACAGCTTGCTGACTTTGAATCAGATTCATATTTAGGCAGAATAAATTGGGCTATAGATGCCATTTTACAATTGTCAATTTCCCAGGGACTACTTGGTTTGGTATTACAGGGGTCCATATTGTTTGAATACCGGGGTACAATTTCCACTGAGAAGTATTCAGGGAAGGCCAGAAAAGCTTTACTAACATATTCTGGGTTAAGCCCTGAAATGAAAAAGTGATCTAGTCTTTGGAGTCCTTCTGGAATTCTATGCCAAGAAAGAGCATCCTAATCATAAGAAGTAGGAATGTGTATTTGCCTAAGTATTGGATCTTGTTTGATAATAGAGAAGGCTGATGAGGAAAATGGAAAGCCTTATCCAAAGTAACATACAACTGAGGCAAAGAGACCTTATACCTTTGACCTAACTGTTCTTTCAGTGTTGGATCAAAAAAGAGTGAGGTCTCTTTTATATAATTATAAATCTGTTACTTCAAAGATGGTATTGATTTTCTACATTGATTTCACATAATATTCCACAGTTGGATGGTGTAACCATTAAACAGAGATACAGGCACATACCACTTTTGGACTATGATGCTGTAAATGCCCACCTGTATCAACATGGTAGTGTAATGCTGCTGGCCCACAGAAATCTGTGGTTCTGGATCCTTTGGGTCTGCATTTTTATTCACCACTATAAATTCAGCTATAGAGAGACTGATCATGCACCCACTCGCATATCTGCTGGATCAATCTCAGCCCCCACTGAGCAAGGAGTGGCCCACAAACAGGCAAACCACTCCTTGCCTTTCCCCCTCTCCCCTTACCCATTTGTCCTTTGACTGAGTTCACACAAAGTCCATATAGAATGCCTATACATGACAAATACTGTTTAATGAGAATGCAGTTAGTATACATGTGCACATGTACTCATTTGATTGGTGCCAGTGTGACTGGTAAAATGGTCTCAATCTTAAAACAATGTATCATATCACTATGATAAGTTAGGGAATTACCTACTAATTACCTAGAAAGCCCGGCCCCCAGTTGTAATGTCTAGTGAATGTTGTATTCAGTGGGAATACCTATCACATAGTTTGGGATTTAATTAAGGAAGAGTCCACAAGGTGGCTGAGGGGACTCTCTGCAGTTCCTGTCTGGTATTGTGTGGTTATCACACTTATGTCTAGTGTTTATTGAAGAGTCACTCTATAGTCAGAGCTTCCACATAGTATTGTAATAAAAATCATGAGGTATAGTTGGGAACTTCGGGACAATCAGTGGAGACTGATAAAAGGGAAGGAGGCCTGGGGAAAAGGCAGCAGAGTACAGGGAGGCCTTGTGTGAGATGAGGGCCGGGTGCAGCATCAGTGAAATAGAGGAGTCAGCACACTACCCATAACATGAAAGTCAAGGCACAATGCTGTTGAGACGAGTACCTGACTGAGAAGCCGGACATTACTTTATGATGCTAAGGATAAGGGACTGTGGATTGAAAGCCAGAATGCCTGCTGCTTGGGATAGTATGAGACAAAATTACAGAGTAGCATTCAGACACACACTCTGGATATGCACATCGCAAAGCCAGGTCAGTCATTTTTATTTTGAGAATTTTAAATTGGATTTATTTGTTTGTGTACCTGGTATAATAGTTTTGAAGTACTGTGTACTAATGAATTTGGCAATGGCTAATTCCATCAAATACTAGAATCTGTGGTTGCATCTATTTAGAATTATACTTTTGCAGTCTTAACAAGAAAATTGTGGTTCTTAAATGATATGAGCTATATTATCCAGGTGGTGGGGCTAGAGTGTATGTTAAGTGCTAAATTAAATATTGTGTTGATGAGGGATTGCTGTGTGAATGAGAGTAATTCACGCAGCATGGAGTGAGTATAACATGCGCATCAGAAATATAGCTAACTCCCATTTCAGACCCGGGTGTTCACTGATTAATGCTTAGGATATTTGTTGCAAGTAAACTATTTCTCATAATAAAATATCCCATTTTGTTTTTCTTCCCTGAGTGGGCTGATGTAATGGATGTGGTGGCAGTGGGCAAGCTACCTAGGTAACAAGTAGCCTGTGTTGTCCAAGAACATTACAGTATTGAGTGATTAGCATCTGCAGCCAGACCTCTCTCACACTGTGTGTATACTGTACTGGGTATGAATTTCTTTGACTCTTTGTATTGTTTTGTACATGTGCAATATAGTTGTGTTATATAACTAAGTGGTAACTCTGTGCTTTGGTTTGAATTGTAACTGATATGTATTGTTTTTTCCCAGTAATTACCTTGTGTTTATTAATTGTATATCTTGACTGTCTGTCTTGGTACTTGGTTTATTGCAATTCCTGGCCAGGATTACTACACACTATAGCATAAGTATTGTGGATTACAATCTAATGACAAATTTCCAGTCACTGAATTAGACTGACCTAACATACCAAACTTGAGTTGAACCAGTGTGACATGCTGAATTTGTGCAAGTCCCGCAGCTGACTTGAATCAAATGACATCGTGAAGCCTCTGAGCTGGATTGACCAAACAAGTTGAAATCCATGTAAACAAGTCCATGTAAACTGTGGCACCTTAATTTCAACAAGTTATCCGGCTAAGCAAGAAATCCAGCTTTGTGACAAAGGCCCCTAAACTATCAAGCTATACTGTTGTACTTTTATGACATTGTCATTTTTTCATCTCGTGTGGAGGACCACTTGGATCTGATACTTAGCACACACCAGGGAGACTCAGAAAAATGGTGCTACTTCAGGAAGTATCATATTTAGACCATGTAATTATTAATGACGTGACTTCTACTAACCCAATCAAATAGTGGTGTTACATCCAAATATGATGGTGTGTATGTCTCTCCATCTCTCTTTAGATCCCATTTCAATTCTGCCATCCAGCCAAGCCAGTAGTGGCTGCCCATTATTTTCTGCGTATGACTTGTTTCACTCTGTTTTTTGCTTAGTGAGGGAGTGAAGGTGGCAATTGTCCATCCATCCATCCATTGACTTCCGCTTATCCAAGGTCGGGTCGCGGGGGCAGCAGTCTCAGCAGGGAAACCCAGA
>JAODJU010000119.1:13493537-13531315 GCA_026776725.1 Gnathonemus echidnorhynchus
CATTTATCAAAACAGTAATTTGTAAAGTAAGAAAATAAATGTATCCAAACAATGTGTCCTGCCCCAATCGTCCGCTCATTCCGTGTGCCACGCCCGCTCGTTAACCCCGTGTGGAATCCCTGTGTGATCAGCTGTTTCTGGTTGTTGTCATTAATCCTCTGTATTTCGTCCGCATTTCAGTTTGTTTCCCCAGTCCGGTCATTATATTGTCCGTCTGAGTTTTGCCTGTCTTACCTGTAATTAAACCCCATATTCCCCAATACCCTGACATCTGCGCCTTTGTCTCCGTTCCGTCTCCCCTCGGCACAACAATATTATTATCATTAAACGTATTAATGGTTTATTATTAATATTAAAATAATGAATAAGAAATCTTTCTTTTTAAATGTATTTTATTATATAATAATAATTACTGTCTAAATATATTTATTCAGTTAGTGTAAACATGCACGGTGCTATCGCAGCTAATGCGAGGCTGAGCCTGAAGCTTTACCCTTTGTTTCCGCTGAGAGACGAGCTTGCGTGACTCATTTCCCCACGCGTACAAGTTATCAAACCATTCACGGTTTGACTTCTGAGATTCAGATCGAGCTCTAGGTAATTTTTTTTTTTCGAACTGGTTGGTTCGACTTTTAAGAATTTCGAGTTCTAATGAGTTTCAGAACTGAGGTACCACTGTATTCATGTTTCTTTTCCAAGCAAGGATCAAGTGATATTGGAGATCTGTGTGAAGGCTTTTGTCTTTGACTTACTAAGTCAATGACAAAGCAACCACATAGGAGAGAGATGGTGAAAATTCAGTCAGTTTTTATATAATACTGATCTTTAACTAGAAAGGCCAAAAAGAGGATAATATGATAATGAAATTTTCACATTTCTTTGGCACAAGAAGGAAGAAAAAATATTGAACAATTTACAAACAGTCACATACATGAATAGAGGAAGTGGCTCGATGAGTAGCAATATACTACCTCACACCTTTAAGGTAAGGGGTTCAAATCCCAATTCTAATTTGATTATATAGAGTTTACAAGTTCTATCCATGATGTTGAATCCAAAAAATGTACTTAAGCTAACTGATGCCTGTAGAATGTAATTTTTCATGCGTGTGCCCTATGATGGACTGGCATCATAACCCTGACCAGAGTAAGCAGTTGCAAGATGGACAATCATACATAGTTTTGGGTAGAACTCTTTGACACACCTCCATGTCAAGTTATTTGCTTGTCAATTTTTTGGTAACCAAATTCAAAACTAAACATTACTGCAATCATTACAAATATACAAATGTGTACTCTATATAAGCAAAGCTTGCTGAAAGTAAAGAGATGGTACACTTGCTGGTATAAAGCGGGCATGTTATTACCCTGCTTTCACAATGATCACTTCAGCTTGAAAATTATGCTCTCAGTTATTTCCGTGAGAAATTCTGATGCCGCTAGAAATGTATTAAGTAAAAGTAGTATTATATTGTGGGTAGTCTTAAATCAGCAAATAAACATGCTATACTTATATTACATATTTCAACATGCATTTGTCTAGCTACCTACATAGCAGTCATCAAGGTTCTGTGTACAGACTTTTCTCATCCACATATAGGCTACTAAGACATGATGTACCTGTAACCAGAATTTCTTCTGTGTTGGAAGCTCCAAAATCACCAGGGGTGGCAGCCACAGTTGTATCTACAGCCCTTTGTCTCCTCCTCCTCTTTGTCTCCAAAACAACATTCAGACTCCATTTTGTTTTCAATAATCCAGTACGGCAGCTCATTCTTCAACAAATGCACCTCATACTTCGCGTTCTTGGTCTCTCAGTGCTACCAGTTGCTATCCATTACCTGAAAAGAACCAAGTAATGCATTTTAAAGTCACACATGCAGTGGATTTATCTGGTCCATTGACATGTGCTACATCTTTGAGACTCATCTTTCATTTCTCCAAACACAATCCTAAATGACTCGTAATTGTTATTAATAAAATATTAAATGTATGTGAATATATAGACCAAATTAAGAAAATTATCCTTGATGTTTCTTTTTCCCCTTTTCAACTGAAACAAGTCCCCCTAAGGAGCATTAACATTAATGAAACAATTTTTAAAGAGAGAATTATTCATGTGAATTTGAATAATGTTTTTAAAATTCATCTCAGAAAAGATTAAACAGGTTCGAAAGCTAATTAAAGAAACATTGTGAAGAGGGAAGGAGGGAAAAAAAAAAAAATATATATATATATAGAGAGAGAGAGAGGGAAAAATACATACATGCATATATATATATATATATATATATATATATATATATAGAGAGAGAGAGAGAGAGAGAGAGAGAGAGAGGGAGAGAGGGGGGGGAGGGAGAGAGAGAATATTGTGTTCCCTACCTTTGAAAAGATTTAATGCATTTTTACCATGACTTAAAGATAACAGTGTTTTTTCATATTGTGAAATCAACCTTGAACAGAAGCATGAAAACAGCATCCAGGTACAGGAGTTAACATAAAATAATAGCAAATTATTATTCTTGGTAATGTCATTTGTTAGTCTTTAATGTAATTTAGCACCATTTTATTTGTCTATTGTGAGTATGACTGGTTTTAAAGGTCAGTTCAGCATTTTTCACAACATTTCATAATATCCATGAAAGAAAGCCCTTCATGGACTAGAATCGATTTTATCTTAAGGTACCCAGTTCCTCCTGTTTTCAATTCATCTTTTATTTCTATTATGTATATCCATGCTATATTAAGTGGCTGAAAACCTTATTTTACTTGTATTTCACAAACATGTACAAAATTCTATAAATAACCACATGTGTTACTGTTTCCCTCAGTGAAATATGAACATGTGGCCATTCACATTGATTTCCATACTGCACAGACCTGTGATCCACAGTAATTCCTCTGATGTTTGTTGCCATGACAACGGTAAATTAGTAGTGGATTTCACCCAGGGTAACAAATGAGAATTCTCTTTATATCTGCTGTGGCAGTGCTATACTGATTCACTACTCAAAATCCAAGGATAAGCTTGACTGTGTTCCACACATACAGTATAAAGGGTAGAATAAAGGACTGCCCTTTGGCTCACTGGATGACCTAGGCTACTGAATTCCATCACTCTGAATTTGTATGCATATTTTAATAGCATACACAACTAAACCTATACTATGATCTGTTGAATTATTATGATTTATTGGCTTATAGCATATTTTACTCAAGTTGCACAGTTTGCATACTCATACAGAGTCTGTTATGGTGCATCACTAACCGTACAAATCATGTTTACATAGTGCTTCTATTTAAAGGCACTATACATACTTAAGAGTATTTAACAATGCCAGGAGCCAGAAAAACTCTCTTCCAGTACAGTACTTCAACCCAGGACACACTACATTCATTTTCATAAGACTAAAATGGCATGCTGTGTTGTGTTTTGATTCACAGCATTTAGGAAAGCACATGGAAATAGTATTAACATGGACGTATGTTGTTGACAGTGACAATGATCGATGTAACCATTCTTTTTGTCAGCTATTAAGATCTTCCATCTCATATCAGTTTCATGAGGTACAATAAAATATTCATATTAAAATTTGCAGTTATTGCAGAGATTTTCATGTTCATTTTTACATGTCTCACGCCACCACAAGCATTTTTAGCACAGCATTAATTATTCAGGTCACAGCATTCAAAAATCAATGCAACAAAGAAACAAAGGAAGGCTTTATCTGTTGACTCTATTTGGGAATAAATTATTTCATATATACATTTTGTTTATGTATGCATGCACCAGAACACTTTCTGAATAACTGACAACCACTAATTTAACAAATACAGCAGACGCATAAAAAATGCTGCACTGTATTTTATGTCAATAGCTATATTTTTCACAAGTAAACAGCTAATGAAATCATGGCTTTCCCAAAGGTGACTGTGGTAATTAACTGCCTGTCCAGCAAATTGCGGATATTTACTTAACACGAAATCTCCATTGCATTTAAAATCAGCTACATCAGACATTTTATGCAGATATCAGAATTCTTCTAATTCTGAGAATAACAACAATTGTCAAATAGAACATCCTCAAAATAATACAGTACATGTAACTAGTTTATAATTCATAATTAATTATCTATTGGATCCAACACAGGATCATGATGACCTGGCGCCTACCCCAGGAAGTCTGTGGCATGAGGCAGGAAACACTCAGGTCAGAGTGCCAGTCAATTGCAGAGCACACATACACACTCTGGTCGATTTAGACACACAAACTCACGCCACATTTTTTGACTGCAGGAGGAGACCAGAGTGAACTGAGGAAAATCATAACAGCATGAAGAGAACATGCAACTTCCACACACAAAGCCAGGGGCAATAGCTCTGAAGATGGTGCTAACCCCTTAACCACAAGATAAAAAATATAACTTAACTGCATCAATGAGCTTCTTAAAGTTAAATTCAACTTAGATATGTACTAATTTTTTATTGTAAAATAGTATTCTGTGTTATATACATGGATTTCAAAATGCATAATTTCTTTAACTCTAGAGTCAAAATATGATTGCTTAGATAGCAAAAGGGGTTTATTTACACTATAAATTATAATTAAACTTAAATTTATTTAAAAAGAAAAAGAGGCCCTTCCATTTCTGAAATGGGATAATAATATTAAATATAACCAAAAGGGGGCAGCAAGGACTAAGCACTTGTAAAAATTACAAGGATCATTTCCTATTAAGAAGTTGTCAGTAAATAAAAACAGAAATCATCAAAATAATTGACTACACAGATTCAAATGCGTGAAAAAATATCTTTCTTCACTTTTACAAAATTTCCGTAGCACATAACACAATCATAATTCCTTCTCATAGATACTTAGAAGAAATAAAGCAGGGTAATCAGGTGCTACTCATACGAATCCGAAATAGTATTTATTAAAATGATTAGACAGAAATGCTTCTGCAAGCCCCTGGTCTTTCTTTGGCTGCTATACTGTGATCCTGAAAGACACGCATTTCAATGGTGAAGAAGTGATGCATTATGGGATGCAGTGATGTGCACACCCTGTCAAGGAAATTACTCCCTGAATGGGGAATGGAGCATAACTATGACATTTCTATTAAATTCAGAATTTGTGAATTTACAATTGGATGCTAATAAATATGAATCATGACATACATGAATTCCATCTACCCACTTTCTGAAACTTGTCCTTTTCTGGGTCACGGGGGGTCCAGAGCCTATCCCGGTTGGCGGCTAGGGGCACAAAGCAAGGAACAACCCAGGATGGGGTGCCAACCCATCACAGACATATATGAATTTTTATATAAAAATCTGCCAGTAAATTCCACCCCACGCCACAATACAGCTGCCAATATGCAACACAGAGGGGAAAGAAACACTCAATCTTCTTTGGCATGTACTGCACATGTACTTGTCCACTTGTTGAGGATGAGTCATCTGACTGTTTTCCACTTCTCAGTGGACCACTGTCTGTGTCTTAACTCACAAAAAAGCAATTGTAATAATTTATTGTAATGTCAAAAGGGGTTTATGTACTGCAACCCAAGCATACTATTCCTCTCTCAACACTGTACTTTATCAAAGTGCAGAGTTTAAAACTGGCATTTGGAGTCAACAAGCTCATCTGGTGTAACTTGAAAATGAACATTATGGTCAAGGGATATGTTCTTCATTTCACAGTTAGTCCTAGATGATGATGTCTTTTCCCTCGACCAGCATCAACCTAACTAACCAGTGTTACACCAATTAAACTTAAGTCATTCAAGATCATTAAAAATCACTTTGATCTCATCCTATAGATCAGTCCTGATAGTCAAAAATAACAGGGACCTGAACCTGTCTAGCATTTTTATTCACAGCCCAACGCATGATGGGTTAATTGAATAATTGACTCAGAAAACATGCTCCTGTTGTAACAGACTAAAATGGTCAAAAGCTTTATGCATATAAAAAATATTTTAAATTGATCATCAATTTTGGCATTTCTATATCTGAATAAAATTATTTAATCAAAATTACACAAAAATGTATTTACTATAGTGATTTACACACTGATAAATCAAGTCTTTGTAACCCATAGAATAAGTAAAGTTCCAAGATCCAGGTTAGTTGATGAATGAATGGTTAATTAACACATTAACTTTATAGCTATACATATATGCATATATACAAATAATGCAAAACAATGACAAGCAAAGACATCTACAGTACATATAATACAGATGTAACTTATATGATTATATAATAAATGTAAAGTTAGTGTTTATTTCTGAGCAAATATACTCGTACTGAAGATACTTTTAAACATAATTGTTTTTTGGTAGCTATACACACACACACACACACAAATACATGAAAAACACACAATTGTAGGAAAGCCGTTGTGTCATGAGACACAGAAAGCTTTGTTTGTGTTAGAGCTCTGAAAAGGAAGGTGGCACGTCTCCAACACAAGAAAAACACGAACATGTCTTCTTGCATCAAACGAAACATTGCCATTTTGTTTTGGGGGGGGGGGGGGCAAACAACAGCTTTGTTCCACTGAACTATGGGTCTGGGATGGAGGGGCTCAGGTCTGGGGTTACTGAAAAAACAAAGGAAAACACACATATACAAACTGAAAACCACAATTAGGAACAGGTGACACACTCTACAGCAAACAGGGACCATCAGCTGACTCTCCATCCTGACATCTTCATCTTTGAAAAATATAATAAATTTTTGTAAGTGAACACCTCTTTAAGCAATTTCCTCCAGGATAATAAAAGTATTCTGAGTCTGATTCGGATGATTAATGCATATTTTAAACATAATTCGTTAATGCAATCTCACTTTGGTTACTTTTTTATAATGAGATATAATCAATGCCAGCTGAACATGGTCATCCATTTTTTTTTTATTTGGTTATGTATGCAGTTCAAGTCCTGACAGGATGATAGTGAAATTCTACCTTAGGATCTTCCTGCCTTTGCTCCTGCCCATGGTGGAACATGACTGATGGCACGATGATGTGAGATGTGATGTTTACTAAGGGCTGTAACATATCACATGCACGGCATGAAAAATGCTGCAAACAAAACCCAGTTTACATAGTGTATTATTGGAGAGTGCCAAAGTTTTGGAAAGGCAAAACTAAACGGGTTCAGTGACATTTGCATTCTCGGTTATCGGAACACTTTATTTACCTGATACAAAAGTTTGTGTTTTTGCATTTGGATTTGAATAACTAAGAAAGTGTCTAGGACACATATTTGGAGATCATTATGTAGTCTTTTTTAACTCTTGATAGTAAAACACATACATAAACCTTGCCTTTTCATGCACTGCAATAGTAACAGGTTTTTTACACAAATTCACAAATAAATTCATGCCGAACCAGGCAGGGTATACTAGAACTATATTATTAAAATAGTAATCAATCAGCATTTGGTAACAGGTTCTCTTTGGGGGGACTTAAGGAAAAAGATGTGAAATTTGTCTTTAACCATTATTGTGATATGACTACTGGAACATGAGAGCATTCTTATTGAATCAAATGTTGACACTTGTGTCTACTGCAATTGAGACTACAGCTGTTTTGTTGTTTTTAAAACCTTTTAATATTAAAGGAATTATGTCTTTAGTGTTTTACAACAGATGGTATAACACAAATATAAATATCTTATTATGGTTTAGTGTGCAAATAATAATAATCATAATACTTATTATTATTATTATTATTATTATTATTATTATTATTATTATTATTATTATTCCTATGAATATGAGATGATGAGAACACGTCTCTATGGTTGCTTTCCTTTTTTAATTGTCAAAAGCATTTGTTATATGAATTACATATACATTTCTAAAATGTGTTCTTTTACACTACAAGTTAATTATTTTAATTATTTGTCACCAATGCAGATATAACAGTCATTTTAAACTACCATGTCACCTCCCCNNNNCCCAGACACTCAATGTGTTTGCACAGTGACAATGCTGACATTGAGGGGTGGAGCAAAATCATTAGATTTGTTTTTTGCAGGTGTATTCTAAAGAAACAAAGTGTCTGCTTGCTTTATATTTAGCACACCTGGTATTTGCATACGGCATCTGGCGTGGTGTTTATTTTCTCACAGTGGTCTAGCCTGGCTGATTAGCAAGGAAATAGCTGTGAATATAATATCGATTAAAATCAGCTAATAAACACAAGCTGGGTAATATTATACTATTATCCTGTCGTAATCTGTAAATGCCAGAAATAAATCAGTGTATATTCATTACTGCATACATTTAAAAGGCACTTAGTAAAAATTAGTGAATAAATAACCTGAGTGTTTGATTCCATACATCCCCAAAAACATCTGGTTTCTGCATACCCAGCATTTCTGCTTGTGAACATGCCGGTTTACAAGCGAAGTTATAACTTGCCATGAGAGCTTGCCGTGTAATGGTAGGACAGGTCTTCTTTCAAGGTATGGTGGGTTCCTAAGAGGTCAGGTACTTGACACGATTAAAGGAAATGGGTGACGGGAAGTTCTTTGGACTTCCTTCATTTTTTGTTTTAAGTATATATCCCCTGAATCAATTTAACACAGCTGGTGAGTAGATTAGCGCCATATATTAATATAGCTAACAAACAAAATGGTTTCATCCATTTTAATATTGCACTGAAGTCTGTATAATGTGTTCCTAACACTCCTTTGTAGAAGAAAAGATCATTATTCTCAGATGGTTCGAACTTGTCACACTAAATACTTTCCCCTTCGACCGCATGAAGTCAGTTGAAAATGTGCCTGCCACAATGTAGTGAACATCTGTGAACTGTTAAAGCTGACAGAATCGCTTTATTGTAAAAATAATCTTACCGGCAAACCATACATGTTTAGTGTAAGATAGAACACCAGTAAAAACATGGAAGTAGAGTGGCCAATTATTACAGTAGTTTGTGCTTCTAACATAAATTTCTATCTATTATGATGAGTTTGATAAATAAGTTATTTTCTTTAAAATTACCCTGAGCAGGGAAAACATGCAAGTAATTAAAATTCTGAACTTGCCCACAACTGTCCTACATAGCACAGGTGGTCAGTGTCAAAGACATTTCTCCATAATACCACTGATGTCAGTTTTCATGGCCCACACGTTAAACATTAAACACCTCTTTTAAACAAAATGCTATAAACATCCTGGGCTCTAAGAAATTTTACACACTTTTGCTGGCAAAGATGTGGCTCTTTAAAGGACAGAAGATAAGAAAAAAAATACTGAGATCCCTAATATATTTTTCCACTTATTATTTAGATAACTTTATGCTTGCCTGAGTTAGCAAGCCATTACATGCCAGGGTATGTGGATGAACTCACTCAAGACTTGACAAGCAGGGCTTTTAATATGCAATGTGTAGTTCTTTTGTTGGCAATGTGTTTCTTTTCAAGTGCTGAAAAACCTTAAAAACAGTTTGCATTGTTGCACCATCAAATTGTTCTGCATCTGTCAAACGTTAAACATTTCCATTTGATACTTTTTTGACTGAGTCCCCAGCAGCCAAGGTAAGGTTTGTGCACTGGATAAATATTTTCTCCTTGGATTATAATGAGAAAGACCCTTTATGTTGTTTTTAAAAGAACAACTATGTTATTTTTGAAACATTCCTTTAGTCATGTTTAAAATAGCTTAATGTAAATATTCTACATTTATTCTTTACAGGCAGCACATACATCTCCTTACTTTAAAATATTTGCAGAAAAACAGCTATAGTTACAGCCAGGTTACAGTAGTAGCACAATTACTCTTTCACTTAATTTCTGTTTGTTTGGCAGAACAATTAATTAATAGTGCTATAAATCCCATGATGTATCTTTATGACTATAACTATGCTAAATATATAAAACGTTATTCATTTGTTTGCATCAAGATATATTGTGATATATTAAATACACATGAATCATTAAATGGGTTCTTTTTAAAATCCTTTAGTTTCACTTCATGAAAAAGATCATTCATGCTTTTTCAAAGGAACAATAATTAATGTTGGGATTCTGCTGTTGTTTTTCCTGTACTCTATTTATTTAAATGTAAATCACACAGTTCAGGCCACTTTTAACCTTGGCTTGTCTGCATAGATCAGCGGTGGCCAATCTTATCCACAAAGGGCCGGTGTGTATGCAGGTTTTTGGGATAACCTTTAGATCAGCTGTTCAAACCCAGGTGTGAGGACTCTTCAGCCAATCAGTCCTCTAATTAGTAATATAATTAGGAAACTGCAGCAAAAACCCGCACACACGCCGGCCCTTTGCGGATAAGATTGGCCACCCCTGGCATAGACAAAAAATACTTTTATACAGTGCTTTAAATATATTCCAGGACTATCTAACAAAATTCGTAATCGTATTTTTTATTTTTTTTTTGTGCTTCAGCCAGCCTGATGGTGAACATAAGAACATAAGAAATTTACAAACGAGAGGAGGCCGTTCGGCCCATCAAGCTCGTTTGATGACTATTTTTTTCCCAAATACAGAAGCTACAGATTGTGCCAGGCCTGCGCCCCAAATGCTAGCCGATTTTAAAAGGTTTTCGTTTGCCAATATTTATTTAGGATATTTAAAATAAACTTCATCCACACCAGTGCACACATTTTGGAATCTATAAAATACCTTCCATGAAGGCAGTTAATGGGTGGTCTGTAATGCGATATACTGCAAAACAGTGGACTGATATGCTGCATATTTTAAATGTGCCACAAATTTTTCCACTTACTTTTACAACCCACTTCTAAACAACAAAGAAAAGTCTGTGTCTAGTGTGAATTACAGTGTTGAATGATGGCTTCTCCACACTTAACTGTGTTAAGCCAAAGAACATGCCAGTTACTATCAAGCCAATTTAATGCAGAAGGTTACAGTACTTTATGCATGGAGGTGTTGAAGAATCCTATATCACAGATTTCACAAAAATGTGAATAAAATGTGTGCACTAACATCATTTTGGTAGACAAGCCTTCCCCGGAGCAGAAATGCAACATTTTACTGACCTGACAAGCATATTACTGTAACATCCTAAATATATAAAATTATACACAAAAGCTTATACATAAAAAGCTAATCCATAACAGATCCAGATATTCCTGAGACATCATTCACTCTTCATCATCGTATATCCCTCTGTCAAATGTTATATTTTGTAGAACTGAAAAGCAAAAGCATTATCTGAGCAAAGGAAATCGCTTTCTGTTGTTGGCATAGCCACAAAAACCAGTTTGATCCATGGTATATAGCCAATGAGCTCAGTGAAAAGTGTACCTACTGAAGTAATTTGCAAAAGTGCATATTCAGTAATTAAAAGATTCAATAAGAAGGAACCAAGTTTGTGGACAATGTCCCCTAAGTGACATGAACCTTTTAGGGAACAAATCCAGCTTTTTTTCAGAATGCAAAGTACAGTCCAGAATGCAATGCAGAATGAGAAGCACTGTGGGACTGAGTCGACATTTATGCTTATTGTAGATATACCTTTTCTACTTGTCTCTGACTTCTGGCTGATCCTGGTCAGAACGAGATAGATCACTTAAAACAGAGAGAAGATTGCAGTTGTAAACGTAGCAAAGCCACCAGAAGGAGCGTGACCAAGTAAGTCAACTGAAAAGGATTGTAATAGGCAGTATCTACTGCATCAATCTGAAGTAACCAAGGAACACATGGCTTAAGAAAGTCACACTCAGGAGACTCAAAGTGGCTACCAACGCAAGTATAGGATAAGAAGACATATGGAGATTAAACAATAGGACTCTCAGGGTGGCAAAGGTGGGCAGTGTCAGCACAAATTACAATGATCTTGTCATGGCCCAGGATCAGAGATATTCCCCAGTAATCCTTAAAAGTCTAGACAAAAATACGCCCCCTGGAGTGAAGGTGAAGCTGCAACATGAACACCAGTGACCCACTTACAGATGCACTTCACAGAACCACTAAAGCTTATGGGGTTTATAAATATTTCCATGTGATCATAGATCTTGGAAGTTCTTGGAAGCCAAAGTAACACAGAGGGAAACAGCAGGTAAGTATTCTCTACCATCACTGAATGCACCCACCAACTGGAAAAGCATGATGCATTGGGGTGGGGGGTGAGGGTGAGACAGAAGTTCCACATTTGGTATCTAACAAAGCCCAGCAGGAGAGGAATGCATGACCCAAACAATAACACACATCCAAAAGACAAGTCAATCAGCCCAGATGTTGCTAGTAATGTTACGGAGCATCAGAATTACTCCAAGATACTGAGGGCAGAGGACTTTATTCTTCACTAAGATATGATATGAAAAACATACCAAAACAACAGTATGATAAAAAACAACAAAAACAGAAAATCTGATGAAATCGAAAAGGTAATGCAGAGCTATGCGAATTATCAAATAAATGAAGCCCCTGAGGATGATTGAGACAATGTCATGAATCCACAGTCAAGCCTGAAGAAGAGCAACTGGTAGGTGTTGACAGGGGTGGAAAAAAGTCCAATTTACAGACCTGTTTTGCCTGCACATTTCACAAAAAGGGAGTAAAAGTTCATGATGTTGATAGTGCTGGTACTATTTGAGGAATAGTAATTTAAGGAATTTAAGTTTAAAATTACAGTTCATTGTTGTAGTGTTGTTGAAGAAAACATTACCTTCATTATATCCTTGAGGTGCAAATTCTTAAAAATAGACAGATAATAGCTTGTCTACCTCCTGCCAATATGCTTCATAGCAAAGCATTTTGCTGCATGAAACTAAAATGAGGCATGGCTTACTTTTGGTTAGAAAATGTGCAAGAGCCTTAGCTGCGGCAGATTCTGTTGACAAGCAATCAGAAATGTTTCCAGCACCCAAGAACATCAAGATAACTGCAAAGTGCTGGTCTGTCATCCATGAAACTGAAAAATGAGCCTTTTCTCTTCAAGCTAAGAAACTGAAAACATTCCAAATTTAACTTTTTGTATTACAAGACATATAAGACAAGTGACAGGGTTCATGAAACTTCAATATGCATGTATTGTTAGTTATAAGTCGTACAGTCTATATACTTGTATATGTAGAGATTTTTTAGATTTTTGCATATGATATGAAGTCATGAACACATTTTCCATCCATCAAATATTTAAAAAAAAAACGTAGCCCTTAAAAAGATTCATTATTAAAAGGAAAAAAATTGCGCTTTATTTTGACAATCTAAAACAAAGCGTAAAGCACAAAGTGCAACTAAAATTCATAGGCATATGCGGCGTGGAAAAAACAGACTTTGCACCAGCTGAAGGTGCAAAAAGGTTGTCCTAACTCTCTTTATTCAGAGGCGTGTTTTGGGTGTAACATGCGATGAACCAACCAGGATGTCACTTCACCTTTAAAAAGCAGCGGCGCATAATCTACAGTGGATTGCTATTACAATTGCATGTTTTCCCGGTAAGGCAGATCACTTTCTGCCCAAGTAAACGGACGTGCTGATACGCAAGGTGGGAATCATCTACGGGAGCACCACTGTTCCATCCGAAGCAGGCATGGGATGAGGTAGCAGCGAGTATGTCCTCGTTTTCTGGCATCGGTTGATCATCTGCTTAGTGCCGAAAGAGATATAATGATGTCAGAAGGCGGAGACAACAGAAGCTCATTGCTGAACAAGAGCAGCAGGTGGGAAGGAGGACTTAATTATGCTTGTATGTTTGATTTTAATTTTGGGTCCAAGATCACAAAATATAAATAAAGGTACAGTACAATCTTTGTTCATAAAACCTCCAGTTTTTAAGGGTGTTTTTAAATGTTCAAATAAAAGACAATAGGGCTGTTGTTTTCCTACATCTCACAATTTAGATTCCTTACCAGGCTACAGATGATTCAGCTCTTCTGCCAGCTGATCCCTCTTTGCCCATACAGCTGGCGTTCACTACTTTGTTGGCATCAGCACATGCAATTCAGCATCATGCGTTCTAAAGTCCTCTTATGTGTCCTCAATTTTTGTCCTACAGACATCCATCACGCATGGCAATGTTATGCAACATACAACATACCATAATGAATGCTGCAACCTTCCGATGGCAATATTGTAATGTTTGACCTGACTTATCTAAATAGCTGAAACACATTTTCAGCAATCCAAATGTCCTTTCAATTACAGTATGTGTTTAATTCAGATAATGAACTTGAAGGGTTTTTTAAAGATACGGTTTGTTCTTTACTTAATATATTGCTTTTGTTGTGGTGTCACATGAAACAGTAGACCAGATGTACTCTATGATAAAACATATATAGATTAAATTAAATAAAAAACCATTAGTGCACCTGGAGTGCATACCTGTGCCAATAACGAGCGTTGTGTGCCCACACGTTTATAAAATGCAGCACTTAAATATCATTTAATAATGATTCTAACTTGTTACTATGTGCAAAATCTATATGGGGTCTAACACACTACATACAAGACAAAGCAAGCACAGGTAGTAACTGTTTTTAAGAAACAAAATAAACACCCTGCTACAGTGAAATAAATTATTTTTACTCATCAGCCAAAATGTAGCTCAATTGTAATATTTTAATGTTTCAGATATGGTCATTATTCATTTTTTTAGTTAACTTGCCAGCTGAAGAAGTAGTTTCATGTTCATTCTCATGCAAAAACTCACTGATACTATAATACACTGACTCTACCGCTGTTGGACAGAAGCAATAAATGAAATTTGCGTATTATTCCAGATATTATATTTTATTATATATTAGCGGCGTAACGATACAGAAAAATCGGTTTTGAAATCACAGTTCGTGATGGTTTTAGTTGGGATGCACTTTTGTGAGATCTTGCAAAGCACCTTGGGGCGACTCTGTTGTGAAAGGCGCTATATAAAAATAAATTGAACTGAAGTTGAATTGAATCTAGCCAATACTGTAGTATTCCTTACATGTAATTTACAACCAAACTAATTATTTTGAAAAGCCCCAGATTTTTCTATATTTCAGAAAGCCTATTATAAACCTTAGATTTAATAGGCAATATCTAACGCATATTTCAGGTAATAACTACCACAGCAAAGTTTCAGGATTGACATGACCAAACCATTACTACACCTGTAATACAAAACAGTGTGTCAATAAGTAAATAAGTATGATTGTAAGTATATGAGTATCTACCCAGCACACAGCCATCACCACCCCGCCGCTTTAGGCAATGCACAGTGAGATCATGAAGAACACAGCATGCCAAGATGACGATGCCACTTTCCTTAGTGGGGTATGGCAGGAGGCTGAAAGAATGGTTCAAACTACACACATTTGGAACCCTGGCAGAGACCTGAACCCAGGTTCCAGAGGTGTTCCCACCACCATACCACTGCACCACCATGCTGCTGAAGAGCAGAATTCCTAGCAGTTGAAATAAAGATCTGTTTGTTCCTCACACACATGGCAACATGGGAGAAGCCAAGTGCACCAACGATACCAGGAAAACTAGGAATGGTTATAAATTCCAGCTGGGCTTGTTCTTAGATTTCTGGTGTCTTGAACCTAATGAATTGGTCTGGAACATTCACCAGAGCATCTGACACCAGCGGATTAACTCCCTGATTGGAGACCTTGTCCATTTCCAAGGAACCTCCAGTCATGACCAGGAAGACACATACCATATTCTTGACCTGTGTCAAATGATCCATCAAGTGCAGCCTAAGGATAGTATAAGTATGCGGCACTTCCACGACCAAGCAGCACATCACCATGTGCTGGGCCCAGCCTGTCTAATTGGAGGATTATGGGAAGAGGATGAACAGGTTTAGTGTGGGGAGGGTTAGGGTAGGGTAAAACCTGGGAGGGAGGCTTTTGCATCAGGAGAAATAACATCCTCAGTGTCTCGTTGCACATCCCCTGCCAGCTATTTTACTACACTCTCCTGTTCAGTGCAGATCCATAGCCTCTGTCTGTTCACAGTAGCTGCTATGACAGAAGAAATGTTATCACTGTGTCCAATACTAACTTTGCCAGATATGAGGGTCATGTATCTCGAATTAACAGCCAACTCCTGTCTTAGTTCCCCACTTTCAGCGCCATATTTGTATTAAATTTTGATCTTGGGATTGACTTTTTGCTTGGACTGACTACCCTTTTTGGATTGTGATTTACCTTAGTTGCGTTATCTTATAACTTGTGTATTTTATGTTTGTCCCTGAGTAATTCTGTATACACAAAGGGTTAGGGAGTGGCTGCCTTTTTGGTTCCTGTTTATGTGTTTGGGCTGTTTTGGCTAGTTAGGGAGTTAGGGCAGTGTTTGCCTTTTATTTGTAATTTCTATTGTTTTGGGTATGTAGGTTTTATGCACCTAGTTAGTTCCCTGTTTTTTTGTTGTTTTGGACTGGACCACTCTTGAACTTCATGTTGGAGTTTCTGTATCAAAGTGTTTTTTGTTGTAGTTCACGTAGTGCTTTTCATTCTGACTGAAAATCACACAAATACAAATGTGATTCCATGTCATATGGAACTTGGGTACTAATATATCAATCATGTTAGAATAGACTTGCGGTGTGATGTCACATGTTGTAGCAGGATGGACTGTACAGGATAAACGTAAAACAATAGCTACAATTTAATAAGATAGGCAAAATATCACCATGACATTAGTAATTTCATGACACAGCTGACATGCATTTCCTTTTGTCACAACACAAAATAACAGTACGCTCATCCATCCATCCATCCATCCATCCATCCGTCCATCCGTCCATCCATCCATCCATCCAAAACAGGGTCACAATACAAGTAGGCCTAATAGTCATAAAATCAGGGATGGGCCGATCAGATTCCGATACCAATACAAAAGCTCTTTTTACTTTAATATTTTAATATAATAAATACATAATAATAAATATTTATATATTCCATCACTGTAACTGCTTAATCCCAACTGGGGTCGCAGGGGGGGACCAGAGCCTATCTGGGGAACAAGGGGCACAGGCGGGAACCAACCCTGGGCAGTCAGCAACACTCCGCAGGGCGCGCACGCACGCGCACACACACACACACACACACAATTACAGGGCCAATTTAGACTTCCCAATCAACCTGCCCGCTTTTGGACCGTGGAACAAAACTGGAGCCCCCATGTGAACTACACGCAGAAAAGACATATGCCCAACCCCAGGATCGAACCCAGGAACTTCTTGCTGCAAGGCAGTAGCGCTAACCACTGCACCACCATGTTGCCCTTTTTGACATATTATCAATATTAAATACAAAAAAAAACTGTAAATACAAATAAAAAAAATGTATTCCAAAAAATCTTTAATTAGGCTACTAGAAACACATAACTGTTGAACTGGGAAAGAAAGCCTTCAGGTTTTCAGCACCTGACTCATGGAAGACACTTCAAGCTGAACTTCGTCTGCACAACTTAATACCCCTGAAGGAATTTAAAACTCTTCTAAAGACTCTGGAGACTAGGTTGTCTGAATGTAAATGTATAATCTGATTATGTTTTTTGTAATATTATTTAAGACTCTGCACTGATACTGTGTTGCTGCTACCTTGGCCAGGTCTCCCTTGCAAAAGAGATCTGTGATCTCAATGGGACAAACCTGGTTAATTAAAGGTTAAATAAATAAAAATAAAGTACTGTTCCATGTCGTTTGTACAACTTGTTTTAAGCGTTTTTGTGGCATTTCAATCTGAATATCTTCTAAGCAAGGATATGCAAGCGGCAAATGTTTAAAATGCCCCACAATTTTTCTCCCACAGGTAACAGTGTCACTTGTACATTGTTGTGATCGCAGCCCTTCATATATCACAAGCTGTAGTGAGTGCACAAAACAGCCCAAGCGACTCCCAAATCATCCACTGCTTTTTCATGTTACTTGCATTGTCTCACACAATTGCATGCAGTCTGTTTAGTGGGATTTCCCACTAAACGCTACTTCCACCTCTCAAGGCTTTGTTTTTTATAAAGATTGCAAATGCTGTGCTATTAGTTGCTGTTAAAAGCGTAAAATGCTTAATAGTCACCGTCTTATCTGATGTTCTTTTACTCCAGTTATTGCAAAGGGTATGCACGCGTTAAAGTCACTGCGCTCACACCCACTGAGTGGCAAAAAAGCTGAGTGGCAGCGTTAGCGTTAGCCTGAATTCCGCAAAAACACAACTAAAATGGGAAAGAGCTGTCGTGTGATTTAACAAGAAATAGGAGCTATCTTTTCAGACTGTCAAAAACAAATAAGTAAGTTTTGGAAGTGGATCAGTGCCATTTGGTCGATACCTGATCCGCCTAATAGGTCTTAATCATACCGATCTGAATATCAGATTGGTGCATCTCTACATAAAATATAAATATTTTGAGCTCAATCAATATTCCAATAACAATATGTCTTATTTGAATACTCACCATTAGCAGAAAGCCTAAGAGGCTGAGTCAGAAGTGAGTCTATCATTTCTGAGTCAGAGTTAGGCTGAGCTCATGACCTTCTCCATGAACTCATGAACCCCATGAACGTTTCGTGCAGAGCCACTTTCTCCTGACATTGCCTCCCATTGTGGCTCCCTGTCGTCCCCAAATCAGGCTGCGATTTCACTCCAGGCATTGGCTTTCTGCCAATATGGTAGGCAAATACCTGTAAGGTCACAAAATTTATCCCATCTCAGTATTATTTCTTTTAAAAGAGCTTTCTCTTCCGTTTGCTGTTCCAAACACATCTGCCATGAATAGACTTTGGCTCCTCCTCCCTTAATACTGTCCAAAATTCCTGCATGTTTTTTTGAAAAAGTCTTATCAAAAGCCAGAACATTATTATTGTAAATCGCCTCCACATCAGAACGATAAACAGACATGGAGCCAGACTTTGAAACTAGTTGTCTCTGTAGGATTTATATCTATTTTAGGTGCTAGAATGGTCAACTTATAGACATATTCAACTTTTGTATAAAATAATTAATTCTAGATATATTTAGCATAATTTTAACTAATAGTTATCATTATTTGTTTTCTTATTTGAGAATTATGTTTCTTTATAGCAATAGCAGTACAAAGGTATTATCTGAATGCACAGCTTGGAGTGGTTCTGGAAAAAAGGGGGCCTACCTGGTATTACACAGGCAAGTGGCCACTGAATGTATGTTAGCAGTAGAAATATAGTGGTAGGAAGCTCCCTGTGGAAGTTATACAGAATGATTCAAATTTCCTTCAAAATGAGGAGATTTGGACCTGCTCCTGAGATACTGAAAGCATACTGAATTTTAATTATTTTCATTCAAGACATATATTGTATTTTTTCTTAACTTGGGATTTGTGTCTGGTAGAAAGATCATATGAATATATTTTTGGAATTTTAATAGTAATAATATATATTTCTAAATGTATGTGTCCTTATTTTGCCTTTGTAGATGGGTATCAAACACTGCATATTAATAAACTACTGAGTTCATCAACTGCACCATATTTCTTTTGAGAGATATTTGTTCTCCTAAGTGCCCTTGTTTTCTGGTTTTATTCTTTAGATGTATTATTTTGTTTACACTGCATCTGTGTTAGTTTTAATTATAACAGGCTTGTGACCATGTTAAAATTCAGATTCATGTTCACATACTTACCACCATTTTTAGGAAAATGAACAGAAAGCAAAGGAGGTAGATTCAACAGTGACATCCACTTCTGCTACAAGGCAGTGAGGATGCTTGATTCTGAGTTGAGCTGGGAAGATGACCTCCTCCAGAAACAGACACTTCATGTGGATACATTTCCTCTGAACCCTCTTTTCTGCCCTGGTACTACTCTACTTTGCTCCCAGTTTTGCTGCAATTTCATTCCACTTGCTGGATTTTGGCTGCCAGGAGGTTTCATGGGCCAAAAACTCCCATCTCAGTGTTATTTCTTTCAGTTTCCTCTTCTTCTTTGCTGTAAATTACATCCAAAGTGGTTTCTCTTCTGCGCAGTACATAAAAATGCATAATAATATTAAAATAAAATAATATAGAATCGATAGAGAAGGGAAGTAAACACTGTTCTCCTTCAAACAGTTTTATATTTCCGATGATTAGATTCAAAGTGGAATATATTTATATTAGCTTATAATGTGCAAATAAATGTTCGCTCAATATGTATCAAAAAAGCCCTCACAAAGACTGCATATTTTATTCTACCGATTAATCATTACATAAAGTGATTTTATTTTTGTAAATAATGTGACGTATGACCTCGACGCTATAACAATGACACTGCTGTCATTTCGTGCCGAGAGGATAAATGAAATCCAAAAGGTCCCACGACATACAGTTTATGATCGATTGTAGTATGATAATTAGTGTGACTTAAAAAAGAACGGGATGTCTTTATATTGTTAATGGATCAAAAGATACAGCTAAATCTCACTGCCGACATAACGAACTGTGGTTTATCATGGATTCAACAACGTAACGTAGCAGTGGCTAATCTGAAGAAAAAAAACAAAACCTGTAAAACAATGTAGTTAAAACGCACGAACTCAAGTAACTAACATCAGGTTAAGTAATGAAATAAAAACAATAAAACCACATACTGCTGACTAGGTAGTTTAAGGTATCATGTAGATTATATATCTAGCACATAGTATTACATTATAGAACAGAAACAAGAAAAGCTACCTAGATCACTTTAGTGCAAAGAACGGCTGTTTGCGATATTCTTCTGTTTCAGTGGTGAAGTAACCTACTTAGAACGACATGTGCGTGTTTTGTTATTCATTCAGCCTACATTTCTTTTCGCCACCTTAACTGTCCTCGTCTTCTATTTCGGCGGTTGTTTCACTAAATCGTATGAAAATGATTTATGGTATAGCGCCGCCTACTGTAATGGAGGGCGGATCCGAAATTAGTTGAACTGCCAAAAAGAAATTCCATAATCAGAATCACCATAATTACCATAATCAGAATCTGAGTGTAGTGTTGTTACACTAGAGTTACACTAGTCTTTGTCCTAGAATAGAATTTTTAAAATTTAGACATTACGTGTCATTAAAAATTGATTGCACTGTATTATTTTTTAATCCCATATTTTTTAATCCCTCTTTCTTGTTTTTCTTTGGTACACAAATGAATAATCTACACAAAGAAAACAATTCAATATGGGGACCATTTTTTTCAGGGGCTGGAGGCTGCGTATATTACATTATGGGGTCCATATGTGATAAAAAAAAAAAAAAAAAAAACTTGTTATTTTGACCTTGTGGGGACATTTTTCCAGGGAAAAGTTAATTTTATAAAAAAAAAAAAAAATATGTGAATGCAATTAAAAAAACAAAAAGAAAAAAAAAATGTCCAAAGTATTTGTGTTTATTTAGTTATGATTCAGGTTACGGCTGGGTAGGGGTTAAGGTTGTCATAGTTGTGATTAGGGTTATGCCCACAAAAATTAATGCAGAGTCCCCACAAAGATATAGATACTAGATCTGTGTTTGTATGTGTGTAGACTCTCCATTCTCTCCTACTCTGTCTTATTAACAGAAGTGGCCCTACAATAAAGAGTGTTACCATTCATATTGAGTGCCGCTTCAGAATGAAGTGTAAAATTAATATGAGGAGAAATGGGACAGGGCCTGAATGAGCATGTATGAGCAGATTTTCTGTATGCTATAAAGTATGCTTGCACAGAAATTATGCAAAAAGACCCTTTTCTACTGTGCATGAGTATCTGGTTTTTGGCATTTCCCCCTGACCATTGATGCTTCCCCTATGGTCTATGCTAACTGAATTCCTGGCAGGTTATGTGTAATATTATTTTGTACATATATATTTCTGGCATTAAGTAATGTATACACCATTTCTTTTTCACCCTCCATGTAAATTATGCCTTTTGTAGGTAGGGTTGCAGCAATATACTGTTTTCACCATGGTTTATAACACGGTATAAAAATCAAAATCATACTATGTACATTTTCTTATTACTGGTATTGAAAACAAAATGCAACCAAACGTCAGAACTGCTGTTAATGATTCTGCTGACTGAAAAAAATAATCAGTTTTCTTTGCTTGTCATTTTATGCATTCACTCTTAGTTTGACTTCAGAATTCACTCCATTCACCTATTTCCAGGTTTTGGATGAACACTAATACTTTGGCCCAAATATCACACTTTGAACTGAAATATGAAGTTTGTCATATTTCACGCTTGTTGCAGCCATATTCATATCACTCCAAATCAGTGAGATAAAAAAAAAAAAAACGTTTCAGTCAGTATTTACTGTGAGTATTGTTGCCCCTCATTAGTCTTTGTAAATAAGTCCCTGTTTTTCTCGTCTCCTGTTTGTTTTGCCTAAATAAAGCCCCTTTTAGTTTCCCTCACGCCGGCCTCGAGTCCTTTGTGTCGTGATAATGACATTGATTGGTTACAATAGTTTTGATTTATTCGTCATATTTATTTAGGATTTTTTTGGCTTAAATGTGACTTACGTCATTTATGCATTTATAACTGGATGATAAGATGATAACCAATTGGATCTGTATCAAAGGAACTGGAAATTCTGTTTGAAACCAGCATACTCTGCAATCAAATAGAACAAATTGTTCTACATATTTTTAAATTTAGTGTAGATACTTTTTCTAGTCCAAAAGCCTAATTAAATCTATTAGAAGAATTAACCAAATAGGTCTTAAATGCTGGGCTTGAAGAGTCTCTTTGGAAAACAAAATCTGAATATAAATTTCAATATCAAATTTCTGTCTCTATTTCAATTTTGTTATGGAGCTATGATGAGTTTTTCTGGTGTAATTATGGCTGAAAATTAATCACTCAGTACATTAGACCCCAGTAAAAGATTTGTTTTCTAGTGTACTGTATATTTTATTTTAGTTATATATCTACATCATTATCCATTTATTGAAGAGTGATTGATTATTTAACATTTTTGGAACATCGACTGTTGAGTTATTCTCCAGCTGAATTATTCTTCAATTAGCTGAAATATATGAAATTTGCAATACAAAATACAAAGTGCTTTTTTAAAAAAGTAAAAATTGAAATAAAATTGGACATAAATTAGAATAAAATAAAAATCAATAACCATAACCCTCACCAGAATAAGTGGCAGGAATATAAGATGAAATGAAGGAGGGAAAAATTATTAAAATAAGGTATGCCATGTTACTCAAATCTGAAAAATATTGTTTACTGTTTCTGAACAATAATGGCTATTGGGCATTTTGTTTAAGCTTGCTAAGTTGTCTGAGTGTGTCTATAACCAGATGTGCATTTGCATATGCAGTGTCTGTGTGGTAATACAATTTTTTTATATTAAGTTGAAACAATGGTATTGTAATAATGTTGTTGTAGGAAAAGTGGCATAGCTGTATAAAAATATATAGCTTTCTCTTTGGTGGTATATAATGTATTAGGTATAAAGACGGCTTTAAATAGGAGAAGTTCCCATTAATGTAAGTGCATTGCTTGACACTGGCAACAGCTCTACTCGCAGAACAACTATGCAGGCCGAAATATTACAGTGAATATGAAATGGACATTTGGATTTAGTTTTAGGGAAGCTCCTGTTACAGGGATTCCCATGAAATTGTAAAGATTCCTGTCATTTGCTCTCCATCTGCAATTAGTTTTGCTTTGGCTCATCAAAAGTGGCGGCAGCAGGTTGCATGTGAGCCGCCATCCCTCACAATGACATGCACAGGGCAGAATGAAATATGAAATATCATGTTTCCACGGTTGTATAAGCTCGCCCCCCCCAAAAAAAAAAGAAAAAAAGAAAGGTAGGCCTATATGAAGGCTTTCACACTCAGTAATGTGAAACATTTGCTATGAATTGTATGCCTCAGAGGTTAAAACACTAGAGTCAGAAGCCGTGGGGGGTCAGAACAGTGACTGGCAAATGTTAAAATAACGGCAGTGAGTCAGTGAGACATATTCATTATAATGTCATTAAGGTCTAGAGCTACACCCCCTCATGAACGACTACATTTGCCAACACCTACCACCACAAAGCAAATCAGATTTCTGTAATTTTGTGACCCCCATCTTAAAGGGCATATGATGTATCAGTTTAATCATCTTCCTCTATATCAAACTGCTTGTAGATTTGAGATACACAGGAATATGAAACATTGAATTCAATAAAATTATTTGTGAGATTATAAAATGTGTGTGGCATGGTGGTGCAGCGGTAAGCACTGTTGCTAATAATAAGACAGAGTAGGAGAGAATGGAGAGTCTACACACATACAAACACAGATCTAGTATCTATATCTTTGTGGGGACTCTGCATTAATGTGTATGTTCTCCCCATGTCATTTCCTCCTTGTACTCTGGCTCAGCATGTCCAAAGACATGCTGAGGCTAATTGGTGTTGCCGAATTGCCCATATGTGTGAATCAGTGTGTGAATGTGCTCTGTAACAGGCCCCATCCTGGATTGTTCCCTGCCTTGTGCCTGAAGCCTCCAGGATAAGCTCCAGACACCCATTCATCCATTTTCCAAATCACTTATCCTTCTGGGCCACAGGGGGTCAACCCATCACAGGCCACACTCACACCTATGGACAATTTAGTAACTCTAATTATTCTCACCATGTCTTTGGACTGTGAGGGGAAACCAGAGTACCCAAAGGAAACCCCACAATGACACAGGGAGAACATACAAAATACCACGCATACGGAGCCATGGCAGAGATTCAAACCTGGGTCCCCACAGGTGTGAGGCAACAGTGCTTACCGCTGCACCACCATGCCACACTCCAGCCTCCCCGCTATCCTAAATAGAACAAACAGTTTCAGAAAATGGATGGATGGATGGATGGATGGATGGATGGATGGATTGATTGATTTTGAAATATGCCACATGTGCTTGGGACCATCAAGTTCTTTAGTCATGGATATTTTTTAGTTTGTTGCTGAGAATGCCATTATTACAGATATAATATATTCATAAGCAAATTTTTATGCAGTAGTCTTTGTTTAAGATAGCAAAGCCATTCTTAAAAAAAACATAATAAAACCATAATAATACACATGCCGGAAATATATGGTTATTACCTTGTAAAGCAGTTTATTATTTTGAGCAGGCATTCTCTTGGACACTCCCATCTCTTGCTCTGGGCCATTAACTTTTTAGGGTATCTATTTTGAATCATTTATTTGACCTCTATTTCTCTATCACTAGAGAAGGAAAGAGAATCAGAATTTAATCACGGAATGGATTAGATTAGAATAAAATAAATAAATGGATGTGGCACAAAGTAAACCATACCATTAGCAGTGTCCTTAGCTAGGATTAACTAGAACATTTTAGTTTGACGGTGTTTTTTCCTAAGTTCACCAGGTGTACAGTATGTAAGCAAGAATATAAGCTACATAAAAGCATTGGTTCTGAAGAGGGATCTAAATCAAAGCTTTGACTAAAGAGAATGTTAGCAAGCTGTAGCTCACAAATCTGATTGTTAATAATTAAGACGTTTTCTGTTGGTTTTGGCCCATGCATTGAGTTCAAATCAGTTATACAGTGGTACCTCAGAACTTAAAGAAATTAATCCGTTCAGAACTCCGGACCGAATCCTAAAATGTTCGAGTTCTGATCGAATTTTCCCCATAAGAAATAATGGAAAACCAATTAATTGGTTCCTGGCCCCAAAAAATTACACCTAAATATGTTTTTTTTTTAGCATTTCAACACAAAATGAACCGGAAAAAACAAGAAAAGCATATACTGACTAAAGACATCTAAGCACGTTTATCAAAACAGTCATTTTTAAGGTAAGAAAATAAATGTATACAAACAATGTGTAAAGTAAAAAAAAAACAATGTGTCATGGTCCAATCGTCCGCTCCTTCCGTGTGCCACGCCCCCTCGTTAACCCCGTGTGGAATCCCAGGATTTTCCATCCATGTACCTGCAAGTCCTTCCAACATACGATCATGGGGGGTTTGAGTCTATCCCAGGCAGCACAAGGCAAAATGAAAATGAATATATGGACAGGAAGCCAGACCATGAAAGGTAATATATGCACATACACTCATACAATCACCATCTTGTATATGGTTAATAGTATTGTATTTCACTACATCACACCTGTTTGATTATATGAATGTGGGAGTGGGTTGAGCTTAACTAGAAAATGTGCTTGTTTTAGTTTACAAGTACAGTTTAATGCATGTGTGTAAAGCCCAAGTATATCTGATACAAGCCCTCAGTTATGTCATTATTAAATATCATTTTCTATTTTGTGCAGATTTTCAAATAAAAAACAGTTGATTGTAAAACTCATTGTAAAACTCATTATACTTTCACTAATGGAAAGAATGTTCATTCACCATGGTGACATCATTCTTGACAAATAATGTCGACATGTGTTCAGCACCTGAGAAGAGCCTGAGAGGGGTCAGAATGTGGCTGATGAGACCCAGCACACAAGGTCACAGAGCAAAATGCAGAGTTTCTCAAACACAAACAGTGTATCTTGCCTAGAAAAATCCAAACAAAGGGGTTCAACAGAAACAGCCAAAAACTCTAACCACTCCCTGTGGTCCCTTAAAGACACACACACACACACACTTTAGAACAAATAATGTTTAGTGCAGATGCTGTCATCAGGGAAAAGGCACTATTCCACACAGACTGTTTTTGATTTTTTTTTTCTGGAAATCCTTCTGTACAAGCAAGTGAATTATTGGTGAACTGATACCAGAGATCCTCAATAATCAGGACCATAAAACATCCACTGTCTATCATTAATATTTGAATCAGACTGCAACCTGTCACAAAGATACTTTAAAGGAGACACTAAATCACTCTCACAGTATAAACAAATTTAAATACCAAAAAGTAGCCACCATTTACAACAGTGCAGCGAGACTTGCTAAAATGCTTTTTTTGTTTGTTTTATGTGTATATTAGAAAATATTAGATAATAGATTAAATTTTAAAAAGTCAAAATACTTTTTGGAGGTTTTCTATTGAGTCAGCTAAAATATACGCATTATCCATCCATCCATCTAATCATCTACTACCCATTTATCCTGGTCAGGGTGGTCACATGTGCACTATGGGTAAATTGTATAGCTATTGTATAGCTTTTGTTATTATTTTGGAATAAATAGTTGTCTTCCATTGATGCTAAAAGTAATTCAAATGAAGGGCACTTATGGCTCACTTTCCTGTCTTTTGACAATTTATGACAAAAAAACACAAGATTCTTCCTCATATATCACATTGACAGCCAGTTAAAGTTCGGTTCATTGCTACTATCCAACATACTGATACATTAATTTTCAAAAATGTTTACAATATGACATTCTGAATATGCAGGTATGGAGACTGATGTGTTAACAATATGATTCTTTATCCTGAATGACTGCATAAAATGAAGCATTCGTTAGTCATAAGTGGTCTTATACTACCAAGAATGAATATGTGGCTCTCAACTATTGACATATATTAGGGTTTTTTTCCCTCAGGAACTGACATAGTGGCAATGGGTCAAAATCTTCTGAACATCTGTAAGCAACAAATACCTGAAAATACCAAATGCTACATTGTTGTTTGATGGCTAAATTTAAGATTTAACTGTGCTAAGGTGATGCAAGCCATCGGATTCTACATGTAGGAGATTTTGCTCAATTCATTGAAACATAAAAAAGACTGTCGTTTACTGCAGCACTTTTTGTGTGGGTTTCCGTCAGCCCACATCAAGGAATCACGTACACTAATTGAACAAATCATTGTTTTGCTCTAAATGTAAAAACAAAAACTGCAGCCACATCAGATAATTTGTAGAAAGCATAACAGTGCTGTTATGTTTACTTATCGCAGCAAAGTCAATTTTTTTTTTTTAATAAAATGATGTGCATATGAGGCAGAACGAAGTCCCGCACACACTGTCGCCCGCAGGAATGAGAGTTTTGTAATCTCGCTACCAGACAGTAATCCCATATTGACCTGATAAGGGATGACAAACTGAAATTGATATGTTTCTTGATTCCTTTTAAACATTGAAGGGGATTTCCATCTATATGACATTAGTAAGTTCATTTTATTTTTCACCAGGTTACAAAACCCAGACAGATTTCCGTATAGCAGTTACCATGGAATGAAAATTTAGTCTTTTTTATCACTACCCTCACACATCCCCAGATTTCTGCTCCACTTCCCACTGGAAGTCAGTGGAGACTAAAAAGTAATACTACAGTGCTGTAATTTGTATTTTGGCAATCTATTTAATTTCAAATTGCATTTTTGATTTTTTTTTTCCAAATAACATTCCAAGGGTGTGATATTTACATTATGCATGTATCTGCGAATGATCTTTAATATCCATTTTCAGTTTTCTAAATATTCAGTGTCTTGTGAATCCTAATAGAAGCTAATGACCGGTTTTGATGATGAAAATCTCCAATGTTGAAAACTGAACATTCCAGCAACACATTGATGTAAAAACTTATCCACATTCAGACTACAAAAATATGATTAACAATTTGAACTTATGGCTTGCAGTGTCTCTTTCTTCTGAAACCAATTGAAAATAGCGCATACGGTAATGAAACATGTGTTCTCTTTCTGAGATAGATCAGTGGTGTCCATACAGTGACTTGGCTCTGACCACAAAAGCAGCATCTGTTGGTTAACTAATGCCTGCTTCTTTGCCCCCTTTTAAAGCCTTTGGAGATACACTGTTTCCATTCTTCAAAGTGACTTATCCTCCTGGCATGTTTATGATGCGAGAGAAGATTGGTTGACAGAGGTGTTGAAAAATGGAGGTGAGGCCAACCCTGAACGTTGCCCCTGAACCTCACTCCATAGATGTAGAGCAGCCAAGATGTGGAGCACTAGTCAAGATTTTAGACGGCAACGTATTTTGATGAGAAAGGATGGCAGCCTCAGAGCGAGACATAAAACATGAGGCTCTTCTGAACCATGCTCCAGACAGGCAGCTGGTCAAACGGGGCCGTTCGTCCACGAAAAGATATAAAAGCAAGTATAAAGTTATGGTTGCACTTAGCTCCTTCTCAGGTTGTTAAAAGCATGTCATGGGGCCCTGGAGGATGGCTTTTTTATGGTTAGTCTTCTGATGAGCCCTGGGAAGAGTCCTGACGGCCATTCCTGCCAGGAGATCTTCATTCCTTCCTCCCTACACCCTGCACCACTTGTCACATTGCTCCAAGCACCATCTGCCATTGTTGAAATGTGCAGGCAGAAGGGAGGGCCTCATGATGAGCTGAACATAAACATCTGGCCACAGGAAACTGTGACTGAAAAAAGGAGTAGATATAGGTCTTGATATTTCCTACAGATGTGCTAGACTGTATTTCATTTTGATGAGGTAGAGAACCGAGCAGGTTGTAGTGTACATATACTGCCAAGGTTATTTTTTTTTATTATTTGTCTCTCCCAAAATTATGTTTTTCTCAAGACAGCCAACTACAGTGACAGGTGTATCTTGGAAGAAACCATTCTTGAACCTGAGAAGAATGTTCCATGCCATACGTGTTGCAAAACTAGACTTAAATAGGATTTACTGTACCCCAGCACCAAAATCAAGATGTTACTTCTGACCAGGTGTTTGTAATGACAAGCTAACCCAAAATTTGCCAAACAAAAAAGACTTATTAAAATATTTTTAAAGACATATGTACATAAGTATTAGATTTGGATTCTAGTGTTGCACTGGAAATACACTGATATCCACTTACAAGTCATGGATTTTCACCATATAACTCCTTCCTGTTCACTCCCTTCTACAAACACAAAAACACATGTGCTGAAACTATACTCCTCAGATACAACAGGAGATCTGAAGACTGTAACAAAATGCACTTTATCTGGATTTAACATTAGACTTGGTCAAGATGCCTAAAAATGTTTGTGCTGATTAAGAAAGATGACGGGAGACTTTAGATGATAGGTAACTCAATTTCAGGACCAAGATGGACTTAAGTAATTAAGCCCTGGATCTGAATAAAAATACAGTGGTGAAACTAAATGAAACCAAGAGTTCACGTTCATGGTGACACAAACTGAGAACCTCTCTATTACAGGCACACATATCCATAAGCTAATGGGCTACACACCATCTCCATTGTGAATATGGATAGCAATGTGTATTATGAGTACCTAATTAACAGATGAAAGGTATGTTATTTAGAATGTTAGTAAAGCAGATGAGAGTAACAAGAAAGTTGAAGTTTGTGGGAAGTAATGAGTAGCATTATGTATGTGATGCAAATACAATGTACGGTATAACTTGCTGTGCTTCAACCTATTTAACTAGCTAGATATACATAACTTTCAGGAGAGGGCAAAAATTTATTGTGCCAAAAATTCCTCTTTAAACAAAACACACAACACATCCCTATAGCTCATTACAATTTTTCTTCATTTTCACGCTGCAATATCATGCCTGCATGGATGATCTACAGATGACAGGAGTGGTGTAACTTTCACTTGTAAGTCTGCAGAAGGAATTTGTGCAAAGGCAAGCTGAGATGACCTTTGCATTGTAAAAAAATCCCACCTGCACTGAAAGGATGCCAGTTCTCTTACACCATCATGGAACCCCACAGTTATAGCTATTCAATGGTACACATACGTCAGACTGTTCCCACATAAAAAAGAAAAAGTCCTGTACAGATAATGTATTATTTCTATCAGATGTTTATGAAAAATTTAATAGTTATATACAGTACTGTGCAAAAGTCTTAAGCAGTCAAAGAAAATGATCTGGGTAGTAAGTATATATTTGCTGAGAAAATAAAACACAGTTTAACGTTATAACATGAAAATTAAGAGTACAATTAAGAATACAACACAATTGGTGGGCGATGGTGATGCAGGAGGTAGTGCTACCGTTCGGCAACCGGAGGATTGCAGGTTTGAGCCCTGGATCCTCCTGACCCCATCGAAGTGTCCTTGAGCAAGACATTGAACCCCAAATTGCTCCCGGTGAGCTGGTTGGCGCCTTGCATGGCAGCCTCCACCACCAGTGTGTTAGTGTGGATGGGTGAATGAGAGGCATGGTGTAAAGCGCTTTGGAATAAAGTGCTATACAAATGCAGTCCATTTAATTAAAAACTTTTTTTCTTCAAAAAGTTATTGATATCCCATTGGATGTCTAGATGAATGCAGCTTCAGTTCCCAAACCTCTCCTCAAGGGGATCTCAGCCTGTAAATGCTTGTCCTATTCGGGGTGGTGGAGGTTATGTTGGAGACATGGGGCACAAGGGAGGGAACAACCAGGATGGGGCACATGGCGGGACACACTCACGCACCATTCACTCACGCACATTCACTCACGCAGCATTCACTCACACATGCACACCTAAAGGCAATCTGGCAAACCCAATTAACCTCAGTATGTTTTTGGATTGTGGGGAGAAACCAGAGCACCTGGAGGAAACCCCACGACGACATGGGGAGAACATGCAAACTCCACACATACGGAGCCATGGCAGAGACTCGGACCCAGTCACTGGGGTTTGAGGTGACAGCGCTAACCACTGCACCACCATGTCGGCCCTCAGCTATTCCATGTATTTGTAACGTTTCATCACCAGGTCACGTAATTAATTAATTTATTAGTTTAACAAATGTCAAAGAGCTATTGACTAGCCATACAAGAAAAATACATGGGTGCAATGGATGGTTGCTGCAAATACAAGGTAACCTTAGGGGACGTTTTAAAATGCCTAAGCTGACACACGTTAACAGATGTAATGTCATAGTTTTACATCAACATTAATATTATTTAAACATCATTTTCTTGTATGTAGTTTTATGAAAGATATTGACATAAATACCTCCATATATACAATATACACAATTATAATTATAATTATAATTATATAAGTTGTATGTAGAACAAAATATAGAAATCTAAGAAACAAAAATATAATATTGTAGCCTAACTAAATATTTTGGACGTGTTTTTTTTTTTGCATATTTGTCCTCACCAGTTTACAGTTGTTAAATCCCATTTTTCAACAGTTTACAATTAAAAAACTAGACTGCACAGGAACTGCGCACACCTGGATGTCTTCAACTTTGAGTCATTATGTTTCCCTTTGTTTACCCTTAGAAACCACCAGAAATAACAGCATTGTAAATGTTCAAGGCCTTACAAAGTGCCTTTATTTTGTATCTACCTATACATTTAGCATTAATCCTTTTATACCACAGCCTAAATTCACCAAATAATTTCATGAATAGGATTTGGACTATATACTGAATGGCGTGCTTTGTGTCATCAGACATTAACCATAAACAACTTCTGTCAGATAATCTACTAAAATGACAGAAAAAAAATCTCGAAGATTTTTTTAGTACTTACTCCACTACTATTACTTTATTATAGGGATTAATGTGTAACATACTTCAGACTATAAAAAGGACATTTCAAGTAGCATTCTGATGAACAGTAGAGCACAGATTTCTTCACCCAAATGTGAATGCACAAGATTAGGAAATTCAAGGAGGATTTAATTTATAATTCCTGCTCCATGCCCTTTTCATAGCCATTGTTGCTTTTAGTAACCTGAGACCTAAGTCTGGAGCCATCTTTCGCTATGTGTCTTGTGAGTATTGTCATCAGAGGTTTATCTTGTGTCATCACACAAACACAAATGGAGTTTGATTCTTAGTATCTGCATTGCATATTTTAATGGAGCTTATATTTCCACGTCTGCAAAGTCTGCAAAGCCTCCACAGCTACTCCAACAGGCTTGATTTTGATTAGATTTCATTTATATTTCCACCTTATTTTCCCTGTTCAGATTAAAATTTCCCTATAGTCAAATAATTATCCATCCATTGACCATACAAACACATATCTAATCAAGGTCACAGAGGGCATAGAGCCCATCGCAGGCAGGACAAGGATGGGGTACAGATCCCTATGGGATGTCAGTTTGTTCACTGCACACAGAGAGGTTGTTCCATGATTGGTTCCCCTTATAAGAACTAGTTTTTTAAAACATGATTTTAAATTGTACTGGCATGTACTTGTAAATATATAAATCGATTTCCCTTTAACTAGTGCAATGGTTTTTTTTTATATAAACTAGAGTTGGTTAAAAAAATAAGCATTTATCAATATAACTTATTATTGTGATGTAGGGAGCTTGTGTTCATTGTCTTGCAAAAATGATCTGGGTATTAAAAAGGGTAGAATGTTAGCAGAGCATTTCACATGCACAAAATTAGGCTGCACACAACAGTTTGTAATGTCTAAACATGGCTTAACACGTGAGACCTTACAGTCAATTTTAGCAGAGCTGCTGCATTAACACTTGCCATCTTCACTTTCACTGTCCAGAGGTTGGCTAACTGATTACCGTGACTCTGCTGTTTTGATATTACGCATTTTAATCAAAAGACATTGAATAAGGTTCTTTTGTGCTCCATCTTTGTATTTCGCTTGCATTTTTATTTAAACTGATAAATGTTTTGAAGTAGAAAAAAATCTCCCTCATCTTAAGCAATACACATCACTACTTTCATATTTACAAGCATTTATTTATGCACTATACTTTTGCTTTAAAGATTTTTTGCATTACAAAATTAGTAGGCATAAAAAAGAAATTTTACAGACTGAATGTGAATCAAGAGTTAAAATGGTGATGGAGTGAACAGCATCAGCCACAGCGCCAGGGTCGTTCATGTTATTGATGGGCGTAGTTTGGAATAACTGAACGTTTTTTCAGGATTGACTCAACAGAGAAAGGCAAAGACACAGTGGATGAAAGCTTTACTTCCATTCTGTGGGATGTCAGTCCCTTTGTACATCTATCAGTGGCTCTAAAGCTGTGGTTTTCTTCTGCAGGGCTCTCACTGTGTTTCTTTGCAGTTTCTCCTGAGTGCTTTTTATAGTTTGGTTCAAGATCCAACTTGTCATTGAGCTCCTTTTGGATCAGGGACTGGAAAGAGTTTGACTTTGTGGAGAGGCAAGGCTTTGTGCTGTCATTAATCATCTGGCTTAGAACATTCTCATGCCGGTCGTGGAATGTTGCATTGGGGAATGTCTGCATGGGACAGTTTTTGACTGTGGAAATGGTCGACCACTCCCTGGAGCTTTGAATGAGCCCCCCTTGAGACTGTACCCGTGCTTGCCAAAGTCCACAAGCCCCCCGAGCCATCTGTGAGTCTTCAAGTTTTACTGACACTGGGTCCCTACCTGGTGAGGAGCTCCTCTGGGTTGACATTGATTCGGGGTAGTGTGCATCCTTGGATTTTACATTCTGAACAGATGCGGAGTTCACAAGGCACTGTTTGTAGAGCAGACCATCTCCAACATCATTGTGCCCTGACCACATCTTGAACTGGGGTGGAAGGGGAAGTTGTTGGTAAGAGGTTGCCATGCTCACATTGGATGAGAGAAGCTCCATGTTCCCAGGTCTGCCATACTGCAGAGAAAGGTCCAGGCATCGGGGGAGAACATTGCAGATATCACTGGGGAGCAGTTCCACTCGCGGGGATGCATATTCTGTCCTGTGGGAACTGAAGGCCCCTGCTTGGCTAATGCGACTGAGAAAGAAGGAAGAACTTGGCTTCTGCGTGGACTCCAGCATCTCTCGTTCTTTGTGCTCTCTCTGCATCATGATAGTCTCTAGCTCCTTATCAGCAAAAGCCCTCCTTTTCCTCATACGGTCGCTTAGAAGAGGCAAAAATTGGCTTCCTTCCAAATAAGAGCTTGTTTGAACAGGGTGATATCCTACTACACAAAAAATGTATTAAAATCCCAAAAATCAACATTTCCTGAATTCTTTGTTTACTGAATTAAACAGTCTGTAGAAATATTTGCCATTCAACAACAGTTTTAAGAAAAGATGACGAAGAATATCAGAAAAATTACATAATTAAAAAAAAATCTAAAATATAGGCCTGGACAGTACAATCTCATACAAAAGGATAGATAGACAGATAGATAGATAGATAGATAGATAGATAGATAGATAGATAGTTTGTCAGAAGAAGCAGTATGTTTGTGAAGAAAAACGACCGTTGATAACTTAAAACAGAAACCAACACAGAACTAAAGAAATCAGAACAACACTTATCTTACCTTGGAGAATACTTTTGGACAATGTGTTTATTGGCTGCAAATGAAACATTGTCCTGTTTTCGGGCGTCGTTTGTTTTCGTGAAATGCCTTTCTTATCCTAAAGTGATATAATGTGTTACTAATAAATCTAGGACAATTTATTAAAATTAGAGACCTATAAATGACAGCAATTCCATGAATTAATAATCATTCAATAAATAATAATGGCAAATAATACTAAATACACAGATGTGCTATAATTATTTCTCCTCATATTCATATTATTACATAGTAAATTTAGGCGGTACATCATTAAACATCTTGGAGCCGTTAATCCGATGCGGTCATTGGGATGCAAACCTCTGTGGCCTGCTGCCTCCTGAGCGCTACTTGCGCAGCCATTACGCGCTGTCTCTCCACCACCAAGAAGCAATTAGCACATTGACAGTCTCGCCACCGACAAAACCGTTTGTGGCCTTTCAGTGAAGAGACAACTCCGTGATTTCTGCACCGGGCACATTTCGGGGTGCGACCCAGCTTCTTAGGGTCTCCTGATAAACGCATATTCTCATCTGTCCTTTCATCATCAATTTTAATTGTTTTGTTGTCTTCTAGTTCAGAGAAGTTGAGTTCCGTTTGGTCATTTTCAGTTTGTAGGCTCTCTACATCTATTTCTATATCCGTCATGATAACTCAGGTGAAGTTCTTAAATAGGCTTATTTTCAGGTACTCAGACGTGTCCCCGTCTAAAAAGACAAAAGAAAAATTTGAGACACCATATCCTGTAGTATACCGTATACATGGGAATCAGTATGAATATTCAATAGCCTATAAAATATAATTCTCTGAATTCACGTAAATTTAAGTAAATATTCTTCATATTTAATTTTTAAACATATAAAATACTACGATTTAAAAATCAAACTTACCTAAATGCATCCAACACGCGATTCTGTACAGTGAAAAATCAACTGTAGCCTATTTTAAAAGCCTAAATAATTTTAAATATATTTTGAATGGACATAATTTAAGTGTTTTGAAATATTGACTGTGATTTGAACTCTCGACGTCTATTACCATGCATAAACTTCCACTAAAATAATTAGTGATTGCTATCGGCTTTTTCCCCTGTGTAGCGTCATAGCGCTTCGTTTTTAAGGCAAACTTGAGTAACTATAGCCTGCGTTACCATTGGGCCGCTCAGTACCTTCGCCCCTATTGGATATTCCGGATTTTGGGGTGTTGCTTTTCCCATATTGAAGAACCATCGGCCGTGAACAGTCGGGTTTACAAAGTTTTGTCAGCTGGCTGGAGTGAGATTTTCAATTCGAGACAAATCTGCACACACATTTACATGTATGTAAGAGTTTATTACCTTTTAAATAGTCCGTTGGGTTTGCAAACTACCCCAACGCTTTTGATTTTGTTAATTTTAGCTTCATAATGCGATAATATAGATTTCCTGAGTGCTGGCACCCCCGGGGACAACCAAAACTAAATCGTGAAGAGAGTTAGTTTGTATTAAAGTTCGTAGTGTATTTGCATTTGCATGTGTGATTTATGTTAAATTAGTGTAAATATTAAAGAACACACCCAAAACTTTGATGTCTGGGAGATAGTTGAAGATATCTTAAGCTTTCAAACGGACATGGGCAATAACCTTTTATTTTCTATGATAACATATAAGATTTTAAGGGATGTTTAATCGACAATAACGAAAGCAATAATGGAAGCTCGTCCTTTGTCAACAAAAGGGAACGACGGGCATCTAAATTCAAATCAGTCTTTGGAGATGCAAAAAAGTGCTCAGGGCTTTTCATGAGTATTCAAATTCTATAGACTATAGCAAAGTTTCTTGCCTGAATAATCGATATTTATAGAGGGAGGCATTGCTAAATACAACGCATGCGGGTTAACAATTTGCACCATGCAAATACTCAGCTTTCAGTTTACGCTGGTTTAACACCTCAAGTAATTTGAATGGAATTACAGAAGCGACAGAGATGCCTGTCATACGTACTAAACATCTTATTTGAATAACTTAACAATATAAACACAAGAATATTTGTAGAACGACGTATTATTTGATGTGGTAAACGGGTTATAAAAAGCCCAACAAAATAGTAACATTATATCACATACCCTGTAGGCCTATATTACAACTGTGCCCAAAATATATTTCTTTGTTTTATTGTAATATTGTACAATATTGTAAATTACTAATAATATTTTATATAACTCTATGTATTGTATATATTTATGTGGTCCCATTCATTGATTTTCCATGTAACAATCTGCTTATTTATGCATGTAGATCTGGATAGCTAGCACTATGTGTGAAATTTTTACATTATGTTTGTGACTCCCTTCCACACTCCATAGGCATCCCTGTACTTCCTAGGACAGCCTGCAGTATCTTCACCACAAAAGCAATGGCTAATTGGTTTATTGAAAACGGATACTCTCTCTTAAGAACTTTTTTCGCTAGATCCCTCCAAACACCCACCAGTAAATCCATGCATCTTCTATAACGTTCAAACAGTACAGGCTTGATGTGGGAGCCTGAACACTAACCCAGGAAGGGGACCCTTTGGACTGAGTGCCAGTCCAGGATACACATACAGAAACACAAACTATGGTCAAATTAGAGACACCTAACCCTAACCCAGTGGTTCCCAAACTGGGGGGCGCAGAGGTGTTGCGGGGGGGGGGGTGCACCAATGGAATAGCCTCAGGGGCAAAATAATCTCTTCACAGACTGGACGATTAAACAAATAAAGC
>JAODJU010000119.1:13531415-13571778 GCA_026776725.1 Gnathonemus echidnorhynchus
CGCAACATTACAGTAACTAACAATATATAAACCACTACCTTACGTGTACTATTAGAGCATTTATGTAATTTATTTAATCTTTATTTTACCAGGTAAATTAACTGAAAACCAGTTCTCACTGCTTTACGTGATGTTCGGGAGAAATATCAGATTACGCATCGGAACTTCCTGGGATACAAACGCCATACAAACGTCACGTTCTTCAGCCAATAAGGGCAAAGTTGCGTCGTCACGGAGGCAGTTCCAGTTTGTTCAGCCGGCTGAGAGGTGCTGTACGATCTGTCTTAAGTCATCTTGCTCTTGCGAGGTTTTTGTACCGTGTGACATGGTGACGCGTGACAACGTTTTGCAGCGCGCGGACAAAAAAAATCTAACCATATCATGAAAAACGAGGTTTAAAATTTTCTACGTGAAGTACAGGAAGACTATCAATTAATGGGTATGATTTACTGTTGTTTTGTGCTATAGTAGCCTATAGGCTGAAACCTGCGGTTATCATTAAAAACAAAATGTGATAATCGTAAAACAAACTTTAATTTGTGTACGCCAATGAATATTAACAGGAACGTCAAATCTGCATTTGAATAATTTCAAACTTATGCTGGACTTTAATTTTTAATTGATTGCTCTTTTTTCTCCCACAGTGATGAAATTGCACCACTGTCCTAACCATAACCACACACATGGCCGTCACTGGCAATCTCACCCCAGACCTGTAGGTGTCAGGCTACTGTCACCCAGGCTGTCAGAGAAAAGGGCACAGCACTGGTATATAGTATTATACCCAAAGGTATGAACACCATTAATGTAGCCCCAATGGTATAGAAATGTTCCTCACAGTCCATTTCTGTACCTTAAAAGGTACAATTACCTACAGCTATAGGGTATAACTATCAGACCCTTGAGGGTACAGCCTCAGTGACAAGTAATTGTACCCTCAAAGGTACGAATTGGTACTTTTTTTTCTGACAGTGCACATAGTTGCCTGTACATCAAAGGAGTGAAATTATTTTACCTCCTTTAACACAGTAGTGTTCATTATGAAGCCATGATTCACCAGGATAAATGTTCAACAGGTTTATTTTGTTTATGATGAACGAAGTTCAAAGCAGGGTCAAGTTGGGTTCATATTAAGTATTTGTTTCCAAAATATTGTTTTCGCAGTTAAACACATGGTTTAGTAGGCCTAAGATTTGTTGGCTATATGTTTCATTGTATTTTTTCTATTTGTTGATTATAAAATTGTATTCACTATAAAAACAAATAATCCAATAAAAATAATGTGGATATTGAGCTTTGCAGTATAGTACTGTATGAAGGCAGCAACAGCATCACCATTGAACCAAGGCCACTGGGCATGCGATAAAATGCACAATATAATGAGTAATTCCTACATATACTGCAGAATTTTCTAAATTGAATTAACCATATTAGCTATGTTATAACTCATTTTTTCAGCACACTCTTGTTACTGTAATTTAGGTATGCGTTAAAGTATTTTAATAAATACTTTTCAAAGAGACTGAAAATTAATGGATCACTTTGTATTAGAATTGCTCTGAAGGAACTGTTCGAAATGAAAATAAGTACTGTACCTTGCCAGTAGATGGACGTATTGCTCCATTTTTGTCATTGTTACCGTAGTACATCTACTATATATGTATTTACCGTAATATACTAAAGCTATGAAATTTATACGCCAAATACATATTGACTGCAGGTGGTGCTTTTTGTGTTTTTTTCATGCAACTATGTAAACTATTTTATTCAAAAGACATTTTCTTCACGATATTCAGTAAAAAAAAAAGTACCATTTTGGTGTATTTAGAAGATATAATGCATAAAATGTGTAGTATCGCGACTATATCAAGGTGCAGGTAACGTCTGTGTTGACTTGGTGTGATGGCTGTTATGTGCACATTTTACCAGACTAAACATTCATTTCAAAACAGGGTGATCTTGATTCTAATGCCTCATCCCCAAATACTGTGTTTCTAGGGTCATTAATAAAAAAGGATAACAGTATGTCGGATTATTTCAGGTTATTACCGACGTGGGATAGCTTACCTGAAGTAGAATAATACCAGAAATTTCAGTGGCAGAGAAAAAACAAACCATATTACCATCTTTTCTGTATGCTTAAAACTGTCCTCCCTGTGCACTGTCATTATAATGCTAATACAGCCGATGTCTTTTATTAACGCCTAGTTCAAGTGCACTCCCAAGATTAATTTATTGCGTAACTTAGTAAGAGTAACTTTGTGCGTAAATAAAATGTAGTGCATCATAAATTCATATGATAAAACAATTTGAATAATTCCAGAATGTTATATGGCTTACCAGCTATATATTTGTCTTACGGTTTTTGCTTTTTACCAATATTTCTGAGCGTTCACATTTTTAAGCGAGGAAAAATTATTCATTAATCCTGTTAAATTGCCATTATGACATTGTTCTTTCTGTTGCATTTTTGTGTATATGAAACATTTTGCACAAAAATTGAATGTGAAGTATTTACCTGAATGGTGGAATGATGTTAACGTACTTTGAAGTTTTTCTTTTTTCTATTTTTTACGAAAATGAATATAATAATATAGACATGAAAGAACACTACATATTTATTTGGTTTTTATATAGCTAATCATAAAGGCAAATACCTTCTATGGAATTTGGTGCTTCAAATTAAATCCAAAAAGACATAAATTAATTAGTAAGAAACCAATGGGATCCAGCAAATTCTCGGTATATCATTCTACAGTTGCATTTACACTACATTTAGTGGATATTTTTGTCTGAAGTGATATGCAAGTGAGGTATCATTAATTGTTTTACAGTATTAAGTGTTTGCAGTTTTTAATCGATCCATCCTCAAACCACTCATGTCAGTCAGGGTTGTAAAGCACTTCTTTTCAGTAGTTTTAATGTCTTGTCTAATGATCAAGCATCAATATATAACAATCTCTTAGAAATCTCTTTGCAAAAGTATTGATAGGATGGCTATTAGATTCCCCTTATGTAAATCTGCATTTCTTGTTAGTTCCATTATTTGTTTTTGCTTTATTATATCTTTAGTTTTAATTAATCTGTCTCATATCCTGTAAAAACAGAAAGAATGACACAAAATACATCACATGGGTTTATTTCGTTCACACTCAACATGCTACATAATTTGGTCATTTCTAATTGTAGGGCATATCCATTGTAGATTACATGCAAACTTGTGATACATATCAATATTAACGGACAAAATGGGCTTTATACATGTTTTAATTATTTCTGCAACTCATTTTCTTCGGAAGTTCTAGAAGTGCCAAGTGCCATAGGGCTACTTACTACTTAAGAGTATTTCAAGCAAAAATCAGCACGTGACATTTCAATGAAATTTCTTCCATTGTTTATTTGTTTAGATTTGTCTTAGCTATTCAGGTCAGGCTGAGGAATTTAAAATCCTAGAGTCTGACGAGTCGGATCTCTCATCATAGTCATCCTCTGTGTAGACAGTCTGTTTGGGTACCATGGTGCATCCATCCTCCTGTATTGTAATCCTGTGATCATCAGAGGGACGGGAATGAAGGACAGAGGAGCTGAAGATGCTGCTGGACGCGCTGGAGAAGGGAGAGACATACTGGGACCTGAGCTGGTATTGCTGCTGCAGAGTCATGGTATTCCACAGAGTCACATCACTGGGCACAAACGGGTTAGTCTGGCCCCTGGATATGGAATTCCTCAGCATTAGGGGGTAGCGAGGTCCCTGGGAAAAGGGATGCTGCAGAGGTACAGCTAAGGGACTGGGGACAACATTGGTGGTCTCAGAGGGGAACCTCAAAGAATCAGGAACTCTGAAAGCAGATCCCACTGACCACTTAGATGAGGATACAGGATAGGACCCCAAGGTGTGTTCAAACAGGTGTCTGTTAGATGGTAAGTTAAGGTTGTCAGTGCCTTCAGTGGGTGCTCTATCTAATCTGGGGGTCGATCTACTGGACAGAAGTACCTCAATGGCTCCTACCAGGTCCCCACCACAACCTTTAAGGATCAACTCAAGAACTGCTGGTTTGTGACTGGGGAAGATCTTTCTTAGCACCTCTAAGGGAGGACGATTAGCCTTGAGATTTAAAGGGAGGGACACAGACCCTGAGAGACCCTCGATGACTAAGCTCTCCTCTCTGTGGAATTTGGCACTGTCAGATTTGGTCTCAGTGTCGTTGCTGCTCTCTTGAAGATTGTAGTGACTTTCCTTTGATGCAGTGGAGACTTCCGTAGAATCCAGATTGTAGCATAAACTGGACTTTGACATCTCAGGGGAACTTGAGCGGTCATGCTCCTTGTCACTATTGCTGCCATGGTCTGTTTCTGAGTGCTCACCTGACCGATCTTCATTAGGGTCTAAAAGGAAAAGTATCAATAAATAATCAATAAATAGCCTGATGTTTTCAGCCAGTCTGAGGAACATTGTGTAGACCTAACTGTAATGATCCATGATACATTTCAGTTATTAAAACTGAGAGACTCATAACCATAGGGACACAAAATTATAGTTGTATCTGGTTGTTGTTATTTATTACTTTTATTTAACAGAAATATTTTATGCAATGCAACTTTCAATCTAGTGTAAAAAAGAAACTACTTGGAATTGACACAGGAATTTCCAAATTAAAAGTAAGTTTTCCTTGCTCTAAGCTATCTGCAGAAAGAAATGAAGGCCAAGTATAAAATTGTATTAAATTGGCACGATATCCGTTATTTCACAATAACCTATTAAAAATGAAATATGCTTTGTATGGATGATCCATAATACGTCTACATACAATTGATTTCCAACCAAGGCTCTTAAGAGTTTATTGTTCATCAAAGTCTTCAAATTAAGAAAACGCAAACTCGTTTATCAGTGTATTTTCTAATGCTACCGTTCTCAAACCACCGCAGTTTTGGCCTTTAAATGTGTCAAAGTACTCGTTTCATAAGATGTACACAGTCTTCCGTTACAAGACTAATAAAACGTTTGTCATAAGATAAAAAAGTGGAACGATAGTGTTCTTTTCAAAAGTCGAACTTGATATCAGTCAAAATAAAAGCATTTTATTGTATTTATAGAAAGGTCTTACTAAGCATGGCATGGTATTCCCTCTATAAACTAAATATAATTAAAACAGCATATTACAGTACGATTTCAACCGGATTTTCATATTTGAGTACAAATTTAGGCTCCTGAAAAGTGTGAATGAAAAGTTTTAAATATATTTTTATTTCAATATTTAGGCCTACTTTTGAATGTTAGGGATCAAAAGATTTTAAATGTTTTTACTTGATATGTTTGTTACCTGCTTGCCTATATGTTGTCCTTCAAAAATATATTCAGTAAATAAGCAGTATTTGTGTACGTCTTGACTGTTAATTTTTATTATTAAACAGATTTCATTAAAAAAAAAATCCTCTTTAGAGCAGCCACATCGGGATTTGTACTTATAAAAACAAGTTTTAAAAGTCGTCTTTTACGCCTTAACTTTGGTATTATGTATATCAATATATACTATTTGAAAAATATATTAAAAATAATAAGTAAAAATAATAAGTTAGTAATTATGCAGAATAATTCACGACTATTACTTAAATATTTGGGGGAAAATCGAAAACATCACTCCATCTTACCTGCCGATGACTGTGTGCTGCAAGACTGCTCTGACACCCACTTCACATCCATTCCTCCGATGCGCGGCGGTGGCCCTTCGCTGGCTTCGTCCGTCCCAGACACCGAAAGTCCGGGTAAAGTTCTTAGCGTTTCCGGAATAAGACTTTCTAAACTTTCATTTGCTTGCTGCCTTCTAAGGGCAACCTGGGCAGCCATCACTCGCTGTCTTTCAATAATCAAAATGCATTTTTCACAAGTACAGTCTTTAAAACGACAGTATCGCTTATGTCCCTTCAGCCACGACAGCACCCCGTGGTTCCTACATCGAGCGCACTTGGGCGTCCTTTGGATAGGTGCTCTTGGATGAGGGACTGGACCTCCCATATACAGATACGGTGATCCGTAGCCATTCATTTGCCTCTGACTTTTGTTAGAAATTCTGATCCAGGACGACGCAATATTGACAGCTGTAGGAGATCAAGCCTTGTGTTTCCCTCCAAGCATAAAGCAGCCTGATAAAAAAAAGAGTTTGATCGGTTTCTAGTGATACAGCAGAACGTCAGACGTTATAACAAACGTTAATAGACCCGAGTTACTAAACATCTCACTTTCCAGAGTGTCATTCGCAGACCACATCACAGTGATATACCAAGGATTGCTCCTCCTCTCTTCCTTTATGGCGAATGATTACGAATCCATTAAAGGGAGTGTTTGAAACAGCCGTTGTTTATGTTGAAGAATCCAACCCCAATCCACAGCAGTTGTCATGTGCATTGTAACTGGTTATCGCAATTGCTACGGTCTGTTAGTCGTCAAAGCACACCTACCTGGTGTATATTACCGAGATTTATAGACTCAGCATTCTTTTCAATACATTCTGAAGAGTCACAGAAACCGCAGCTCATACAGATAACAATATTCACGAAGAAAGTTTGAAATAGGTTTTTCATTCATTCATTCATTCATTCATTCATTCATTCATTCATACTTTATTTCTTTTTAGATTTCATTGTTGTCGCCCAGGGTCTAAGCTTAAAATGATTTCTGTCAAAAACAATGTCTTGATTATAACATATGTATTAAATCTACAGATTTCAAGTTTAACTTTAATTTTAAGATATACATTGTAGCACAGTATTCCGTAAGCTCGACTGACGGAGGCCTCATAACTGGCTGGTCTTTGACAGCCTTTCAAGCCTCCAGGCCTCCTAATACTCGAATTAAAGGATCCTGTTGAATAAATGAACGTCCAGGAAGGGCTGACTAAGAGTTAATCAGTGTACGTATGGTAAATACATTTAATCGCCGTGATGTATAACGCCGAGCACCTATTAATGTGGAATTTAGAAACATTGCGCTGTAATAACCTAATAAGAGTAGTTATTGCAAATTCGAATATGAATTTAAAAATCGCATACGATGTAGCATTTTATTTTATCCGGTTAGCTGCAAATTCTACAGTATGATGTGGACATTTGAAATCAGAAGCGAACAACTGCAGTCTCTTGCATGCTAGACGTAGCTCATTGTGCCTATTAATCAACAGTAATTATGTGAAATAAATGTAAATTAATTTTGTTGTTAACTAACCGTCTCCAATATTTCATCTAATTATACTTATAAGTAAGTGATATCTTTTACAACATATTTATATATGGAATTATTTTTTTTTACCTTAGCTGTCTATAACAGAAATTGCGATTTAATTTTCCATAGGCTTACTGTTATATACATTACCGATATAGGTTTGTAATATTATGGTGGGCTAAACGGTAGTTGGCCTTTGGATCTTTCATTGTTTGACAACATGTATGATGAAAAAAGAAAAAAGGTGTTTGTTTGATGCTGAAATGTCCTTAACCCTCACCATATTAAAACACTACAACTAAACTGCAAGTCCCATTTCGCTCATTAAAAGGGTTTATTCAAGCAAATAATGGGATCCTAGCATAACGCCTTTAAGAATAGGAACCATAATGGTAAACTTCACCACATGAACTCCGTTTCCAGGGCTATTAATCTTTTAATTGGAAAATAGCACAGGAATATTTAACGTGACCATAATGTGCTCGAATTTTGCACATGGCGAGTAAATTTGCAGGTGGGAGTGTGAGATTGCAGGGGACATGTAGGGACCAATTCTGCATAATAAATGTTTATGCTTCATATCACCATTATTAGAGGGGATCCTTTTTCCTATAGGCAACTTTCGAACGGCAACTGGCCATATAGTGTAACAGTGTTTGGCTTGGTTTTCCCTAAAATACAGTTTTCGTAAAAAGAGGGCTATAATGCCGCTGTTATTCTCTTATTGCTATTTTCACAGATGTGTATGACGCTGGTGAGTAGCAGTCAGTGATTGACTTTTTTTCGGATTTTATGTAAATCTTAATATTTTAAGCATATCTTATGTATAGTTAGGCCTATTTAATATAAACCATTTTAATAGAAACGGATTCAAAATGTTATACTGGAATTTAAATTTCCTTGAAAAAATTGGGAATAGTCCGCAATACGTAGTATTTGCAACATTTCAACAACTTAGCTATTTAACAGCAATTCAGCTGTTTCGCTGTCTGTAAATGTTTAACAGAATACACCGTATAGAGAATATATGTAACGATTTATGAACATACCTATATATTCTTAGAATAATTTAATTGAATTTGACTAATCACTCAATCGATGTAAAATTAATTGTTGAATTTCAACGTTTTTGAAATGTTTCAAATACTCTATATCCTCTGTATACAGACTATCCAAATAAAAATAATATATATAAAGCATACATAAATACATAATATACATGTAAGTATATATAGGCCTATAGTTCTTCATATAACCGAGAGGTATAAAATACTTTTCCCTGACATATAATGAGCAAACCAGCCAGCCAGTTACCTCGCTGTTCAGTTGAACTGAGAAAATCTTGCGACATTTGCGAATTGGGGTTCAACCATAATCATTTTATCTAAGTAAATGGAATATCGTGGAACAAACAAACAAATGAATAAACAAACAAGCTGCAAGTGTATTGCAGTTAATTTATTCATGACGCCTGTTTAATAAACACTGCCAGTATGGTTTTCAGTGCATTGTACCAGTATTTCATGTCTTGTTAAAGTTGTGTGAAAAACTATAGGCCTAATATTATTTTATAATTATATTGTTCTGTGATAAAGAATGCATTAGTAAGCTTAAGGGTAATGCTCGAAGAAAAATAATCTTTTTTGTTTGAGACAGTGGTGAGCGGTTAAATTAAAATGGGTGTTACCGGTGTGTTTCAAGAAAGTGAATTATTGCTGGACATCTGCCCTGTGAAATTTCCTTTTGCTCCTTAATTGTTGTGACAGAAAGCTGTGACAAGCTACATACATGACATCCCCACATTCTCAGCACAAACCGAAGCACCGCGCTGCATTTCCAAACCCATATGTCCCTTCAGCCATAAGGTTAATCGTCTAACATTTTTTGAGGTGATGTTTTGTTTTTGCAATTCCATGCATCCTACCAAGTCTTCACTGGACAAAATACAGACAAATAAACAAATAAAAGCATTTTTATTCTATTAAAATAAACCTCAAACACAATTCATTTAAAGAAATGTTCATTCGGACCGGTGCTTAGATCCAAAATGAGAAAAATCAGATGAACGGTCCAGGATAACTCGTAGTAGTCAAAATAATTCTGTTCGTTCGTTAAAACATAGAAAAAGAAACTACCCAACAGTCTTAGTAACCTTTTTAATACTAATTTAATACGCATTCGATATAAAAATCAAGAACATGATCAAAGGAGCATCTAAGTATTTAATTCAATTAAAACTAACAATCAAATAAAATTAAAAAATCATAATTACATTAAACATATGTTAACGAAGCCTGATGTGAGTGGATTGCCAGACCTGAACAATCGACTAGTAGGCAGGATGGTGACATTTTATACATTTATATAAGCCTATAAAGACACCCCAACAGGGACCTATGTACCAGCGACTGGCACCGCCCTGTCGAGGGGCGGCAGGCCTATGAAATGGAAAACCAGTGTTATACGCTGGGTGCAGTAAATGATAACGAGTTTCGCATGGAATAACGCTGATTTCTATGGTGCCCGCACCCACAAAAAAAGTGATGAGAGAGAAAGACTCCGATGAAGCCGCAAATTAGGAGCTTAATTTTGCATTAGCCGGAGACTATATTGCAAAATGCTTTAATAAAAATTATTAAACGTTTCTAATTTGGATTCCAAGAGATCCATGATATAAGGAAAATGACAGTAAAATATTCACTACCTTAACAACATTCCAAAGCAAGTAACTGGACTAGGAAGAGTTTGGCTTTTTAACCGACACGACCATCAAAAAGTTTAAGGCCATGGCTAACGAAACCCCCGCAGGCCTGGTGGGTATATACTGACACCTTATTCTAAAATTTTTATAAGTTCATAAATCCTTTTCAGATTTACATTATAACTGCATAAATATAATGCAATTTATGGAATAATGGTTCGGATTGCTGTCCTAGTAAACAATTCAAATTAGCAATGTCTCCTTTCACCTTTAAAACTATTTTGGCCTCTGGGTGTTTATGGGCATGTAAAATAAACCCCATTAAGGTACTAACGGTGATTCCTGTTTTCATTTGCGGAGATCACTTTAATATATGCAGACTGCGCATTAATAATATGCTGGCGGCGAACAGCACCTGCTACGCACTAGAACGTGTAAAAGCTCTGAAGGCAGCAGCAATTACGACAGCCCACCCAGAACAAGTACCGCGAAATTTGTAAAAGTTTGGTAAACTTTCATTTACTCTTCAGTTAACTCAATGCAGCAAGAAGGTCAAACTAAAGTTTAAAAAAAAAAAAAAAAAAACGTTTTTCTGAGCTTCACTGACCTCAATTAAAATTGAAACAAACTTAAGGTGAAACGTTATTCAAGGTCGCCGCATAAGGAAGCGCAGCAATATAGGCGCTGATTTATTATAAGCAATCATCCACTATAGTTTCTATAGGCATATCGTTTTGTGATAAAAAAAAAAAAGTATATTAAACACATAAACGTTTACAGAATTGTACGGCTATTTTAAGAATTTGATGTTGGCCTTTATGTGTTTTTCGGTTATTAACATTTAAAGGTCTATTTGATCTATAGTGAGCTCTACTCAGAACAAAATAGTGTTTAATGTACAACCCTATAGAATGAAAAGACGGTCACCATCAAACTCGCACTGTCAACAGTGCTTATATTTACCATTATGTCAGCAAGCTTTCGGGGTGCTGTCTATGGGATGGATTCGGCTTTATCTGCAGTGCACGAAGCATGATTCATTGTCCAGCAGGTGAAAAGAGAAAAAAAAATCTAGTGACACTATATCGTGAACTTATACATAGGCTGGGCGAAACAATAGAAGAATCCAGCACTTCAGAGGAAGTACGTGACAACTATAATAAAACTGTCTTCCTTAAATAAACATAAAGCCACACGCGATAAAACTCAATCTTCCGTAAAATCAAATTAAGTCATTATCTGACTGATTGTATCTTTAATTGAAAACAGAAGTGACAGTAAATTTCTGTGATATATCAGGATCAATCAATATTGCCCTACAATCCAGTCTCAAGAAATGATTTATAATGTCAAACCTATATAGGTAACCACATTATTCTCTCTAAAACCACTGGTGGATGAAATTAAGAGTAAGTGGATTTAATAAAAAACAAGATGGTAAGGTTATTGATTACAACAGATGGGCCTAAAACAAATTGATGTTTTAAAAGCACACAGCAAAGAGAATACAAGTTGTTTTCTTCTCCAGTTCATAAAAACATCCCAAAACAAACTGAAATACATTTTTATTTTGACAAACTCTGCAGTTACAAAACACAGTTGAATATTAAACATTGCTTTATTTAAAACCATTGAAACAAGCCTTCTAGGATACTGAAAATAGATGTATTTTGTTAATTACCTGTGGTTTATGTAACCAAAGCACATAAGAGCACACAACTGCATTATAAATGTCCATAAAAACAGACCCATTCACAACAAAAAAGTAAGTAAGCATGCATGTGATTATTTTTATAAAACTAATCTGAGTGAAGTCGCTACTCATGTTATCACTAAACTGTATACTATCAGGGGTTGTCCTTCAATGACAATGCAAGCAGGATATTTTATGACAAGGTGTTTGCAAGCATCTTAAACTAAATTATACTGCCAGGATGTAGCCTACCTTTTCACAAGTGAGGTGACCCTACTAAATCTGGCATGGCCAGCAAAGAAATCCTTCTAAAATACAACTTACTTAGGATATATAGCTAATTGCTTACAATTACTAGTCCATATTTTCCAACCTAGTTCATAATAAGAAGCAGACATATTAATTTTATCAGAAGACAAGTTGGAAAAATTATACCAAATTGAAGCAAAGTTGTGTATTTATACACTAAAAATAGTAAAACTATGTAATTAAAGGTTCACGATAAAAATCTTAGCAATGCACTTTTGAAAAGTATTAAGAATTCTGATCCATAAGAGGGAAACAGTAAGTGCGTGAACATGAACTTCAACACAAAAAAACTTGAAAATGCCTTTGTTAATAAAATTCAGTTTGAGTGATGCAGGTATAAACAAACTTCAGCAGGGTATGCAGTGTGCCACATACAAAACAAAACATTGTTTGTGACAATAGCACTGAAAGTCTGAATACATTGTAATTGGCATTGACCGCTGATGATTCTTTTGACTGCTGTTCATGCTTTGGAAAAAAATCTTTTTTAGTCAACATTTACATAAATGTTACAAAAAAGCACTCCCTGAATTGACCTGGTTAGTATGTCAATGAAATAAAATGTTTTAGAAAGAATCATTATCAGCAGTGGTATTTAAATCTATAATTTGTAACTTTTATACAGCTGACTCAAAATACTCATATTCTGTTCCTTCCCAAGCATAACAAAGGTTTCATCAGATTAAGTAAATAGAAACAATAGTGTAACAATGTAACAAAAAACTGAGAAACCTCTTAAGGCAAGGAACTGACAGTAGTGTTTCTGATCAGGAAATAATTAGACTCCAGCACTTCTCTCCTTCCCTTGGCGCTTCATTCACCAGTCCCCTCAATGACCGAGTCCACAGCGAAGGCTCCTGACTCAGAACTGCTGTTGCACTCCTGCTTTGCCTCAGAAGTCACCAGGGAATTGATCGACAGGTAAGCCGGACCAGAGTCATTGATGCTGCCATGGGGAAACACTGCAGTAACACAGGATATTAACACGGCCACATTCAGCAAACACATACTGGATCTAAGCACTTCTGCAGGTAATGATGGCTCACAAGGGTAAGTCATGCAACATTGATACCACAACATCTCCTAGTCCTCAAACTTTGGTTAAGACGAAGGGGAATAAGAGACAAGCTGTCAGGTACTCGGGGGCATCAAACTTAGTAAATACTGACAAATTACAGAAAAATACACACACACACACACTCCTAACTTAACCTACCTGACACAAACACACACACATACTCCTAACTTAACAACCTACCTGTTTACCCACTGCCTGGACTTATGACCAGCTCTCTGACCAGTCGGTATTGTATGCTGTACGAGAACTTTGGTTGTGCAAATGGAAACGTGGCCTTTCTAATCTATTCGGTTTGTTCTGGTCTCTGATTTATTTGGGTTGGCAAAGGAAGGTTTTACATTGTTTGCAGCAACTGACCTTTATTTTGATATCCCGCATCAGTTTACAATGACTTTATTTCGATACGTTGTCTTTAGTTTGATGCTAGTTTGCTTTGCATTGTAGGAGCAGGAACCTCCAGCAGCGCGCAAAGCATAGATGTCGCAACGTTAAAGTTTACCTGTGTCTTATACTTTTCTTATGTTTTTGAAAGCAAAGTATTTGATATTGTGCAAAAGGATGCTAACAGTGATTCACTGGATTGCAGTGATGCTAATTGGTGATACGTGCCTATATATGTTAGCATATTATTTATTTGAATTTCCATTGACGATTAAAAGTAGCAGCTTGTTGTAATTTTGCTATGTTGGATAAAAGATCTCCTAAGTCTTTTCTGTGTTTTGTTTACAAAACAGTTTTTCTCGTAGATTTTCACCTGTCACATACAGAGACAACACATAGCAGGAACAGTACAATGCTTATTACAGTGTACAGTATACTACATTATAAACATTTATAAACATACTAAAAATGCTATAAATATGGTGCAAAGTTGACATTAAAACAATATATAAAGATGGCTGACACAAATCCACTACCAGTACAGTACCCCTGAAATATCGGTAAGGGGCGACTCTTCGCTTATCGACCAATTCACTTAACGACTTATAGTTATAGGAATGGAACTCGGTCGTTAAGTGAGGAGTGTGTGTATGTGTGTGTATGTATGTATATGCATGTATGCATATAAATAATATTTAAATCTGGGCATCATATATAGCATAATATTTAGACAAATAAAAAAAGTTTAAATATACAGATAAATAAAAATTAAGCCTAGTAACCTTGGAAGTACAAAACCCATCCATCACAACATTCAATTTCTTTAACCATTTATCCAGTACAAGGTGGCAGTGAGCCTGGAGCCAATCCCAGACAGCAAAGGACACGAAGCAGGTGACACGGGATGCCATCATGTGCAAAACAATATAATGAAAATGCTGAACTTTACAAATAAACATAAAAATGCATAGACTCCATTTGTGGTCTTAACAGAATCAATGAATGTTTGTGTAAGTTAATAACATTGTAATCAGCAGAAACTGGCAAAATAACCACATTAGCCTAAATCAAACCAGTATAAAATTAATTCCAATATCTCGGCTTCCTCTGTAAAATCCTGCCCCCCAATGACGGCACCAACCTCATCTGCGATAAAAAGGCAATATACATGCAATGCTGGGACAGTCTTTCACATGCGAACGTCGGGAGTTGTTTACTATGTTCACAAAGATTATTTTGTTATCTTTTAAACAAGCCATAAATTGGCTTGCTGCTGTTTTGTCATTGTAACAGTCACCTAAGGCGGAGAAAGCTAGATGGACCTAACAGCAATTATAAAGCTGCTCAAAGCTGCTTGAGCACCATGAACTCCATCACTGCATCTGCTCTGCATAAGTACAAAAACTTCATCTTGGTGGGGAAACATACAAATAAGAAATTCATTATAATCAATACAGATTAATTAGTGTTACAACTACACTTCATAAGTTTAGCTACTTTTGGCTTTTAAGTTGCTCAGGGGATATATACATACCTATATTTAATTTAGATTTAATTTTGGAGGGACTATGTACCTTTACTGAAAAAGGAAAAAGTACCAACAAAAAGATAACAGAATTTCATTTATATACAGTATCAGTCAAAAGTTGGGAAACACAGACTTATAATGCATTTGTCTCTATTTTAGCCATGTTATTCACCAGATAAGTTAATGGCCTGGAGGAAATGGACATAAATCATTTTCAGCAAGTGTGTGAAGACTTTTGACTAGCATTGTACAGTCAACCTTTCCACATCACGGGGGCATTTATGAGTCACTAAGCTTTCTGCGTGTCGTCTGCTGGCCTTCACTTGTCATCTACAGCATTTGCAAAACTCCCAAAAAAATCCCACATCACTTCTTATGCTGACCCCAAAATATATTAAACCAGCAATGGGGAGAATCACAGTGCTTAAGGGTCGATTGTACAGTATATGCAACTTAAGGGTGACATAAACAATTTTATAGTATACTGTATCCTTGAAAAAGAATTATTCTTTTGCAATTTTGAATTTTTAGAAGAATTTTGAATGCAAAAACTGAATATGGAAATACGTGAACACCCCATGGATGGTATTCTCAATCCTTGGCAAAACATTTGTCATTTTTAAATCAGATTATCAAACGAAGCAAAAATCCTTAACAGAACCCCCTTCCCCCAACAAAGGCTATTCAACTGTAGGATCTACTATCTTGGATTTGCATTAAAAACAAAAACACATACTATCAATTATCTATCGAACACAAAAACTTAAAAATACACCTCATTCTCTCATAATTTACATTAAAACGTTACAAATCTCCATGTATTACATTTTATCTCAGTATTTTATGTCATTTTATTTACAGATCATCAGATAATTATTTAAGTGACTCCTACAACAAAATAATTTCAACATATCGACTGCCAGCTTACCAAGAAAACCTTATGGATGCATATTACACAAAGAGATCAGAGTGTATTTGGAACTGCCAATATTACCATGCTGGAAAAGGAAATCTGAAGATACAGAGAAAGTTTCACAAGATAACAATGACACTGCCTGGGGCAGATTGTGATAGAGACTGAGTTTATGCTCAAGCTCTAAGTGAAGTGGAAAAGGAACAAGGTTATCAAATCCTAAATAATTTCTGGACATCAGGAACCAATTTGAGAGATGCTGGACATTACTGACAAAGCGTCAGAGGAACTGTAGAGTGGGATTCAAAGAATCTAAGAAAAATCTGGTCAATAGGAAGAATGAAAGTGTTGACTTAATGAAGACCACATCCGAACTAGTTGGATGTAATGCCAGTTCAGAGCAGGGTGTTTACACACACACACACACACACGCAGGTTTATAATTATATCTTTATGGGGACTCTCCATTGCCAAAATAACAGGCTTGTATAACACTGTGGGGGACACTTGGTCTCCACAATGTAATATAAACATAATCCACAGACACACACACAAAACGAAAGTGAACAGGCAAATAGCCAACGCTGGAGTTGTGTGGCAAATGTGATACCTATACCACCCTGATTTCAGTACATTTTAATACAATTTCAAACATGGATAAACAGATGCTAAATGACTGATTGGCTGAACTATTTGACATGGGAAATTGTTGCATTTCTTTCTATTTTTAATAGATAACTATCTGAAGGCATATGGTCAAATGAACAGTTGATTATTTTCGTCTCAAATGGTTTACATGAACATGAGATACATAAAGAGATAACCCCTGCTAGTCACCTGTCCCCCTTGGTGTCTACTATTGATGCAATTAGGAAGCAACAGATTTAAGTCACTTACCTCCCCATTAATTTCCTGATTGGTTTCCGCCTCAGGATTCAGCCAGCTTGCAGTTTGTCACTGCTTCAAAATGGGAGCAATCGTTAAAACTAATGCTTGTGCAACTAAATGCGTGATCATTCCACCATACTCCTTGTACGGCAATAACCTCTAAGCTTTCGAGTAAAGCTGCTGCTTGTTAATTTGCGCTGTACTCATCATGCCGGAATCATGGATGCAATTAATGGGGTGAACAGAAAGACATGTACATGTGAAGAGTTTTCTGTAGATTTAGAGAACACTGCACTGCAAACTGAGTAGAACAAAGCAGCCTTTGTGCTTCACAGTCTTATTATTCGCTGCGGTATCATTGGATGAAATGAGTTGTGCTCCTCTGTTTTCTTGACTCTTGAAGGCAAGAATACTGTCAGCCCAACAAAACTGAGATAAGCTAAAATATTTATAAATGTAAAACTAAGTATTATTGATAAGCACTACTTTTTACAAACAGCAATATGTGCAATGCAATGAATACCAGTGGTCCGTTTTGTTATGTACTGAAGACCATACCACAATCTGGGGAGGGGGGGTCAGAGGGCAGAAGGCAGAGGGGGGGTTTCTGTCATGAGCCCCCATAGGCTGGCTGACTGGAGACAGCCCCTGAGAGCACCGAGGTTCACCTAAACAATGGCCTGATGATCATTAGGGCAGTGGAGAAGCTTAATGATGTGGAAAACTGTCAAACAGCAGGGGATGGTCCTTCAAACAGACACAGATGCTTCAGAGTCAATACTGCTGGAAGAAAGTGATGCAGCCCCAGTATTAAAAGGGTTTAACACAGTCACAGTTACATATCCCTCCAGACAGGATGGAAGTCCATGCAAAAGGATCAAGTCGTCCCCAAGACCAACAAAGTAACAAAAGAGTAGCCTAACCCCTATCATTTTAACTGAGCAGACTTCCGCACTATACTGTATCTGCATCTGTATTTTCGACAGGATTTTGTTCTGCAGGGGTGGGTTGCTTAAATTCTCATTATCACTCCTTTAGGAAATGTACCCGCTGGTGTGTGATCACTGACAGAGGTAATTGCGGTGGGGTCAGAGGCTAATTAAAACATAATGACCTCTAACCCTGCACTGTTAACTAATCTGTCCTGAATGAACATGTCATTGGGAAGTGTCGCATGCCACTGTTAAATCACTATATCTGGTAATAATCCCATCAACCCTCGATGCTCACTGAACCCCAGATGATCACTCCTCAAGGTTTAGGTCTTCCATCTGATCTGTCGAAACATCCTAGAGATTAACTGGTAATCAATGAACGGAGGGAATTATTTACGTTAAGGAATAACAAGCGTAAACAAACCGCATGTACCAATTCAGGAGTTTAGTGATGCTGCAATTTTTTTCTCCAAACAAAAAAAACAATTAACAACTGCAGAACAATCACAAATATTATGCAGCTAAATGGAGCTTGTACCTCACAGCAAATGAAACCATGTGACTTTTATCATTTGAAGATGGGTACATAAAACAAAGCCCATTCACTGTCTGTTTGCTCTTTCTATAGCCTAAAGCAACTGTTAATGGAGATGCTGTACATCACATTAAATAAGTACAAGAGTGTGTAGTAGGCAATTAAAGCCATGTTCTAGCAATCCATAGCTGTGTAGCCGGGTGCTTATTGTTAGTCATGGGGATTGTAAGAGGTCAACCTGGACGTGTTTGCCTGAGGCTGAACAGACATCCTAAGCATTCTGAGACATTCATCAACAATTAGCCTTCGTGGATGAGGCCAAGTAGCAGAAAAGATGGTCTGTTATTGCGTTAAATCCAATATACATCGATACTCCTCATTTTACAATGTTTCGACTTACGATATTTTGACTTTTATGACATAGCGATTCAGTAGTAATCAAACTTCTCGTTCCCGGGCTAGCGATATGCCATATGATTCTTCCTAATAATGCTGGCCAATGGCAGCATCCATTCAGCCACGCTTCCAGTCTTTGAAGCAATCGTCAGCATTAACCTCTCATGAAGAGCTTAAGAATGGTGATTTTTCTGTGTTTAACAAAATGTTAGAATTCGGTGACAGTAGTTATTTATTGATCATATCATATTCATATTTAACTTATGATATCTTCAAGTTATGATGGATTCTTTGGAACGTATCACCAGTTGAGGAGTATCTGTATGTGGGACATAGATAAAGATAACAGCAAAATTACAAAGGGCTAATCATATGGCAATTCCACGATAAATTCCCTCACTGTTGATATACCAGGCTAACACAGGACAAAGTTAACTGAGGAAAAAGCCATACGGTCCAATTTCAGGAAAATAAACTTTCTCCCAACAAAGGAAGCAAAACTAACAATGGCCAAATGCTGCTGCTCATATAACACTGAAATTTCTACATAACTCAACAAGGGCACCTCATCCGGGATGCCGGGGCCTCAATCGGCAGCGTGCAGTGTGCGAGGCGGCAGGTGAAATATGGCCGCGTCAACCGCCTCAGGGGATTTACAGTGGCCCGCCGCCGCCGAGCGTCCCGCAGTAAACACAGCGCAGGGGCGTATTTCACAGAGAGCTGGTTTTTATGAAGAACACTTCAAGCCTCCGCCATCCTGCCAGCGTGACGGATGGGGAAAGACGCATGACGAGCTCCATCATTGTTTATAAATCCTAACTGTTCCCGCTCACTAACTCAAGAGGCAATTTTCGGCAGGGCCAGCAGAAGGACGGCCCGGCACTCCTGAAGGTTATTTCGCCCTGTATTTGGTCAGGGATGGATATGAGCTTCTTGTGGACCTCATTGGAGCTATTTCTGTCAAGGCCACCATCTCTAACAATTGGTTTCACTGGAGGGGTCAGTGTTTCCTAACTGTAAGAATAACCAAACTGTTTTCCCAAAAAAAAAAAAAAGAATTATCTTGATTTAGATGTAAAGGAATCGAATCATATACCTCAATGTGGCTTACCTTTCAGCTCTTCATGTCACATTTTAATTAACTATTGGCTTTGTGGAAAATTTACAGCCTCACAGTGAAACAATGAAGAGTCCCTGAATTATTTACAATTTGTTTTTTATTAATAGTCTTTTTTTCTTTGAGCTAAATGTGATGTATTTTTATGACTAAATTATCAGTACATAATGTGTAAATCTTATAGTGCCATTTTTCCACACTTTTATCTGTGCCTTTGAGGACTAACAGTTATCGACAGCCTGATATTCCTAAAACTCTCTCCTTTGTGCAAAGCCATAACGGCTTAAAAAGGTATTTCCTCTACCTTCCCTGCATTCTTGGCCCTATTTCTTCCAAAGTTGAAAAACCCCGCTTCTTAGCATCAATCTCTTCTCCTGTTCTAGCAGGCCAGATTTGCTTTACGATTGCTGGACTTTCACATATTTCTACAGGATGTGTGTCCTTGTCTGTATGCTAAAAGGGGCCACATATTCCAGCCCGAGCCCAATAGTGTCTGTGCCCCGAATCTCTACAGCATGACACAGTGAGTACAGTAAAGAAAGCAAATGTAAAACCCAGCAAGACAATCAATACAGTGCTTCTAATGTAATTTTAGCTAAACCATAAAGAAAAGAAATTTTAATTAAATCCTCAAGACTAAAACATCAATAAAACATACAGGTTCATCTGCACACAGATGGAATCTCCCTCTGGTAGTTTTCACCTATTCTCCCAGTGCCTTAGAAACATCCCCAAAATGGAAGTCTGATTGTGGTACACGACACATGATCTACAAGAGCAAGATCAACATGAACACATCAATCCCAGTACACAACAATATGCCCGGAACGGCCAGCGAAATGGAGCGAACGCCATTCCCAGGACATCATTCCATGCATACAGCTATATGGAACATTGCTCAGAGCCACAGATAATCTACTACATTTGTGCAGAAGTACCAAAGCAGTTGATCTAACACAGCAGGGTTAGCTAATCTCTGCCAGTGATGGGCGGAGCAGTTGCACAAGGTCACCGCTCACCCTATAACCACCAGATATTTGTGTCAGCGTGTATTCGGACCATAAATCATTCAAACTGAGCTGTGGAGTGACACATCCGTACGTCTTCACACCATTTCTGCCTGACATGTCTGTCTCTCTGGAATAAGTCAGAGTATTACTGTGTTTTTTCTGGTGCAATGTACTGTATGGGGAGTAAGGAAATCTTAAATATAAATCTTCGGTCCGTATCATTGTTGGTGTGTCCGTACATGTAGGTGGCCTTCATGCACAAGGACACTGACACACACATGCAGCTTAATATATTGAAAATCAAGATCTAAAGAAAATTAATTGCCAAGATATTAGCTCCATGTTTTAAACAGACTTTTCTTCACATCTAAGAATATTTTCAACATGTTTCCAAATGATATTAAAAATGACTAGTTCCGGTCACCCTCGCTAACTGGTTAACACATCACTCGAGCTAGGGAAACCCTCTACAGCTAAACCACAGCACAAATAATAATTTCATGCAAAAAATATAGCAAAATGCAACCAGGTTACCTCAAAATGGCACACAGCCCCATTTATATGAACACTGCATTCATACCACCCTGGTAAGAAAATGAACTGGCACAAATTTATAGGCAAGGAAAACTGCCTACATGAATTAAAATTGGCAAGTTAACTTCTGAGCTACCAGAGGCTGAATTCTGAAAAACCTACAGTGAGGTTCTTGTAAATGCTCCACCTGATTTAGATAAACAGGCACGGGGGCCACTGATGGAGCTCAATAAAATGAAAACTATTCATTCATTCTTACACTATTAAATTGAAAAAATAAACCTGTTAGTATCTAATGATTGAAATTACTTTTACGAACAGGAAGTCTGAATAGTTGCTTTAGCCTGCTTTAGCTACCTTGACTCAAAAATTTCTATTAAATAAAAGTAAATAAAGTTTCCTAGCTTTCTTGCAAAGAAACATATCTTTTTTCAACATATCTATATGGAAACGTATCAAATAAACTTAAACACGAGACTTTAATCATATGAGACATAATATCTCCTATAATGCTGTTCAGGAAGTGACTGGAAGACTATAGTCTACTGGATGAGTATAGTAACTGTGGGACTGCTGCTCCTCGAATGTAAAGGGTATGCATTTCAAGTAACATGACAAATAGCTAGCAGCACTATTCATAAAACGAACAGCAGAGCATGAACAGTGTTACAAAGTGTAACTATGTAAGGTGTCAGTATCTACAAACGCAGTGAGGAATCACGTTTAGCTAAGAAGTATAAAACTCTCAGTAATATAGTAGTACATCATTTTATTAAATTGTGGCTAATAAAAAGTTTTACCATGCTCATCAAGAAAGATAGTAAAACAGATTATTAATCAATTCATCCATTTAATATTTTAATTCTGCTTTTGGTGACCAGCAGCAAAGTTTTTGTTGTAGTTTTGTAGCACTTTGAGATTTGTTTCAAATATAAAGTGCATTATAAATTAAATGTATTATTATTATTATTATTATTATTGTAGTTGAGCTAAAGATTATTATGTTAACACTGACATTTCATTTAATTAACATTTTAATTAAAAACAATTTAAACGAACATTTTGGCATGTTATTTCACTTAAAGATTCGGTTTTTTTTTTACCAGGTTTCTCTTGACTAAATGTCATGGTTAATCCTTATCTGGAACTTTCACCTGCAAGTTCTCCATTAAGAATAAGTATACTGCTTTGTTTAAATGACCTTAAAGTCACTTGATGGATCTAGGTTTTAGCTTGACAGGTTACCAGAAACACAATTTCTGTTAAATAAATAGTGTAGTCTGCATAGTTGTTTTTGCCAATTATAGCACCAGTTTGCTTTAGTTAAACTAATTATTGTCCTTTATTTATGCAGTAGGACACCCACAGCAAACCTGTGCTCATAAAAACAAATCTTGTATTGGCTTGTGAGATTCAGGTAGACTAGCTGGTCACAAATAGGACCACCCAGTCCACCAGTGTTTTCCTTTCCTGTAATGGTGCATGACCGGCCCATCTTGACTTGGGGAAAGGGACCCACATAGGGAGACAACAGGCATCGTCAAGGTAACCGCATAAACAACCACCGGCAGGTGAAAGGGCCCATGGCTGCTCTCCCACCCAGCAAGGGTGCTCATGTGTCCCAGGCAGTTTGAGTATCAATGCTAAAATGTCCAAATATTTGAATTCCTCTGTCCTATTAAAGCTGTACAACTCTGTCCAGGATAAGCGATTCAAGGATGAATGGACAGGGCATCTGGTTAGAACCTGAGCAGCAGGATAACAGTACAGACCTCTGTAAAGTAGCCAGATCAATAACAAATTACTCACCACAACTTTACTTCCAAACAAAAGGTGTTAATGAAAAGGGGAAAAAATGTCCTACTCTCTGGTTTTGTAGCACTGCACATATTGTGTGGATTTCCCACACTCTCAGCGGAAATGTAATAGAACTTTCTGGGTGAGCGAGTGAGCGGGGGGGGGGGGGAGCCGCTCAATACTCACCGGGCGTCTCCTCCAGAGTGAAGATGGGGGGCACACAGGCAGGCGTTCCTAGGCCCTGGCTCAGGTAGGAGGCTGCTGAGTAATAGGAGTGCATGCGGTACTGGGGGGACACACTGTGGCCCGACAGGCGGCCCTCAGCAGGCACCTACAGGGAGGCACAAACCCCAGCAGGAACACTCACAATATGAAACGGCAGAATCCCGCCCAGTACAGCAACCACTCCATCACCATCCTCCTCTTCCCATTCCTGTGAAATTTAGCAGAACGTATACTCCGCTGGAACAGGTCCAACAGTACATATATTAATTAAGATGACTGAGACAAAACCATTAAATTAAAATTTAATTAGCCACAAGGTCCTAAAATAAGCATTGTGAGCAAAAGGGCACGCACATATAAAATTGGTTACCATTACTGTTATTACACACTGCAAACAAAATGTAACATTTACCAGCAGCACAAACAAATTCTCATCATGGCTTTACCATAGGCTTTGGCTGCATTACTGTTATATGGAACACAGTGTTTTTTTAAACCTTTGCCCTCCCCCACTCGTGACTTTTATCATGGGGGACCCACCCTCCATCTGGAATAGTGCAAATATCACCCAAGCCTACTTTACGATTTATTGTGTTAAGACTAAATGTTACAATCTCTGTCATGGCTATACGTCGTTCTGATTACACATGTGGTCAGACCAAAAACAAAATCCTCAAGCTTCAGGCAATTGCCTGTTTGGGTAAACTTCCAAGGAGTAGCTAATTCAGAAATAAACAGCAGAACACAATATTGGCAAGTTGTATTCAATCTCTGCAGAGCCTTGAAAATAACTCATTTGCTCTGCTGTGGGTGGCTGATAGGGTTTTCAATTTTGTTTTTATAGAATTTGATTTCTGTCAGCCAGTAATATGTCACCATTTATAGTACACACCATCAATTTCCTACCTGACAGCTTAATAAATGGTTATTTAAACATTACTGACTTCTAGCATTACTCATGGGCAATATAGCAGAAACCAAAGTGGACTTTAAATATTTTCAAGTAATAACAGCTACCACCAGATTAGGATCAAATACAAACAGAATAAAGTTAAAAAGAAAACTTTGGAGAAATGTCTCCAGCTGCCCAATATTTTGAAGCATCTTTACGGACACAGAATTTGTACAACTTTATGTTGAACTGCATTCGTTCACCTTGCAAATAATTTGCTCAGCTTCTACTGAGAGACTATCCCAACATCTCCCTGACTGCCAAACTCAATCTCCTTGATCAGTGCATACCATCGTTATTAATGTGCTGCTTTGCTTTACCTACCCCAGAGGCTCTTATCTGGCACCATCAGATGTCTGGATTATGTATACCGCCCTTATATTTTCATTTTCTACCTGCATTGCAGCAGAGACCTCTTCATGTACGGGGAGGTAGGAGATGCGAGAGTAGATAAAAACATTTTTACCCGGGATACATGCAGATTGGTCCCTGTACCTGATTCCTATTCCTACTGTGCCCCCAAATAGGACACCATGACCCATGTGCTTCACGTTTCCACTGTCAGGACCGATGTTTCACGCACAGGGATGAACGGGGCCTCGATTTCACAGCATTATCAGGTTCCGTCTTTGAAGTTTACTAGCTGCCCTAAAGGGGATCCTGGTTTCTGGTGGAAACAGAACGATCTTTGTTTTTTTTTTCCTCAAGTGCACTTTGCTACAAGTTTGGACAAACTGAAAATTACAGTGGAGCATTACACTATAAATTACAGGATTTCATTAATCTTGCAACATTTAAAATGGTCTTTAATCCAGACATCACTGCCATGACAATAGGTTTTTCATTGATATATGACAGATCAATAAAGTAATAAATCACATCCTTTGAAAAATACCTAAGAGAACACAAACACCGGCCCTGTCTTGTATAGTTCAGCAGTTGAGCTAATTTTTATTGCTATGATGCAGCAACTAACAGAAATATTCTGTGAAAAAGCAGAAGTCTGATGATAGTCATGCATACTGTACTTAAATTATATAAATTATATAAACTATAAATCTATATGGCGAACAAGAATTCCAGCAAAAGAAACCTTCAAATGGGTCTCCTAAGTTTTGATCTTGTGAAGATTCCAACCACTCAGGAAACAGATTTTCCTTTAATGGAATTGTTTCTTTGTGATTAGGATGTTCAACTATTCAGTTAGTCAATTAATAAAATACAGCTCATGCAACAGCTTAATGTATCAGTTGTATCATTTTAAATGCATTAATTGGTGAACAATAAATGCATAGATTTTTCTTTAATGTTCAAAGTTAAAGCAAATTGCAGGTTTTTTCTTCCTTGTGCCTGCCTATATGCTCTCTTTCTTTGTTTTTAAACATGTTTCTGTATTTTAGCTCCAAACATTTGATTGATTGTGGAAGTGACAGCTAAAATGGCCTCTTTTATTCCTTCTACAGCAGCCCTGTGGACAGCTGTCTACAGTTACAAAGTGCCCAAGATGTCAGACTGAAAAAGCAAGAAACAACAGACAATACTGTTGCACAAAACAATACTATTATTGTTATACGATATAAAACAGCTCTATAGACAAAAGCTTGACTTCAAGGTGAGATTGAAATATCTACTAAGAACTACTCAATCTATGTCTTGTCGAAGATTTTGAAAATCACACTTTTTGAACAGAAAGTGTCTATATACAAACGATTTCATTGCTATGATTAAACAACACACTGAAGTATTTCCACATAACACATTAGCAACTGATCATCAGCATCTCTGAAACATAACTGCTTCACACAGATGTGCATCGATACTTCTCCTTAAAGCCAGAGTTTGTTCTGCCCGGCCATAAATCCCATTTGTCATTGCCTCAGTGGTGCATTCAAACTCACAATATCAATCTCCCCGGCACACACCATGTAATGTGCCTCTATAAGCGTTATGATACGATAAAACACTCACATTGGCTTTCTGAATAAATATACATTTAAAAGGTATCACACATGAGCTCACTGACAAAACAAGACCGTCTTAACATCAATCAAAGTAATGAAATTGCAATAAATTAAGTATCCCATATTCCCCAAGTACAGAATTTTGAGCTAGCTACCTTAAATACGTTCAGCCTCTATATGGACAAAAAAAGCATCGTAAAGTGGAAAGTATCACTAAATATGAATATAGTATTAAGGCAGACTGAGGAGGAAGGTAAATCGTTATATTCAGAGTGTAACAGGTTACAAAAGAGCATCATTGTAATTATACATTTGGTAATGAAATAACTGCAATGTATGGAAAACTTCATTTGGGGAGGGTGGTTCCGGTACCAGTAATGTGTGTTATCGCTGGGAGAAAACAACATCACATGTGACCAAGAGAACTGCACTTCGACAATGCATAATGAAAACATTATAATGGGAAAATGGCGGGATGAATGAAGTGCAATTGCTTTTTGGCCCTGTTTGGTGTTAGTATCTACAGTAAGACAAGGAGTAGGGTAAAGGTGGTGGGCGAGCAGATTTGTACGCTGTGCCTGTGATCAGGGGTCACAGGTCCATATCCCAGGCTCAGCAGGGTTATCTTACTTTCGGGCCTTTAGCATGGCCCTTAACCCCCAGCTGTTCCAGGAACTTTATGATTTTCCAAAAAAAAGTTGAATAAAAGTGTCTGTTAGATAAATAATAACAGGAAGAGACAGAGGAGCTCTTTAGCGACCCTACAGTGACTTTGGCCATCATTAATAAGGGCTAATAGCCCCCGCAGGATAAGGGTAAGGAACTCCCTGTGGCAGAATTAGTTGCAGTTCCGGCCAAGAAGAATGGGGAAATGTAAACACGGCGTAGGCGTGTAGCGCAGCATGACGGCAGCGCACCTTCCTGCTGTGCTCGGGCAGTCAGTCGGAACGATGGTACAACCGCTATCGCGGGTGCACTGGAGCTGCTGGAGGGGAGGCGGAGGCCAACCCCCCCGTGGGTCTGCCAACACAAACACAACAAAAACCGGCGGACTGACAGGAACCACCATCAACAATCCGCCTGTGCAGTCGGTTGATCGGCACTTCACCACATTAGCCCGGCATCGACCCGTGTGTGTGTGTGTGTGTGCGCGCGTATATGACCAACCGCTCTTAACAATGAGCAGGGTGAAGGGAAGGGGGAAGCCCTTTGCACGCACCAGCTTGTTCAAGAGAAGCAGACATCGGACACTAAGCCTCTCCACACTCCAGTCATCGTCTCCAGTCATTCTGATTCACGCTGCACATGCTTGCGGAACACAGAGGGCCACTATTCCCAGCATTAAGCAGTGACCTTTATCCCGCACCGGCCAATCCAACAGCCTGTATTTTAACAGCAGACAGACAGGTACCAAGCTCCTTCCCTCATTCAGAACAACAGACAGGACAACAAACTGCATAAGAGAGGGGAAGACTTACAGTAAGCCATAAATAAAGTTTTGAGTCATTTAACTTGTTTGGACCCATTTATTTTTAATTACCGCCTACCCCTGTGCGCTGCTTTTGGAAACCTCTATAAAGATTCATGGCCCTAGTTACAAGACAGCCCCTTTTACACTGTACAGCCACGCCAGTACAGTGTGCTGTTCTGTTTGAGAGACTTGGGTATAATATCATTAAATGTAATTTCTCCCCTCAGGTCAGATTGTTTGCAAGATAAGAATCCTCCATTGTTTTCTTGGATAACGACATGTGTAATAATGAGACTCATCTGTGCCTCTTCATTGTAATACCTGCAGCTGCCAGGGCTATGAAGTCCAGGGGAGAGTGGTAGCACTAAAGCAATCAAAAGCCAGTTTTATGTGCTTGCATAGAACATTGAATTCCTGCATGACAGCCATTCAGGCTCAGGATCAATAAAGACAAAGAGCTGATCTAGGCACCTGGTACTGCTGGTAGTTGTACAGATTGCTGTAGTAAGTTGGGTAGCGTGAGGGCTGATAGAAGTTGTAGTATGAGGCGTCTACCACAAGGTCAGATGTACCCTCAGAGTGCCCCCTGCTGGTGGATGTAGGGCTGGACACCAGAGTGGAACGACTCCCTGGAACAAAGAACAGTATAAATAAACTCCTCCCATCTCCACTGAGGAACCTTATGCAGTCCTGCTATTAATGGAGCACGATTTAAAATGTGAGGTCTTCTCTATTCAGAACTGTGACCTTTTGACTTGTGCTTTGAAGAATAACTTGTGCAGTTACACACTGCAAAGAACAGAGTGTCTCACTGCAAACTGCCAGCTATAATATACGTATTTCTTCTCTTATCCCTAATAGAAAAAATGTATAGTTTATTGCCATCTGGAGAACACTGGGACAAATATTAAAGAAAAAAACATATGTCAACTTTGACAAAACCAGTTTAAATACCAATGTTTTTATTTTTCACTCACCAGACTACTATTCTTTTAAAGCATTGTTTTAATGGAAAAACACTAATTGTAAAGTATCAAATAATCAAACCAATTCTCAACCATAACTTACAATTTTCCATAAATATATGCACAGAGTATCAGTAACAAATTATCAACATATTAACAAACGGGACCTAAAAACAAACCAAAATTAACTTAAAAAACATGTCACAATGGTGCTCAGACGTTTTCTCACGTTTTATCTACCGGATATCTAAGGGAGGTACTGTGGTCCTGTTAGAATGGACCCAGAGCATAACCCGCTAAAAATGAGACACAAACTTTAAATACAAAAAAGAGGCATTATTTTCTCGTTTGACGCCATCGTTTGTATGCCTAACCTCCCATTCTCAGTTATCTGTTCTGATCCATTTTTTAATAAAATGAAACGGCTGCTCCGTACTGAGGTCTTGGGACCTTGGTAGCAGAAAACCAATCAGTGCCTAACTCCTTTTGTACCACTCTGTCACCAGAGGCGGTCATCAGTGGAGCAGCCTTGACCTAGCTGGTATTCTACTCCTGAGTGCACTATCGGAACAGTGGGAACAGAGTGTTTCTCCCACTGCTGCGCCGAGCGATCAAGACGTGGCCGAACTTGGCAGCACACAATCGGTGCCCAGCAAATATGCCAGCACCTCAGTGATGCATTGTTGCGTAAAGAGCAGCGCTCTTCCCACAGCCCTGCGAAACGGTCACTTCCGTGAGGGATCTGGGCTGCTATGCTAATTGCTAAACAGTGCAGTTCAGGGGTGCAGATTATATGACCATCTTAGTCTTTCACTGAGTCACACGCAAGGTTATAACAGTAGGAGATGTTAACAAACTACAGCAGATGAAGCAAATAAATGTCTGTATTACACTTTATACTAACTGTACATTTTAAAGGTAAAGTATTCCATGATTGGAATATTATCATATTTGACACGCAGGATGTATAGAGTGTTGTGTCCAAGTGTGACTCGTAAGTGCATCAAATTTACTTTAAACAGGCCAGAAAACTTGTAGACAGTTCACTTCCTAGTTGTCACTTAACCACATCAAGACAGTTTTAACTAATATAAATTCTGGAAAAAAATTAGACCACTATATTTATCTGCATTATTACATCCTGGTTTAATCGTGGTTCTGCTGACAGAAGGATACACTGCGAGGCAGGTTGCTTCCAGCTTCAAAATTACTAAGACAGCAGTACACAAGAATAAGGGAAAGCAAGAAACACGGGGAACGACCATAAACCAGGCAGGTAAAAGGCAGAGGTGACTTTCTATTGCCAGAGATGACCGTTAACTTATCTGACAGTTTCTCATGAATTGTAGGATGACATCAAAAGTAATGGGAAACATTAAGTGCAGGTGTGAAGTGCACTGCTAGGACAGTTTGTATCAGGCTTCTAGGGGCAGGACTGAAGTTCCAATAATGAGAAACATATATATATATATATATATATATATATATATATATATGAATTCACAAATGCACACCCATAAATTGAGAAATGACTGAAACAAAAAATTGTGCTGCGGCCCTTTAATCTTTTCCAGAGCTGTATATCACAAGAACCCACATATCCATTTTATGATTAAATTTCACAGCACCAAAATAACTCATCTGTGTATTATTATTAAAAATATATGTTTTCCAGTCACAGCGTTGTTTAACCTTTCTAAGCATATCATACATTTTCTTTTATTGCACTACTTCACACTTTTAGCATTCAAAGTCCTAAAATGGAAAAACCTTTTGTTTAAAATATGATCAAGGTTTTAGGCTACTCTGGAGTGTAAACTCCTGCACCAGCCCCTTTGGATGACAGCTAGCTGAGTACTGCATGTGAGACACGGGGCTGGGTGTACCTGCAGCAGAGGGGGATGTGGCAGTGCTGGTTGTGGATGCAGGTGGGGACTTCTCCCCCACAGAGAAGAAGCAGGCCCTGTCCCTCGTCGCCTCGTCCTTAAGCACAAGCTCAGTGCCGGACAGATGAATCGGACTGCAGATTCCCATCTCCTCCTCCTGAGCCTGCTGCCTTCGGAGGGCCACCTGCAGTCAGTGAGTAATGCGACCATAGACAAGTGATCCTGTGTCATGTGCTCAATTCATATCATTTCTGGGTAACTTGAATTTCAAGCTAAGGACCAACGAATGAGGAGCCTATGCTTTAAAGAACAGGGCAGGCACAGGGCAGAGGTACTGTATACCCTTCACAGAATTCCAGTCCATCACAGGGCACAGGGCAACTGTATACCAATGAATGTATACTAAAATGCTGGATGACTATTCTAAACATAATAAATTAAGAAGCCAAATGTGAAATTACAAACTTAGTCTTTGAAACTTTCAGTATATATAGACCAGCTACCTTGTATGTATGTGTGATTGGCAGAAGGATGCAATAGAAGCAGGCAACAAAATAAAGTAAATATGTACTGGTAACAAAAAATACTTCCATGTAAGAAAAACGTGTCAGTTTAATACATAGTATCCAACACCAGTCTTGAAAAGTAAACAAATATAACTAGGCCTGCTGTTAGGGTAAACATATTTAAAACTATTAATTAAGAGTAAATGAATCTGTACTTCGCTGGCAGCAGACGATACCGGAGACTCCAAAGCAATTATGTACCCGTTTCATAAGCATTTAGCTAATGGCCTATTGGCGACAAAGAAAAACTATAAAAACCTACCTTAATCGTGCTATTTATTGCAAAGTAAAGTCCCGGTACGCGCCTTTTGTAAAAGGCGATCACATACTGTACCTGGGCCGCCATGACCCGTTGGCGTTCCGAGATCAGTTTGCACTTCTGACACTGGCAGTCTTTCCAGTTGCAAAAACGCTTGTGCCCCTTCAAAGGCGACACGAAGCCGTGGTTCCGGCATCTGGAGCACTTAGGCATTCGCGGCAGCTTCTTGCCAGTCGGTGGCGACAGGGACCTGGCACATTCCATGTGATGCTTCGTCTGGTCGTCGTCACTCATCTGAGAGTAAGGGGAACAAAAATTTGATTTTGAAGGGGTTCGACACTAAAATCTCCCAAACACTAAATAATCAAGCAGTTATGCAAGTGTACGTCTGAGAAGTCTACGGTCCCCACAGCCTTGTCCCGGAGGTCAAGTGACGGGCTGAGACTTTATACGCGAGCAACGTGGTGTCCTTTGCAATGCAACAAGCTTGCATTCTGCCGCGCGAGCTCCGGCCCAGTAAGCGCGCGCTTTGGCGCGTTCCGGGGGCACGCGGCGGTCCGGCGGGGGAGCCGCCCCGGCACTGCTTCCCCACCGGGGCCGCTCGGCGGGTCTGTGTGCATCCCGTGCCGCGGCCATGGCGTTTACCAGTTTATCGTCATCAAACGCATCACTCAGGTTAACCAAAAACACACAGATCGGCCAGGCTGGTGTAGGCCCTCGCCGTATGTACCCATGCAAGCCAGCAGCAGCCCAAACCAGACATCTTAAATGTAGCCCGTAGGACCGCTAACCTGGGGGCGGCAAGTCAAGTGTGAAACGATAAATGAGATTAAAGCAGGGCAGTTGACGGTAAAATGACAATAAAAAATATTATGTCTGATTAATATTTTGTTGACGCCGTGGTTTTATTGGCCTTGGTAGGCTAATGGCATTTGATAAGGTCGGCTACAAATTTACATTGTAATTGCAAAACATATTATGCAAGCACAGATTTGGATTTAATTCTTCTCAATGTTTCTCATTATATAAAGACAATATGGGGACTTCATTTAATTTCAAGTACGGTTTACCTGCGAGTTTCATCGGGAAACGTGGTCGAAAGATGAGATAAGATCACAGAAGTACGTTTAAGTAATTATGTATGGTTTTTGCAAGGAAATATGCAGATAACATTTATAAATATAATACGATATAGCAAGAAAGATAATCAAAGTTCAGATGCATGTATACCTATAATTTCATATTGTAAATATGCTTACCTTTTTGGCTAAGTTGAGATTTTTGCAAGGGTACTCCAATGGCCGTGGTGCAATAAATTTATTTTCTCAAACGGCTGAAGATTTTCACTATTATAAACAAGCAATCCTCCTTTAGATCATGATCGGTCTATTCATTGAAATTAAGTGCTAAAAAGGTTATTTTTGCAAGGTAATGTGCCTACTTTAGGGAAAACACGAGCAATACTGTATGCGATACAGCAGTTTTCCGTTAGTATAAAATTATTTTTTAAAATAGGCCTATATTGGTTAATATCACCGAAGCATCATGAAGGATACTAAAATACAGAGGGATACAAAGACATAGTAATTTCAGATTTTACAGTTAGGTTTTTGCATTTTGAAGAAGGAAGAAAATACGTAATCTCAAGGCATCTCAGAGAAAAGACCAAGTTTCAAGTTTATCGAATGCATGCTCAAACAAAATAAATGAGAAACACACCCAACAAAATCTACAGATAAGCAGGACAAATTACAGTTCATTATTTGTGAATGACCATAAGGAATGTGACATTTTGTAAAAGGCCATTACTATTTTTTTTAAATACATCCATCCACACTGCATAAAACTTAACTGTGGTTTTCACCAGAGGCAAGCAGGAGGAAGAAAGACAGAAAAGAGAATTGTCATGCATTATATCAGGCTAATTTCCAGCTTTATTTGTCAATATTAGCACAATGGTATTACTGTTTAGGGTTGATGGTAGGGGGTAGCAAGAATGATATTTAGATTTGTTTGTATGATGCTGCATTTACTGTTAAAATGATTTATACCATCATTGTTTATTGCCATGTACTGTGGTAATACTGAGCTGCTAGTGAATCAGTATTTCAGAGACATGATATGGTATTCATCATTGCAATATATTTACACGTTTTCTGCACTAATTCTTGAAAGGCTGCCCAATCATTACCCGAAGAGCCCAAATGAATTTCCTTCACACCTTAAAGTACATGTTTATAATCCCATAGAATGTACAAATGCTAATTTTAAAATAGTTCATTGTTTACCAATTTCTTGCATTTTTTGTCAAAATGAAAATGCCCCCTTCCTTTCACTCAACACCCCCAGTTTAATACCTCTGAGTAAGAATTGAAAAGGATCTTGTAAATGGTTTAGTCCTGGTTCAAGCCCACGCTGGGAGCTTCAGTTATGTTGCCCCCTTATCAGCATTGCTTCACCAAGGGTGGGTGGGAAAGTAGGCTGAGGTGGTTCTTGTCCTCCTATAGCACATGGATTAAAGTCCATCAGGCACCTGTGAGCTCCTGGTTGCCAGGCGTGAGGGACATGCTACTGGTCTTATCTGCAAATTTCCCACTTTTGTGGAGCTTGTTAATTTTGAATGTGAAAAGATGGCAGAAGGGGTTGGTACACACAAGCAAATGAGAGGCCATTCTGTACAGACGAGAACAGATGCCAAACTGAATGTGTGAGCATTACGGGCGAGTCAAAAATAAAAACAGTATGCTGTGTACCAACCCCTTCTGCTAGGTTTCTGGGTATCCACTTTGTAGTAAAGTAGCCACAACATAATACTAACATTTCACAAATGGCAATAATATGGCTTGCTTACCTTGTGCATGCACCAACATTTTTTTAACTGCTAATGTGTGAGCAGCTCTTCCAGAGTCACAGTAACACACGCTCCATGAGAATCAGCATCAGTCGTATGAAGTGCACAGATATACACACACACAGATGTTAATCATATTTTGTTCTTGGCAGGTCTGTTAATTTATTTAATAATATCACCGAAACAAACAATATTCCAAAAAGGTTTTATTTATGGAATGGCAGGATATTCTCAAGAACATGTTTTTATATCATTATAAATAGAACAATTAAATTCTTATTGTTCTGTGACCATTTTTCTGTATGGTAAATACACTGACTTATGTCTATTTTTTCTACTCAAAGTCAGGTTAGCGAAATATTCTGTTAAATAATGCAGCTTGAACAACATCTATTTTCTTACTTAAATAAGAACAAACAAGCTTTAAAACATCAGAAATGCTTAAACAGACCACAACGTCTTAGGACAATCTGTAACCGTGAGGCACTGAATTAAATGTTATGTGTTATGCTATGTGTTATGCTCAGTTATGTGGCATTTGAATCTGGTGGGCACTTCCGGTGTCTTTTATTAAAATCTAAAACTGCTAAAGCAAGTTCCATTAACTGCCAGTAGAGGGAGACAATGAGCTATACAACATGTAAGATATTTGACATTTTGCAAAGATTATAAATGTCTAAAACATCTAAGAGAAAACTGACTGAATGCTGATTAAAAATAATTTAAAGCAGTTTTTTTTCTGTTATGCAGCAGATGAAAGGCACTTAAGATTTCAATGCATCAAAGTACTTTAAATAAAATTCTAAACATATAAAATACTACAGTAAATGTTATTTCTAATTTCTCCCCGTAATACCATATATACAGTGACATACAACTTGTATGAATAAGCAATTAAAATAAAATTGATACACATTATACTTAAAATTTATAAAAAATATGAATCGGGTAAAAATACGATTTCTGAAATACATTTAAAATTTGTATATAAAGGTTTAAATTTGGATGTTTTATGTAAATTTGATGTGTTATAAACACATATACAAGGATAAAATGTGTATTGTGCTGCAAGACTGACAAATTCCCATCACACTAATATTGCATCCTCCAAAACAATGAGTAAATGGAGAGTTTAAGCTAATACTGTAAAATATATAAATAAAACAGAATACGACACATACAGCATTTCTGTGGACAAGATAAGGCATGTTTTAGGATTGAATCATCTTATTTTCTTGAGACAGTATAAACTACAAATAAAATGGAATATATAGGCACAAGTGAGGCATCATGAGCTATATGCTATCTCCAAATACTGCCTTTCAGTATCTAAAGTAATAAGAATCTTTGTCCAGTTTAAATAGTCTTTAGCACATGCGTAATATAATGCTTTCTGACTGCTTATCATTGCTGGTGAGCTCAGGCACAAAATTATCCACTTATAAATACATTCAGTATCTGTTCAGGTCAACATGCACCAATAGCAGCATGAGGAAAGGAAGTAGTAGATGCACTAATCAAAAGTGCTTCTCCCTGTGGGACTGGGGGGCGCCTTTCTCCCAAGGCGAGGTGTCCCCTGTGGGAAAAGAGGATATTGGAAACACTGAGCAACTCGCAAAGACATCAACTGATATCCTGTGTGATTATCCAGTTACAAGCTCTCTTTAACTACACAGATAAAAAGTGTGTGTGTATTTTTAGCTGTTAGTATTGCCTCTGTTACAAGGTTATTAGCGTATCTGCTTATGCACTGGCCTCGTGACACTGCTCAGGATATTGAAAGACTTGATGGATGGATGGTTCACTAAATAGTGCCATTTTGTAAATTTACACATAGTATTGATACACTCCAATATCGTACAATGATATGCATTTTGAATATATTGCGTAAGCAGTAACGCACACACGATCAGCTGCACTTATGAATTGATACAGATGCATTTTTTTTGTTGCTTTAATACTCTCGTTGTTTGAGCTGACCCGTAAGCCACTTCAGAGAAAATCATCTGTCCCATAAATGTAAGGTATGTTTTCTTTACACCATAATTGCCATTCTATCAGACAGATGTTAATCTAGAGGTGGGGGGGAGAAAAAAAAAACAAATTTGTGTTTAATGAACTGCAAAGTGTGCAGCAGTCAATTGACGGCCACTGAGGAGAAGCTCAAGGTCAGGATGTGGTTTAAAACACAGGTGCTGGGGTGTGTTACAGTCAATGATGTTAGATGACCACTCCAGTGAGCAAGACCTTCTCAAATACCCTGAAGAAGAGACGGCACACATACCGGGGACTGTGTTTTGGAGAAGTTTACGTGGGCATACAGTAGCACAGCAATGTCTTTGTGTCCAGCTTCGAGGGCTATCGACAGGGCATTACTCCCATCCTGGATACACGAGAACACAGAAATCAAAGTTACCTTACAGCTAAAGCCACTGTGAGTATGAATCGGCAGAGGTGGAAGTCGTGGTGTTAGCCTCTGGGAAACTCACGTTGTCGCTGAGTGTGGCGTCACAGCCAGGCTGGGCCAGCAGCAGCTTGACGATCTCGGCGTGGCCGTGCTCACTGGCACACATGAGTGCCGTGGAGCCCTCGTCGTCCTGAATGTTGACGTTGGCCCCGCACACCAGCAGAGCTTTCACCATGTCCATCCTTCCGTGACTGACGGCTAGCATGAGCCCCGTCTGGCCAGCCTGGGGACCGAGAGCATAGGGGTCAGCCATAAGTCAAGCCACCCCCATGCAACATTCACTCAAGTACTTGAATTGAGAATAAATAAAATGTGCTCAAAACCAATTCCATTATCTACAATTTATGCTTATGAATCCAGTGTATTCTGGGAAATTTATAAATGTAAAATATTTGGCATCAAGGCAAAATGATTAGCATGTATGCCATCAGTATCTATTACGCAAACTACTAATAGCATATGAGAGGTACAGAGGAGGCCAAACCTGAGTTTCACCATGTCAACAGGGGGCATTTTTAAATTACATTTAATTTTTGGTTATTTTCATAGCCCATGAAAACGGCAAAAAAAGCATGTTAGATTTTCCTTTTTTTGAAAATGCATGCATAAATCAATAGAACTGCATTTTTTCACAACTGAACATATTTTTTAGTCATTTAAAAATCAGTCCCTCTCAAGAAAGCTTAAGATTTAAAAAAATGTATTTGAACGATTAAACCAGCCAATTCAAATTATTATTATTAATTATTATTATTAGTAGTATACATTTAATTTATAAAGCATTTTTCATTAGAATAAATGCTTACATAAATGCGCCTACATAAAGATAAGATGAATGATCTTTTGCTCTAGTGTAAAGTCACAAAAACAAAAATGTTTCCTCAGCTAGAGAAAAACTTTACTTAGGGAAGTCCTTCAGAAAATACTCAGGTCTCATGCTAACCTGACTGGCTTTAGCGTTGACATCCCCCTTGCTGAACAGCTCCTCCACAACCCTCATGTCCTTCTCAGCTTCCACTGCTGCAAGAGCAGCAAGCATGATGGGAGTGTAGCCAGCCTTGTTCTGCTGATCAACATTGCAAATGTCTGCAACAATAAAGTCAGGGACGTGAGCTCTCTTCCAAGGCCAGCCTGGCGAGGTAGAGAGAACTTGAGAGCAGACACTGTTGAGGGAGGAGGGCACTTTACATGCAAGCTTATTCAAGCAAGTTCCTGCTGAAGAGGAGGAAATCCAGCTTCAAAAGCAGGGGGAAGCCAGAGACTCTGGATATGTAGTGATGAACAATGCACACAAAGGCCAACCCCTTCCGGCACAATGGACCAAGGGCTAAGCTAAGAGCATAGAGGGTCGGAGAGGGTCGGCAAACAAAACCACAAAACAAAGGGCGTCTCCCTGCCCTCACATCACATTCTAAATTGTATTCATTGCACATCACTTTTCCGGGCTGGAATTTGAAGATGGTCGACATGGAACCGTCGCATTCGAGAGCAGATTATCAGATTTCTATGTAATTGCAAAGGCTGAGTGTGTGCAGATTAATTTGCTTAATCTACCATCTCATATTTGAAGAAAAGTGGAAAGCTCCACAAATAATTTAGAAAGAAAACACAAAAGTTTGAACTGTTCAATGCTAATTTCACGTGGTACTTCTATCGAAAGTGACTTAGAGTTGGGGGAAGGGTTACAATTTATGCCTGCCCCCTGGGATTCAAACCCATGACTTTTGCATTGTCAGCAAACACCCGCCATAAAGAGCTACAGGAGCAATGTTAGCTGCTCAGGTAATGTTGAGTAATGCTAAAGCTTCAAGATTCAAGATTCAAGATTCAAAGCGTTTATTATCATATGTACAGAAAAAGTAGTATTTCTCAGTACAATGAAATTCTTACTTTGCTGTAAATTTAACTGACCCACTTGACATTATAATTTTATATATCATAGCATAGTAAATGATTGTCAAGAAAGTGAACTGCAACTACATTTTAAGAGGGACAAGGCAGACCACACCTGCATCCAGTAGCTTCTTGACAATATCAAAATTAGAGTGGGACACACTGTAGTGGAGAGCAGTGTTGCCATTGCCGTCAGCCATGTTGACGATGTGCTTCAGCACTGCAGGGGACACGGCTCTGAATGCTGACAGGTAGTCTTCCACCATGGCTGGAACTGCGGACTTCTGACTGGACACTCTGAACCACTCGTGCTGCAGTGTGCTCAGGCACGCCCTCTGTGGGAGAGATCCGGCATTGGATTTCAGCAAACTCCTCCATCAGAACAAATGGCACTTATTTTATCTGTTAAAACAGCAATCATTATTTAGTAATTGAAAAAGATATGGCCCTGCCCCAGTTCCCTGTTCACATAAAAATAAATGAATGAATGAATGAAACAAGCGAAACAAGAGGTGATTTTTTTTTTTTTTTAAAAAAAAAAGGAAATATAAACATCTTCAGAAAGCAGGTTCTAGTAGTTGGGCCTCCTGCCAGCACATTGCTGGGCATGTCTAGAAAATCTGGCTCTAAGACCCACTATTTTTGTGGGTCAGTTAAATTTATAGCAAAACATAAAAGCAAAATAGTTCTTGTCATTCAGGACCACAGTGACCAAAATACTGCCTCTTTATCACTTTGAGTGTAAAATCAAGCAAGAAACAAAAAACATTAAATCACAGAAAATACAAACATTCTCATAAAGTGCTACAGATTCAGGGCAGCAATTACTCAACAATGTGTACTTCATATTTTGAACCTCATAAAAATGAACCGTAGAATTATAGAAAAATACTGAGCTAGTACGTAATACAAAGATTTATCCAAATCAGACATTTTTTGTTTGTTTCATGAGACAAATAAAAATATCCTACAGTGTAATTAAAAAAAAAAGGATAGAAAATAGATACAGTGGTGCCTGCGGTTCATGAACAATGTGGTCTACGAACAATTTGGTTCATGACCAAAAATTTCATGAAAAAAATGCATTGGTTCAAGTACAAATGTTGATTGACAAACAGATTCCGTCTTACAACTCAAGGTTGTAAGATGTGCAAGATGCACACATGGTGGAAGATTTACACATGCTAAATACACGCGAGGATCGAACCAAGTACGCACAAGACACGGCATGCATAACAACAGGGAAATGCAACCATTAAAATTAACAGCAACAACAATACAAGGGTTAAGGACTGTTGATAAAGAGCCTGATTTCCCCGGCAAGCAAGTCTCCATGCATCTCTGCTCCCACAATGCATCGGTCCTCCTGTCGCCGCACTATACTGTTTGTCTTTAAAGTTTTTACAATAAAAATCAGAAAATTAATTAACAAAAATTATTATTTGGTAGGCTTGTAAATAAATTAATCGAATTTCAGTGCTTTCTTATGGGAAAAATTGCCTTGGTTCGCGTACAAATTGGTTCACGACCACTTTCCTGGAACGGATTGTGTTCATGAACCACAGGCACCACTGTACTTTAAATAAAACGGCATCATTCTATTTCTAACGCCCGCTCTGAGCATTCTCACCATGTCTTTGCCGACTAGAGCCTTGGAGTCATTCAGATGGTTCTTCATTAGATGGCATGCTGTCACCATTTTCTCACTTAACTCGTACCTGACAGAATAAGTGGAAATTAGCGGGAGAACATTTTAAAGCAAATTTGAGGAAGCACTTCTTTACACAGCATGTAGTTAGAGTATGGAATAGTCTTCCTGCTAGTGTAGCGGAAGCT